>JARIHP010000025.1:0-600000 GCA_029282125.1 Mycena amicta
GGATTGGGTTTTGGCCCAAATTCGAGGAATTGCACACCATTTTACTGACCCTCTGAAACCGTGAATCCGCCTTGGATCGGGTTCGGATTGGGCTCTGGTCCAAATTCGCGAAACTTTACCGACCTGTGAATGTAAAATCTCCCTCGTAACTCAATGTTAAAGTTACAAGGCACTGCAAGCGTCAGACACACACCAAAAGTGAGCACAATGTCGCCTCATAACTCATATGTTGAGTTATGAGGGATCATATGCCCGCTATTTGACATAGTTTTGACTCATAATTTGAGCTGAACTTGGACAATCTCTGGGTGCTCCAGCAGGCCAATTCCACCTCGGATCGGGTTCGGATTGGGTTCTGCCCCAATTCGTGCAATTTCACCGAGCGCTGAAACCGTGAATCCGCCTCGGATCGGGGTCGGATTGGGTTTTGGCCCAAATTCGAGGAATTGCACCATTTTAACGACCCTCTGAAACCGTAAATCCGCCTCGGATTGGGGTCGGATTGGGTTCTGGCCCAAATTCGAGGAATTGCACCATTTTAACGACCCTCTGAAACCGTAAATCCGCCTCGGATTGGGTTCGGATTGGGTTCTGGCCCAGATTCGAGGAATTGTACCCATTTTACCGACCCTCTGAAACCGTCAATCCGCCTCGGATTGGGTTCGGATTGGGTTCTGGCCAATTTTACCCATCTCTGACCGTGAAATCCTCCTCCTAACTCCACCTTCGACTTACGAGGCGCTGTGAGGCTGATTTGAGTCCGCTAGATACACCAAATTCGACCTCCAAATCCCCTCATAACTTGGCTGTTGACTTGCGAGGCATCATATGCCCGATATTTCATATATTTTTGACATGTAATTTGGCCAGAAGTAGCCCCTCCATGTGTGCTCCCAGATGCCAGATTCAGGTCAGATCCCAATCCGAGCCTCCAAAACCCAATCCGAGCCTGATTTCCAGGATTAACACACAAAACTTTCCTTACAACAGGAAAAGACCGTTATGAGGGCAAAAAAAAAAAAAAACTTGCTGCTCTAGAACACCTTGAATTCGCTCCTTACGCATTTGTTTCCTTTTTTGGGAACAAAAGTGATGGGATCACTCCGGTGACATGATGGGATCGGGGTCAAATCCTTCCCCGATCCAGAATCACTCACTCCCGAGTCCGTAGCTGCAGCCGTTCCTCCAGCGTTTCCAATCCCGTCCCTCTGATGGGACTATTTCCTTTCCAGGCCGTTTCGCCCGCAGCGCGCCAGGCTCGCACGGGATTGGGAACCTGAAAAAAGATTCCGAACCCCGTCGCCGCTCCCGTCAGAACCCACTCCTCCGCTAAGCGTAGGATTGGGTACCCCCGGTTTTGATGGGATTGGGCCCAATCCTGGCGGTAAGAAGGTTAGGCACTGCAAGTGTCGGACACACACCAAAAGTCAGCACAATGTCGCCTCATAACTCATATGTTGAGTTATGAGGGATCATATGCCCACTATTTGACATAGTTATGACATGTAATTTGAGCTGAATTGGGCCAATCTATGGGTGCTTCAGCAGGCCAATTCCACCTCGGATCGGGTTCGGATTGGGTTCTGCCCCAATTCGTGCAATTTTACCAAGCTTTGAAACCATGAATCCCCCTCGGATCGGGTTCGGATTGGGTTCTGACCCAAATTCGAGGAATTGTACCATTTTACTGACCCTCTGAAACCGTGAATCCCCCTCGGATTGGGTTCGGATTGGGTTCTGGCCCAGATTCGAGCTATTGTACCATTTTATCCACCCTCTGAAACCGTGAATCCTCCTCGGATTGGGTTCGGATTGGGTTCTGGCCAATTTTACGCATCTCTGACCGTGAAATCCTCCTCTTAACTCCACGTTCGACTTACGAGGCGCTGTGACGCTGATTTGAGTCCGCTAGACACACCAAATTC
This sequence comes from Mycena amicta, assembly GCA_029282125.1. NCBI lineage: Eukaryota > Fungi > Basidiomycota > Agaricomycetes > Agaricales > Mycenaceae > Mycena > Mycena amicta. The sequence goes on from JARIHP010000025.1 coordinate 1,926, forward strand.
GACCTCCAAATCCCCTCATAACTTGGCTGTTAACTTGCGAGGCATCACATGCCCTATATTTCATATATTTTTGACATGCAATTTGGCCAGAAGTAGCCCCTTCATGCGTGCTCCCAGATGCCAGATTCAGGTCAGATCCCAATCCGAGCCTCCAAAACCCAATCCGAGCCTGATTTCCAGGATTAGCACACAAAACTTTCCTCACAACAGGAAAAGACCCTTATGAGGGCAAAAAAAAAAAAAACTTGCTGCTCTAGAATACCTTGAATTCACTCCTTACGCATTTATTTCCTTTTTGGGAACAAAAGTGATGGGATCACTCCGGTGACATCATGGGATCGGGTCCAAATCCTTCCCCGATCCAGAATCACTCACTCCCGAGTCCGTAGCTGCAGCCGTTCCTCCAGCGTTTCCAATCCCGTCCCTCTGATGGGACTATTCCCTTTCCCGGCCGTTTCTCCCATAGCACGCCAGGCTCGCACGGGATTGGGTACCTGAAAAAAGATTCCGAAACCCGTCGCCGCTCCCGTCAGAACCCACTCCTCCGCTAAGCGTAGGATTGGGTACCCCCGGTTTTGATGGGATTGGACCCAATCCGAGCGGTAAGATAGATAGGCGCTCGCGAGACGTCTGGGCATGCGAGGAAGGATGAATACGCCCGCAGGGGCAGTGTGGGTGTGTCTTCGTGGATGGTGGATAGTCGGAAGGAGTAACCGACGCTTTTCCCAGCCCACTGGATACACTTTCTCCTCTTGCGGGCGACACAGACGTCGCCATGTGGACAATCTTTTGCAGAAGACGACCGTCGGTCGACGCGAGGACGTGGCACCTTCTCTTCGTCATCTGCCCATCGCGGTACCCGAAAGGGAGGAAGAAAGTGGAAGGCGGGCAGGCTGGCGCAGTATGAAGGGAAGCGGATAGGTGATTCTTGGGCGTTCGAAGCTTGCAGGACATCGTTAGGTCGCTGCAGAGGATAAGCAGATAGTCGACGAGCGACACGTAGCGGACGTACCGCACAGACGGTGAACAAGAGTCGGCGACAGCAGAGTCGGACACTGCAGAGAATGAGAATATCGCCAAGCGACATGAAGGAGACGTACCACCCAGACCATATGCACCCCCCGTTTCCCCGAGTACTGACTCTCTCGCCTGCCCTCGCCATTCTCACCGGCGAAGAACCGTCGTCGTCGTGTGTGTGAGTGGCATTATCCACAGACCATGCGAATGGAGGGTGGTGACGAACGCAAACGCTTAGCCGGAGACTGGCTGGAGAAGGCGTCCACTACGAAACGAGACAGTCGCAACTCGGCCACAGCATCGTCCAAGAGCTGACTGAGACGTGGCAGGGACGACGGAACGCTCGCGACGGTCCATCGTAGAATGCTGGATAGGAAAGCACAAGTGAGTGCGAGGACCTCGGCGGAGAAATCGGTACACGCACGGAGATGAATTCAAGGCCCAAGTGGCTCGCCCCAGATTGTCAGAAGTCTCTAGGGACGTTAGGTTCTGGTCCGTTGAGCTTTTACTGCACGCACCATACACCCCGTCGACCCAGTCCTGCGCTCGATTCCAAGGTCCCTCCGTCCAGCATATACGATTGTGTCGTTCAAGAACAGACGAGGTCATGTCCTGCAGGCTTCGGAGAGGCTCCAACGGTCGTTTTCGAAGGCAAGGTGGTCGACGTCGTGGTGAAGAGGAAGAGCGATCACACGATGATGGCTGGCTTCCTTCTCTTCGTCTGAGGCTACGACTCCGACGATACGCCAATTTATAGCGGCTATTCATGTAAGAGCGCTCAACTCAGTGTTAATATCGATTCAGATGCATGCGTGTAGATTAATGCAGCGTTATACATATATTCTTGCTTGTACACGAAGCAGACAAGCAAGTACACCGGTGCTAGCTTCAATTCACGAGTGGTACAGCTACGGTTCGTACGGCGGCGCAACCGTAACCACGGACGCCGTCGCCTCCGCCCTCACAGCTGCATTCGCTGGGACATCCCGAAGACGGACCCCAAACAGCTGCGCAGCGTCCTTCTCGCGATACGCCGGGGCAGAAGGCTCTCCGCGCTGTTCCTCCGCCTCATCACGAGCTCGGTCAATCGCAGCCAACGCAGCCTTCTCGCTGAGAGCAGGGGCATATGCGGTTACTCGCACTGCTTGTTTGGGTACTCGTGGAGGGACCGACTGGACGCTGGTGCCAGCACTGGCAGAGAACGGATGGATACCGACGAGCGAGGGCATCGCACCGCCAGCACCAGCGGTCGCGGTCGCGTTCGCGTTCGTCCATCCGTATCCAAGAGTCGTCTCCACCGTCGAGCTGAAAGAATATCTCGACGCCGTCGACGCTTCGGAATCCGACCGCCGCCTGGATTTAGTCGTGGACCAGGGCGTCCCTGGCGTCGCAGGCGGAAGCGGGGTCAACGGGAGAGGAGTGGTCGGCGCTGGGGTACGGGGAGGTAGTGGGCTGAGAGACGAAGAGAACGGATTGGAAAGAGGGGCGGAATGGGGATTAGGGAACTGTGAATACTGGGAGGATTGCGGAGAGTACAGTGACGGCGAAGGAATCGCGAAAGATGTCGTGGGCGAAAGCAGTGCGGTACTGGGCGTAGGCGGCACAGAGAGAGAGCTCGGCGGGAGAGGGAAACCATACGCAAATGGCTGGGGCTGCATTTCCGACTCTGGGGCCGCAACGATGGGTGGCGAAGTCGCAAGAGGCGAGCGTGGTACGGGCACCCGAGTTTGACTCCTGTGTGTCGGCGCTGGAGGATGACTGGCCAGAGAAACGAGCCTCGAGGAAGGAGGCATATTCCTCATTGGCTGTTGCTGCTCAAGCCGCCGAGCATAACCCTCGCCGCGATTGTCCCCATAGCCGTATCCAGTTCCAGCCTGCCTGGATTGCGAAGCATATCCGACACCCCCACTGACAGCTCCAATCCTCGGTGCAAACGGACTCACTGGTCCAGGCTGCGCAGCGTACTTCGTCGCCCACTCCGGCTCCGCCCATGTCCTTCGTCGTACCCGCCTCCGGCGAATGCAGATCGCTAGCGCAATGACCAGTATGAGGAGGACGACTCCAGCCAAGACCGCACCGACGACGATGGTTCGTTGGGTGGTAGCAGCGAGAGTTTGACTTTGTGAGGGGAGCGTCGTCGCAGGGGAGGAAATGAATGTCCCAGAGCTTGAGCCGGAGACAGCGGCCGCTGCGTTGACTGGGACGTCGTTGTATACGTTGACGCCGGAAGAGAACAGGGCCTCAGAGGCCGAAACGGCGACCGATGATGGCGGAGGGAGGGAAGCGGTAATACTGCTGGGAGTGGCAAATGGGTCGAACGACGTGGTGGATGGCAGCGTTGGGGAAGATAAAGCAGCATTTGCGAGCGTCTGCGGGAGCTCGGAGACGCTCGAAAGACTAGTCGTCGTTGTTACACCGAGGACCGAAGTCGACTCCACAGTCGAGGAGAGCAGCGAGAGAATTGGGTTCGCGATAGGGATCGGCGCCCCAGCATTGTTGTTCTCCTGCTTCGAGGTCGTAAAACTATCGATATCGTGAGCCCGCCATGTAGCTAGCCATAAACTGAAGAACACACATTAACCCGTCCAGAATGACGGTCTCAGCTCCCTCGGGCATGGAGAATACGACACTGTGTGGACCGTCGAAGAGGTCTGTCGCTGCGAAAACGACGTGCGATTGTCGCGTCGGGGTGTCTACGAGATCGTCATCCACCCTGATTTCCAAGGATGTCGTGGGCGTAGACGCAGTATTGGAGGATGTGGTCGAAGGGGAACTTGATAAAGAAGAGGCCGAAGACGAAGGCGAAGTAGATGGCTCGACGAGGCTAACGACAGACGGCGCCTGACCGTCAATCGCGACCTGCACGCCTGCGCTGCCGTTCGAGGAAGAAGGAAAGAGTGGGGAGAGAAGATAAAGCGCCGTTCCTAGCCGCGTCGTTCACTTGGACATGATCGCTGGCGAAGCGAGGGTACGCACCTTGGAAGACAAACGAGGCTGTCGCCTTCGGATCCACGCTGAAATGCAACGACCCGTCCAAGTCCAACGAATTCTCCGCGGTAGCGCTCGAGCCGGAAACGCGCCAGTCCGCCGAGTAGGTTATCGATTGGTCCGAGTCGTCGATGGTGACATTGACTGCGTGGAGCTGAGTAGAGACGACAGAGAGGGCGGCCGCGAATGGGAGAAGAAGGAGGGTAAGGGCAAGCCTCATCGCAGCGAAGGAAAGGAAAGGAAAGGATTATGAAGAAACGAAGAAAGAGAACGAAGAGGGAGGAAAGAAAGAAGGGCTAGCGGGGGCTGTCAGCCGGCCTGTTTGAAGGGCGAGAGTTAGCGCTGACGTCTAGCTGCGACAGGGCAGAACCGCCGCCCATCGAGGTTGTAGCTGATACATCAAGTCTATGTCGAGGGTTATTATGGCGTTGACGGACAGATGCATACAGTATGCTATGCGTTGGATCTTACCGGCTGTATTTCCGGGGCGAGTGAGCCCAGCAGATCCACTGGCGCGCAGAGTCATGACGTCGAGCTGCTGCCAGTGGCTTGGAGTCGTTGACGACGTCACGCAGGTCGTCGGTCCATCTTGTCACCGAGCGGAAGAGCGAAGGCCTGGAGGATGCGATGTCTTCAAGCGATGGACGGCGAGCCGGGACGGTCGAGCGAGAAAGGAAGATCATGATTGTGGGGACGACTCGGAAGTCGCAGGCAAACAGGACCACACAATGATGTAATCAGAGCCACTCTTCGTCCTACCCTCATCATGCCGCCGAATGCTCATAGCTCTCCGAGCGTGCTTGGTTGAACGTAACCAATCCATAGCTCCTTTTCACGTAGCTAACAACTCTTCGTCGACAGCGTCGGACCAAATTGCAAAGTTACGCTCGATTCTGGCGGCCAACAGTGCAGAGCTCCATCGCGGTACTACGTGAACGTTCTCCTTTGACTGAATTGTATAGCTTCTGTCCCAAGTTGGCTCGTTCAAGCAACTCCTTACTCCCTGCGTCGAAATGTAGCTTGAAGTCTTCCGCTATGTGCTCTGGTGTTCGTTACTCCATGGCGCTTATCATTCGTGGGAAAGCATCATCCAATCGACTCCATATATATCGCTCTGTCCCCGCAATTCGCTCGCCGCTCGGTGGACTTTCGCGACAAATATCCATTTCCTTGCCAAAATCATCGCAGCTGTCGCCGCTCGGGAAGGTTTCCTCACACCCACGTCACAGGGTGGCACCGCGTTCTCTCCCCAGAGCTCTCAATCCACATTCCCTCTGAACCGTCTTGCGCACGCGCCAGCCTGGCAGGAACTCAGTCTCGCCAAGCCGTTCAGTTACGACGAGGATAATGCGGTCCTATTCGCCTCACCATCGTCATTTTGGGCTGCTCAATTATACCTCGACTCAATTTGTACACTGCGCGCTGGTCGTCAGTTCCGCCGAGTCGCTTCCTGTGCTGAAAATGCTCATAGTCGTCTGCGACGAGGAGAAATCTGCTCGTTTTAGTTGTGGAGAGTAACAGCGGTGTTCGGGAGCTCTTGGCGCAGTCGTTTGCGACCATCCTCGCCTTCATGCCTCTCTTGGATGCAGCTCCGCCGTCGAAACCTCTTCGATTTCGCTTCTATCAAGTGCTCCATCTGGACGATGATGAATCGCCAACGGTTCGTCCACCATTGAGAAGTCGATAATCTTTTTAACGGAAGACTTCTAGAATGGCGAGGAGCATTCCTTCAATATTAATCAAAAACAACTCCTAGACTGCTTCCATCTAAACCCGACCCCCGTTCGACCGGGAAACGCACGCGAAAGTTGCTTCAAATTATCCATGTCACTGGACGTGCGCGGCGCGACAATAAACACCCGATAGGCTATGGGCAGGCTAGCCTACTTGCTGACAAGAAAGAAAAATAAAGCAGTCCTCGTTCCGCGGTTCACGTTTCCTGAGAGCCAAAAATCGAGAGCGCGATAGTGCGAGGCGAGTCGATAACGTTAGATGAAGTGGAAGAGTACACCACGGACAGAGTACCTTTCCACCGCACTGGATATCGACGTGAATCAGTAGACCCGCAATGCGTCAAACGATAATCGAGAATAATTAACAAAATAAAAGATCTTTTTTCCTCTATTAAACCTGACTCCCGTTTGACCGGGAAACGCACGGAAGTATATCCTCATTTCGTCATGGACGTGCGCGGCGCGAGAATGAACGCCCGATAGGCTACTAGCCAGCATGTTACAGTTGAACACATCCAGGTATGATACGCTCCAAGGCAAGTGTGTAAGTAGGCGATACAGCAGCAGAAACATGCACGAACTTGAAAATACTTTACACCCCGTACCAAAAAAGGACATTAATCCAACATTAATGCGATTGGCCTGACCCCCGTTCGACCGGGAAACACACGGAGAAAGCGACAAATTCTTCAACGGGAGTGTGCAGCGCCAGACGCCTGACAGAAAGACGATGAACAGCCCAGTCTTGTTAATTATAAGGAATAAATGCAGTACTCGTCCGGCGGTGTAGCAGCGTTGAAGTTTCCTGTGAATCCTGTCAATGAGAGTGAAAACTCGAGAGCGCGATAGTGTGAACCATTTTTACACTCCGCACTGAATGTCGAGGTGTCACTTTTCGACTTGCCAAACAGACTTGCCCTGCGCAAACAGACTTGTACCCGACTTGTCTTGGCAAGTCTATTTGTAGACTTGCAAGTTGATTTGTAGACTTGCCCCGCAGACTTGTATGCTATCACATTCCCTGTAAACTCGTTCTAACAACATATCCAAGTAATAACAACTATACCGCTGACCATTCTGACCTTCTGCACATCTTATAACGCAGGTTTCGGGATCTTCTGTCGACAACCGGTGTTGGGTCAAGACAAACTGATGTTTTGGGGAGGCTGGGCTCGTATTTGTGAGGCTATCTGGGCAATACAGCAACAGGGGGTGTCACTAGGCTCCATGGAAGGGCGGGGGCCTGAATAAATCCCCGAGTGAACCCAATAGACCGAGTTGGAATTCGGATCACATTGCTGCTTGGCAAGGCTTTTTGCTCCATTTCACGCCATAGGGCATCTTACATGGAGGGTCAAAGTGCTCGAGAGGTGGTTCCAGGTTGCTACACCCTCTCAACCTTGTGCTGGATGGCGCGCAAGTTACATCTGATGCGATCACAAGTTCCATCAAAACGACAAAACAGACTTGCGCACTCTAACTTGCGACCAAGTGAGTGTTTTCCCCTGGTTTCTTTTCCACTCTAAGTATAATCCAAAACCACACGCGGGGGCGTCACTACCTACGCCACGCCGTTAATCTCCGGACACTTCCAGCTGCCCGCTTCTGCTGAACATCCGAGCTTCGGCAACTGCTATTTCGGTCCTGCGCCAGCAATATGAGGAGCTCATGAGGCACACGACCCCATTCAATGCTCCTAGACGCTAAACAAGCGGTTTGCAACACCTTCCTGCGGTCAAAAAGGCCATCACAGCGCTCTTCGGGCAGCTCGGCCGGGCTGGGCTGTTTGGAACATGGTTGCGAAGGTTAGGCTGAAGGCGAACATCCTGACGCACCAGTCGTCAAGCAGCCGCACCCATGCCAACACCGAGGACATCGGCGTTGAAACCACAAGCACGGTTTGAAGCACCCGGAGCTCAGGTAGACTCGGAGACAAATATCAACGACCAAGTGACGCCGTGGAGCCAGAGCCGGAGTCGGAGTAGATTTTTAACGCTAGGCGACACCGAGGGAAGAGGAAGAGGGTTGAACCTCGCAGGCGGCAGCCTCAGAGGCGTGGCAAGTCCGTTGAACAGTCGATATTCTGCCAAGTTAATTTGACAACGGGGCAAGTTCAACTTTCCTTTGAAAAGTCAGATTGGAAAGTTATCTTGGGAAGACTTACCTGCAGCCCTCACCCCCGACCGCACTGGTCAGTGGTCACCGTAGCCAACAGCGATCAGCCATGTTTGATTCCATCAAGAATGCTCTAGACAAGGGAAGGGATGATTAGTTCAATGCAGAGGAAGGCTCAGGAAGCGTCTGGGAACAAGGAGTAGAGGTAGAATTGGATCGACACACCGCAAGTTCACATCAGGTTCATCACACGTTAGACAAGTCTGCCCCGCCAAATTGAAACTCCGAATGGCGGGGCAAGTTGATGGGGCAAGTCTGATGGGAAACCCTCCTGAATGTCGACGCAACTACCGCCTCGACGCGACGACGAAAATCCAATCCCGCGCCATTCAGCGATACTGTACTCGTACTACAGTAAAAAATACCTTACGCTAGCAGGTCATTGATCCAAACCTGACCCTCGTTCGAACGGGAAACGCACGGAAGTTACTCTTCGGCAAATTGGGAGTGCGCGGCGCGAGAATGGGCGCCCGTCAGGCTACAAGCATGTAGACACGTCCAGGTATACACCGAGACGACCAGCCTGGAATGCGATAAGCAGTGTAACGGTTGGCGATGCACTCGCAGCATTGACTATTGAAGCTTAGCCTCGAGCGAGAAAAATGCATGATACTTACGAGCCTGTGTCAAGGGGAAAAAAGGGCAGAATTGGAGGTACAAACCTGACCCCCGGTCGAACGGAGGAACGCACGGAAACACAACATGATCGGATACTGTGAGTGCGCGGCGCGGGAATGGACGCCCGTCAGGCTACCAGCATCTGGGTATAAGTACACCAGGAGAATCGTTGAACCGGGCTCGAATGCGATAACTTGAAAGTTTCCTAGCCAGGCCCTTTCCAAAGTACAGTTCCGAAAAAATACCTTACGGGCCCATGCTGAAGAATGCCATCTCGTCTTCAGCCAAACCTGACCCCCGGTCGAACGGGGAACGCACGGAAACACAGCACGATTGCATAATGTGAGTGCGCGGCGCGAGAATGAACGCCCGTCAGGCTAGCGGCATGTGAACACATCCAGGTATACACGGGACGCGGATGGTTGACAACAGTCCTGAATATAATAAGCTCCAAGCCCAGGCGGTACAGTAACAGTAAAAAAAAAAACTTACGGGGCCCATTCTAAAAGAAAGTCAACGATCAAACCAAACCTGACCCCCAGTCGAACGGAGGAACGCACATAAATGCTCCATGTCGACACAATGTGAGTGCGCGGCGCGGGAATCGACGCCCGTCAGGCTACCAGCATCTGAACGCAGCCAGGTATAAGTAGACCAGGACCAGCCTGAAGTGCGATAAGTTTCGTAGCCAGGTTTGCAAGTAAGCGACAGGAGCATTACCTTCTGGAAAAATGTACCATAATGCATACGGTCCCCTTCTCGACAAAAAATCTCAATGCGACGACCGCAAACCTGACCCCCGTTCGAACGGGAAACGCACGGAAGTTTTCAGTCTCTAGAACTGGACGTGCGCGGCGCGAGAATGGACGCCCGGTCAGGCTAGCAGCTCCAGCCATACACGGGCCCACAGATGACGAAGGTCTGGAATGCGATAAGCTTAAAGCTTCAAGCCCAGTGTACAAGTTTGCGATTTACTGGCAGCATCGACTGTTGAAGCTTAGCCTCGAGCAAGAAAAATGCAGCATGATACTTACGAGCCTGTGCCAAAAAAGAACGCAAGTTGCTATGGGTAAACCTGACCCCCGGTCGAACGGAGGAACGCGCGGAAACACAACACAGATCAGATAATGTGAGTGCGCGGCGCGGGAATGGACGCCCGGTCAGGCTAGCAGCATGTGGACAGCTCCACGTATAGGACGACCCGTTGAACTGAACCAGTCTGCAATGCGATGAGTTTCGTAGCCAGACAGGATAATCAGCAGTAGAGGAGCTTTTGAGTAGAAGAATGCCTTGGCGAAAGACTCGGGCGAACGATCTGAAAGAAAGACAAGAAGACGCGAGAGGAGAGTGGGGGATCGAACAGGAATAATCCTGCACCGAGGACGTAGGCATCCAGGTATAGGACGACCGTTGACCAGTCTGAAATGCGATAAGTTTCCTAACCAGGTACAGCATCATGGACTGTTGAAGCCTTGAGCAAGGAAAATGCACCATAATTAAACACGTACGGTCCCGTTTCCCCCTTCCTAAAAAAGATATAGGCTACTACCGAGTTAAACCTGACCCCCGTTTGAACGGGAAACGCACGGCATGAGGTAGGCTGTGTCGTTTGTCACTGGGCGTGCGCGGCGCAATGGACGCCAGACAGGATATTCGGCAGTAGCGTAGCTTTGGAGTACAAAGACTGGGCGAAAGACTCTGCAAGAACGACAAGGGGGGAACAGAAGACGCGAGAGGACAATCGGCGATCGAACAGGAAAAAATCCTGCACCGAGGACGTAGGCATCCAGGTGTAGGACGACCCGTTGAACCAGCCTGGAATGCGATGAGTTTCCTGGCCAGGTTTCGCTGGTGGACGATACGGTAACTGTTGAAGTCTTGAGCAAGAAAAATGCACGATAATATGTACGTACGGTCCCGAGTCCCCCTTGAAAAAAAAATCGGAGCGCCGAAACAAGAAAGCCTGACTTCCGTTTGAACGGAAACGCACGAAAGTACTTATGAGACCGGGGTCCAGCTGTATTACTTGGCGTGCGCGGCGCAATGGACGCCAGACAGGATATTCAGCAGCAGCGTAGCTTTGGAGTAGATGAATACCTTGGCGAAAGACTTGGGCGAACGATCTGAAAGAAAGACAAGGGTGGAACAGAAGACGAGAGGAATGGGACGGAGTTCAAGCTGTAAAAATCCGTGGACGTAGGCGATAGAGGACAGTATTGCCAGTAGGTGCGACAACTTGAATGGCTTCAGAACGAGTCTTTTACAGCCGCAAGCGGAGATGAATCGATTGTAGTCGCTGATAGAATCTGCCAGGTGTTCGTAAGCCGACGAGCGCCAGTCTTTCTAGCGAGGAATGCAGATTGGCAGGCACCATAGTCGAATGAAAGAAGCTCGTTTCGGCGCTAATAACCAGTCGAGGGAACGACGGGCCGATGACACGACGGCAATTGGACGACAACGGAAAAGGCGCGGAGATTGGCTAGGGCGGTGGCGAGGAAGGGAAGGACCCGCTTCCATACCATACAGACCGTCGTCGAGCATGCCAGCTGCCATATGGTCGGTCGTCGTTGTCGCCGTCTGAAGATCATCCATCAATCAGAAGCTTAGATAAGCTAACGTCTCCCGAGCACCCACGACGCCGGACGACTGACGCCAGCCCGCCGGACGGGAGTACGACTAGCGCTAGCCACAAGGAAGTGCGTCTGCAACCCTCATTCTGTAGCCAAGCTCACCTTGTCTCCAGACAGACGACGATGCCGTCGCTCTTCTCCCGAGCCCGTACCGCCTCGACACCCACCCCTTCCTCCTCCTCCAAATCGAAATCCAAGCAGCCCCCGCAGCTGCCATTGATCCTCCCTCCGCAGTCGCTGCCAGCCTCGGGAGCCCGTCTCCCAGCGCTGAGCCTGGGTGTCGATGAATTCGGCATGGCAGGGCCAGAGGCGGGTTATGGAGCCGTCGGGTTCCTGCCAACGAGCGTGCCACCAGACCTCGCGACCCCATTCCCCGCATCCCAGGTGGTGGCCAGACCGCCATACGGACTCCTCTCGCCCGCCAGAGACACCGTTCTCGGGCTCACGGATGCAGCCAGACTCGCAACGACCGTCTGCGCAGCCCTGGAACGGACAGGCGTGGCCACCCCATTCGTCTTTTCCTCCCTCGCCCTCGACGCTCGCCGTTCTGGCGTCGTCCGTCTCGCCCACGCTTTTCTGGCATCGTGCCATTCCCACCAGGACGACTTTGGCGAGGAGGCGAGGTTCGCAGCGGCCCATGAGCTGGCGCTGTGTCTGCGCTGGGGCCTGAGCAAGGTCGTGCGAGTCGAGGGCGGGCGGGAGCTGAGAGGGTTGTTGAGCTGGACCTGGTACGAGCGATGGAAAGCCGAAGAAGCGGGCAACGCATATCCAACGACGGCGTTTTCTACGTTCATTGACTCCCTCCCCGCCCAACTCGCCCCCATCCTCCGACCCCTCTTCGCCCTCTGCACCAAACTCGTCGCCCACTCTTCGGCTTCGGGACACACCCCGCCTTCCCTCGCATCCGTGCTCTCTCCCCTCCTATTCGGCTTGTCCCCGCCTCCGCTCAGCAACATTCCTCCCGCAGCTTCTTACCCGACACCCACTTCGCCGTCGGGGAAGAGCAGCAAGAAGGACAAGGGCGAGCCCAAGGAGCGAGACAAGGACGACCCCGAGTCGCTGCTTTTCCCGACCACCGAGGACTTTAGCACCTTCAACGCCGTCTACGAAGAGTATCTTCGCGGCGCTCGCGCAGCCGAGCATCTCCTCCTCGCTTGCATCCGCGAAGACGTCACGACCGGCGGTAGTGCCCTTGGTGGTCCGACCCGACTCCGAGAATGGGTCGGCATGTACCCTGCCAGCGTCGACACCGGCGGCAACAACAACCCCAGTAGCCAATCGCGAGCTGCTGGGGCTCGGAGGGGCGCAAAGACCGTCCGAGTCGTCCATGTACGGCGAAACGTACGGAGTTATTCGTCGGATCTCGTCAAGACGGGGAGTTCCTGGGCAGAGAGCGGCAGCGAGTGGTCCACTTCCCGCGCCTGGCGAACAATCCTCGCAGGCGGTGCAGGCGCTCCAAGATATACCGACGCCTATCGCAAACGCATGGACTTTGGTGTCGGCGTCCATCCATCCACATCTTCCTTATCCTCATCCACATCTTCCGCGACACCGTTTTCTTCACACTCGCTCACATCTCCCTCGTCGACATCTCTCGCATCCACCACCGAGTCAGCCGCACCAGGTGCCTTCCGCAGCTTGACAGATCTCCAGTGGGGCGCATTCGAGAGTCTCGGGTTCGGGCATGGCTCTGGTGCTGGCGTAGGCGGTTTTGAAATGGGTGCTGGTGCGGTCGCTGAGTCGGCAGCTGGCGGTATCGACGGCAGGCTAAAGTTTGACTTGACTGAGAACGCTCGAGCGGTGAGTTTTCTTCGCCGTCTACAATACGCAAAAACGACTAAATAGCTGTTCCAGGAACGTGCCGCCAAACGCGAAACCCTCTCCTGGGCCGACTTTTCCTCTGCCGGATTCTCCCGCTCCGACGCCCCACTTTCCGCAACCCTGCAGTTTACCGCCCCACTCACCCTCGGCCGCTCGCCCTCGTCCAACGGCCCGCTCAACGCCGAGCTCACTCGCAAGCTCCGCAAAGCCCACAAAGCCCTACCCGCTTTTGGCTGGGACACCAACCCCGTCGTCGGGTCAGAGGAGGTCATCGAGGAGGCGTTCATCGACGTCTTTTGCGATTTGCTTTATGGCGGAGGGTGGATGGAACGAGCTGTCGGTGTGGGTGGACCCAGTGCCGAGTTGGCAAAGGAGTGTTCTTGGGCTTTGGTGCGTTTTTTATTTCTGCTAAGATTCGCTTTGGCTGACGGATAACCAGGTCGACTACAAGTCGCGTTCAGGCGGTCAACAAGACCCCGGAGCCACACTCGTCCTCTACGAAGAGTTTGTCCCCCGCGAATACCGACTCGCCCTCGCCGGTGTTGCCCCTCCCGGCACCCGTCGCCGACTCCCCTCGTTCTTCACGCCATCGACCGTCCCCGGCGGCGGCAAAGCCTGGAAACAAGCCCCAATGCTAAACGGCCGTCCCTACATCCTCGGCGCAACCCCCGTCGTCACTGGGAGCAGTCGCGATCTCGACTTTGAGTCAATGCTGCGGGCCCAGAACGCCACCAAGATGATCTCGCTGTCGTCTCCCCGGAAACAGCCCCAGTCTCCGCAGCAACGACCGCCAGACCCACCCCCAGGAGCCGCCCCGCCTGTTGGACTCGGACGTACTCGTAGCGACGAGTCGACGGAGACTGCGACTGCGACTGCGACTAAACGGCAGAGCGCCAGCGCTCGTTTTCGGCTGCCAGGCGGGATGCACAACCCCGTACCTAGTCCTGGCAGCAACGGGGGGCCGCGCGTGAGGCCCGGAATGCCGCCGGCAGAGTCTGCGCCGGTCGAGTTCCAGACGCGGTTGGCGGTTGCCAGCGAGAGCGATGATAGCGATGTGGACGAGTACGAGGATAACAAGGATCGAGAGGCTGCGAGGCAGAGGAGACGAGAAAGCGCGAGCGATGCGTGGGTGGATATACTCGTCGGGAGTATGGCTGGCCGGAGGATGGGTGGGCAAGACGCAGTCATGTCGTCGGCTTCCAGAGCCACTGGGCAGAAACTGCGGACGACGGGGAGTGGGCTGCGGGTCCGTCCCGAGGCGGATCGCAGTCTTGCGAATATGGAGGTGGCGCAGGCGTTGGCGGCCGAGACGATGAAGCGGACCAGCATCGACGTCGACGACGATTATTATCGCGATTCGGGAGGGGTGCGCGACTCGGATGTGGTGGAGATTGAGAGGGTCCCCCGCAAATCGTCGTCCGAGCCCGAGGAGAGCGATATCTATGGGCAGGCGACGGACGACGACGACGACGAGAGCATTCTCACTCCCGGGGCGCATGTCCACCCTGTTCTCGCGCAAGCACGACAAGCACGACGGGCGGGATACTTTGATCTGCATCCCGAGCGACGACCGCCTTCCGCTGCCGACTCTTCTGTCGAGGACGACCCGCGTAGTCTTCTCAGCGCGGGGGATAGTGACGACGACGAGCCGGCACCGTTGGTGATTACCCCGCGGAACCTCGATGGACTACCGAGTCCTATTCGTCCGCTACCCACACCCACCCGACCGACCCACGAGGAGGATGTGGTGATGCCTACCAACGGACATGGCCATGCCATTGCGGCACCCAAGCCCTCCCAGCCGACGACCGCGAGCAAGACGTCTGCGCTCATCGACATGTTCCGCGAGCGGGAGCAGCGGGGAACGAGCAGTTCGCCTACGCCGACTCCGTCGAGGTTGCCTGTGCCTGTGCGGACTGCGACTGGGACTGTCGCGGGCTCGTCGCCAGTGTCACCGCAAGGTCCCCGACCGACACCTTCCAAGGCGTCTCCTGCCCCTCCACCAACTGCTCCTGCTCCTGCGCCAGAGCCGGTCGTCGTCCCGTCCCCGCCACCGCCACCGCCACCAGCACCAGCACCAGCACCAGCAAAATCGTCCCCGCCGTTACTCTCCCCAGCCGAGATCGAGGCTGAAGCTCGGGCTGCCGCTGAGGGTCGCGGCAGTCCAGCGCGCTACGTCCATGGGGCACCGCTGCACAACGTCCTCGAGGAGGAGGAGGAGGAGTAGTAAAAAAAAATCACGCCATCCATGCATGCTCTCGAAAATCGAATCGAAAAGTGCTTCCTTTCCTTTTTTACTTACATATATGCTTTACCTAGACCCCCCCTGGCTCTCGTTCCCTTCCCTTCCATTCCTTTTCTTTACCCTTATCACTTGCCCCCACGTAACAACGCAGTATTTATACCCGGAATATGAAGTTACACGTATCTCAGTTCAGTTTGCAAGTAGTTCAGTCCCTCCCTCGTTATCATTATCTACCCGTTTCTTTACATACTGTCGTGTTTTTGTCTAGTTGAGAATCGTAGGGTTTATCGAATATGTACTATGCGATGAAGACGACCTCAAGTGAGAATGCGAGTGCCAGCAGCGAGTCGTATCGATGGGAGGGGTTAGTACTACGTAGTCTGTGGGCTACGTGCTTCATGAAATAACGATCTGGGGAAGCGTGGAATCGGACTACCTGCCGGATACTCAGACTGAACTGTACCACAGAGCGCCGGTCCTTCAAAGCTGTAGCACTGCTGTACAATCATGTCACGGTGATAACAGTCTCCCATCTTTGGCTCCGCCCTCGATGGGCGATCTACCTCTTGCTTCTCAGCCCAAGCTTCCACCCGAGCTCGAATGCCACATCTTCCAACTAGCCGCTCGCCTCAATCCAGAGCTTGTACCCGCCTTGTTAGTCGTTGCTTGGAGAGTCAAGGAGTGGTGAGTCTAACTCTCCGCATGCTCCGAGTCTTTAAAAGGTTATACTTCTCCTCCAGGATCGAACCTCTCCTCTACAACACTCTGATAATCCAAACCGAGGTCACCGCCAAAATCGCCAACGTCCGCAGCTGCACGATGGACCTCATCACTGGCACGCACGCCAAATCACCAAAATTTCTGCGGAAAAACGTCGTCAACTGCATGCTCTGCGTTCTTGTCGCAGAGCAGGCGAGCACTATCCTCTCTGTCTTGCAGGGAGTCGAAAATCTGTTCATATCCATCAGCGGGGAGCTGCCGGACCCCCAGCACCCCGTCCCACCCGAGATACTTAACCTGCCGCTAAAGCAGTTGTACACGGGCATCCAAGACATCGTCACCCTGGAGCGACTCGACCCTCTCGCCTACCCTTGCTTTCGCAATCTCACCCACTTCGAGCTCTTCACTAACCCTTCTGCTTGGGGGCGCGACATTGCGCCGTGGCCAAAACCCCCCGCAGAGCCTCCAACCTCCTGGGCGTTCCTCACACGTCTCCCGAGCCTCACGCATCTGGCGCTGAACAACGGCTGCCACGCGGTCGTCTCCGAGTTCCTGCTCTCTCATTGCGTCTCCCTTCGCGCTCTCCTCCTCATCACCTCCGGCTGGTCGGTGCCGCACCCCGGGTTTATCCCCGACTCGCGTTTCGTCGTCATGATTCCGATGTCTATAGCCGGGTATCTAACGGACTGGAAGGACGGGGCATTCACGGGGAACGACTATTGGTCGCGGGTTGATAGATTCATTGCGAGGCGGTTGTTTGGAGAGATTGACAGTGCGTCCACCATTCCCATCTTTTGTTCGCTCAGTTTCATTCGTAGACTGGGAATTCATGCTCACCGACAATTGAGTCTTACCCTGTCCCGAACATCACTAGATGAGAGAGAATCTTTGTCTCTAGTCAATTTCGCGGCCTGTGCACACACATGATATGTGCACAGGCCGCGAAATTGGTGACACATAGCGGGAAACGTGGAAGCTGTTCTTCCATGTCGCAAGGAAACTCTCCTCCGAATTCCGCTGTGGAGTAAAGCGCGGGCAAAGTAAGAGTAGGTAGTTGTTACCGGCGGTCCTTCAAAGCTGTAAAAAAAAATGAGCATCATGCCACGGTGTCACGGTGATAACAGTCTCCCATCTTTGGCTCCGCCCACGATGGGCGATCTACCTCTTGCTTCTCAGCCCAAGCTTCCACCCGAGCTCGAATGCGACATCTTCCAACTAGCCGCTCATCTCAATCCAGAGCTTGTACCCGCCTTGTTAGTCGTTGCGTGGAGAGTCAAGGAGTGGTGAGTGCAATTCTCCGCATGTTCTGCAGCCGGCTAGTCAGAGGTTCAATTTGCTCCAGGATCGAACCTCTCCTCTACAATACCCTTATACTCCAAACCGAGCTCACCCGCGGCATCGCCAACGTCCGCAGCTGCCCGATAGACCTCATCACTGGCACGAAAGCCAAATCACCTGCATTTCTGCGCAAGAACGTCGTCAACTGCATGCTCTTCGTCGTCGATGTGGAGGAGGCGAGATCCATCCTCTCTGTCCTGCAGAGAGTCGAAAATCTGTTCATATCCGTCAGCGGGGAGTTGTCCGACGCCCAGCACCCCGTCTCGCCCGAGATACTTAACCTGCCGTTAAAGCAGTTGTACACGGGCATCCGACACCTAGTCACCCTCGAACGACTCGATCCTCTCGTCTACCCTTGCTTCCGCAATCTAACCCACTTCGAGCTCTTCAGTAACCCTTCTCCTTGGGGGCGCGACATTGCGCCGTGGCCAGAATTCCCCGCAGAAGCTCCGACCTCCTGGGCGTTCCTCACACGTCTCCCGAGCCTCACGCATCTGGCGCTGAACAACGGCTGCCATGAGGTCGTCTCCGAGTTCCTGCTCTCCCACTGCGTCTCCCTTCGCGCTCTCCTCCTCATCACCTCCGACTGGTCGGAGCCGCAGCCCGGGTTTATCCCCGACTCGCGTTTCGTCGTCATGATTCCGATGAGTATAGGCGGATATCTCACCGACTGGAAGGACGGGGCCTTGACGGGAAACGACTATTGGTCGCGGGTTGATAGATTCATTGCGAGGCGGTTGTTTGGAGAGATTGACAGTGCGTCCACCATTTCCGTTTGTTCTTCGCTCAGTTTTCATCCGTAGATTGGGAATTCATGCTCACGGACGATTGAGTCTTTACCGCGGCCAAATGCAAGTGCTTTCCTGTGTACACACATAGCGGAAGCTGTTCTTTCATGCCGCAAGGACAGTTCCATTGTGAAGCAAAGACTCTACTGAAGGACTTTTCCCGACTCGATCCAGGTGAGAGGACGAAGTAAGAGTAACTCATGTTTAGGCCAATGCATGGATATCCTGGATACCCATGCATTGGCTCCGGTAGATTCTGCTTTGGATATGATATCCAAAGCAGAATCTACCGGAGCCGGCGGCACAACAAACAATCCGATAATATTCTACACGATGAGATGCAACTCCTTCAGGTGTAAACGCATCAGCATGTCCTTTACTACAGCCAGTCAGTCAGTGCCATAGATCTCCGAAGGGAATGACAAAGAACTCACTCCCGATGAGGATGAAAGTTGTTGATTTTGCGTCCTGTGTAAAACTGTTGGAACTAGCAACGCGAGGGATAGAAACACGGACGATAACGTTGGTCAGATGGCAGTACAACATGCGCGGTACTAGCGACTTTTGCTTGAATATGCTCCCTGCCGTCGTCAGCTCTCTTAATTTAACGCCAACCGACTGCGATAACACGTACCGAACTGCTTCTTCAAAACTACCAGCAAAACTCCATGAGCCAAAATCGCAAAAGAAACTCAAGGACAACGCACATTTGGACGCACTATCGAAATCATTCGGTCGCCTCCCATACGCGGGGTAATAATCAGCGAGGCTAATCCCCGCGGCGAGTTTTGCCTGTAGGAGATCGATTTTGTTGAGGAAGAGGATGATGTTGGTGTTTTGGAGGAGCCGGTGTGCGGTAATGGTTGACCAGAGCTCTAACGAGTCTCCCTGTGTATTCGTTGAGTCGGGTTTTCAGATGACAAAAGGAAAGACGTACCAGACGGTTGACTCGACGGTCCTCGGACAACACTTGGTCGAATGCGGATATAGGAGCGAGGAAGATGATTCCGTCCATGTCGTCAAAGTACGGAACCCATCGAGCTGTAATGCATTTACAATGTTAGTCGAGTGGCGGCGAAATGTGCAAAAGGAAAACCTACGCCGCTAAAACGGGAATGAATGTCACATTTTTTTCATTTCAGGGGCAGGCAGAATGGAACGTGTGAGGGTCCGGCGCAAGTCACTCACCATCGACCGCTGTCCGCCAACGTCGAAGATGCGTAATTCGCGAGTGATAGCTCCGTCTGTAAGAACGCCGTTTGTGAAAGGATGCGTCGGGAAATTTGAAGCGGCGTACTTTGATCGTTAAGCCGCATGCGATGCTCGGATACACCCTGCAAGCCGTAAGTCTTCTTTGTGTACATAAGATTTTGGGGACAGAAACGCACCAAGGTTTTTAGACGTGCGCGAAGGATGTGTTCTAAATCGTACGTTGAGTTTTTTTTTTTTTTTATCCAGTCGGCAATACAGGCTTACCATCCGTTGGAACATACCGCAGCGCCGTCACAACTCTCAGCTCGTCCAAGAAACTGAAAAAGCATCAATCATATGGCCGAAACAACAGAGAAACCTAAAAAGACGCACAATCCAGACTCCTCCTGGAGCCTCACACCTTTGCGCAACAACACCTCCCTCACCTGGGGTGAGGCCCACAGCCTTTGGATATCCTCACTTGCCGCATGCAGAAGCGCCGCGGGGTCGTCCGGGTCGTCCCAATCATCTATGTCCGAGCTCGGGCGCATCCAAGGAACGCTCGAGTTGACCGCGAGCTCCTTTTCCTTGCCTGCGCGACGGCGGAATAGCGTCGGCGTCCCGCGGGAGTTCGAGCTCGAGGCGACGGGAGAGATTGAAGCGTCGTTCGGTTTATTGTCGCCGTACATCGCATCGGGATGTGCGATTCGCTCCGCCAATACATCCTCGAGCTGGAGCAACGGCAGCAGCCGCGTGCGGAGGGAGAGGAGATCAGAATCCGGACGCACCGGCACCGAGTGGAAGATACTAGGCGACTCGGATGCATAACTCGAGCGCAGGCTCTGCGTGTCCGATCCTCCGCCCACGACAGGAACCACGTTAATATTCGCGTCGCACGCGTCGAGGATAATGCGGACGGAGCGAATGACGTTGAGGTGGATAATTGCCCGCCATGAGGCGCGCTCTGCACGGAATGCCTGTCGATCAAGACATAAGTTAACATATCATGAGCGTTTAGCAGGCAGGCAGGCATGGGTACACACGACGGAGATGCTTACCTTGGGCTCGCACATCAACTGAAAATCTGTCGTTTGGCCGTTAGACGCTACTTTTAGCAGGTGAAGGGTAATTCATACATACTCTTGAGCGTCGTGGACTTTCCTAGAAGTCGTCATATAAGCGAAGACCATCCGCAAATCATCGGGAATACAGAAATTACCAGACTCGCTTTGACCTGATTCCGCGTCAGATCGTAGTGAGCAAAAGGGGGACCGAGACGAGACGCACCCAACAACAGAATCTTGACCGGTTTCCCCTGCTTCTTCGCATGCTGCCTCTCGCGATTGAGCTGCTCGTCAATCTCATCCGACGCCTGCTTGGCTGCGCGCTCGTGCAATATCCGCGCCTGTCGCTGCTCTGGCGACTCGTCCACTGGCGGCTCGAGTGCAGCGGAAAGAGGGTCGTGCTCGCGTTCGTAGGCGGGTTTGAATACGCGGCCTGCCATGCGAGTGGTAATTGGTGGAGGTGGAGGGGGGGGAAAGGTCTCGAAGCGGAATCCGGAGCGCACCTGCTTTTGAAGCCCTTGACAGGTCTGCAGGGTAGGCAGGCGCCGTCATAACAGAAGAAAGATTAATGAACGGACGGAAGCCGTTATATGTGTGTGATATCTTCGGACGACTTTTACGTTGACAGATCCAGTGGCGGCGGGCTGGCGGCATGGTATCCCCCCGCCGAGGACAAGACCGAACCTGGCGTTGTATGGAGCGGCTTCTTCGATAGTTCTGCCAGTTTTTGACTGTTGTGAGCCAAAAGATGACAGCAAAAAGAACCCACCCGCTGGGAGGCATTCAGTCGTCCAAACCCTCTCACGATCATATCGGGAAAATCGGGACGGGACAGAAAACGAAAAACGTCATGGTGGTAGGAAGACGAAAAGATTTAAAACTCCGAAGCTAATCATTGATGGATACAGTAACCGAAATGTCGTACACATAGAGTTCAGTCCCTGAAGAAATTGCCTTGTCAAAACGAAACCGCCAAAATTGAAGAGAAAAACGACC
Source organism: Mycena amicta (assembly GCA_029282125.1). Taxonomy (NCBI): domain Eukaryota; kingdom Fungi; phylum Basidiomycota; class Agaricomycetes; order Agaricales; family Mycenaceae; genus Mycena; species Mycena amicta. The sequence continues at coordinate 23,250 of JARIHP010000025.1, forward strand.
CACCAAACCACATGAACAATAGAATGAACGTGCGGCAGTCCCTTCTTGATCTCCTCCTCCATAAACGCGCGCACTTCCTCCTCGATCTTCGTTTTCGGCTTTTTCGGCGCTTTGAGTCCGGGTACCTCTACGCCGCGAATCGTCCGATTATCCAGCCGGTCGAGGTACTTTATGGTAAATCCAAACGATACGTGCACGAGGGCGGGAAGACGCGCGAGCCAGGGTACCATTGCTCGCGCGGTGGCATAGTTGAGCGGCGCGACCCATACGGTGCTGACACAGTGAAGCGTCGAAGCGATGTCCAGGGCCGCTTGCGATGATGCCCAGAACCCATCTCCGTCCCCAGCAGCGGGACGCAATCTCCGCCTTACCAGCCTATAGTGTCCCGCAATATCCCACCTAAACGTCAGCGAATCAACCAAGTTGAGCGTCACCGTTGGGAGCGCAGCCGATACAGGTCTTTTCGCGAGTCCCCTGAGATCCTCCAACATCTGCACCGCGCGTTCACCGCGCGTCGTCTTGCTAAACAAGACCTCCACGAACGTCAACCCGGGAGACATTATGAGGTCGCCAAGGATGTGTCCTGCCGACGTGCGGAAATGTGAGGTACATATCCGGATGGTGTTGAGCGTCGGGTGGGCCAGCGTCGGCTCGATGAGCGAGCGCATCGGAGCTGGATACCGACGCAGGAGCCAGTCCCGAACAGGGGCATGGTAGTCCAGCATCTCCAGTTTCGTATGCGCGGCAAGGAATCGTTGAAGGGCGGAAGGGTCCAGCGACTCGGAGTAGACACACAACGCGCGAAGCTCGGGTAGAACGAGATGCGAGAGTAGGGATTTCAGGTGAGGTTCCACGGAAGGGTGTCCGCCTGAATGCCAGCGCGCGAGACGAAAGTATATCATGTCGCTGGCGTTGAACGTAAGGATGCTGAACGGCGTGCTGGATTCCTCTGCTGCTGGGACCAGTTCGAGTGTCACGGAGTGAAGTTGCCGCAGGGTTGGGAGAGAGCCCACGTCGCCGTCGTGGTAGCGCGTAATACGGAAGTCGCGTGGATATTCGGTGTCTTTCTGCGTCGGCGTCGTGCGATGGAAACGAGAGAGCCATGAAATCGTGTCATGATAGCGAAACGCATACAGCTTCCAGTTCAAAAGGTCCTTGGCGGTGCAGCTGAATATCTCTCCAGCCAGTACGACGAAGACGGGCCCAGAAACACGCTGCGCGAGGTCTGCGAGCGTCGCACACAGCTGGTCGAGAATCGTTTGGCGAATCGTCACCGGGGCCAGAAAGGGATCGACTTGGAACTCGATGTCCATGCGGCGCAAGTCCTTGGATCTTCCCGCCAGAGTCTGGATCGCCCGGGTCTGCCTCATGATGTCCTCCCGTCCACCAACGACACAGCGCATCTCGCGCAGAGGCAGACAAGTTGGCGCAATGTGGTACGCCAGCCCACGCAGCGCTTCCGCAGAGAGGTACAGACTCTCCTGCACGAAAGTCTCGGGTGCGAAGCCATGCCGCTCCAGGTGCAGCCTCACGGCAAGGTGCGTGAATGTGTGGCAGACTAGGGCGTAGGCGACGAGGTCTGCGTCCGACGGGAGGAGTGCGAGGATGTTCTCCCAGAGTTCGGTGGGCAGGATGTCTTGCAGGACGCGTAGGGCGGCCATGGGAGCAGGTAGCGGGAAGCTGTTAAGCGCCAAATGGAAGTTGATGACTCGCACGGGTCGGCACTGAAATGGATGAAATTTCTCAGCTGTCGGGGTTTTTGATGAACGCCGGTTGATGAGGTAATCAGTTAGAGGACTTTAACATTGCTTTAACACTTTGTTGTTCTATGAAGCAGCGGCACGGAAGTCTTTGAATAATGACCCAGAAACCAACAAAAAACCCAATCGGACGCCAATTAGAACCGAACGCCGTATCGAACGGAGTCGCAGAAATGGCAGACACGTATTGTTCCTACTGCAGCGACAGCGACAGTGCTTCAGCGCACCGTCCGGTTACACGGAAAGCAACGTTGGATCGCCATAACATCTCCCATCGTTTTCTCCCGCATAGACGCGCAACCGAACGAGAACTGGCAACTTGCACAAGCTGAAGCAAATAATGGCGCACTTCGTCTGCATTTCTAAAGTCATGAGAGTCGTTGAACTTGCGTTGTTTCCGACATATGTATACCCTGAGTGGAAGTTCTTCAGTGAATTCGAGTTCATTATCAGTGAGAGGGCTTAAGCCGCTTAACGATAATAATAAAAACCGCTTTTCAACGAAGGCAGAACCAAGGCCGAATTGAACGGACACGCAGCATGAAAGAGGCGCAAAGTGGTACTACTATAGTAGGGACGCAGTGCACTCATCGGGTTTATCGGCGCAGAGGATGACTCATGACTCGGAGGGAAAAGAACGGTTAGAAAAAGAAAGAAAGAAAAAAAAAATCACCGACATTGCGTGTATGACCGGACGCCGTATCGAACGGAGTCGCAGAAACTTCTGTGGTGCTAAGCGACAGCGACAGTGCTTCAGCGCACCATCCGGTTCTTGGTAGATGAACGTCGGATCCCATACCCATCGTCCGAGTCCCCGGGCATTGTTTCTCCCGCATAGACGCACAACCGACACGAGGAAGGACTGGTAATGCGCAAACGGCAAATTGCGCACTTCGTCTGTGTATCAGAGGTAAACAAACACGATTGATGAGAGCCGCTGCAGACCTGGCGTTGCGTCCGATACCTGAGTGAAAATTTGAGTACGCTCAAGTTCATTCATTGCTAGATTCACGTACTCATTTGTCGTGATACCGATTCGAAACTGGACGCCCATAAAAACACAGAACTCAAACATTCGCCCGCCAGAACCGAGCGCCGAATTGAACGGACGCGCAGCAATTTATTGACGCAACGCGGCAGAGACACAGACACAGTGCACCCATGCGGTCTGGTCTGCAAGGAAGGTTTCGGTTTCTGACTGTCCTTGCGGCATGAACGAACAGCTTCCACGTTTCACGCTATGAGGATTCAGAAAGTACTTGCATTGACGGGGAATCGAATAGACACTGGCACAAAGATTTCTCCGTTACTACTCATATTCGGAACAGATATGCAGGCTGGTGTAAAGACTCAATCGTCAGTGAGCATGAGTTCCCGGTCTACGGATGAAAACTGAGCGAAGAACAAACGGAATGGGTGGACGCACTGTCAATCTCTCCAAGCAACCGCCTCGCAATGAATCTATCAACCCGCGACCAATAGTCGTTCCCCGTGAATGCCCCGTCCTTCCAGTCCTGGAGATAACCGTTGATGGACATCGGAATCATGACGACGAAACGCGAGTCGGGGATGAACCCGGGGTGCGGCACCGACCAGCCGGAGGTGATGAGGAGGAGAGCGCGAAGGGAGACGCAGTGAGAGAGCAGGAACTCGGAGACATCCGCGGGGCAGCCGTTGTTCAGCGCCAGATGCGTGAGGCTCGGGAGACGTGTGAGGAACGCCCAGGATGTTGGAGGCTCCGAGGCGGGGGGGTTTGGCCACGGCGCAATGTCGCGCCCCCAAGCAGAGGGGTTAGTGAAGAGCTCGAAGTGGGTGAGATTGCGGAAGCAGGAGTAGGCGAGAGGATCGAGTCGCTCAAGGGTGACAAGGGTTTGGATGCCCGTGTACAACTGCTTCAACGGCAGGTTAAGTATCTCGGGCGGGACGGCGTGCTGGGCGTCGGACAGCTCCCTGCTGACGGATATGAACAGATTTTCGACTCTCTGCAGGACAGAGAGGATAGGTCTCGCCTCCTTCGCATCGACGATGAAGAGCATGCAGTTGACGACGTTCTTGCGGAGAAATACAGGTGATTTGGCTTGCGTGCCAGTGACGAGGTCCATCGTGCAGGTGCGGACGTTGGCGATGCCGCGGGTGAGCTCGGTTTGGAGTATAAGGGTATTGTAGAGGAGAGGTTCGATCCTGGAGCAATTGAACCTCTGACTAGCTGGCTGCAGAACATGCGGAGAATTTTACTCACCACTCCTTGACTCTCCAAGCAACAACCAACAAGGCGGGTACAAGCTCTGGATTGAGACGAGCGGCTAGTTGGAAGATGTGGCATTCGAGCTGGGGTGGAAGCTTGGGCTGAGAAGCAAGACGTAGATCGCCCATCGACGGCGGAGCCAAAGATGGGAGACCGTTATCACCGTGACACCGGGTCATGATGCTCATTTCTTCGAATTGATGCGACGTAACCCGACCCCCGATCTACGAAGGTAAGTAACCCGACTAGAAAAGGACCACCTAACCCGGAATCTGGGCACCGACCCCGATCCCACTGTGGACCTAACCCGTTTTTTTTCCATCTGAATTAGCCCTTTAGTTTTTTTTGACATTCACCCCGACTGTTTCAGCCGTTTCTTAGCATGTACAAAAGCCTGCTAGCCAACTTCTGGCTACAGTTGGGCTACAGTAGTCTAAGATAAAACCCAACTTGAAGTCCGACCGTAACCGATGCCAGTGTGCCTTTGTTTTGTTTTGTTTCTGGAGCGGCCTATCCCACATGCATCCGTGAACAGGGAAGACCTGCAACTTGCACCAAAGACTGGTGGATGGTGGGGATTTGAACCTGGGAGGGGAGAACTCCGACCGGGTCCCACCGCGATTTTCTCACTGTTTTTTTCGCACGGTTTTAACCAGCAGGCCAGCCTCGTGAGGGCCGGCCCGTCTAGAAAATTGGCACTTCATCTGTGAATGTGAGGTAAAAACGACTCACGAGAGTCTAAAGATTCACCGTCCCGATACTGTACCCTGTGCGCTCGAGTTCATTCAACTTCATTGCGAGATCCACGTACTCAGTGATACTAGTACGGATTTAACTGAACACCCATGAAATAGAAAGACCTCCCAGTAGAACTGAGGGCCGAATTGAACGGACGCGCTGCCGGTATGGACGAGCTCAAAGCGGTAGGGATGCAGTGCACTCATCTGGTTTATCGGCGCAGAGGTTTTGGAATAATCAGGGAGGGAAAGAAGGGACAGAAAAAACAACACGTGTTTCTCGTAGGACCGGACGCCGTATCGAACGGAAGTCGCAGAAACTTCTGTGGGCCATAGCATGCTAAGCGACAGCGACAGTGCTCCAGCGCACCATCCGGTTACACGGAACGCAAGGTAGGATTGCCATAACATCTCCCATCGTTCCATTTTTTTTTTCTTTCTCGCGCACTGCAATAGACGCACAAGCGAATGAGGACTGGCAAAGCACGAACTGAAACAAATAATGGCGCACTTCGTCTGCGTTTCTGAAGTTGCGTGAAAGTTTTTCAGTGAGCTCGAGTTCATTATTAGTGAGTGGGCTTAACAATAATACCACGAAAAAAAATCCTTCTCCGTAATCACAGAACCAAGGGCCGAATTGAACGGACGAGCAGCTATTATGGACAATCAAAGAAGCGCAAAGCGGTAGGGACCCAGTGCACTCATCTGGTTTATCCGCGCAGAGATCTTGGAATAATTAGGGAGGGAAAGAACGGAGAAAAAAAGAACAGTTTCTTTGTAGGACCGGACGCCGTATCGAACGGAGTCGCAGAAAGTGCAATAGGGCTCCTTAAACGACAGCGACAGTGCTTCAGCGCACCGTCCGGTTACACGGAAAACAACGTTGGATCGCCATAATATCTCCCATGGTCCCATTTGTAATTGTAAGGACTGGTAATGCGCAAATGGTACACTTCGTCTGTGTATCTGAACGATGGATGAGAGCCACTAGGAGTCCAGACCTCGCGTTTGCTTCCGATACCTGAGTGAAAAGTGTGAGTGCATTCAACTTCATTGCGAGATCCACGTACTCATTTCATTTGTTGTGATAAGTACTGATTCGAAACTGGACGCCCATAGAAGAAGAAAAAAAGACCTCGCAGAGTACCATGAGAACTGAGCGCCGAATTGAACGGACGCGCAGCAAGTATTGACGCAAAGCGGCAGAGACACAGACACAGTGCACCCATCCGGTCTGGTCTGCAAGGCAGGTTTCGGTTTCGTTGAAGAACCAGAAGGAGTGCGAGGTCGCTTTTCGTTCCGAAGAAGAGCGCAACATATCTGTATCGCCGTGCCTTGGGGTTTACTGACTATTCCCAGAACTTGAACTCTACACTTGGACGAATAAACCGACGGAGTGCAGGGACGAATGACTTTACTCACCGCACGGTTGTAAAACTGGAACAACGAACCCATTCTCCTAGCGGGGGCAGAAGGATATGGTCGTAATCCTCGGTCAATACAGATCGCGATCGCAGCAGCGATGGCAGTGGAGGGAAAGAGCAGCGACGACTGGTACACCGTGGTCAGGTTGTGATGAATGATGAATGAGAATACTTGAAGGTGAATCTCTGGCCAACAAGCAGGGAATTTCGGGGCTATCGATACGGTTGGCCCGGGGGACGGGAGACACCGCCATGATCTCGAGAACTGTGTGCGAATTGACAACGAAAAGCCTAACGCCCCAGAGACATGACCCAGCGCATCCACTGCGGCGCTCAGGCACAGGATTCGCGAAAGATTGGCATCGCATGGTGTATTGGCATCGCATGGTGTCGTCGAGGCGAATAGAGTAGAGTGTTCCGCTGAGGTGGAGTCCGATAAAGACACGAGCTCGAGACAGTGGAAAAGCGCTCTGCGTCCTCCGAGTCCGCGTAGGTCGGTCGGCGAAATTCTTGAGTCTTGACATTCGCGAGATGGGGGAGACTCGGACTGTAAGAGCGTTCTAGCCTTGTTACCAGGAGGACAGATGCCGGTGGGGGCTCAAGACAACTAGGGCTCCAGAGTTTCCCAACGAGTCCTCGTCGCGGTCTGAAGCAAGTGCATGAAGTCACGGTCACTGTGTGACTCAGCAACACGTAATCAGAAATTTCTCTTCCCAATCCCATGCCGCACAAACGCGCAAAACGCTCTGTCCGCGTGGCCCAGCGCAGCGGGAGGTCTGTTCTGTTCCTCCCTTCCACAAGCCCTCTCCGACGTCCTAACCCCCACACCAGCAACATCGACATCGCACCGAGCAAAACCCACGACCACGACGCCCTATCCTCAGAGCCTCTACCAAAGTCGTTCTCGCGGGTCATCAACGCAGCCGCCGTACGGACCGAGTATCGTGCGAAGCGCAAGCTGCAGGAGGATCCTACTACGAGTGTGGACGGGCAAAAGGCCAAGCGGAGGAAGACCGAAAAAAGTGCAGGGGAAGAGGATGTGAAGGGGACGAGAATACGCCCGGGGGAGTCGTTGGCTCATTTCAACAAGTGCGTTGCGCTGTCTCTTATCTTTTGGCTAGGGCTGACTGTGTTTTGGGAAGGCGGATAGAGGGCGATATGCGACCGGTCGTGAGGAGTGCGATTCAGAGCTCTCGCGCTACGATTCGGGCCCAGAAGAAGCAGACGAAACCAGTGGACGACGGGAAGGCCGCCAGGAAGGGCAAGGCCGACGATGACGACGACGACTACGACGCTCGCAAAAAATCCACCGCCAAAAGCATCCCCACACACCCACCCACCACCGACAAGCCCAAGGAATTCCAGCGGACATCCAGCGCCACCCCACGACGTCTCAACGACATCGCACAAGCACCACCCGACCTCTCCGCGCTCGTCCGCAAGGCACAGCAGAAGCCTAGCGGCGCGAAGGTCGGTGTCGCGAAGGAGAAGGCGAAACAGGTGCTGTCGCCAGCCCAACAACTGCAGCTCGCGCAGGCGAGGGAGGATGCGATTAGGAGGTATAGGGAGCTCAAGGCGGCGAGGTCGGGGCCTTGAGTGAGCACTCTTTCCTTTTCCTTCGATATCGAAGCACTGCTCATGATGAGTACAGCGTCGGCTGGTAGTTATTCTCGTTTTGAATGCGAACAAGGGGCTTTCGTGTGGCCGACGACACTGAAGCCCTATTGGAGGATACATACGCGCATTCGTCCGTCGACCGCTCTGTCTACTACTCGTTACTTGCCATCGACGACGCACCCTTGTTTTCAATACCTGAATCCAATATGTACGGCTACATACATCGGCCTGGAATGAAAGAATACGCAGAAGATATAGTCGTCGTCCGAATGAGGCAGAGTCCACCATGAAAACCAGCGATCCCTTCGACCATGACACCGGCACAGCGCCGAGTAAGCCAGGGACTCGTCATGACATCCACCGACCCCTTCCTCGACTGCCTTCCTCTCCCGCGACTGCTTCCGTGAGGCTACGTAGACCTCGTCACCCTCGTCCTCGTCCTCGACCTTGATCCAATGACCCTCGCCGGCCCGCCCGCTCGCCCTTCTCCTTCGTCTGGAGACAGTTGTCCATAAGGAGCACGGAACGTCCGACGACCCACCAGCGTTGCTCGACGAGCAATGGCTGGGATGTGTGCCAGTGGACTCGAAGGAAGGAATGCTCGACGCCAGCGAAGAACTAGCGCCCCCGCCTCGTCGGGACTCGTCATTACGGCCACCGACATCTCCCTCGATTGCCTTGGTACCCATTTCTCTCCCGCGACCGGCGAGATACTGTTTCCCCGTCCAAGGGGATAGGTATACTGTCATCGCTGACTCTCATCCGATACCTATCTCGCCCTTCGCCTTCGCCCGCCCAATTCGCCTTCGTCTTCAGAGTCCACCCCAGACCGGGACGGGAGACATCATTGACACCAGCGCAGTCGTCCCGTCAATACGGAGCAGGGAAAACGCGAAGACGAGCGATGCCGGACCCGAAGCAGACGGTAGGGGAAGACGTCGCTGCCGATGGCGATGGTGGATTCGCTGGAGAGGAGTGACCCATTACTGCGAAGAGAGCTCTCCAGTACCAACCCCTCAAGCGAGGGAATGTACACCATTCCGCGCGCGCGGAAGCGTCCTTCGTGTCCGCCCAGGCTTGCTCAGGAGCGAACGACACTAATGACACGGACACGGACTCGAGGAACCGGGGCGAAGGAGTGGACGACAGTCGGGAAGGCATCATTGGTAAACGAGAACGACCGTATTGTGAAGCTACCAATGGATGCCGATAAATAGTCGAGGTAGGACGAGAGTGGGTGGTAGGGCGGGGCCGCTACGACCACCGAAGAGTGGATTTGTGATTGGAATTGGGTGAGGGCGTACGACGAGGCTTTGTACGAGCCGTCGCTGCTGCTATACCAGCGAGCACCAGTCGTATTCCCTCGCTCTGGGCAACATCCCCCATCCCGAACGACCAACGAGAACGTCTCGTTTCCGAGGATGGCCATGCCTATACAGGATGCTCGGTAGAAGTCGGGGAGCGAGTGGTAGCCGCAACGACCACTGAAGAGTGGATTTGTGATAAGGTGTACGAGGGCGAGCGCGAGTGACTCGGAGAAGGCGTACGACTAGGCCCTATACTGCTGTACCAATCAGCACCAGTCGTATTCTCTCGGCTCTCGAGGACATCCGCCCATCCCGACCGACGAGAACGTCTCGTTCGCGAGTTGTTGACGCAACCGTGCCCGGGAGCGGGAGCCACGCATGGGAGTTGGCGGATGCCAAAGTAGTCCGTCGGCGGGAGTACGACGGTATCCGGGTATCGCCACAATGCCGACGGGGACTATGGGCCATTGGGCGAATGAAGGAAGACCGACGGGGAAGGAGGAGCGGAGGGCATGGTCGAGGATGGTCGAGAAGGGTGTTGTGTGTTTGCCCTGCATCGACCAAGGACGGCTCGAGGTATACGGGGGGTCTTCGAGCAGCAGGAGAGCCAGGTAAAAGCGGCGCGGCTAGGTCGGAGAGTCGAGTCAGGATTGGATGGGTACGGAGGGTTGGATTGGGTGTCGATTGAGCTGTACGACGGTCGAGGCCGTTGCCGTCCTCAGCAACGGGGAAGCCGGAAAAGCACTAGGAGCCGCCGTCTGTGAGAAGCAAGTCAGCAAGACAACGAGAGGCCAAGACAACGAGAGATTCGAGCCGACACACCTTCCTCTGGAGTCCGTCCCTACAGCCGCAGTCGTAGCCATAGCCCAATCTCGCGTTTACAGCGTTGACTGCGGTCCATGGCACGAGCATATTGGCTCATTGCGAGTATGAAGGACGCTTGAGGGCCAAGTCAGACCGTAGGTCCGCAAGATGGATGCGTTTCTAGCAAGCAGGGGTCAGAAGATGAGACTCGGGCAGAGCGGGACACGCACTGGCAAACGCACGTCATTACAGAGGCGAACTGCCGACGCATCTTACGACGACGCAGTAGCGGGAGTGAGCTTCGACTCAGTGCCACCCGCGCTATCAAGAGACCGTCCTCCTAGACACGAAGTGAGATAAGGTTAACCAGCTCGCATTATTAGAACCCACGGGTGTATTCAGAGGTCCACCATCCGCAAAAAAGTCTTGGACGAGCGAGCGCCATTCTGAGGCTTTGGCCCGACAAGGTTAGGCGGGGCGCGGCCAGAGAGACATGTTAGATGCTGCGAGTCGGTAGGTATGCAATTTGGCCCACGGGAAGCATCCAGTGGGTCGGGGCGTTGAGGAGGGTCGTTTGGTGAGAGGTCTGTGCACGTGCACCGTGACGGGTGACATGGCGACTTGGTCTTAACCACGACCTCGACTCGGTGCGTATACATACCCAGCGCGGCTACCAGAAGCAAAGGAGAGCGCAACATAGCGGTCTACACATCTCTCCAAACATCACTCTGGAGCCCAACGGTCACTTCTACCCAAGAGCATACGAAAAAGAGAATGCCAGCCTGAGTGTCATATTTATTCAAGTTCCCCACTGGCAGCACCCCGACTGGACACACTTTCTACCTAAGAACAAACCTCTCAAGAACAACATCAAGCTCACAAGTCAAATGCGAACAAACACTGTCAGCGTACTTTCCTCGTTATCTGGTGCCGTGACTCGGAGCTAGGCTGGGTTGATTTCGTTTTTTTTTTCTCTCGCGTAAACTGAGGCGCTCACACGGGGCCCTGCACATGCAGTCAAACTCCTCCTATGATCCTGTGGTTCTTTGACTCCCTTTGACTCCCTCATTCGTGAGCGGGACGGCCAATGAACCGGTGCGTTCGCGGTTCACCGTTCACCCATTAACCTTCCCAATCATTCTTCGTAGTTCCAGTCCCAGCCGAAGCAAACTACTACTTGGTCGACCAAGACACCCTGTTCCCGGCTACATGACGATATATCTTGCCCTCGTAATCGTTCTCTGGTACGCGTAACGCCGATGACGAGCCCCAAGAACGTGTCTGGGCAGCGGCCGCCTACATCAAGTCCAGACCTTCGTGCGACCCTACTAGCTCTAACAAACGAATCTTCCGCCCTAGAACTTGAATGGACCTTGGTGCCACGGAGATAACAAGTACGTTCCCGATTCTAAATCAAATTTCCCGACTGCGGCGCGACTGAATTCCACCCCATTCGACCGAGATTTGCATTGGGCTTGCATCAAGAAAACGCCACACATCGTAAGTACATGGCAGACGGCGAGAATTCAGACCGTGGCCAAGGGACAGATACAGTGGCAAACAATCCGCTCGTGCTGGATGCTGCTAGCTAGGGCCTCACAGACCTCCCTACGCAGTTTGTCCCAGTCTGGCGAGCGTCTCTCGTGATTTCGAAGATTCGACATCAAGATAGATGATCAAGGCGCCACGTTCGGGGACATGTGTACAGCTTCCCGACCCATCAATGGCGCCTGTCTATATGTACGATCAGCGGAGCAACGGCTCCTGGTCTCCACTCCCTCGCTCTCATGCTGCTCTTGCAGTCTCCACGTTCTTTCTCCCGACATATCCCCCTCCTCCTCCTCATCCATCCCCTACTCGCAGCCGCACAGACCACCATCTTCGACGATGCCGACTCAAGCTTCTCCTGGTACGGCGAGTGGACTGCCGTATCCGGAAACTGCGATTCGTGCTCGACCAAGCTCGACCCCACACAAACGCACGACGGGACGTGGCACGATGGAGACCGTGCAATGACCTCGTCCGAGCAGACGGGGGGATCGTTCTCGTTTACCGGTGGGCCCTGTCCCATTCTCCCAGTGCCTTCTGCAGCTCATGCTTCCCACAGGCACAGCAGTCCAAATCTACGGCATCGACCAACCCGACTACGGACCCGACATCGTTTTCACCCTCGAAGGATTCACCTCCACGCACCACTACACCGGCAACGCCAAAGTCTACCACTCCCTGTTCTTCTCCCGCAGCGGCCTCACCAATGGCGCGCACACCGTCAACTGGGTGCTGCAGATCGACCCGAGTACCGATCCAGGGCTGTTTGGAGTGGTGGCGTTGTTCGATTACGCGGTGGTGACGAGCACGGAGGATAATAGAGCGAACCCGCATGGGACTACGACGACCACTGGGACGACAATGACGTCCGAGTCATCGACTAGCAGCTCGTGCGTTAAATCTCATCTCACCCCCCCTGAACATAAATATCTTCTAACCCACGCAGGTCGCATTCACTCTCGAAATCATCAAGCATACGGTCAGTCTTTCAAAACTATCTCCATGTCGCCTTGTTTAATCTTTCTTTCTCTCAAGAACCTCGCTATCTTTTACGAGGTAAGCTCAAACGACGCGTATCGATGCATCTCATTCGACAAAAAGCTCCAGAACAAGCGGAACTTCAACAGCGGCCCCGCCGCAAACATCGTGCGTCCTTCCTTCTTCGATCGTAAACCGCGCACGATAAACTCACTATAACAGATCCTCAACGTCATCAAGGTAAAAAACGAATACGGGTTTATCGCATGATCCCAATAACCCTTCTCCTCCAGCGTTCCTGCCAACTCCAATTCATCCTCAACCGGTATCGTCTCAAGCACCCAACACCGCTCCAGCTCAGTCGATATCATCGTCGGCGCAGTCATCGGCATCATCGCGCTCCTCGCCTTTCTCGGCGCAGCCGTCTGTCTCTGGCGGCGAAGACGACGCTCGAACCATGCGCGAATCGCAGCGTTCCCGGGTCCCAACCCGCAGAACGCGAACGTGAACACGGCGGGGTCAACAGCAGTAGCAGCACCGCCGGCGGTGATGGTGCTTTCAGAGAAGGATGCTCTGAAAAATCGTGAGTTGCAGAGTTTTCTCCCCGTATATATTCCTACCAACTTTGAAAGGCGATCCATTCTGGCCCGAGTCGATATCGGTCCAAGTCCACCCCCCTACGATGGACTCGCAGATCCCGACGCCCTCGTCAGATCCACAGTCTACCTCCGCCTCCGCCCTCTCTCCCCTCCGTTTCCACAGCACCAACACTCCCACCGGAGCTAGCCCACAATCATCTCCAATCTCACCCTCACGAGCCGCATCCCTAGCCACCAGCTCCCATTCGCGCGGCGGTCGGAGGACGCATGAGCGGGAACGGCTCTTGGAGGCGCGCGTCGCCGAGCTGGAGGCGACGGTGACGAGGGCGCTGGTGGTGGGTCTGAGCGGCCAGTTGGACTCTTATGCGGATGAGGGTGAGGGTGAGGATTCGCAGCCGCCGCCGTATGTGCGTGGAAGTACTGCTAGTCAGCCTGGTGTTGCCGGCAGTGCGATACCAACGCAGTGAAGACAATTTTCCTACCCATTGTATGAGGATTTACTTCTCTCCGGCTCCCTAGCAGGGCGAAGACCGCTTTGAAAGCTTTTAAGCCCACCAGCGGAATGTGTACCGCGTCCCTTCGGAATAAATTAGCCACAAGCCACCCGTCAGAGGAAGACCGTTCGAAGCGGCGGTGCACTCTGAGCTGTGTTTTAATTTTTTTAATTTTTTTCCCTCCGCGTCTGAGGATTTTTCTATGGGTATCTTCCCAAAGAACTGCGGCGCGGGCGAAGCGCTATCGATCGCACTCCCTTGTAATATTTCAATTCTATCACCCGATATACAGTCGCCATATGGGAAACGGGACACTCATGTTTGGAGGGCAATAGCACAATGGGATTTGATTCAAATGACATAATGACTACATATTGCGGAAGGCATACATCCTACCGCCCAGTGAATATGTTTGTCTTGTCAGGAGCTGCTCTGGATCGTGCACAATGTGCAATTCTTTCCGGTGACCAAAATCAGCAGTTTTCCCCAGAAGCAGGACACACACAGATTGACACCGGATCTCTTCAGACACCACTAGTGCAAGTGTTGGTAATGGCCCGGGGGACCTCCAGAGCACGTTCCCACAGCATAACTGTGGCACAGAGACAGAAACAGTGCAACAACAAGCCATGATGCCAACAAGCGTTGGAACCTGCTATAGACAAGGTCCTTCACGGATATTGATGCCATTGCTCGGCCACCACTCAGCCGTCCAGGCTCAAATTTTGTACAGACCTGCATGCACTAGTCGTGAATATGCTCTCAAAAAAATCACGCTCCCAAACCGCGCAGCTTCCGAGATATTCGCGGTGTCCCGCTACCGGTCCTGACCCACTTCCCATTTAGCGACTGTAATAACCAAACGACAACTCTCAGAGCAGGGCTGATTTGGCGATTCGAAGAGAACCTCTGGGTCCGATTCAACGACTACCAACCTGGCGAGTAGAGGATTCCTAGCCACCAACGTATACATGTTCCGTATCGCCAACTTCCTTGAAGTTGGGATGAAACATAAGAAAGGACGTCCGTTCAACGCGGCGGCGGGCTCTGACTGTTTTCTATACGACTTTTTCCTCCCGGGCGCGCGCCTCTGATGTTTGTTCCATTGGTGTCTTGGTGATATGAATTTTCCTCTCCATTGTATCCGAGTCACCGCTCTGAAAAGTTCTGCGTCTCAATGGTCTCTGTAGTGCGCTCCAGCCCACCGTGTTAGTGAGGTCAGCTTTGAAAGCTTTTCAAACCCACCAGCGGTATCTGTACCGCGTCCCCTCCGAATAATAGTCTTCCGTCCTTACTAGGGAACGCCGTTCGAAGCGGCGATGGGCTCTCCTTGTATATATCGGACCACGGCTTTTTGTGTGTCTGATTTTTGTTCCACGGGTATCTTCACAAAGGACTGGAAGCGACGTACTCACTTGTTGTATCGCCCGATATAATAACCAAACGACGACTCTCAGAGAAGGGTTGATCAGTTCAACTTGATCTTGCGATTCGAAGAGCACATCCAGTGGCCCACTGGACGATTCGGAGCCGGGATTCTACCAACTCTGGCGAAGAGGATTCTAAGCCCACCAGCGGTGCATACACCGCATCCCCTCCGAATAGATTTGTCCCAATCCACTGGTCAGAGGAAGGCCGTTCGAAGCGGCGGTGGGCTTTAACAGTCTTGATAGCGTTCTTCTCTGTTCACAACCTCGCGACAAGGGGTCTCCAGATACGACTCGACGCTGATATATATATATAAAGTCCGGCTGTGAAACCCCGACCCCACCTCGCGTCTTTTTCTTGACAATTGATCGTTGTTGAATAGAATGGGAAAGTGACGAGGACCGCGGCACCTTTACCGTATTTCATTGGTTTCACTGCAAGCGAGGAGTGGAGTATAAGACGGCGAGAGAAGGACACCGCCACCAACCCTTTCGCATCGACCATGCTCCCAGCCACAAGAATGTACACCGTTCAAACACAGGACCGCACCCCCCATGGCTTGCATCACTTGTCGCAGGAGACATATCAAGGTACGCCGTCGTCCTTGCATCGAATCCGAGCTCATGAGCGAGCGGTTCAGTGCATCCCCGCCAACGAATACAACGAAGGACGATCGTGCGTGAACTGCATTCGGAGGAAGATCGTCTGCGAGTATCGCGATGCCGCTCCGAGTCCGATTCCACCTCCAGCGCCGACGATATTCTGCGACTTCCAGCCGACCCCTCGCGATTCACGAAGCCGCAGCCGCAGGCGTAATGTCGCGGACAGTCGCATCTCGTCCTCTTCCTTACCACCGCCGGTCCGACTAGGCCTAACCCGCGGCTTCCGAGTCGAGCCGTACCATCTCCAACGGGCACATCACATCCACGCCTCGCCGAAACTCAGGTTGTTCACCGAACAGCCCGTTGGTGACCCGAGCCCGTTCTGCCTCCCCTCCCCATCCGATTCTGCCTCCATCATACCCTGCATCAGCCGGACCAACAGCAGCTTCGACAGCAGCTGTTTTAGCGAGGCGTCTGCGGCATCAATGTATACGTACCTAGGCTTGCATGGGTACGTTCGCGTCCCTCAACCTCGGAAGACGTTGTCATCCCCTAGTTTACTGGGCTGGGACTCGGACGTATCACTTTTATACGCCACATACTCGGACTCGGTGCGCGTAGAGCGGGTTATTCCGACGCATAGTGATTCGATTGCGTAGTTCTTTTCGGTTCTTCGTGTACCCACCGGCAATTTAATTCCGAGTCGTCAGAAGTTCCTGTATGGTGGCCTGACTCGGAAGGAGCAACAACGAGATAGCGCGCCTTCTCGCGGTCGAGCCCTTCGGAGTCTTGCGTATCCTTTCCATCCATCTTGGCAACTTCCTCGTTTCCGACACTACCAGTCCTTCAACGAGAGCTTGGGGCGGGTCGTATCACCGCTGGCAGGCCGAGGGTCCGATGAGCAGCGAGAGGAGGCGGCAGAACTGTAAAGGCAAAACGACTGTCAATGGGACTGGCAGTGTCGACAGACAAACGAACCTGTATCGTAGCCTGGGACCGTCCTCGCGGTTACGAGCCCAAATAGCGATATGCTCGTCTGGCAGCGTGTCGTTGGCAAAATCCTGCGTATAAGCGACCAGGAAATTGTAAGGCAAAGGCAGCGTACGGGACTGCGGGAGTCGAGTCATGTCCCCAAGAAAACTAGGGAAGAGCTGCAGGAGCCGGTCGTTAGACGGTGAGGAAGTCGATACAAGAGCGCACCGAAGCATCCGCTCTTCGTCGCCACCAGTCCATAACCTCCAGCTCCTTGGTATTGCCAGTGGTCTGGCCGTCCCTTTGTTGCAGATGGTTTATGGCGTCTGGAATGGCGAGTTTCCGGTGAAGAACGGCGGTATGGTGTATGGTACTGCAGCGGACCCCGGAGGTCAGCGGAAGATCTCAGACTGTCAGACATCGTACCAGTAGCGGAATGCAGCCGCAAGCCACTGGCAAGCTGGGTCACGGCCACGAGAATGCACCGCAGACTGCAGTCCATCGAACTCATTGCCCATGGCGTTGTCGGAGAGACAGTGCGTGACAGGTGACTGATGGCTCTACGGCTTTTTCGGCTTAGCCATTTATAAGCGGCCGATAAGCGCTGATCTGGCGCTCATCAGTGTGACGTTACGCGTTCCTCGTTTGCTTCCGACCACCATCTTCGAATGGCCGCACGTCGGCATTCATCGAAAGACTCTGACGAAACCTCGCGCAAAGCGTCTACATATCTGTGCTCCGCGTAGTTGCTCTGCCCGAGCGGTTGTAAGTAACAACACCCAAAATGTTGACCTCGGCTGATCAGAACGCCTGCAGCCGCTTGTCTCCTCACCTCGTGTCAATGGGCACCAGCTGGCAGAAGGCAGCTGCTGATTCGATTGATTTCTCCAACTGCCAACGAATTGAATCAACAGGTGCTTCGATGCTTCCGCGGACGATTGGCGGACCATCTATGCACCGCGAACAGGTGAAGCCGCATATTTTTGTTCTGCTGACTTATGCTGACCATCCTCAGAATGACGTTCCAGGCCGATCGCGTCGGTCTGAGCCGTGCGCAGACGTGGTTTTTGGCGACCCATCAGCCTTCTCACATACCGTCGTCAGGCTTCTTGGGCCTGGTTTACACTGACGAGATGACTGGCGGGTCGCAAACGATTGATTATGACGCTCGGTGGGTTATCAAATTTGGGGGGACAGTGGGAACGGGGAAAAACTTTAAAGGATAAAGGACCAATCGCACCCCGAGTGATTCTATCCGATGCTTTCCCAGATACTTCTCCCCATTGCGGCGACGGTCGCCGTCTACGTCCTCCTCCATGCCTTCCAAATCGTGTACCGCAACCTCTCCTCACCCTTGCGCCCTATCCTGCCTGGCCCCCAAACTCCCAATTTCATCACTGGGAATTTCGCGGAAATAGCGGTGAGTCCTGCATCGCCGGGCGTCTGAATGGTATCTGAGTGAATTCAGGCCGACCCGAAGCTGATGAGCGGATGGCGCAAGGAGTTTGGTCCCAACTTCCTGTTCCATGGCATGTTCAGTGTGCGCCGCCTCGCTTTTTCTTTCGTCCATATGAACTAACGCTCGCCGGTGATAGGTCTCTGAACTCCACACGGCTGATCTGAAGGCGCTCAACCATATCATCGCCCACAGCGACATTTACCGTCGAGCGGAGGTCAATCGGGATATCACGCGGCGTCTCATGGGCGAAAGTGCGTTTCACTACACTTCTGTGTCCTGTTCTAACTGGCTACTAGGTATTTTATTTGCAGAGCGAGACCAGCATAAGCGCCATGTGAGTTTTCGAGTCGATTAACTCTGCAATGCGCTGCTGATGATCTTTGCCAGAGGCGCGTTATGGTGAGTCCGCGACAAGGGCTCAGCGCCCGAGGAAGGCTGAGCCGCGTCAATAGAATCCAGCGTTTGGTGTTGCCCAAATTAAAGCAATCACGGAGATCTTCGTGGACAAGGCGGTTCAGGTGAGCAGCCGCATGTTCTCCGTCTAATGGATGTACTGACGATTCGCCCAGCTACGCGACCTCTGGGGCAGCCAAATCGCGCAGCAAGGCGGTGTCGAGGGACAAGGTACCGTCGAGGTCCTCTCGGGTCTTCGAAAGATGACCCTCGATGTCATTGGGCGTGCGGGTGCGCAAACAGTCCATTCCTTGCTCATGTTCTTTTATCGTATACAGGTTTCGGATACGAGTTCAACGCGCTCGAAGAGGGCAAGCCCAGCGAGCTGAATCGCGCATTCACGGACCTCTTCCACTCACCGCATTCGAATCTGTATGGGACGGTTCGGCTGTCGCAGAGTATGGTGCCGATCTTGAAGTTGTTGGTGCGTTGCATCTCGTCGAGTCCGTCCATTTTAAACACAGAATGCATGTCGCAGCCGCTTCCTGGAGGAAAGGTCTTGCAATCCGCCCGTGCGCGCATGTATACGATCGGCAGCCAGATCATCAAGAGGAGCAAGGCCAGTCTGACGGCGCAAGCGGAGTCGGAGCAGGATAAAGATAAGGAGAAACCGCTCGGGGGACGCCGCGATTTGTTATCGATTTTGTTGAAGGCGAATATGTCGGCGGGGTTGCCGGAGAGTCAGCGGTTGAGCGATGCAGAGGTTATTGCGCGTGCGTCTGGATTGCACTTCTTCACGGTCCTTGCCTATTGACGAGGCTTTTACAGAGATCCCGGCGTTCTTCATCGCTGGACATGAGACTACCAGGTGAGGCGAACGCGCTAGAATTGTCGTCGTTTGTCATTCACACAAACATCCATCCTCCAGCTCGGCAACCGCGTGGGCCCTACACGCCCTCTCCCTGAACAAATCCGCGCAGACGAAACTCCGCGAAGAGCTCCTCAGCCTCGACACGGAGAACCCAACGCTGGACGAGCTCAATGCGTTGCCGTACCTCGACCAAGTCGTGCGCGAGACACTCCGGGCACATGCCCCGGTAGTGTTCACCCAGCGCAAGGCCATGGTGGACGATGTTCTCCCGCTCAGCAAGCCGGTGGTGGATAAGGAGGGGAGGGAGCATTGGAGTTTACCGTGTGTCCCTTTCCTCTTTCATTCTGGACGAATTTCGTTGAATCTTGGCGCAGGATTCCCAAGGGACAGATGATCCATCTCCCGATTTGGGCCGTGAACACGTCGACGGAGATTTGGGGCCAGGATGCTCTCGAGTTTAGGTGAGTAGCCTGCTATATACTCGGTATTATTAAGAAAGTACTGCAGACCTGAGCGATGGGATAAGACCCCCGAGGCCGCCAGCGCCATCCCTGGTGTCTGGGCCAACCTATTCACGTTCTTCGCGGGCCCACAACACTGTATCGGGTTCCGATTCTCGCTCGCCGAGTGCGTTTTTCTGTTTCTTTTCCCTTCTCGAGTTCCTGATAACTAACGACACTTGAATTCAGATTGAAAGCCCTGCTGTTCACGCTGATCCGTGCGTTCGAGATCGACCCGGCTGTTCCCCAAGGCGGTATTGGTCCCTTCACGACGGGGTTGATCACGCTGCTGCAACGTCCAGCGGTGGTGGGAGGGACAAATAAGGGAGCGGGACTGCCGTTGATTTTGACGCCGTTGAAGAAGGAGTGAGTCGGATGGTGGTTAGAATTCTCGGTGAAGCAGCGCTTGGATATGAACGTCATATATGAGCCGAATGTGCGATATCGTATATTGTTCCGTTTAGTTGATGCATGAAATATCTTCCGTCAACCTTGCCTAAGTTGTGTGAAAAAAAGAAAAAGAGGGGTTATGACTTAATGAGCTCATGTCGGTTTAGAGTACACTCACAGGTGTCTTAAAGCCTGAGATGTAGCCGCAAGCCATTTGCAAGCCCAAGCCCAAGCCATCAGACATCAGATGGTATTTGGCGGGGCAAGCCAGTATAATTTATCTCGCCTCACTAGCAGGGCGAAGACCGCTTTAAAAGCTTTTAAGCCCACCAGCGGTATGTACCGCGTCCCCTCCGAATAGGTTAGCCCCAATCCACTGGTCAGAGGAAGGCCGTTCGAAGCGGCGGTGGGCTCTGGGGTTCAATAGCGACGGATCTTTCCTTTTGTTTTTTCCCCACGCCCCGCCCCTCTGATATTTTTTCCCTTTGGTGTCTTGTAATATGAATTCTCCTCCCCATTGTATCACCGCGATGTAAGTACAAAAGGCTTGCAGAAAATTTTAAAGTTCTGCATCTCACTCTCTCCGGCGATCACCGCATGATCTATGTGCTCTCCAGCCCACCGTCTAAGTGAAGACCGCTTTGAAAGCTGCTAAGCCCACCAGCGGTATCTGTACCGCGTCCCCTCCGAATAAAAATTCCCCAATATAGTTAGAGGGGAACGCCGTTCGGAACGGCGGTGGGCTCCTTGTAGTTGTCTCCGGCTTTTTGTTTTCTGCGTCTGATATTTGTTCTACGGGTATCGTCCCAAAGGACTGGAAGCGACCGCGCTCCCTTGTAGTATTTCAATTGTATCGCCCGATATAATAACCAAACGAAGACTCTCAGAGAAGCTTCGAAGGGTTAATCTTGCGATTCGAAGAACACATCTGGGTCCGATTCTACCAACCCGGTGCAGACGATTCCAAACCCACCAATGTATATATGTTCCATATCGCCAACTTCAAGGAAGTTGGGATCCCACATAAAAGAGGGGATTGGCCTTTCGAAGCGGCGGTGGACTCTGACAATATTTCTTGTTCCGATTTTTTTTTTCTCCCGCGCCTCTGATGTTTAACTTAACCCTAACCAAAATGAAGGCTTGCAGAAAAGTTCTGCATCTCACTTCTCTCCGGCTCACTAGCATGGCGAAGACCGCTTTGAGAGCCTTCAAGCCCAGCGGTATGTGTACCGCGTCCCCTCCGAATAGGCGACGTCTCTCGCTCGTCAGAGCGGAAGGCGGTTCAAAACGGCGGTGGGCTCTGATGGATAGGGTCATTTTCTTTTAAATTTTCCTTTTCGTATGTCCCTCGGAGATTTTTTTCCCATTGGTGTCTTTGTATTAATATGAATTCTCCTCCCTATTGTATCACCGCTCGATGTGAGTACAAAATTTAAAAGGCTCGCAGAAAAGTTCTGCGTCTCACCTCTCTCCGGCGATCACGAGACTCGCAGCGAATCTGTGTGCTCTCCAGCCCACCGTCTTAGTGCAGACAGCGTTGAAAGCTTCTAAGCCCACCAGCGGTATCTTAACCGCGTCCCTCCGAATAATAGAGAATCTGCCGATGATGCGGTTAGAGAGGAACGCCGTTCGAAGCGGCGGTGGGCTCTAGCTCTGAGCAGGATCTCTCAAGTTCTTTTCTTTTTCCTTATATGCCTCGGAGATTATTTTCCCACTAGTGTCTTCCGAAATCAAGTCTGCCGACTCGGAGCAACGTTATAGCTCAGCGATATATAGACTTGGTGGAATGCGGACATCACAGCGCGGCGTGCCGAACTTCGTGAACAGGGCCGTGATTGCAACAACAGCTCTTGCTTCTCTCCCACCATGACAGCCCCTCTCCGACCGTCCTTCCTCCCCGTCTTCGCGAACGCCGACGCGGACACCATCCTCTCCCACACGTCCCTGCTCATCGGCGGCCCTACGCTCTATCTCTCTCCGTCGGAAGCCTGGCCTCTCTGCCTCACCTGCGCCTCCCCGCTCGTCCCTCTCATCCAGCTGAACATGTCCTCTCCGAACACACCTGCGGCTCTCCGGGAACTCCTCCCCTCCGTAGCTCCACCCCATTCCGAGACGATGACGCTGGTGCAGCTCTTCGTCTGCCCACAGTCCGAATGCTACGAAGACTCGATCGGGTATTCTACCGAGACGCGGTCGTGGCTCCTGCGACTTGCCACCGTGCCCAAAGATTCCGGGACGCCTCGGTCGTCCTCCGCCGACGCCGAGATAACGGCGAAAATCGAGAACGACACCGGGTTCCTTCCAGCGCGCGTGGTAGAAACGTGGACAGAGGGGAAAATGGAGAACGTCGACTATATCTGGAGACCGCATACGCCGGAGCAGGAACAGTATCGCCTCCAGCCTGGACTGAAGCTGCTTGGTTTTCCCGAACGTGGTGAGTTCGCATTCTACGTCTTTCTCCGCTATGGTGGCACTGGCAGAGGATTGATTCGGAGTCTGCAGGAAAGTTCTACTGCTCGGAGGACGAATGTCCCATGGGCGACTCAAACGCGCATTCGGGCGTAGAATATCCATATACGAATTGTCTGATACAACTAGGAGATTGTCATTCCGAATGGGAAGAGGACGAAGCGCTGGGTCTGGTGCGTCACCGTTTTGCCTCCCTTCTTATCTCTGACCCGCTCATAGATGGCCGCTCTCGGAAACACCTGGATTGAGCAGTGCAAACTACATACGGACGTGTTGACGTTGACGATGAGCGGCGATTGGTAGATGGAGACTAGGTGTTTGCGTTGAATTTGCAGGGTGCCATGCCGGTGGTTAGGACCGTGAGTTGTCGCCGTCTTCGAGTCTCGGTACAGCTGATGTTGGTTGTCGACGAGAACAGCACACGATAAACGATGAGGTGGTGCTTGGACCCGATTACATGAAGGAATTCAACTGAATATTGTCATGTTCGTGCCTTGGACTGAATCGGATCCCTCGCTTGATTGCAACAAGATAGCTTAATCCCATCCAACGAAAGACAATACGCCTGCATATTTGTACGCCCCAAACGAAAACTAGAGCTTCAACCCCCGTAACGCACCAATAACCTCCCCGATATCCCGCCGATTCCATTCCCCCGTCCACGTCGAGCTCTGCATTGACGCCGTCTCGATACTAGCTCTCGGGCTCATGCCATACTCGTTCTCCTGGCCCGGGTCCTCAATCGCATCGAGAAAGTTGCTCTCGAACGGGATCGACGACAGCCGTTTCACGTCAGCGTCTAGATCTTCCTTGAAGCCCAGAAACCCGCCGGGAGCGGTGAGCCAGTGTGCGTCCGTGGCGGTGGGCAAGGAATAGTCGGCGAGCGTCGGCGTCCTTGCGCCGCGGCGGTCTGCATGCCAATCAGTCGAGTCGGCGCTGTAGATCTGCGGTGTCTCGATCCCAACCGAGTCCCCAGCGCGCGAAGAAGACGACGCCAGAGTGTGCAGCTCCGAGTGCGACGACTCGGACATCGATCTCGTCAACATGCTCCCGCCGTCGATATCGGACTGGCAGCGGGAGAGCGTCGAATCCGCATCCGTAGGGTGTCGATGAACCGACTGCTCTGCGATGAAATCGAGCTCGGGATCCTGCCCGACGACATTCTGGTACCTCCCTCCCGAACCGGCACTGGCACTGGCAGTCGAAGCAAACTCCACAGCGCTGTACAAACTCGACCGCGACATCGACCGCGACATCGAATCCGAATCGGTGCGCACGAGTGAAGGAGCGCCATACGTCGCTACTCCCGCCTTCGTTTTACCCTTTCCCTTCAACCGAAGCTTCCACGGGAGTGCGAGTCGCAGGGCATTGGCTCCAGAGGCGTTCGAGGACTCGGCGAGTGTTGGCTCGGGCTTGACCTTGACCTTGACCTTGACCTTGCGCGAACGGGAGCCAGCACCACCGCGTCCCGTTGGCCGGTGATACTTCAGGCCTTCAGGAGGGGGTATGGGTTTCGACTGCCCAAGTCCAACGGGGGCCGGTACCGGTACCGACACTGGCAGGCCAGACAGCAGCTCCCTTCTCCGCGAGCCCATCCCACCACGTCCAACCATACGATTAGAATCGATCTTTTGGCGAGCGAAACGAGCTGGAGCTTGGCCTTGACCTTGCGGGTTGCCAGTCACCGTCGCAGTCGCAGTCGTGCCGACGGAGAGGGTCCGAGTCCGCGACCCGGATCCGCCCCGACCGACAACACGCACAGGAACGGTATTCGGATCGTCCTCGGCGGCATTAATTGTGCGGGTGGTGGTGGTAACTGCAACAGCGAGAATAGAGAATTCAGCAATCCCGAGAGGATACGAAGGAGCTCAAGGGAACGCAACTGGTTTTCAGGAAAGTGATCCGAGTCTTCGGGGATGCCAGTGATTTCCGAGTCGGCGGGGATCGCGGTGAAGACGGTTGCGCCAGCGAGGCAAGCATAGCAGCGACGTTGCTAGCGTGAGTGCTCAGGCTGACGCTCGAAGAATGCGTTCGCGTCGATAGTGAGAGCGAATGTCTCGTCGGACTGGCGATTGAAATCGAAGACGTCCGAGTCCGAGCCCGTGGCGCGAATTCCGAGGTGTCGGTAGAGAGTGCGAGTGGAGGCAAGCTCAAGTCGCTCGCAGAGTAGTCCGGCGTCTGCGTTTGCGTCTGCTTTTGCGCTGGCATGCCCAAGGGAAGGGGTGGGTGGCGAGAAGGAAGGAAGCAAGCAAGGGGTTTGAGGCGTGGTGACGAGACACACGCCATGCACGTTCCCAATCCCCGCGGTCCAAGGTTGGCGCGAATACATCATCCGCACCAGACAGACAGAATCATGATCAGTTTGCGCAGATGACGATTAAAGATGTGGAAGGAAGGAAGGCCATCGCGCTAGGAAGAGAGTGCGTCAACGGTCGAAAGGACGTTCCTGAGCAGTTCGGACTCCGTAGCACATCCCTGGGGCCTGCACCTAGATTGAAATAAATTATACATTTCAAGTGATTTCCCAGG
The DNA here is from genome assembly GCA_029282125.1 of Mycena amicta. Lineage (NCBI taxonomy): Eukaryota > Fungi > Basidiomycota > Agaricomycetes > Agaricales > Mycenaceae > Mycena > Mycena amicta. The sequence goes on from JARIHP010000025.1 coordinate 48,376, forward strand.
CGGGCGGAGATGGAGTCAGACATACCCATCTAAGCGCAGATAAATCCGTGACGCGCTCTCGCGAATCAGCATGCATCCAGTCCCAAGTTCATCGGCGGTCGGGCAACCCGTGCAGGATCACGAATCTGTCGCCTTGCTTGTTCCCATGTTGCGTTCTCCGCAGTTCCTGGCAAGTTTTCGGCTGTTTGGGAACAGGCTCGTGGCCGTCTTGTCTTGATTCCGGGTGCTGTGTGGGGCTAAACAAAGGATGCACTGGAATGAGCGACATGGTCTCAACTGCTGTTGACATACAGCAAAAATAGCTTCACAGCAGCCAGCGAACTAGAAGGCTCGCTCCCCAATCCATAGGTCGCGCAACACATGCTGTAGAGGAGATCGCAAGAAGCGGATCACCTGCAGCGACGGCAACGCAACACGAAGAAATCAAGAAGCGCCAACGCGTCTGCGATGGAGGAGGCGAGGAAGAGATAAAAAAAACCGGGAAGATGGATGCCGGATATAGCCGGTTGCACCTGATTGCTGTGTGATGATCAAGGCGGTGCTCGGAGTCGGATCATCATGCCAAACGCCATCGATATTCCGACTACACCCGAACCCGAGTCGACGTTACGACGTCGAGGAATGAGAGGCATGCGTGTCGGCCCGGGTGGACGAAATCAAGAGGGACTTGGAGAAATGGGCAACAAGCCGTGGGGTCTTTGAACGGAGCGGAACTCGAAAAGCTGTTGTGGCCTATTGGGCCTAGGAGCTTGTCAGGGAGCCAAGGCTGTGTCTCGCTGTGTCCAGTGAGTAGGCGCGACTCGGACTATAAAGAGGGAGGAGAAATCTCCTCACAGCTCTGCAACAACCCAGACGCCCCAACCACCCAGATGTACGTCCCCTTCATCAGCAAACTCGCCAAACGACGAGGCGGTGGTGCCTCCTCTTCTGGAGGCAAATCGGGCGGGTCAAGTGGGAGCAGCAGTGGCGGCAAGAGCGGGTCGTCGGGAAGTAGTAGCGGCGGAAAGACCGGCTCGTCATCGTCCGGGAAGACCGGCTCGTCAGGCTCGTCCTCGTCTGGAAAGTCGTCTTCGTCCTCGATATCCAGCGGCGGCAAGTCTCGCTCCGCCTCGACCTCCAGCTTCGGTGGCGGGAAGCCAATAGTCATCCCCATTGGGCAGCTATTTGGTGGACGCAGCGCAGGCGGAGCGACGAGGGTGCAGGTATTCGGAACACAGTGTGTTTTCTTCGTCTTCTCCAAAGTGCAAGTGCTGAAGACGCATGAAAGGTCCTACGGAAGCGGTTACCCAGGATTCTACACGCGCGGTGTTAACGGACGCGGATTCCCGTTCTACTTCTGGCCGCTCGCATGGGGAACGGGGATTGGATATGGCGCGGGCGCGTATATGCACACTAACGAGGTTAGTCTCGAATCCAAGTCATGACAGAGGAACTCACCTGAACTTGCAGTACGGCGAACCGACCAACACCTCTCGCCCAGGCGGTGCCATGGCTTCCGCAACGTTCCAATCCAACGCCAGCTCCACGGCATCGACATTCCACCTCATCGCCGACAACACCACCCTCACCGCACTCATCCCCACCATCGCATCCAACTGTTCCTCCCATCTCACTTCCACGTCCGCCACTTCCAACACAACCACCGCCTTCAACTCCTCCTCCCCGTCCTTCCCCGAACAAGTCGTCCAGTACTTCCGCGCGTCGTCCGTGGCCCTAACGCTCGACGGGTACAACAACTCGGCCGTCTTCGCGCCCGAGAACACGACCAGCGATTCGCCGCTGCCGGATGGCACGGATTTGGTGCTGTTGGAGTGCTTGAATGCGACGATTGCGCAGGCGGTGCCGCTGGTCGATGGAGCGATGGGGATGAGCATGAGAGCGAGTAGTGCCAGTGTAGGGTGGGTATGGATCTGGGTGTTGGTGGGTGTGTTACGGGCATTGGCGGTTGTATGAGGGGAGAGATTCACGGGCCTAGTACTTATACCCTGTACCACCTTGTATTTTACCGTGGAGAACTAGCCGCCGTTTTCATGCGAGTCGACAGACGAGTGCAGTCAATAATCGATGAGCCGACACAGAAGAAATACGGCTGTTGGACGGTCTTGACGAGCAACGCGAAAAAGCAGATGAAGGTCGTGAGCAAGCGGCACGACGATCATTGATCCGGTGTGATTGTCACACCTTCTTCCTTGACCCACACTGTCATCGTCTCGCTCCCTGCGCCTACTTTGTCGCCCGATGGAGCGGCTGATATTCGTTTTCGCGGTACTGTCTCGCCTTAAGCTCGCACGCACCCTGGTCCATGGTGGCATGGCCTGTCAAGCAATGGGTTTGATTATGGTACGATATCCCCTCTCGACCCGCCATTGCTCGCTCCCATGTCGAGCAGCTGTTCGAGGGACTCAACACGCCAACAGCGCTCGACACGTCCTTTCCACGCCTCAAGAACCTTCATATCATCAAGAGATCCTTCCGCGCGATATTCCTTTCCACATGCTAGACCTTAAAACGCCCTCACTGCACCCGCCCTGCTGGACCTCCTATCCTTCGATCCCTCGCGCGACCCATGTTTCTCCCTCCTCACTCACCTCGAGCTAATGCTTTCTCCTGGTGCCTCCAAGAGGCTCTCCAAGTCCCCGCTATCCTATTCACCCCGCCTTGAAATCTAGACAGAGCTGAGTCGTGCGTCGACGCATCCCTTGTTCCCATTGGAGATCAACTTCCGCCGAGTTTGCAAGGTCCAAGAAAGTCCCGTTCGAACCGGGAGCTCAGCCTGTTACTGTCTGTAGCCGCATGACGCTAGATTTTTTCCCCCTTATCTCGTTCGTTCGTACAAGCACTGCGTTCTGACCCCCCCGGCGGCAGAGGCCTGTGCCGCCGGCCCTTGTGTCGGCAGAGTATGCTGACACTGGGTTATAGTGCCAACCAAGGTCAGCATACATGTCGGCACAGATCAGCACAGGTCGACATACGTCGGCCGACCCCACGTCAGCAGGGATCCGCGTAACTCAGCGTACGTCGGCCAAGGCATAGGTTCGCAGACGATGTCGGCGTAGGTCTGCATGGGTCAGCCAGGGCCAGCACACCGTCGGCAGAGATCAGCGTAGATCATCCGAGCCTCTGCCGCCGGGGGAGTCAGAACGCAGTGAAGCTCTTCCGCGACAGCTAAACTGCTCAGCTAAATTCCACCTGGCCATTCAATGAAGGATTTGACCATTTCTGCTGCCTTCTTCCTTCTTGCGGAATCTGGAGCTCGACTGCTTTCGGAGGTAGCGCCGTATTCCCAGCCTATGTTCAGCTCCAATGAACTGATTCTAAGCTCAGTTGTGCCTCGACGCACCCTCCTTGCCGTTGCGTAGTCCGCCTCCACCTTTTATGACAATGGAAAGTCCCGTTCGAACCGGGGCTGAGCCTTCCCCTTCATCGTCCCTTTTGCACGGAATAATCTTGTTATTCTTCTCTGCAACACGTCCCGTTTATTATCAAGACTGCTTATTGTTTGACCCTGCCTAGTCGAAAGTGTTTCTCGTCGGCCCGGATTCTCATCCTAGTGAGTACCTATCCTCCATCGTCTTCGCAACTGACTTGATCGAGGCAGAGCTCAGTGGCTCCGCAAAGGACATCCCTCTAGCCGCTTCCATGCATCTCCACCAGCCGCACTCAACTGCTCAAGGCGTATCCCGACGCACTCATCCTTCCCACTTCGCGGGCCTCTGGAGATATCTTGAGTGGACAAAAGTCTAGGGGGGAGTTCTTATGTCTTCAGCCCTGGTGCCAATGTGCGCTAGCGCTTCGATCTTTCGGTGCCAATCTTCCTCAAGATGAGCCGTAGCGCATTGGGGCAGTAAAGCTCAGTCGTGCCCGACGCACCCTCACACGGTGAATTCAAAACTTCCTTACCAGTCTAGAACATGGATTTAAATTAGGTATTTCTTTGTACCTTTCCTCAGCAGCAGATTTGAGTGGTTTTATGCTTCAAAAGGGACTTTCAAAGAGACAATGCAATTGCCATGGCAACCACCTTCTAGCGTACATTTGTACTGTCCCGGAATTTGTTCTTTTTACTTAAAAAATGCACAAAAGAAGGCTACATTTCAATGTGTGTTCAGGACCAGTAAGGAAGTTTTGAATTCACGGTGTGCCTCTCACTCCGTTCGGAGGACTTAGTCGATATAACACTGGGAAAGTCCCGTTCGACGCGGGACCTGAGCCTAAGGCCGCGAACTCTCCATCTTTTTCTGTTTTTCTGTTTTTCTTTTTTCCATTCTTTGGCAGCACGCAGTGCGGGGAACCGGATCTGCCCATGGAGAACTTCGAGTCTTCGATTTCTGTACTATTCGCGGGTGTATCCTCGAGTTCGCGACCTCAAGCCTGATCCATGTTATTCACCGTAGTCAATGCAGATACAGCTCAGTCGTGCCTCGACGCACATTCCTTTCCCATTCGCCGACAATGAACTGAGGGAAATCCCGTTCGACTCGGGAACTGAGCCTGAAGGTCTTCGTTGTTCTCTTTTGCTTCTTCTCTGGCACCAGCCATTGCGCAGTCAGGAATCTCTGGTGATCGGACAATTCGAATTTCTGCGCCATTCTCACGTCAACGTGTATCGTCGAGTCGGCGATCTTCAGGTTGTCCAACTGCAGTTAATCCAGATAATACAGCTCAGTTGTGCCTTGCCGCCCGTTCTCATCATAAAAACTTGGAGGAATCATGAATGGAGAAAGCCTGTTTGAATCGGGCGCTGAGCGCTGAGCCCTTGGGAAGTATGTGGCCATTTTTTATTGCCTCGCCGAAGATTTTCCGCCACGCCTTCGCAGACTCCAGAGCTTCTTTTATATATCGTCGATTTGACGACTTTCATCCATCTTGTCCGGCTCCAGTCAATCCAGATACAGCTCAGTTGTGCCTCGCGGCACCCCCAGTGTCATCAGAATCTCTTGGTGCAACTATCTTGAAATGGAGAAAGCCTGTTCGAATCGGGCGCTGGGCCTAGAAGGGCTGGAGGTCAATACAAGAATTTTTATTGCCTTTGTTGCCTCACGTCACTGTAATCTGTCAGAGTGGTTCACGCCTACTCCAGAGCTTGTTTCTACTCAGTTCAAGTTCGAGTTGCGGGTTTTGCGGAACCCCGTAGGGATTGGGGAACTGACGCTGCCGTAGTTTGGAAACTGCCGCCTAGCTGATAAGTTAGATAACCTTAATTTCGCTCGGTTGGGCGTGCACTTGCGGCTTCAAGTTCCCTCGTTGAACAGGGAACACCGCGTGATACGGTGGAGTTTGCTTCGTTTGATTCGGGCACTGAGTCGTACGCTTCAAGCTCGGATATTTTGCTGGCCATTCAAGCATGTTGCAGTCCAGACACATCCTATAAATTCGGCGTCAAATGCATCAAACAAGCGGCATGTCGGCGAAGAGCATTTTGACCCGACGCTGGCGGAACACGAGGTACGGAACTGCCCGGTTCCCACAGCAACGAAATTTTACGGGAGCAAGCTCCGATATCTTCGGACATCGGGCCTTCCCTGCCGGCTTACGGACGTCTCTTGTTCTCTTCCCTCATCTCCACGCCTCCTTCGAATCCAGGAAATCGCCACTGCTCGTCGCAGACGATGACCCAGCGCAGGCTTTGACGGGGGGATGATGTTCTTCCCGCGAGCGCTGTGCCTCATGGGGAACGACCATCCCACCCGGAGCTAAAGAAATGACGCACCCATTTGGGTCTAAAAAACTCGAAACGTGCGGGAAACGTGTACGGGCTAAAAAGGCGCCGACGCGCTTGCCTCTTCCCTCTACCCCGACCTTCCTCGCTCCCACCCGGAGTCGTCGTCGTCGATGCACGAATACACTTTCGACTCTGCGCACATCCTCAAGAGTGCTCTGCGCGACAGCTATCTGGCACGCGTATACACCACTCGCACCACAAACCAGGCACCCTTTGTCCGCAGCCAGACGACGCTCGAGCATGGGCCATCTGGGACGCAGGCGGTTATCGATTGGCAGTCGAGGACATTTCAGATTGGGAGTGGGGTCGGGGAGACGACTCAGACGAGAGCGGTGGATGGCCTGAAGCGCAAGACGGCGTTTTCCGCGTGAGTACTCGTTCTCAGCCCACGGTTGACCCTCATTGTCGAGTTTAGCACGCGATACTGGCGCTGGGGTGACGGCGAAGAGTACAAAGTCAAGTACTCGGACGCCACTTGGACGGTGCGCTCCCGTCCCTTCTTGCTTGCTTCCCAATAACTCGCTCGCTAGCTCACCTCTGCATCTGGGACCCTTCTCGCATCCCTTTCCTCCGCAACCGAGCATATTATCCGGCAACACCTCAATTCGCTCCCCGTCCTCCGTATCGCCCGTAGCGTGCAAGACGAGACCCAGCGCCAGTTTATAATCCTCCTCCTGCTCTACTCCGAGACCAAGAGGTTGGAGCGGCAGAATTAGGTGCGTCCGAGCTATCTTCTAGGATCTGACTAGATTGCTCATCGTCTCTTAGTGCTTAATGCTGTCCTTCTTTTCTTGGCTCTCTCGCATTCAATATCGCCGACCTAATCCACATATCGTATACATCGCCTAATCGTCGAATACTTAATCCATGCACCGTTGTCTGACCGCGCGCGGTCATCTGTCTTGCCTTCGGAACCTTCATTCCTCCTCAACAATTGTTCACTGAGCTCGCCATCCCATGCCACACGCCCGTATATTGATCTGCGCTCAACTGGAGGATAGCTCAGCTGTGCCTTGCGGCACCCCTGGTACCGCTTCTTCTCGAATCTCAATCCAAAATCTTGGTGAGGCGAGTCCCGTTCGACTCGGACACTGAGCATCCTGCCGCAGACGGTTTTTTCTTTTCCGCAACACTCGATTTGACGTTGGGCATTCAACTCCACTGATCAGTCACGATATTTCTATGCTTGGGGAAGCGGAACCTCTCTGCATTGCGAGGTTGTCGTCTCTCTATCTTAATGCTCCGTGCTCGATTAACAGATAACTCAGCTGTGCCTCGACGCACCCCTCATACCCATTCTACCCTCTCTGTTGCATCATGAGGCGCGTCCCGTTCAACCCGGGCGCTGAGTGTGAATGGTCCGAAGCTGCAATCTTTTACCTAAAGCTGTAGAGGGCCCGATGAATCTCATCGGAGTTCATTCACCCAGCAGGTAGCTCAGTTGTGCTTCGCTGCACCCTCTTGTTGCCTTGGGACGGTAGATAGATTATCACGAGGCGAGCTTTCGACCCGGGCACTGGGCATGCTGAGTCCGGCGAGCTATTGTCTTTCTTTCTTTCTTTTTCGAACTAAGGATGTTATTCAGCCGCACTCAATTCTATTAGCCACACTATGTCGAGGTACGCCTCCGTATCGGTTTAATGCAGCTGTAGACTCCCCTTTCAAATGAGGAGCACAGCATACTTCGTCTTCCTACCTCCTTGATTCGTTCTCGTTTGCTCTTCATTGGCTTCTGTGGCAATTATTTCACCCCAGCCCAGATTGAGACCACAATCCTCGGGTTCACAGTCATGATTCATATTCCAGCTATGACGCTCGGCAATAACTCAGTGTAGTGCATTAGGCACACTCTGCAAAAAATAAAAAAATAAAGAACAAAGCACTAGACACCGCCAAGTCCCGTTCGATTCGGGTGCTGAGTATGTGGGGCGACGGTTCTTGATTTTTTTTTTCCGTGGTTCACATCGATGCCCGAGATACAAGGTGCTCACTACATGACAAGTCTTCGATGCGTATAGAGTCTGACTTTAAAAAGAAGTCGTTGCGCATGCCAGTGTCGCAGCGCTGAATGCCAGAAATCACCCAAGCACCCCTAGGACCCCAAACGCCGCTACTCAAACTCGGACCAAACCCAGAGGGATGTTATCAAGATAATTCATTTGCGCTCGACGACTACGAAATACGTCTAGTGAGTATGAGTGACCGGGAAACGTGCCAACATCTGTTGAACTGCTCCGGCGTACGCATCGACATCAATCGCTCGTCCGGGTCGGCCCTCGACAAGTTCAACAAGTTCTTCCTCGTTCACGTTCACGGTAATGCTCTGCGACAGCCAGCGCAACGAGTCGTGGAGCTGGGCGCTGGACGAACGCAAAGGCATCGATATCCAGCGCATCTCATCCTCAGATTTTATGTCTCTCCCGGCTCGGATCCCTACAACGTGCATCTCCATCCTTCCATCGCGGTTTTCGCGCCGTTTGAGCTCAATATCGAGCTGCGTGGCGGGCTCTTCTTTCAATGAGTGTTGGAGTGAAATCGAGCAAACGCCACCGCTGAAGTCAAACACGACGTATGGCGTGGACTGCGGATGCATGGACATGACGCCGACGAGCCCGACTGCGAGTTCTGCCCGCATCTTATCGTATTCGTAGTTGACGAGGGCGCGGAGAAAGGCACGATCTTCGTCCCCAACTTCAGCACAATAATCTGAGACGCCGCCAGTTCAGACATGATCAGTAATTCGAGAAAGCGGAGCCCACGCACCGTCTCTTCGACTGCGAAGTGTCGAACAGATTTCCCGATGTTTACCGGACTTGTAATCCGCTTTCTGGCAGGCTTGGGAGCAGTAATATGCCGACTGACACCCGGAGCAGCGTTGAATTTGTCCTGCTTCGCGAATCGCAGAACACTGAAGGAGTATGGTTGAAATAGTGTAACAGTATTCCCCCCACCATAGGTTGAGTGATTTTGACACAGGCTACAGATCCTGCAACACAGGTTATAGTGCTGCGACACAGGTTGAACCTCAAACACACAGGTGGCATAACTCTAGTCCAACAAGACACGGGTCAGTATACAGGTGTATTTTGCAACACAGGTTGGAAGGGTGTATCAATTTCGCAACACACAGGTTGTACTATTGCCCAACACAGGTTAAGCTTCAGCATGTTAGGCTGAAATATCTCATAAAAAAATTACCTTGATCACCGTGATGTACTAACACCGCATCACCAAATATTGATCGAAGTAAACTCGCAGTTCAGGCTGTGGACCTTCGAGTATAATTCCCCCCCCCCCCCCCCCCCCCCCCACGGAGCTCGATGAATACCATCGATGTTGGCGCCGTAAGCTGGCCGATTCAGAGTGCACATTTATGTGTTATGGGCAGAAGAAGACAAAGACAAAGACAGCTCACTCATTCACCCGTTTATCTGGACATGAGGTAGGCGCTGACAAAATATAGTAGCGGTATTCGAGTTGGTTGGCCCAAGTTTCCGCTTCCGGTGAAGTTGCAACATGAGAGAGAGAAAGAAAGAATGTCAACCCACCCGGCTTCAGACTTGTTGATGAATACATGGGTAACGTGGCGAGGGAAGCAGGGACATTGACAAGACTTTGAGGGTCCGGGTGCTTTGAAGGTGTAGGTGTGCTGTTGAGGACAACATTGAGATGGTGAGCTTGTATGTTAAGGTGAGCAATAGTGCATCTGATGTCGCATCATCATCATCAGATGTTGATCAGTTCATCTGTTGGAGAGTTTGGCCATTGGTAGGAGGGTGTGGGTAACCTGTGTTGAAGGATCTGTGGTGAACTCAACCTGTGTCGCGCCAATTCCTCAACCTGTGTTACGATTCTGCACCCAACCTGCGTCTGATGAACACGAAATCTCGACACAGGTTGAGACCAACCTGTGTTGCAAATCTGCCATAACCTGTGCCGCTCGCATATGAATACTGTTACACTATTTCAACCATAAAGGAGGTCAGAAATCGTCGAATTTCCCAAAAGGACGCACCTTAAGATTGTCGCACGCACGGAGCTTGGTGAGTTGGCCTGCCTCGTACATTTTTACGACCTCGAGGCGCTCACGGACGAGCTTTACGAAGGGCACCCAAATCTTACCAACCGTAGGGTGGGCGAACACCGTAGGCTTGATGTCCCCGAGCTCCTCCAGACTGATTCGCAGCTGGGTGAGAACAGAGTGGAATACGGTCAACTCCAAGAGGATCGGCGTCAGTATGAAGAGGAGTGAGCCGCCGATAGGCTCAGGTCTTTCGGCCATGGGCGGGTTTCGCGCGTGGGCGACAATGAGGGGAAGTATACCCGCGCGGAGGGCCTCGACAACCCGGATTTGAGAGAGTGGGGTGATAATATGGCCAGTGAGTAGCACGAAGAAATCATCCGCGACATACGACAGAGATTCGGGGATCGAAGAATGTGCTTCAAGCAACGCTCGACACGCGATGACCATCACGGCGATGATTCCTCGGGTCGCCAGACAGGCGCGAAGGTCGGGGTAGTGGTCCACAGCGTCACGGAGCAGTTGACTGACTCCTCCGAGTAGGGCAATGCACTCGTTGTCGATTGGCGATGCGGGTGACGGAATGGCTAACTGGATGTGCTCGATCAAAACAGCAGCGAAAGCGTCCCAGCTTCCCCCGGCTCCAGTAACGAGGGATTTGACTTGGCGGTCACGGAAATCATTGGACTTTTCTTGACGGAACTCCGCTTCCAGAGTCAGAATAACCGAGACTGCGTCGAGACCGCCGATGTCCTTAGCACGCAACAGACTAGTCCACGCCAACCCGACGAATGTGAGGTACCCCGGTGTCTCGGAGATCATGCGCTCGTAGTCGGGATTCCCGCGCGCCTCTTGCCTCACAGAGACAACAAAGCGAATGAACTTGGTGTAAAAGCGCAGGCGATCTGTGGTGTCGAAGGAGGCATGGAACTTTTGGATGAACTCGATCCAGGCCCAAGCGCACCGCCAGATATCATCCAACGCCTCCAGGGCCACGCCGTTGTGGCTGATCAGATGTGTGAGGCAAGGAACGACGGACGTCACGGCTGAGATACGGTCGTCCATGACGGTGGATGGCGTTGAGGTTTCTAGGCACTCCAGGTCAATATGGACAGTGTCAAGGAGTGCGAAAAGAACGGGGAGGAAGAGGGACAGGTCGCATTTGGGCATTGCGGCAAGCCTCGAGATGAAATCTTTGACGTGGCTCGTGGTGCCACTGAGGGCTGTTTCTGCAAGGCTCTGGGTGGAATGAGGGGAATGTAAGGGTGGTGAGTGAGAAGACAGCGACCTTTTGTTCGGGGGATAGGCTCTCCAGATTATCCAGCGCGAGCGACGGATGCATTGTGGTGGTCAGAAGCAAAAGCGGTGGCCCATTATGTAAGCTCGTCACGGGACGTGACTAAGTATGCCGTGCGAATCCAAGGCTGATCCAAGGCTGCTGAAGTATCATGATATGAGGTTGTATCCAACACAACTTCCAGTATTTCTATCCGTAGCTTGCTCGCCATCTGAGAGTTCACTTTCTGGCTTGTCAAACTGGCTTGTCCCTGCGCGGATTGGCTTTTCTGGCTTGGGCTTGGATTTTGGGTGGGGATCAAAGCCCAAGCCCAGCGAGAAGTCCGGCGATCCAAATAGAGCTCTGTCGAGCCAGACTGATCTGAATCAACCTGGCTCGATAAGTGGACGCAGGCTCTTTCTGGCTCCCCAGACTTGGTGTAAGAACTGCTTAATTCATCGATTTACAAAGAGCCACACCGAGCCACAAGAGTACACTGAGCTACATCGAGCGCAATCGAGCAATGGCTGCCCTAGCCATTGCCGTCGCCCGCTTGCTTCCCGCCGCTGCCCGCCTGCTGCCCGCCTGCTTCCCGCCACCGCCCTGCCCGCCCTGTGCTTGTGCCCGCCCGCCATCCAGTTGTCGCCCTCGCCATCCTCACTCGTCGCGCCTACGGCGGTATCGCAGTCGTCATCGCCGTCAAAGTCTCCGCTGCCGCCAGCGCCTCCGCCGCCGTTTTCGCCGTTGCCATTGCATCTAGATGCTTTTTCTCGTAGCGCTTGTACCAATTCAGCCAGTGTCATGCATTGAAAGAAACCCATACCTGCTTATCCGCCTCCGACAGTGTGCCAAATAACTTATCCAACTCCGCCACCGGTATGCGTGCTTTGCGTTCCTTTTGCAAGTCGATTAGGTAGAGATTTCTGTGCGATGCGATGAACAGATTGGACGAGTCGTGATATAAGATGCTGTACCTCGCAGTTGTAGCTCCGGGTCCTTTGGTCTGAACGCGTGCCAACGGCGGACCTTTCTCTTGAGCTCAATCAGTACTAGCAAGCACATTTGCGGATGGATACACACCATTACCTCCGCTTGCAGAAGATTTCGATTTCGATTTCGAGGCTGCATTGACAATCTTCGCATCGACAAAGTCTGCTCTCGTTGTTGGAGCAGTAACGGGTCCCATCGAGGCACTGTAAATCGATGAGCATGATCATCCAAAGAGGTCAAAAACCGCACAACAAGGGATCGTGGAACTGGAAGGAGATGAGCAAGACATGGCAAGAAAGATAAGATGTGCCAACCTTTAAAGCACGCTTGCCGGAGGACTGGGCAGTCGCCGGTGGATTTGGCGCCGACTCGAGCACACTCGATGCTGTTTCGGCCTGGCCCGAGGTGCTGGCGGATGCTGGCGGCGTCACAACGGGAAGAGGCAGTCCTTTGGCGCCTTGCTGACGATGCTTCGGCTTCGGTCGTTCTGCGGACACGGAAGGCGGCGGCTTGCTGGTCGTTGCGGTGAGGGAGATGCTGGGTTGATTGGCGGTAGGTGTGTTCGCCTGAGGCGAGCGGGAAACAGTGTGAGAAGCGGTGCGCGCAGACGGAATGGACAAAGAGGTAGTGTTGGTTGCGGAGGATTCGGCTACGGGACCGGGGACACGAGATTCGCCGTCGTCTGGGCTGATGACCAGGTCTTCGGGATCGTCCATTTCTATTAGCGCGGGAGGTGCGGTGTCGTTCGCTGGCGCCGTGTAAGCTCGCGGCAGAACAATGGAGAAAAGGTACCTTTCAGCTTGGGTTTCTTGGGTCTTGGTTTTGACACGGCATGCTCATCGTCATCGGAATTTGCATCATCAGCATCCAGCGTGCTCGAAGAGCGTTTAGCGGTGACCAGTGCCATCGCCTTCTCCTCCTCCTCCTCTGGGTCGTTCTTGCCGAGTTTCTTCTTCATGAACTTTGTGTGCCAGCCGGAATAAGTGATGATTGCAATTTCGCATGCCTTGTAGTGGTTGTCGCAGAAACGGAGCTCCGGGAAGGCATCCTCGAGCTCTTGGACGTAGTACTCGCGGACGGCAATGCTTGATTGAGTCCAAGTTGTCGGCGCCATTCCAATCGAGTCCAGATGGATAAATATCGCACGTGCAAGAGCCCTGATCTCCCCCACCCGTGCGGGACCTATTGCAATGCCAGCAGCATCTGTAATGAACCAGCAAACGACGTTCTCGCCCTGCGCCGCTCGAGAGCTGCCACGAAGTGGTTGCGCGGCGGACATCGACAGTTTGCCGCTCTTGCGAGATCGCAGCGCTTCCGCGTCCTTGTACTGTTTCCGCGTCCAATACGGAACGTTGGGGTAGTTGGTCTGGTTAAGAATAACGAGAGGACGTTGGGAGGAGATGCTTGGAGAGCTTGCGGAGGACGAGGCAGAGCTGACGGAGGTAATGAGGGAGAGTTTATTGGAAACAGCAGCGGTGAGGTCGGAGAAGTTAGATCTGGTGAGTAAGTGAGACCTCGGCTTGGGGCAAAGGGTGTGGATCACGCACTGCATCGTCTTGTGGCTCGCAAGTAGCCTCTCGTGGTTGAGTTGCAGCTGCGAGTGCTCAGTGGCCAGATTTTGATACAGGGTGAGCAGAGCGATGTATTTCGAATTGCTGGAGGCAAACAACGCGTTTTGAGACCCATGGCCAACGCCGGGAAAGTCGGATGTGCTGGACTGGACAACATTAGCGTATGATCTGGCGGTGGCGACTGACGACAAACTTGACTGGTGGCCATTTGCCCTGAATGCGATCCCCGTGAGGACGATCTAGACAAATCTGACAGTCCACCAAGAGTTGACTGCTCAGAAAAGACGCTGTGTGCACGGTCGTCGTAGGGTGGGCCTGGGGATTGACGCGATTCGTTTGCACGGAGGACAGGAAATATGGGACTGGAAGGGACGGCTTGGAGAGGAAGGTCTTCTGGGAGAGGCGGAAGCGGCCAAGAGACACCTTGAGACGGCTGACCGGGGAATGGGAACGGTCTGTGGTACATGGTGGTGAGAGACAGGACGCGTTTGTGACGTGTCACCGCTGGCGCGTCAATGCATCACAAGTCTCGACGCGCTCTACGACGACATTTCTTCGACAATATAGCAGAGCTTACTCTCCGGCAGGGCTACTTGTATCTTCTCTCGTTATTGCCAAGATATGGTAACACATTGATTCGCCGCAACCACGCATACACTCGCCAATTCTACCGAAAGAACTATCTGTCACTTTAATCTCCCGGGTCCTCCTCCGCATAGCCAGTCATCTTGCCGACCTCGAGCCCCATCTTGTGGACCATAAAAACGCGTTCACCAACCTCTTCTGGCTCGGAATCCGACCCGTCCGCCCCATCGTCGTCTTCGACAGGTTTCTTGCCTTCCTCGAAAGGTACCACTGCGACAACGGATGTTATCGCCTTTACATCGATTATCTTCAGAGACTCATCGCCAAGATACTTGCAGACCCAAAGGGATTTCGAAGATTCTTCCAAGAGCTTCTTGTCCGGTGATGAATAAACGGAGACCAACGCGAGTGTAACATCTTCCTGCAGGTCAGATTGGAAAAGGAATTGTGTTTCGGCATAGGCCTCGCCCAGTTCAGCGTCAACAAACTGCAAAAATAGTTAATCGTCTGCCCGACAATCACAATGAGTGAAATTTAGCACTTACACGAACATTCCTCGACATTCGCACTTTGTTCAGCGCTTTCAAGGTCTCCTTGTAGGCGGAACGGACAATCTGACCATTCGGAAGCCGTAACCGGGCCCAGCGCTGTAACGATGGATGCATATCGTCCGGAAACAGCTCTCCCGTGCATTCCTCAATGTACTCGGTGAGAACAGTGCCTGCCTCGCCGAATACACGATGATTGTGCTCGTCTCGGGCAGGAAGGAGGACAAATCCGTCGTCCAAATCAATCGCGTTGCGGGGAAGTTTCTCGCTGTCGGGTTCAAGGTCGGGAATGAGAGTTTTCAGCGAGTTGATTTGAGCGCGGAGGATAGCGCGATGCGAGAGATTGGTGAATGGATTAGAATGTTGTTTGATTTCCTGGCCAAGGTTGCCGATGGTGCGTTCCATCGTCCATTGCGAATACAGACACCCAGGTCCGAGGCGAATAATCTCCGGGGCGGTATGGAGAAGATGATGGAGGCTTTGGCGGATAAAATGGATGCGAGTTGGGTCGCGGTTGTAATAGATTTGTTCGAATTCCTCCACTGCCTCGCACAGTATCATATGCGCCTCCACGACCTCGTCCCGCGAGATTTTGCGTTGATAAATCAGGCGGAAGCCACGTACAATCTTGCAATAGTTTTTCCAATAGCGATCCGGCAGTTTGCCGTACAAGAGACCGGGACCAAGCCCAAACAAGAAGGTAAGGCATTCCTGCGTTTTGTAGCCGCTGTTGATCTTCTCGGCGATGTTACGTGGAACGCGGTCAAACGAGCCAGGGAGATATGGAGTAGCGCCGGCAACCTGCGCACCAAGATCTTTCCAAATTTGGCCAGTCAGTGTCGCCCAGGACCATGTCGCGACATCGTCCTTGTTGTCGCAATCAATCGTTCCGCGCCAAAGAGAGAGAAGGAGTTCAAATAGGTTGAGGACCAGGTGCATTAGATCACCCGGACAGCAAGATGGAGGAGCAAGAATTCGGGGAACACCACTGAAGATGGTGGGTTTGGAAACACCAGTAGCGAGTCGCGCTTTTTGGTGTTGGGAGTCGTTCTTTGCGCTCATCACGACACGGAGGCAGCGGAGGTAGTCTTCAGGCGTACCCGGTGCCAAACGCCGTCCCGAGACATCGTCGTGGTCGCAACCGCTAACAGTGTAGTTGACGGGCTTGAGAAGGGCGGGATAGTAGGTGGGGGCATTCGGCTTGTGTCGACCCTTCACCGGGCAGAAGATACGACATCCATACGCACCGTTATGCCCAACGAGGCCATCGATCATCGCCATACCAGGACCATCCGCGGTGACCAGCAGCAGGAACGGATGGTTGACGAAAACACGACCAGTCGAGGCGTCCCACACTTTGAAGCCGTCGTTCATCAACGCGACAAGATGATAGAGACCAGGGAACAAGAATGAGTCGAAGACTTTGGGCTTTCCAGGGATGACACCGCCAGGGATAACAAACGCTTTCTTGTAGCGGAGTGTCGGATCGAGATCTAGCAAGACCCACATGTATATCCAGCAGTCCGACTGCTTCATCGCGTAGAGTTGGGCACCGTCGGTCGAGAAGAGTAATACCGAGTCGTCGTCGCCGATAACGCCCTCCTCGACGGCTTGCAAATAGTCCTGTCCCAAATAAAGGTCATCGTATTCGTCGATGCGGATCTCCCCATCAACAAGACACTCTTTGCGAATCTCCGCGGTACGCTCTTGACGGTGTCGCATACGCTTCGCTCCTTCCTCACTACGCCACAGGTTCTGAATGACAGGCCCAATGGGGATTGTGGAGAATGTGCGTTGGGGAGTTTTGACTGTGCCATGGGTCCGAGCAAGAATGAGAGGGTCGTAGCGTGGGGCACCGCACTCGGTACACGCTTCAAGCTCTGAGAGGTGTCCCGTGTACGCCATGCAGGAGTTCGGGCACATGTCGTGGACGATGGGAATGATGCCGGTCATCTCTTCGATACGGTTCTTGACTTGGTAGTAGGATAGTATGTTGCTGTCAGGATAACGGCGCTTTACACCCGCAGCAGCACGTTTGTAAGCTTCCTCCGATGCGTCCATTTCTGCAAGGAAGAGATCCAGGGAGAGCCTCAGATCTGCATCGCCGGAAATATCGATAGATTCTTGAATTGGATTGTTCAAACGATGTACAATATCTGGATGTAATCCGCTGTTGGCGAGCGAGGCACCATGCAGGGCTTTAAGGAACTCCTGCGAAGTGCATATGTCGGCAATGCTCGACAGCGGCTCCCACAAGGGCTGCGAGGGTGGAGGATTGGGACTCGGAGGCGGGGGTGTATCCTGTCGCGGCGGACGTGGGGATGTCGGCGGTGTTTGTCGCGGCGGAGTCTGGTTGCCAGAGGGTGGGTCGTCGAAGAGATCCTCTTGGTTGTCGTCCATACTGTCCAGCGAGTCCGGATCGGCAGCACCGTCAAAATCAAGCTCGTTCTGGCGGTTTGCAAAGTCAAAAGACAGCCTTGTACAAAAATAAATGCATGCACGCACTGGTTCGTCCATTTTGTCGTCGCCAGTTTGCATTGTAAGGTATTTACTGCTCTCCGCGTTCTGCGTCTTCACCGGGCTCACGGGCACGGACATGCGAGCGCGTTTGGGCGACGGAGGATCAAGCAGTTGTTCGAACGCGGGTTCGTCGTCGTCCGAGTCATCGTCTACTTGCGGTCGACGGCGTTTTGGACGTGAAGCGGAGGTGGATGAAGAGGACGCCGGAATGGATGCTTGTGGAGCAAGAGCTTGGTGCGGGAGGCCGTGGCCGGAGGAGGAGATGAAAGAGTGGAAGGACTGGAGATTTTCGTGGCGGAAGGGTCGATGTCGACGAAAAGTGGTCTCGGAACAGGGTGTGTCAATTCCCTTGTGAATCTTCTGGCAATTGCATGAATAGGACATGTTGTCTGGCTTGCGCTGCATGGAAATGAGGCGCAGAGAAAAAAGAGAAAGTCACGGTGCGGACGTACATTTTTTGGGCGGGAATGGTCAACGGATTAACTAGCGTTGGGACACTGAAGGCGGCAACGAGCGAGACAAGGAGCCTCGGAGGAGGCACGCGTCGTGGTGAATCGCCGTGAATGTGGTGGACGAAGCCGACGCGTTGCCTAAATTGGGGGCCTGCGCTAATTAATCGATACCAATGATTTGCTGCAAAGCCAAGGCTATTTAGCTTAGTACAGTGCAAAAAAGAGCCCAAGTTAGCTAGCGCTAGCTGCTAAACTAAGCTAAGAGACAGTCCTAATCAACGCGGCTCGATGATGGCTCTGTCGGGATCGACGGCTCCTTCCGGCTCAGTCCCGCTCAATTTGGAACACCGGACTTTTCGCTGGGGCCCAAGCCAGACAAGCCAGCTTGTCATGCCGATCCGTTGGCTTGGCAAGCCAATCCGTCGGCTTGGCAAGCCATTCCTCCCTCAACATAAACTGTCCTCTGAGTCCAATACACCGTCAAACACATCCGTGAGCGTTGCCGATGACTTCATATCGTCTCCACAACGCCATAATAAGATTTCTGATAAGCGACTTCAACTCAGTGACTTGAGAGGGTAGCGACAGCGAGTACTGGACTGAGTGCCTGCAACCTTGGTCAATATTGGTTGTTTTGGCCATGATGCAGCTGTATTGCCCCCTCACCGTCAATTTTGATGTCACTTTCAGCGAGAAACACCGCACTCGCCGAGTTGACAAACTGGCTTGTGATGGTTGATCCGCTAACGTGCCGACGACTCTGATTCCGGACCCTGGAGGGACATTGAGGTCCTAAATTTGTCAATTGCAACAACGGACTACACAAGTGTGGGTTGTGCTGCTGTAAAATACTCCAAATACACCCTCAGTTGTGGCCTTTATGGGCACAAGCTAACTGTTCCATCATCCATCAGCCATCACAAGCCAGAATGTCGCCCGCCCAAGCCACAACTGAACTTGGTCAAGAAGAGTAATTTTCGATGGTAGAACCCACACAGACCATATATAGCCCTCTACACACATTATCGAGAAGAATTACCGTTATCGTTGTCTACACCAACACGGTGAAGTTCAAGCTCGAGGATCTATCCTACGCGTCTTGACTCTTGAGGGTGATCAAGGCATGCTGTGGCTGCAGGCCAGGCGCTCGCCGCCGTGTTGTTGATGACAGCGCTCGACGCTGTTGATGACAGCCGTCGTTGTCGTTGGCGACACTGACAGCGCTCGACGTCGATGATGACAGCCGCGGCGATCAAAGAGCTTGACGGCATGGTTCATAACGTCGATGAGCGCCTTCACGCAGTTAAACTGACCCCATAGAGCTCAGAGGTTTGTTACATATTGCCCTAGGTCGTTGACGTCGCTCCCAAGCCATCACAAGCCCAAGCCAAGCCAGAAAAGCCAGCCCCAGCCAAATTCAAACTCCGCTTGGCGGGGCAAGCCAATCTGGCAAGCCAGTCCGAAATGTCTCCTCGCCATCTCACGTCAACGGAGACTAAAACGTTGTTGCAGCGCTAAGCAAAAAAAAAAAACGCCGATACCGCGTATCTACAGCCCAACTCTCAGTTCGAACGAGAACCCCCCAATAACAGGGTAACGTCTTAACATATGGTCGGTGGATTTGCGAGCTGCATCTGGGCTGATGAGAAGCGTGAGGGAGGGGGAGATATGTACTCGTAATCGACCAGGACAATCCGCTTGGCTTGGGATTATGATACAGATAAACCAAAGGAAGCTATTTCAACAGCATGGGACCGGAGATTCAGAGACATCGATACACGGTGAACGTAGGGATACATCGAATATACTAATAGGTTGTAGGATAGGATAGGTAGTGAGAGGAAGGCACACGAAAGCAGAATTAAGTAGTAAAACGAAGGAAGAAATACGAATTAGGGGAGCGACCCATTGTGAGTTTAATTGGTGTGGTTTAAATCCCATAAAACTGATAATCGTATTGCACAGCGGTCCCCCAAAACGCGGGATCACAGGCACCCACAGCGATGGTGCTGTTCGAGCCACCTAAAGCGAGGGCGTTGATATTGGTTGCTGTCGCGGGCAGCCACTGCCTCATCGCTGGAACGGGAAGGTTGGGGTTGTTGGTGGAGAGGAAGGCGCGGTAGCGTGCTTGGATCTCGGTTGTGAGAGCGGATTGGGCGGCGGTTGGGGAGGGGGTGGTGCCGAACTGAAGGAGGGGTCAGCGAGAAATCGAAATGGAGGAGATATGAGACGCACGACAAGCTGAATATCATCGCGATGACAAACGACCCCGGCCTGCAAACAATACGGGATCCCGTCGTTGTAAGGATAGGTAGCGCCCAATTTCCACTCTGCCACCCAGACCTTGCCCGCACCGCCGTTTGCGATCCATTCCCTTGCGAACGTCCATGCGGAACATCGCCAAATGTAATCCGTCCCTAGTACCTGCAGCGGCACCCGCGCATCCTCGTCGCCATTCGGGTCGATGGGATAGTACGGCGAGTCGACGACGGTCTGGGTGCGGTCTGCGCCGAGGGAGACGTCACACGTCGGGGCAAAGTAAAATGCGGGAATGGGGTCGGGTCCGGGGAAAATGTCATCGTAGATCGTTGGCCCGGCTTCGTTGTTGACCGTTGTGATGAGGAGCGGTTTTTTGGCACCTTGGGGGAACGGCTGCGTGGAGTCGAGTGGGGAGGTGACGAGGGTGCCGTCGAGAACTGGACGGATGGGTTCGCCAAGCCCAGTGGAGGGGTCGATGGACATGGCGGAGGATTTGAGCGAGGCGTAGGCGGAGAGGATGTCGTCGGTCGTGAGAGACGCGAGGCAGGTCGTGTTGGTTGTCGAGTCGCAAGGGAGCAGAGAGTTGAAGGCGGTTTGGAGCAGTGTTTGGGTGGCGGTGGAGAGGAAACCGTAGTCCTACACGAGTGAGCAGCTGATAAGAAAGAAAGAAAAAAGATACACGCACCATGGGATCGGACTGCAGTATGGCGCTCTTGAAGAGCGGGTCCGCCTCTGGCGTCGCAAGCAGTGTCCGTATCATTCCGGCGCCGCTGCTCTGTCCAGCGAGTGTAATGTGGGCGGCACTACCTCCAAAGGACGGGAGGACCTGCCCCAAGAACTTGATGGCGTTCATGGTGTCGCGAACCGAGAGGTTCGGCAGGCCGTTGGGAGAGAGGAGTGCGAACTATGAGAACGGGGAGTGAGATTTAATCCAGAGAACGTATGGGCAAGAACTCACGGCGCCGAGACGGTATTGGATGACAGCGACGATGGCGTTGGTCGCGATGGCGAGCTTGGAGCCGTCCAGTCCGGGTTCGGTGGAAGATTCAGAGTCGAAGGAGCCGCCGTGGATCCTGACGTGAAAGCTTCAATGAGGCAAAGGGAACGAAAGATGTGGTAGCTCACCAAACGAGAGTATTCGCACCGGTAGTAAGACCGGGCGGAACGTAGAGCAAGATCGAAAGACAATCCTCATCGAAAGTCGAGTCGTCCACGTTGAGCTGCGGGCATTGAAGAGGAAGGGCGCTGGCCTCGGTGAAGCCGTTGCTGGTAAAGGCGTAAGCCGTCTGCGAAGCGAGTGAATGATCTTACGGGAGCTGCCAGCTTGAAGCGATGACCGAGTCCTGCCAGCGACTCGCAGTGGCATATCTCACTGCGTAACGAGTGGCTCCGTTGACGACGACACCTTGTGCTGTGCCGAGGGGCGTCAAGGCCGTCCGAGTCGCGAGGGAAACGGAGCGCGAGAAGACCACGGTGGAGAGCGATGCGAAGACGACGAGGGAGCGGAGAAGGAACATGTTTGGAGGGAGGGAGAGGACAGCGACGACGGGGAGGACGCGTCGGTAGAGAATGTGGGTTGCCCACTGGCACAGTGTCCTTATAACCAAGCCAAGCCATCGGACAGTCACATCTACAGAAGCGCCAGGAACCTGCGGTTAGCGGGTCTCTTCGTGACATGCGCACGCGGTACGTACCTTGTATAATCCAAGTAGCTTTCCCAGAGCGGAACAAGGTGCATCGCAGGGTCCGGATTTAGGCGAGCGAGCGGCTGCTTTTGGCCGAGCTACGTGCGGAAAAGGGCCGAGGGGCGTTGGGCATCTGATCATCGGTGTAGAAGAGCTCGGCGGGACCCATTGGGAAGAAGAGCGAGGGGCACATCGTGGTCGGGAAGAAAACAAGACGCTCCGGATTCAGCGGTGATGTGGTGTCAAAACGTGAGATCCGCGGAAAGAGGATGTGATTTTGGAAAATATTTTGACAGATTCCCGATTGGGTGCAGATGTTGGCGAGCGAATGCTTGTGCTTCGGGACGTTCCGTCATTGACCATACGGATCAATGGTTTGTTGTATCGCTAGCTGTCGCCGGAGAAGGTCCGCACAAGTCTCTAATTCTCCCAAAGCAAAAACGACGCAATGGAAATGGCCCCGCCCGCGACGAACGGGAATCTGTAGAATCGGTCGGCAACAAGGCAACAAATAATGTGTTGCAGATGGAGATACCCTTGAGGTTAAGCAGATAACTTCTGTCTTCGATGAGAGGACCTCCTTGGGACCTCCACGGAACGCCATCTCTGCCGCTTGAGGCTCACCGAGATCCCCGAAGGCCGGGCCGAGGCAGTCATCTCGTCCATCAAGTTAATCACGCCGGGGCTTGCGTCAGCAAGGAGTCCTTTGGTAACGACGACCATCATCAGCTCATGCTGCAGCCTGCAGGCTGCTCTTTCTTCGCTGCGGCTTCGATGTCTGTCCGGCCGATCTGTACTGCAAACTCTAGGCTGAGCCTTCGGCATTCTTCTCGTCTCGTCAACCGACTTCCCTGGGTTTCAAGCCCAGCACTCACGATGCGCAATGGCGCATCTTCAGAAGTCCTTCCGGAAATGTCTGCGCACTGGCTACTCGTGCGCTCGGGACTGTGGACTGAGCCAAAGCCGTCGGCGCTCCTCTGATGACAGGCCGGGCCGGACCGGCCAGGTCAGCCAGCCATCCTGTAACTGCCCGTGGTTCATGTAAAGCTGCCCGTGGTTCATGTAATGCCAGCCCACAGCGCGTTCAGGTTCGCGCATTCCGCACTGATTGTACGGTGTTATTCCGCAAATATTGGGTCCGGAGGTCGCGGTAGAGTGAGAGAGTGCGGGCCGGGATCAGCCGGTGTTTGGCAGTAGCTTTAGCTTGTTTGTAGCCACGTGGCATCACATCTTGTCCGGAGCATCCATCTCCGTCTGCATCCGTGCATCTCTTTCCTCCGTTCCTCAGATCGGCCCGTGCGGGTCCATCGTGGTGACAAGAGTGGGATTCGAACCCACGCCTCCGATTCCGCCGATTGTTTCAGATCGTTTCTGCTTGCCATCTTCACATCGTTGGCTCTCCCGTCGTTGGCCCGTTGGCTCGTTGGCTCGTTGGCTTCTCCCGTTGGCTTCCCGCGTTGGCTCCTCTGTTCGTGCGCTGGCTCTCCCGTCAAGTGTATACCGTCGTCGTGTTCCGCGTACACCATCCCCCTCCTGCGAACGTGCGTGGTCGTCATCATACTCGCCCGCCGTCAGCTTTTCCCCCGTTGAATCCCGACTCGCACATTCCGCCATCGACTTTAATCCTCCGACGCCCGTCACACCTCGCTCGACCAACCCCGTCCATCCCACTCCCACTCCCACTCCCACATTCCTCGACTACACGCCCTCTTCGCCAATGACAGATCCCGTATTCTTCGCTGGAGGGAGGAACGAGTCTGGCGATGCTCAGACCTTTTTGAAGCGCTTCCGCATTGCCCACCGCGGCATCGCAGACCCTGCACTCGTGTGCTCGGCGTTCGGAGATTTTCTTGAGACGGGGAGCCCCGCCGAGGACTGGTATAACAATTTGGGGAGGAATTCAGCAGCCCGTCAGTCGCCCGACGCCTTGTACAGCGCATTCCTCACGAAGTTCGCCGACACCCGTCCCCCACAAAAGACCAAAGCCGATTTCGAGGCGGAGCTCTTCGAGATGTCGCTCTCAATGGACGATCTTGCCACGGAGACACCGGGTCCGAAAGGGAAAATGCTGCGCGCTTACGTCGACTTTGCAAATCGCGTCGAAGACACCGCCGCTGCCGCCGGTTTGTCGCGTTCTTTGACTGGCATCGTACTTTTCCGCAAGAACCTGCCTTCCGTTTTCCATTCTGCTGTCGACAATGCCACGGACTGGGAGGATGTTGCCGCCGCTATCCGCGATACTCCATGGGAACAGGTTAAAGCCGCTCACAAAACTCACACGGAGCACACTGGCTTGAACGCACGAATCGACGAGCTTACGCTGATGCTGAACAAGATGAGCACGCGGAATCCACAGCGTCCCGCGGCACTCCCTCCGCCTATCGTGCCCGCTACTCCTGCGCCGCTTGCCGTTGCCCCACACGTTCCCGCAGCCGCTCCACTTGCTCCTGCTGCACCCGCCGCCGACAACCGTGCGCCGCTGACGGAGGCGGAGAAGGTCTCGCTCCGCGATCGTGTACGTGTTGCTATTGCGAACCAAGCACCGAATACGCCAGCGGGGCGTACGGCATATGCGCAACAAATACAGGCGTGGGACGCCCAGCACGCAGGCCGCAACGTCCGGATGGAGACTTCCGGATTCCCCCTTACGCCAGGAACCGCCGCGCCGTGCACGTCCGAGTGCTGGAAATGCGGGCTCGTCTCCAACCCCCCTCACAGCGCCCGCGATTGTCCCAACCCGCCTGTTCCCGCACTTGAACGTCGCTTCCGTTCACTCGCCGCTCGTGCCCTCGGTGCTCGCGCGAACATCGCTGTTGCTCCGGTTAACGCTGTTCATTACGCCGACTGGTCGGAGGTGCCGCTCCCTGCACAAGAGGATTTTCCGGCGGGGCAGACGGCATAGGCCTTCCGTCTGCCCGGGAACCTGGCCAAGTTGGTGGCGCAGGACTCCCGCAGAGTATAAACGATGTACAATCCGAAGAACTTCTTGAAATCGTTGACTTGTACTCTGTGGGATCGCCTCCGTCGGTTTTCTGTACACCCTTTGAGCAATGGGCTCGCATAGAGAGCGCTCCAGCTACGGATATTCGAGTTTTGGGCCTGTTCGACGGTGGTGCGATGATTGGAGCACTCGACACCGCATATTTCGCCAGTGTTCGGAACTGTATTGGCGGAACGACGTCGGCGCCACGCATGAGACTGCGTATGGCCGATGGTCATATCGTGCGTTCGGCGGCACACTGGGATGGATGGATGGAAATTGCGGGATTACGCATCAATGCTAGCTGCGAAATCTTCGACAGCAATGGCAGCTGGTCGGTACTCATCGGCAAGCCCATTCAGCAACAGCTTGGCGCGATCCACGACTACGGGCGTGACGTGGTTACTATCTCGGTGGGAGGAGAGCCCGTGATTTTACGCAACGAGTCCAAGATTTTGAACGCGCGAGAAGCTTTGGGGGGGTCTGGAACGTGCGCGCAACCCCCCGCGAGGCAAGCAGAGCCCGTTCTCCTAAGTGGTTCGGTTGACGACTCATTTCTTGGTAAACCGACAACGGTTGGAGACATACACGAGCCACCAATGCCCGAAGAACCGCGCAAAGTCTCCGGGGGGTTGAACAGTGCGCGGCACCCCCCGCGAGGCGAGTCGATTCATTTTTTCCACGAAGATAATGATATAGCCAAAGTTGAGGCAGTTGTTGTGGAGGATTCGTGGCCATTTGCCGGACGGCGTGGACGAGAGGATGATTTGGAGTTATGTGGGGATGGCTAGTGTTCTCCAGGGCCGGGCTTAAGCCCTCGGGCCCGGCCCGGCCCTCCCTCCGCAAGCCCGGCCCTATGCAGGGCAGGGCCGGGGCCGAGTAGGGCTGAGGGCCGGGGCTTGAGGTGGTTGCGGCCCTCGGCCCTTGGGCTGAGCCCTGTCCGGCCCTGGTTGCCGGCCGAGGTACCCGAGGTCACAAAAGCGTGACATCGGCCCGCTCTCGGCTCTTTTGGACATTCTTTGATTTGGTCCCAAACCTCCCTAGATAGGTGAGGTCTTGTTTGGAATGTGATATTCTGACCAAATTCGGACTGATGAGTGATTTCAGAAGGTCACAACTGTCACAGCCTCCGCCGATGTACGACGCATGGCCATCTTGGCTACTAGCAACATCGCTAGCCAATGTGGGCAGCAAACTACACAAAGGTTGCTAATTTAACAGCACTTTGTACATGGTTTTTATTTTATTTCAACCATCACTCACCTCACCAGCAAAGTAGGGCCGAAACCCTGGGCCCTGGGCCGGGCCGGGCTCCGCAGGGCCGAGGGCCAGGGCCGGGGGGTTGCATCGGCCCTGACCCTCGAAAGCCCGGCCCTAAGTAGGGCAGGGCCAGGGTACCCGGCCCTGGAGAACACTAGGGATGGCCTGGAAGATCTATATGCTGTCCGCTCGGAACCGCGCGCAGCCTCTGTGGGGGTGTCTTCGTTTGCGAACACCCCCGCGAGGGGAGTACCAGAACCACCTTCAATCGAGATCGCTGCTGACGATGCCCATGTATATTCTTCAAGCCTCGCTTCGAGTCCTGCTGTTGTGGAGATCGACTGTGCTGATGCCAGAGAATTGTGCGCAGCCTCAACGGGGGTGGATTCATCTGTGAACACCCCCGCGAGGCGAGTCCGAATGGCTTTTCTTCCCAGATTAGACGCTCACGTACTTGATGAGCCGATTTTTGATACACCGCCGATACGATCAAAGGACGAGGACGCTGTTGACGCTGAGGGACGCGAGCAGCCTGACCGGGGGTGCCTTCGCATGCGAACACCCCCGCGAGGGAAGTACCAGAATACGCTGCCTGAGATCACCGCCCTGACTGCTATCTTGCCGAACGATGCCCAGATGCCTGCCGCCGTGGAGCCGATTCAATCACCGAGTATGGATGCTATGCGAGGGACAGTCGTGGGGGATGATCAGTCCCCCTCCAGGGGAGTTCTCCACGCTGTTCCGGACTCCGTTATCGCGCCTGATTCCCTCGGTGACACAGATATATTCACCAGAGCAACTGATCCTTTCAAACGTGCGAGGGTCGACCGAATCTTGTCCCTTGTCAAGATAGGCCCAGATTTGTCCGTCGCCGAACGCGAAATAGCCCGAGCATTCATTTGTGAATATGCGGACTGCTTCGCACTCTCTCTAGGTGAAGTCCGTGTTGTGGAGACATACGCACCGGAGATACCCGATCATACATTCAGCACGCGCGTTCATCAAAAGCCCTTGACACGCCCGCAAGCCGAGTATCTGAACGCGCAAGTCGACGAACACCTTGCAGCGGGTATCATTCGTGCCATCGACCCACACAACGTCAAGTGTGTTAGTCCCATCCGTCTTGCGGAGAAGGAGCACATTACGAGCGAGTCGCACAACGACCTTCTACATGCACTTAACGACGAGTGTATCATACATGGCTTCCCATCCCTCGAAAATCTCCCCCCCCGCTTAGAGAAGTCTGCGACAGCCGTACGAAGCGAGCCAGCCAAGTGGCGTATTTGCCAGGACTTTGCCGAGTTGAACAAGTTGCTCAAGGTCGTACCGCTGCATCAGGGTGATATCCGCGACAAACAGCGGCGACTCTCGGGCCACCGCTACGTTTCTGTCTTTGACTTTGCGTCTGGCTTTTATGCGCTGGATGTGGACGAGAAGATACAACTATACCTGGTCTTCTATGTTCCTGGCCGCGGCTACTTCTGCTGGATGCGTATGCCTTTCGGTCTCACCGATGCACCGACGGCGTTTGGGCACATGGTCGCGAAGAGGCTATGGGATCTCATCATCAAGGAGATAATGGAGCTCTTCGTTGACGATGGCGGCACCGCTGCCGACGACTTTAGTGCTATGCTCTCGCGGCTTCGCATGATCTTTGACCGTATTCGCGCCACTGGTCTTTCCCTGTCTGCGAAAAAGACTCAGTTGTTCATGTCTGAAGCGGTGTTTGCGGGCGCGACTGTTGGTCCCCAAGGCGTCGCTCCAGATTTGGCCAAGCTCTCTTCGATTGTTCGCTGGCCCGTTCCCCAGTCAGCCTCTCAACTCGAATCATTCCTCGGTCTCGTAGCGTACTTCCGCGATCTTGTCAGGAATTATGCGAAGATAGAGCTCCCGCTTCGCAACCTCCTACGCGGGATAGTACCGCCAAAAGCCGTGAAACGCGAGTATCGTCCGCTCATGCGACACTACGAGTTGAAGCCACACTGGACTAGAGAACATACCGAGTGCTTCCTGACGCTGAAGCGGCTGCTGATGTCGGAACCCGTGTTACGCGCCCCACGCTTCGAGACGGTGGACGAATACCCTTTTATCGTCATCACGGACGGCTGCAAAGAAGGCTTTGGTGCAGTGTTGGCCCAGGATATGGAGACTGTGCTCCCTGGCGGTCAGAAGGTCGTTCGACGGCACCCGATTGCGTTCGCTTCGAAGCGAACATCCTCGGCGGAAGAGAAATATGCTCCTCATCTCCTGGAGTTCGCAGCGCTCAAATTCGCACTCGACAAGTTCTCGTCTATCATCTGGGGACAACCGGTCGTTGTACTCACTGATTGTAGCGCTCTTCGAGATGTGCTTGCAAGTGCGAAGCTCAACGTCGCACATGCTCGGTGGCTTGACGGCGTCAGAGCATACAACATCGTCGACGTCAAACATCTCAGCGGATCGCGCAATACCGCCGCAGACGCACTCAGTCGAATGGGTGAAGGATTTCCGCGTGAAACGGGAGACGATAGCGACTGGGACGTCAACCCGGATTGGGAAGAGCGTAGCGGGATCGTCAACGACCTGATGGTGGTGGTGGGTGACGTTGAGGGCGACGGCGACGGCGGTGAAGATCTGCGGACTCTGCGCGAACGCTTCCAGGGACCTCGCGACATTTTCTTCAGGCACATCATCGACGCGTATCTGGATCTCGAAACAACACTATCGGAGCGTGAACGTCGGCGTGTTGAGCATCGCACATCTCAATACTTCGTGGAGGGTAGAAAACTCTGGCGGCTGGGCGGAGGTAAGCGTGGGCGACCCGTATCTCGGCGTGAATGTGTCACCTGGGACGAGGCGCGAGATTTGGCAGTGAAACAGCACGCGGAAAATGGTCATTTCGGGCGGGATAACATCAAGCTTGCGCTCATGGACAGCATATGGTGTCCCCGACTGGACGCGGCCATCATGGATGCGATTCGAGACTGTGGTCCCTGCAAGGTGTTCGGCCCGAAGCACATCCACGCTCGACTCGCACCCATCGTGCGACGACAACCGTTCGAGCTTCTCGTTGGCGATTATCTCAAGCTACCGGTCGGCAAGGGCGGTTTCCATACCGTCGGCCTCTTCGTGGACACCTGCTCTCAGCATACGTGGGGCTTCAAGCTCAAAACTCACGGTAGCGCGAAGACGACAAAGGATGCCCTTTATTCAATTTTCCACAACTTCGTTCCCGCTGAAGTCTTCATGTCAGATCAGGGCTCGCATTTCAAGAATCACGAGGTCGTTCAGTTCTGCGAAGACTGGGGTTCAAAACATCGCGTCGTTTCCGCCTATTCCCCGCACATTAATGGTCTGGTGGAGGGAATGAACAAGATCTTACTGTACGTATTGTCGCGCCTATGCGCCCCGGATGCAGGAGAGGACGCGTGGAGCGCCGAGACGTGGGATTCGTTACCGAAGCAGTGGCCGGACTGGTTTGACAAGGCGATTCGGATCCTCAACTGGCGAAGTCTGCCCGCGGTGCAGCGCTCCCCAAAGGAGATCCTCTTCGGCCTGGACTTGACATCGCCAAGAGTACCCGAAGCCGAGGCGCAGACATTGCTGAAACCCGAGGACGTCGAACTGCACATGACGCATGTGGCACAACAGCGGTTGGACACGTATGCGGAGCGGGTAAGGTGGGCGGTGACACGGAAAGCTGCGTTCGATCGTAGGCTGTTGGCGTCTCGGGGCGGGGTTCAAGTATTTCAGCGGGGAGATTTAGTCCAGGTACGAAATCAGGCAGCTGACAACGCGCTCCAGGCGGTCGCCAAGGTCATCTATCAGTGGGCCGGTCCGTACAGGGTGGTGGAGCGGCTGTTGAACTCATATCGACTGGAAACTTGCGATGGAGAGGCGTTGGATGGGACATACAATGTTCGGCGGTTGAGGGGATTCATTCCGGTGCGGGGTTCAGTCTTGGAGCGAGAGCAGGAGGAGTTTTTGGCGGGTTTAGCCGATGAAGATCTTGAAGGCGATGAGGCTGAGGTGCTGGCGGCGGGGACGCCGCCATAGAGGTGTGTGGGACATGGGTCCGGAGGTCGCGGTAGAGTGAGAGAGTGCGGGCCGGGATCAGCCGGTGTTTGGCAGTAGCTTTAGCTTGTTTGTAGCCACGTGGCATCACATCTTGTCCGGAGCATCCATCTCCGTCTGCATCCGTGCATCTCTTTCCTCCGTTCCTCAGATCGGCCCGTGCGGGTCCAATATCTGTGGTGGGATCCTCGTTCGACGCGAGGTTCGGGTTTCATGATAAAACAGCATCCTTTTTGTCTCTGTATTTTTCTTTCTTGGGGCACGCTCCAATTCGAGTCCTCTCTGACTCTCATCTTATGGGTGAAACCCTTTGCCTACTCGGGGCCGTGCTCAGTGCCTCAAACTTGCGTAACGTTAACCCGCAGCGCGTTGGCGCATGCACTGATTACAACTCATACAGTTCCGTCGTGGAATCCTCGTTCGAAAAAAAAGTTCGAATGCTCCCCTCTTTCCCCTCCTTTTCGTTCCTCGCTGCCTCGAATCCTCATGGCTGCGAACCCTTGCCGGTGGTTTGCCAATTCTCATCAGCTTAGCAGAACTCGAACGCGTCCCTATACCTTACCTCAAACTTGTGCCTGCTTCATCTAATGCTAGCCCGCAGCGCCTTGGCGCATTCTGCACTCTTGCATTGCCTACGACTTGGTGGCAGAGTAGTCCTCGTTCGACGCGAGCTCGGGCATAGGAAATTATCCTCCACCATTGCCTTTTTGTTAACGTTGTCTTTAATATTTGTTTCTTCTCGCTGCCGCTTGGATCCTGTGGCTGAAAAAGCTCTGCCGGTGTTTGGTGAATTCTCATATAGTAATCTTCGCGCAGGTCAGTGGGGTGTCCTCAAACCTGTACCTGATTCATTCATGCTTAGCCCGCGGCGCGTTGGCGCGTTCTGCACTGATTAGAATCATCGATATCGAATCTCCGTGGTGGAATCCTCGTTCGACGCGAGGTTCGGGCATTATGCGAAACGGTTCAGTTTTTGTTTTTGTTTTTGTTTTGTTCTTGTTTCTCGCTGCCTAATCACCTCAAATTTGTGCCTGGATCGTTCAATGTTAGCCTGCGGTGCTTTGGCGCATTCCGTACTGATAGGGGCAAGTGTACTATAATCTCCGGCGGAATCCTTGTTCGACGCGAGGTTCGGGCATTTCCGTGTGTCAATCAATTCCCTTTTTCTTGTTGTTCCTCGCTGCCGATGGTCTGCGTTTTGTGATCTATCCTCGACCCAGCTACGTAGAAACCTTGGTTTTGTCCCGCTAGTCTGCCGATAACACGGAAGTTGAGTACCTGCGACTGCAGCTTTCTCTGCTCGCAGGGGTTGCTGCTGGGGCACAGAAAGTTATTCGAAACCGAGAAGAACAAGAAACATACAGTCAAGTCTCTGGATTCCGAGTCCGCAGGCCTGGACTCGACGCGAGTCGAACACCAGCTGTTAGTACGTACTCTTCGGCACGGCGAACAGGTCTGGATGGATCTAATTGGATCTGCTGGGCTTGAGTGTGCACGGGAGTCGACGATGTTTATACATCGGCTACTTAGCATGGACGCACAGGCGGAGCGTTCGGCTGGAAATTAATTGAGGCCAGCGGGCAAGCCGTGACAGTGTGAGAAACCGCTTGCTGATGCTGATGGCCACCATCACAAATCGTCGGTCGCTAGCGCTGCCTCCGTTCTCCGTCGTCGTCGCCCCATCCGTGCCCATCGTCCGTCTCTCCGCGAGCGAATCCGGGCCTACCAAGACAACCCCGACTGACGAACGACCCGATGAGCGCAGCTGCCGACGCAGAAGTCCCGACCCCGGCTCCGACCATCGACTTTACGCAGCACGTCCTCGAGGATGGGACGACGATAAACACCCAGGAGAGAGTCGTCAAAGACGTGCGTAACCCTGCTTAACACCATCATTCCCATCGCCCACTCACGCCACTCACCCACAGGTCCAAGCTCCGGCTGCCCGTATACCCACCCCGGACGAGCTCTTCATCCCGGACCCTGCCAACCCGAACGGCCGTCTGCCGAACCTGCCGTTCTTGAAGAACCACTTCTACCGAGAGGGTCGGCTGCGCGAGGAGGATGCGTTGTGGATCATCGACCGCGGGACGGAGATATTGAGAGAGGAGCCCAATATGCTGGAGATTTCCGGCACGGTCACCAGTGCGTTGTTGGTTTCCTGCTGAGTCTCGTAGGCTTACGGTGCTGGCTACGTAGTCTGTGGTGATATACACGGGCAATACGTGCGGTCTTCCTTCCGCTTCTTTGCGGCCAAGCTGATTCGTGCTCTTGCAGTACGACCTCATGAAGCTCTTTGAGTTTGGCGGCAACCCTGCAGAGACGCCGTACCTCTTCCTGGGCGACTACGTCGATCGCGGATACTTCAGCATCGAGGTGTGTCCTCCTTCCTTCCTCCTCCTCCTCCTCCCCTCCGCTGACCCATCCACCAGTGTGTGCTCTACCTCTGGGCACTCAAAATCAACTACCCCAAGACCGTCTTCCTCCTCCGCGGGAACCACGAATGTCGGCATTTGACGGACTACTTTACCTTCAAGCTCGAATGTGCGCTTTAACCCCGCTCAGCGTCTCATGTATCGTGCTGACTATATAACCAGGCAAACACAAATACTCGGAACGCCTCTACGACGCCGCCACCACGTCCTTCTGCGCCCTCCCGCTCGCGGCGCTGCTCAACAAGCAGTTCTTGTGTATCCACGGAGGACTGAGTCCCGAGTTTAACGTGTTGGATGATTTACGCCACGTCGACCGCTTCCGCGAACCCCCGACCTCGGGGCTCATGTGCGACATCCTCTGGTCCGACCCCGCAGAGGACTTTGGCACCGAGTCGGGCGCCAACGCCGACCAGCATTTCCTGCACAACCACGTCCGCGGGTGCTCGTACTTCTTCACCTACGCCGCGACCTGCGCCTTCTTGGAGCGCAACAATTTGTTGTCGGTGATTAGGGCGCATGAGGCGCAGGATAGTGGGTGCGTTGAGTCCCATTCTTTTCTCGATGACGGTGCTGATGAGCGATAGATATCGCATGTATCGCAAGACGCGCACGACGGGCTTTCCATCGCTCATGACCATCTTCTCCGCACCCAACTATCTGGATATGTATAACAACAAGGCCGCGGTTATCAAGTGAGTTTTTGCTTTTCTTTCTTCCCTCGGAGTAACACTGAACCCGACAACGCTAGATACGAGAACAACGTCATGAACATCCGCCAGTTCAATTACAGCCCGCATCCGTACTGGCTGCCGAATTTCATGGATGTGTTTACATGGAGCTTGCCGTTCGTCGGGGAGAAAAGTGCGTTTACTCGCCATTTTCTACCTACCGTACAACAACTGACGCACGCACACAGTTACCGACATGCTCGTCGCGGTGCTCAACACCTGCACCAAAGAAGAGCTCGAGGACGACTCGACCTCGATCTCGGATAAGTCCATCGACTTCCCGACGTCGCCGTCGTCCCCCGTCTCGGAGGAACGCAAGACGGTGATCAAGAGCAAGATCATGGCTGTCGGGCGTATGGCGAGGGTGTTTGCTCTCCTACGGTGCGCTCTTTCTCATACCTTCGTGAGCTAAACGCAGAATGCTAAACGATAATAAACAGAGAGGAATCCGAGAACGTCTCAGAGCTCAAGAACATTTCGGGATCGGGGCGTCTGCCGTATGGCGCACTGGCGTCTGGCTCCGAGGGCATCAAGTTGGCGATTAGCGGGTTCGAGGATGCGTACGTCTCGTTCCTCCCTCCTCTTGCTCTCGGATCACTCACTTAACGCAACCTCCCTCCTCTCTCCAAACAGCCGTAAATCCGACATCGAGAACGAACGTCTGCCCCCAGAGCTCGTTGACGCCGAGTCGGAGGAAGGCCGCGCGTTGATGGCTAGTGGCGGGTCTGGCTCGGGCTCTGGGTCGGCGTCGGGCTCGACAGCGACGACGCCGCTTTCTTCGGCGCCGACGTCGCCCTTGTTGCCGGCTACGCCTGTGGATGGCGATAAGGATGTACCCGCTGCGGCGCTTGTTGCCGATTCAGCTAGTGCTGGTGCTGATGGTGGTGGTGAGGTGACCCCTGCCCCCGTTGAGGCCGAAAAGCCTGTGCTTGGGCCTGCCGTCGATACAACTACCTCGACACCCGCATCAGGCAGTCAACAACCCCTCTCAGCGCCCTTCCGTCGCGGGCACGCGCGCCAGGCGAGTCTCGGCACCACGATGACGAGCCCCAGCACGCGGCGGCGCGGGCTCGAGGATACTATTGGCATGATTCAGGGCATTTGGGATGGGTCTGCCGCTCAGGCTGCTGCCGGTGTTGCTGCGAAGGAGGGAGAGGGACAAGGACAAGGGGAGAGCGAGAAAAGTGCTGCGTAGGACGTAAAGGAATGAATAGGCGGCTCGGGAACGAAGGGAAGGAATGAAGGCATGAAGGATTTTAGCATTGATTTTTCTCGCTACGGTTATTATTTATGGATATTCGTCTGGTTCCGTGGACTCTGGGATCTCGCAGGCTCAAAGCATAGCTATACATATAGAAAAATGGCAAAACTCCCCGTTCGACACGGAGTTCTGCCGTCAATGGTGAGAGCTACGTCTTTCAAGTTTTCTTTTTCCCGTCCCATGTTCGTCGTCTTTTTAGGGTTACGCACCTCGACATTTATCGGTGAGCCTTATCAACTTGAAGACTCCATAGGCTTTTGCGTCGGTAGCTTCTCGTAGCTCGATTCTCGAGTGCAGCACGACGTGTCTGCTTCTCGGAACCCAAGACTTGTATACTAGCAGCAACCTCGGTCGACTCGAGGCTTGGGTTATTCTACTTCCATCGCAGTCTTCTTTTTTTTTTCTGGCAGCAGCAGCACCAGATATATCGATACTGTAGTATTTGAAACAATTCGGCGCCCAATTTTACTGTGACCAACACGCCGAATTGGCAATTTCGGCGTGTTGGTCACATCACCGGATTTGTGTCCCAATATGGGAATTTGATCGGACGGCAGGCTCCCGGCAGGGCCGGCAAGTGAGATTTTGATCAAAATCCAGGCCATTTTGAGTACTTACTGGGCCTGGCGCAAGGATTGTACCGAGAAGCCTGGAGCCTACTCATCGGTCGATCGTCGCGCGTCATCCGAACCTGGATCCCCGACAACTCAGTGCGTCGTCCTTGCAAGACGGGAACTCTCCGGTTTTGTCTTACTGGTTTTACTCCCCCCGGTGCGTTTATGATGAAGGGAACCCCACGGATCGCCGGCGGAAATTAACCATACCTTTTCCATGCAGGCGAACACACGTGGAGACATGCGGGCTTCCGGGGATCTACTAGTAGACAACAAGTCCGTTGTCCTTTCTCCCGCAGATCTGACTCTGAGACTGTGCAGGATGCTTCGAGATCCGAGTATCTGGGCGCTATCTGGATGTAGCACGGCGCGTGAGATAGGGTGCTGAAGTTGGCGCGGTTTGTTAACCGGTTAGTTAACCGGTTAATTAACCGGTGGGTATTTACGCTGTAAATTAAGATTTTTGGCAAAACCGCGTGTTAATAAACTGCGGGGACCCCTGCCCGCGAGACTCAGGTCAAAAAAAAAAAAAAAACAGAGCTCACGACCGCCGACCAACTGCCCACGAAGCTCTAACGAGCTTTCCCTCTCTTTCCTTCGCAACGGAGACGACTGGATTCGACATCTCCTCGCCGTTCTTCTCAGCCATGGGCCGATTCCGGGAGCCGAGAGGTTTTTTGGGCTTTGTGGGGCGGCAGAAGCGAGAGAAAGAGGCCACAAAAGCTTCCGGCCCTCGCAAAGTACCGCTGAGGCCTTTTAGGCGCATTGTTTATTAACCGGTAACACCCCGGCGGCGGGCGAAATTTTTTACATGTCAATACATGGCTGGGGGAATTACTTACAGCACCCTAGCACTGCCGTGAGAGCATGAGTCAACGTTGTCACCCCATCCTAAGACTCCATCGTTCCGTCTCTCCGTAGATCCTGATAGAGCTCAGCTCAACTATCGTGGCATTCAATTCGTGCAGTGCCTTGGAGCCGAATTTTCGGGCTCAGAGCCGCATCGATACTCCAAAATCACCCGGCAACTTCGGCCGATGCCGGTGATGGATGGCGTGAGACGGTGACGTGGCGATTGCGTAAGCCACGGCTCTTTCATCTTGACCAGGCAAGTAGCAGTGTGTGCCTGAATCATCTGGAACTCCGTCACGCAACTCCACTCCACTTCCGAGCTCTTCTCACAAGGCGCACGGAGTAAGTACGCATCTTGCGATCTTCGCCGTTTTTTCCCTTCTACTTATGCGCCGGTTTCAAGTTATTTCGCCGATGACTAGTGCTTCGCGCTCGCTCAGTACGGTCCCCCGCTGTCCTGTTCTCAGTGGCGTGGTATCAAAGAAGGTGTCAGTGCCGACTTCATTCCCCTCCGTCCCACTGACCATGCGCACATTACTCAGTGCGCGCCGTCCAAGCTTCCTCAGGCTATCACCGAAAAACCGGAACTCTCCAGTGCAACCTGTTGCTAACCTGCTGGTTCCCCACTCCCCGTCTGCGTTTCACATTGGGATTATGATGAAAGCCCGGTTCCTGCATGCACGGAAGTTCGTTGGCTCGGGAATTCATTAAACCTTTTGCGTGCGGAATCGATACTGCAGTTGGGCTTCTAGGCCACAATTCCGGTTTCCTTTTTCCTGTAATCTGAGTCTGAAACTGCGCGCAGGATGCTTCGAAATCCGAATATCTGGGCGCCATCTCAGTGTGATGATACACCGGGCCCACGTCGAATGAATAGCAGGGGCTGTCAAAGGCCCCCGTGAGAGCAGAGTGAGTGTCAACCCATGACCGAGCCCATCGTTCCGTGTCCGTCGTCTTTTGTATAGACATCTTCCGTCGGTTGCTGGTTTCGGTAGTGCGTGTCGGCGGAGATTCATCAAACATTTTCCGTGTGGCCGGCAAACACGTCTCTCAATGGAGACATGCGTACAACAGTTGAGGCTTCTAGACCACAATTCCTCCTTCTCCAGTCTCTCTCTGGCACTGCGTGCAGGATGCTTCGAAAACCGAGTATGGTTATCACGGCGCTTATCCCTCGGGCCATCAAACGCTCTGTTTGGTGAGTGTCAAC
Organism: Mycena amicta; assembly: GCA_029282125.1. NCBI lineage: Eukaryota > Fungi > Basidiomycota > Agaricomycetes > Agaricales > Mycenaceae > Mycena > Mycena amicta. Next base: position 85,398 of record JARIHP010000025.1, read on the forward strand.
CCATGACTGTGGTCCGTCCTAGCTCATCGTTCCGTCTCTCGTCAATTGTATTGAATCCTCCGCGGATGGTTCTGGTAGTCGTGCGTGTTTCAGATCGCGCCGTGTGGGGTATTCAGTTTCTTATCTGCTATAGAACCGGTCCGGGGACTTGAATTCGGAATCCGTGGGCGAGGGGATTCGCCCAAGCGACGACGAAGACTCCTGTCAAAGGCCCCGTGAGAGCTTGGTAAGTCCGACAGCCTATCCCATGAGCGTCGCTTGTCAGTGACTTTACTTAGAACGTTATACAGTGCCTCCTCCAGAAATGTTTCGCGCCGGGGAGGGTTTATACAGTACCCACACGCTACACTTCTCGCCGACCTATACAGTCTCGTCCGCACTTGGAGCGCAGCTGTTGCGTCCGCGCGCGCATTGTGGTTTCTCCCAGGAAGAATGGAATAACCATCTGCCATAACCCCCCGGCGGAGCGCTGTCAATGCGCCGTGAGAGCGTTGTACGTGCACTGTGTCCGTCCCATGACCATCACATTTCTCGTCAATTCGCATAGATACGGTACCCCGACGATCTACCTGTTGGGGATAGTTTGAATGGGCAGGGTTAGGGTGCGTTCCACCTGGCTGCGCAGAATATCTATTGGACCTCTGGCAGGGTTCAATGCCAACCTTCGATTTTCTGGGTGCCAGGAACAATGGAATCCGCAGTCAACGCATCCATGCGCAATCCCAACCGTCGCTTGGGCGTCGCTGTCAAACCCCTTCGTGAGACGCTGGTGAGTTCCGTTCGTATAGACCGCAAATCGGGAGGCTTCACGTTCTTCGGGTTTCAGGCTGCCGCTTTCGCTTCGGCTGTCATCGTCATTGGTCGCGGGGTCCTCGGCCGGGCGGCCGACGGCGGAGAAGGTTGGCTGAGGCAAGGCTTCTTGAAAATTTATCACTGTTCCCAAAGATAAAACGGCCTACTCAAATTTGATTTTAGCGATGCAAGTAGGCTTCGAAATTCGGCGATCGAGTCTGAGAGTGGCGTTCACACGATATGCGCACTCTCTCACCCTCTCACACTGGGCTGACTGGGCTCGACCGATGTCGGCGGAGACAGCGTGAGCGTCCCCTGCTGTCAAAGCGTCCGTGAGAGGGCGGGGCGGCGACTGCTATGGTCCAGCTGACATCCATTTTCGCATCAACATAGTGACATAGATACGAGAATCTTCCGAAAATCCGTACGGACGGAAAAGGAGATTGGATATCCCCATGGGGTACGTGCACCGACCTGGAATCGCAGTCGCGCAACTCTCATTCCAGAATAAGCACGGCCAATCAGATTCGTTTCACCACACTCTGGCTTCATCAATTAAGGGGCGGCGGGACCGGGCGGTTGGCCTGTGCGAAAAGCGCCGCCAAGCTCAAATGTTCTTGTTCTGCTCCACCCGTTGCTCCTTCATGAACTGAAGGTAGCGGGACCGGGCGGGTGAGTCTGCCCTGCGGAAATCTCCGTTCTATCGGTTGCTTCTGGAGCAATGAATTGACGCTCGCGCTGCGCGATTCACGGGATCATATCACACATACGGCCAGGCGCTCGTTGCTTCTGCGGACGCTGAGCGGGATACTCATGCTGGCACATGTGTGCGCGCAAGTTCGAGCTTCACACACTGGCCGCAGCGCCCGTAAGTTGGCGGTGTTCACACTTCAAGATCTTAAGCTGCCTCCGCTCAAGTACTGTGGGAATCATCTACTGTCCGAACCACATCTCCGCAATTCCGAAGGGCTTTTTTTTGCAGTCGGCACCCGCCAACTTGAAGGGTACCGAGTTCTTGGTACAATCTTCCCCGTTTCGCGGGAGACGTTCATCCATCCCTTGTCCGAAGAACACGCTCGGGTTTCGGGAATGGGCTGTGTAGACCAAATCCGTCAACTTGCAGGGTATGGTGGTACCGAGGTCTTGGTGCAATCTTCCCCGTTTCGCGGGAGATGTTCATGGTGCTCACCATCCCTTGTCCGAAGAACACTCTCGAGTTTCCAGATCCGCCAATTTGCAGGTTGCCGAGTTCTTGCCCGACGGAAGCGCGCTGATTGAAGTTCGGCGACCACTCGACCTTACCGGAGTCTTGGGTCCGTCTTTCCCCCGTTTCTACGGACAGTTCCGACAGCCAGCTGGCAAGATCATCAACTTCTAAACTGTGCTCTCTCCTGATCAAATACTTCTGCCGCATGAAGATGGGGAGTCCTTAGTTCGAATGCACTTTTCCCAAAGCGGCAACTTATCGACGATTTACTTCCGCAGCTGGACGTTGTGTCCGCATCACAGATGAGTGTGATCACGAGGACCTTGACATCTGCCTCAAACTACTATATGGAGGTAGTGAGATCGCTGATGTACCGTGACGCCGCATCTGCGGTGTTCTGCACTGTGACGCCGCATCGTCAGCGCTCCCACCACCCATCCACCCTCCGGGGACTCGTCCCGAGTCTCCTGTTCCCCATGGGGTAGCTGGCCTCGGTTCGCGACAGAGCCTACGTGCAGCTCTGGCAACGCCAGAGCAGCGTAGGCCGACACCCTCCGAGAGGCCAGATCTTCATCACCATGAGATTGGGGTATAGCTCGGAAGTTACCCCGCCACAGAACGACTCGGCGGCCGATGACTTTTAAGCGTTGTTGACATAACGCTGTGTTTCTCCGGGCTATAAGAGGTGCGTGACACCTCCCACTCATTCCTCGTCCTTCCCCCACCCGCCCTCCGACTATCCCTCCCTCCTTCGACGCCGACTACGATGACAGTGGCTCAGAACTCTTGGGGATATGTACGCCGTTCTCGTCGTCATCCTGCCTCGCTCTGAACAACCCTCTTCTGTAGCACATCGTCCCCGCAGCTAGCGGTCATCCGGTGAGCTCCTTGCATGTCGGCCTCTGCTCGTCTAACACCGGCCATAGCATGTTCTCATCCACACCGTTGTATGTCTCCAGTCCTTCGCCTTCACTCCCATCTCACCAACGGTGCCATCGCAGCCGGGTCATGTCTCGTGCAGGGTATGCGGCCAACTCTTTGCTCAGATCTTCGCTCATACTATCGCAGAATCTCACTCTGATTCCACATGGCCGCTGGGTGAGTGTGTCGCTCTTCACGGCCATCTTCTCCCCACTCATCCATCTGCGTCGCAGACATACCAGGTATGTTCCTCCACTCTCCAACAAACCCTTGGTTCTGATCCTGGCCAGGCTCCACCAGCACCTCGCGTACCTTACCGCCCTCTGCCGGGCTCGTCATCGTCCCCATACGGCCTATCCCCACCACCACCAACATCCCTCTTTCCCATCAACCTCACCGTACCCCGACACACGTCCCTCCTCACGCCCCACCAAATTCAGCTCCTCTCCGACTTCATCCCGCCACACACAACCGTCTTCATCCAAGACTGTTCACAGCAAACTCTTGTCGAGGTCAACCCCGGCGCAGTGGCGCTGACGACGGCGGAGTTCACTGCATTCCTGCATTACTTCGCATGCGCTGCCCTCCCTTCGTGTGCTGTGACCATAGCGGACGACCGCAACGGCTTTGTACATAGATCCCCGCGCCGGTCCCGAATGTCACCACCGACGGGCGTGGATGTGTTGCGGGGGAGGACACAGTTGTGGGCATTGCACTCGGATGCGTTCGAGGTGTGGAGTGCAACCGTCGACGTTCCGCGGTCGACGATTGTGCGGTCTCCGTTTGGTTCGCCATGACAGTTGGGCGTGTCGGTTGGCTGCCAGTGGGCTTGCTCGCACCCCCGTTTCATCTTCCGTTTTGCCTTTTTGCTATGCTCTCCGCCTTTCGTCTGTCATCTCCTCGCAATCGCTGTCGACGTCTTGCTATCGCCTTTTCTGTATTACACGCACATCCGTCCCGTATCATCAGCCAATCCAAACTCCAATGTATATCTATATGCTATTTTGTCTGTATGTATGTCTTGTCAAATTCGCAAATCGCGTTCAACCTTTCAATCATCATGATCATCCCGAGTCAAGCTCAGCAGAGCACGCCTGATCTGTGAATAGTTGACCGATACCGCCTACCCGCCATATGGATGTAGCATGTGGGACAGCGGGGATTGAGAGGATGTAACCTCCTCCGTTTCCGCAAGCCGAAGGCCGAAGGGTGAAAGACCTTGGACAATCAATTGACAAGCCGGTGCCAGTCCGCGTCGCAACCATCATTGTTGCAACACCCGCGCAGGGGCAGCAGTACTGTAGAGACACAGAGTATGACATCCACTCTGGGTTGGGGAGGTTATGATTTTGGGGGACGTCTTGCCCTGATGGATTTGGATTGCTCTGAGTCCCGGGCTGGAGGGATACTTCCGACAGCGGGGTGCGAGCGCTTGCGCTGCCTCCTTCTTTGGACGAAGGAGTTCGTCAGCTGGTATTGAATGGAAGCAACAATTTTTGGCATGCATGTAGCGGATTCGGATTCGGACTCGGCGGTGCCAGTGCCTGGGTCGAAAATACAGCAAAAGTCACAGAAGCGCATTGCATAGACTGGAATAACACTGATGGTACCTACCCTTCCCGCGGACTTCATGCTGATTTGATTTGCTTGCTCGAGTGAACTAGGATCTCCGGCGCTATATGTCGATCAACTAGGCGTTTGTTGGATACCGAGTAACCGACTAACTCATCGTCTTGCATCGCAACATTGAGGTGAATTCGCTGTGATTGTCCCTTGATCGGCGGTGACAGCCTTGGAAGGGGGGGGGGGGAAATCGAGGGGGGTGAGTAATCGTGACTGGAAGAGGGCAACTGGCAGATGGGAGCTATGCAGCAATCTGAAGCTTGAGTGTGGAATCAAGTTGTGGCGGGAGTCGGTGGATGAAAACTCATAGAAGAGGCTGAACTGCTGATGAAGCGAGATGCGGTGCATCTGGACCTACGCCTGGCGCCTTCGCGTGGAGAAGTAGAAAGTTCTTAGAGGAATCACAGCCTGGCGGGATTAACTACTTCAGAGCTGTAATTTGATCCCGCGATTGGTAGATCGACAACGTCGTCGGGAAGAAAAGCCGATGAATCCGAAGAATCTGAGTTCCTCCTTGGACCGAATTTCGGAGATTCGGGAAATTCGGCTGAACCACATTTCGGCCGAACGCCGGTCCGGTGCGGTCCGATTACTGCCAGCGATAGGCAGACTGACTGTTCTGTCCGACCGCAGAGGAATTTATTCAGCTGCGGCGCCAAGTTAGCGGCATCACAATACCGTGTAGTTTGCCGTTCTTGGGATTGGGATCCTGTTCGTTTCGGGCTGCAGTCATGCACTTGATGGAATGCCCTTTTTTTTTTTGTTCTTTCGCAATGCGGTCTACAGACAGGACCGCCCTTCAAATGTGAAGCCATGATGACTGTAATGCCCATGCGTCCCATACTAGTAGCGAACTGCGATGAGTACGTGCCAGGAACGATCCTAACGGTTTCTTTTTTTACGAACTGGTGAATCGACGGAACGGGGATACTTATCGTGCCCTGAGAACAAGCGCTCGCACAGGCTTCCGAATAATTTGGGGTGACCTCTTCACATTCGGTGAAACTTCTGCCGGATCATCAATGTTTCCCACACTTTGACACCACATCACGGCTGAATGCGGCGCGTCTTGTTTTCTTCTTGACCACGATGTGCCCCTCGCTCTTCTTCCGAATGGGTCCCTCCCGGCGCCTCTACACCGGTAAAGATGCTGGCCGTCGTCTTCCTTCCCTGCGCGCTGGTTCTGGCCGTCAAAAGCCGCCGCTTGCCCGATACGCTTTGTTCCACTCCAGGAAACTGCTTGCCGCGCGCTGGGTACGTGTCGTATGCGCATGTCATGAGTACGTTCGCTAATCTGAGACTCCCGTCGCTCCTGTAGACTTGAATGTCCGACGGTGCTGGTTATAAATGGTCACTGTCAGCGACTCAGACGCTTTAACGACGCGTCCTCCACCGTCGCTGCCTTGTCTCTCCTTCCCCCGCTCAAAAGATGTTCCTCTTTCACCCCCTCTTGGTCTTCGCATCCCTCTCCACCGTTGCATTCTCGAGCTACGTTCCCCTGCCCTCCGTTTCGACACCCCTTGGTACCGCCCAGGGTGTTGTAGGCGTCAGAGGTGCCACTCGTTACGCCGTGCGGTACGCCACTGCGAATCGGTGGGAGGAGTCGGTCATCGCCTCGAGCTGGCAGCTCCCGTAATATCTCTCCCTTCACTCGCTTCGCCGACGCTTACGCTATTCTCAGCAACGGCTTCACTGATCCCAGTGCTCTTCCTCTTCAATGTCCACAGCTCAACGTGGACTCCTCGACGTTCGACGAGGATTGTCTTTCGATTCTGCTCTACGTTCCGCCTGGCCTTAGTCCCGGGGCGTCTGCGAATACCATCGTTTGGTATGTTACCACGATCCGAGCATCTGCTTAGCTCACTGCGGACTAGGATTCACGGCGGCTCCTTTGATTCCGAATCCTCCACCGAACCTGGGCTGGACGGCTCCAAGCTCGCCATCGCAACCAACGCCATCGTCGCTGTCATCCAATACCGCCTCGGCGCCGTGAGTTCATACCCGACGTTCTCTGGATTCAATCTCACTCCTGGTTCTCATAGTTCGCACTCCTGTCTCCCAACGGCCTCTTGAACCTCTCGGTCCGCGACACGATCAACGCGATCAAGTTCTTGGGGCAAGTGCTCCCTTCCTTTGGAGGTAGTGCCTCCAATATCACGCTGGCTGGGCAGAGTAGCGGAGCTGGGATGATACGGACACTGCTGGCGACGCCCGAGGCGGACCCGCTCTTCAAAAGTGCGATAATGCAGTCCGATCCGATAGTGTGTTTCCTCCCTCGTCCTACTATTCTCCGCTGATACTTTCTTTCTTAGGACTACGGCTTCCTTTCCACCACCACCCAAACCCTTCTTCAAACCGCATTCAACTCTCTCCTCCCTTGCGACTCCACCAACACAACCTGCCTCGACTCTCTCTCGACCGACGACATTCTCTCCGCCTACAACTCGCTGAAATCCTCCGCCCTGTCTATCGACCCATCTACTGGCCTCGGCGAACCCATCCGTCCAGTTCTCGACGGCACCCTAGTCACCACCCCACTCGACTCCACACAGCCGTTTCCGCAAGGACCCAAGAAACCGCTCCTCATTACAACGGTCCATAACGAAGCTGGACCAACGATTTACGACGACCTCTTCTCGGGACCCGATCCCATACCCGCCTTTTTCTTCGAGCCGACCGTTGACATGTTCCTGGGGGATGACCGCGCGGAGACCGTTGTTGACTCGCCATTCTATCCCATCGACCCGAATGGCGATGAGGATGCGCGCGTGCCGTTGCAGGTTCTTGGGACGGACTACATTTGGCGATGTTCGGCATGGACGTTCGCGAGAGAGTGGATTGCAAACGGCGGTGCGGGGAACGTCTGGGTGGCTCAGTGGAAGCTCGGCGCGACGTACCCGTATAATGACGGGATTCCGTATTGTTTGGAGGACGGTGTGGTTTGCCATCGGGATGATATTGAGCTTGTGGTGCGTCTCTCGCCTGTGTCTTCTACATTCTTGCTAACCTTTCTCCCTCTTCTCTAGTTTGGCACCACCCCCTCCCCCTCCCCTGCTCAACATATTCTCACAACCGAGATCCAAGCGCGCTACCGAGCTTTCCTCGAGACCGACAACCCAAACCCCACTCTTCCCCTTCCAGCGATGGAGCAGTGGCTGCCCGCGACAGCGAGCAACATCAACGCGCTCGCTTTGGGCGGTAACACCACCGTAGATGTGGGTGCGTGCGATCCGGCGTTCTGGGGTGCCGCTGTGCAGTATGATTATCAGTTTTATGGCATTTGAAGTTCGCTGAGGGAGCTCTATTCGTTTTTTCTCCTCCTCCTTCGTTTATCTCTTTCTTCGTCTTTCAATCTTTGGTACATTCGCTTCCTATCCTACCTATCGTATTTCGGAGATCGTAACTGATCGTTCGATGTACTAGTATCCGTGTACCGATGTCTCTTTGCTCGGAAGGATTGCTTCATCATGAACCAGGCCAATTACTGAGGGGATTATGTCGTCGCCTCTTGTTTCGCATAAGCCCAAGTGCAGCTTGCAATGCGCCCTCTGAGTTTCCCGCATTTCGCTGAGGAAGTTATGTGTGGGTTATCTCGTTCGAACCGAGATTTGGGCGTATACGTAGTGAGAAGTGAAGTGAGTTCAATCTTCACGTTTTCTTCTTGTTGCTCTTACATGATCCATTTTCTACTCTGGGTGCATCCGAGTGGCACAGTCGCACTCAAACAGGTCAAACTCTTTAGAGGAGCTCCGAGTCCGGACTCCGAACTTCGAAACAAACTGTTCTTTCGAAGACTAGAAGTACATATAGTATCCACCACCGATTGAAGAGCCGCCTGTTGAATCTTCGTTGTGTCTCTCTTTAGCTGCCATGATGAGCTGGCCATTCGCAGATGAGCTGAGTTTAAACTCGAGAGTGATGGCGTGACTGACAAGCTTAGATAATACGCCTCTCTTTGCTTCTGACCACCATCATGCATCCGTCGCTCGCTCTCGAGAATCTGGAGAGCCTGTCTCCCAAACATAAAGTCGCCGTCTCTCATCCACAAACGTAATTCCTACTCATTTTCCTCCAGAAGATCGCAGAAACAGCCCTAAGTGGCCCTCCGAGCGCTGTCCCCGATTTCATCTCGAAGCTTGTCGCCATGCCAAATTCGCGTCTACCCCTCTTTCTTCCCGTGCTATTTGCTTTACTGGACACCGTCCATATCGACCTCGACGTCTTCGAAAGCTCCACGCGTCCCATCGCGCTCGACGACCGTATTTTGGCCGTCGTGGCCGTCGTTCCACCCCTCGTGCATCTGATCGACAATGGCACGGTAGCCCTAGAAGCTTTGGATGATATCTGGCCACGCGTCTGGGCCTGGACCGAGTTCATCCAAAAGTTCCACATCATCTTCCACACTGCAGACGACCTATGCGCAGACTTCTACACCAAGTTCGCTCGCATTGTTGCGTCTGTGAGGTCCACGACCTACAGACATCCCACCTACGAGCGTATGATCTCCGAGACGCCCGGGTATCTCACTTTCGTTGGCTCGGCTTGGACTAGGTTGTTGCGTGCTAAGGAGACAGTGCCAGTGGGACTTATGGCAGTCTCGCTTATTCTAGCTATGGAAGCCGAATTCAGCAAAGAAAACCCCAAGGACACACGCGACGGCCAGGTGCAATCCCTCGTTACTACAGCTGGGGGAACCTGGGACGCTTTCGCTGCGGTCTTGATTGAGCACATCCAGCTGGCCATTCCATCACCCGAATCCCAGGTCGACAAGCATTCCCTAGCCCTGCTTTCTGGCGTGATTAAACTCCTTCGCGAGGCCGTGGACCACTACCCCGAGCTTCGCACCTGTCTGGCGAACCGGGGAATCATTAACACAATCGTCATCGCATGTCGAGCCGTACTTGAGAGACATTCTTCGATCCCTGAACCTCTCTGGTACATCACACAGGAGTTATTCGTGCTCCTTACTGGCCATATTCTCACTGTACGCTCTCAAACCCGCGTTGTCGAGGCCCTTCGCGCGGGTTTACTTCCTCTCATTGTCGCCCACGGCCGAGCTCCGCCTCGTGGTGAGGGGCCTATCAGTCGCTCACTCCTCTTCATCCTGTCTCCGGTTCTCTTGGAGTCGACCGTCTTCTACTCAGTTCTAGCTCAGCTCAGAATCAGTCTGGAGGAGCTCGGAAACATCGATCCTGCGGTGTTCACGGACGGCGAGGTTGGTAAAATGTGGGGGTACTTTGTCAAACTCGTCCGTGGGCGTCTGGAGGTCGTAAAGCTATACGAAGCAGGCGGACTCACCAAGCTCCGTGCGTGCGACAATCTCAAGGTTTGTCCTCTCGTGAAATTGGACGATTACTGACCGCCTGAACTCCGCCAGTGTTCTGCGATTCGCGAAGCAGGACAAATTCAACGCTGCTCCGGGTGTCAGTCGGCCTATTACTGCTCCCAAGCATGCCAGAAAACGGATTACAAGTCCGGCAAGCATCGTGAAATCTGTTCGACACTTCGCAGCCGAAGAGACGGTGCGTAGGCGCCGCTTTCCGAATGACTGATCATGTCTCAACTGGCGGCGTCTCAGATTATTGTGCTGCAGTTGGGGACGAAGATCGTGCCTTTCTCCGCGCGCTCGTCAATTACGAATACGATAAGATGCGGATGGAACTCGCAGTCGGTCTCGTTGGCATCATGTCCATGCACCCGCAGTGCACGCCATACCTCGTTTTCGACTTTAGTCATGGTTCATGCTCGATTCAAATTCAACATTCATTGGACGAGGAGCTCTCCAAGGAGCTCGAGATTGATGTCAAACGGCGCGAGGGCCACGACGGACGGATGGAGATGCACGTTGTGGGGATCCGAGCCGGGAGAGCCGTTGAAACGGAGGAGACGACGCGTTGGATGTTGATGCCGTTGCGTTCGTCCAGCGCCGAACTCCACGATGCGTTGCGTTGGGTGGCGCAGAGCATAACCGTGAATGTGACAGAGGCTGACGGCGAACAAGAGGTTGATATCGCTGCGTACGCCGGAGCAGTTCAGCAGATTTTGGCACTTTTCCCCGTCACTGGCACCCACTAAAAATAACTGTATTTGTATTTCTCGGTCGTCGAGCGCAAATGCAGTATCTTGGTCACATCAACCGCGATTTTGGTGCAGGTTTGAGGAGCGATCTGGTGGGATTAGGTTTGTATAATTTTGCCCAACATTTCTTCGCCCATGGAGTTGACCGATAAATTATGTTTTGAATTGTCGCCATTTTTTTTGGCATCACAACTTGAAGTTAACCGTGGGATGAATTGCACGTGCCATTCACTGCCACCGAATGCCTTGACCAGAACCGTCATCACCGCCGATTCACCGGTCACTTTGATTCTTTGCTCAATTGCCAATGCTAACTCTCAGCATAGATGAATTCCTTCCCACCCACTCGTTCGCGCATCGCCGACATCAATGGGACACTAGCTGAGTCTAGCTCTGCTTGCGCCGCAGCCCCTCGCCCTCGAGAAGGAGAAAGCGGAATTGGAAGAACAGCGAGTTGGACTCTCTTATCCGGTCATCACGGTTCTCGCCGATGTCTTGTCTGAAATCCTTTCCCCGTCCTTCACGACTATCGCTCGGTCGACACCAATCTTGCTCTTATTGGAGTTTGTCGCTCTTGGCGAAGCGTTATGATGTCCAACTCCGCATTCTGGACTGAGGTCGACCTCGATGTTGCAGGTTTAGCCCAACCGCACCGACTATTCTCTTTGTGGACTTCCCGCTCGGCATCGCGACCTCTGCAGGTTTCCCTCAAATTTGGTCGGAAGATGACTCACCAGGCCGGTGTGCTTGCGGTGTTATCCGAAGTTGCCAAGAAGAAAGGCGATTGTCTAAAGTCGAACACCTAGGAGAAGATCATAAGCACGTCCTTCTGGAGTGCTCCATCCACCAAGTATTGCAACTGGGAACGGACAATCGACTTTCCGTTGATTGGCGAGCGCTAAGCGACCTCGAGGCATGGGACCCAGTATACCGGGTCCTCCTCGCCTACCGGGCCGCACGGCTGTGACGTCACATCATGATCCGAACTCGGATCGACCAGCACTGATCCTCGTAATGGTTGCACTGTCTCGCGCAAGTCTACGTGTCTGTCGCTGCTAAAACTGGCATGGCGAGTCGCGATGACAGGCGACGACCCGGTCATAGAGTGTAACCGCGAGTGCTCACCAGTGAGTTGCCACTTCCGTGTTGCCCGGCCGTTAGCTCATTTGCACGGAGCGACACAAGAATCAATCTACGGCCACAATCTCGCCTCAGATAGCTACCTGTGTGGTATGCCGGCTGCAAGTCCGTATGCTCCAAGTCATCCTGCTATATGATCCAGAGTTGTTGACTTGAAGCAGCTGTCACACACCCTCCGCGCGAGCACAAACCTCGAAAAATGTTCTGTAGCCACTGACACTCCTCTTTTTGGACTGTATGTATATGTTTGTTTTTTTTCGTAGATTTTGAACCGTGAGAATCAATATTTTCGCAGTAAAACAAACCTGGTTGTCCTCGCTTCCCATGTTTGCCTGTTCTTTTCTTTTTTGGCTTATCTAACGATGACCACTGGTATCTGCAACGCCTGCAAGAAGAGCCCTGATGCTCTTCACTGGCTATTGGCTTGGAATAACCCTTGCGGAATGTTCAGTTACATGCTCAGATGGCACTGAGCTCAACGTGGAGAGTATCGATTGGTCATTCAAGTTTGAAACATGGATCCGTTAACAGGCGATCCGTTAACGACATGTAGGCGCATGGAAGCGAGCCCAAAAGCGCTGAATTTGGAATTTCAACATCACCGGATTATTGGTCGATGGCGCGGGCGTCAAGGAAGATCCGCGGGAGAGTCGATGCGATGAGCTGCGAAGCAGTCTAGCTGATGAGTTTTGTGGATGGACAATAGGTGTTTACTTCAGGTAGAGTAGCCAAACAGTCTTGGTATATAAGGCCAACTGAATGAAGACCTTTTGCACCCCACGAGTAACCGTTAACTTGAACGGCTCACGCTTTCGGACGACGACAATGACGAAAACGGTTTTGGAAAACAACTACGACTACGACAACGCTCTGCTTTGGTATTTACACACATACACTTTTCTTAACGGCTCTCTTGCTTCTTTTGCCTCACTATACACCTACTTCTATCTGAATTGCCACGGCCGTATACTTCAGTCAGAAGCCTCAAACTTGCGTGCTACACGACATCTTCTGTGAACTCTCTACTATTCGCATCAAGCTTTGGATTGCGGCTGGTCGGCATTGTTAACCGGGGAGTTGTCTGGTTTTGGGATTGAGTTTTAGTTTCTACAGGACTAGCAGGAAATAACGAGAAAAACACCTGGCGAGACGAGGCAAGAGCTAGACAACTCTGCCGGTTTGTACAAGTGCGCGGACAAAGGTAGCACATACCACTGTCCTGTCAGCGCGTGACGCGGTGGCGTGACTGGGTACGTACCCGGAAAGAGCAAGACAGACAAGACACTTGCGACCCGAGCGGTGGTCTTGCTCCCACTTGCGACCTGAGAGGTGGGGAACACTCGGGTGAGCGATGCGATCGTGTTTGCAACGCGGAACAACTCACCTCCAATTAGACTTGAGTAAACAACACTTCATGTGAACTCCCGAGTTCCCCAATGTCCTTTCTTTTTCTTTCGCTCACTCAGCAACTTGTGGAACTCTCTAGAATATTTACTGTAAGGTACTGTATGAAAGCTCTGGACTTATTCTGGCAATTTAACTGTTCGGCTCTCTACCTTGTTCAACATAAAACACACCTCATATTTTACCTAGCTCATGTCGAACACTTACGAACAAGCGATCCACAACCTCGGCCACAATTTAGAGCAGTCCGAGTGTGGTATCACGCTGCCCGTGCCGCTATGTCTGAAGGAGGGTAATTTGAGCAATTGTTGCTGAGAAACAGTGAGTGCGAGAGGATAAACAGATGGATTTGTACGAAGTAAAATACAGCTTTTATACCAACTCAAAAGATCTAGAGTATTCTTCGGAGGCAATAAGTAAATTTGTGGCGCGAGTAATCACTCAACCACGAATCTTAAGATTCAACAATCGAGCTACAAGATTTAGCAATATTTCTTCAGCTAGTGTAGGACGAACGAATCGAGCGCGATGTCTTGCTTGCTCTTGATGTCCTCTGATCGCCATCCATCCGTTTTGCCCTTGGACACGCGGTTCAAGTTCAAGCTTTGTACTGTTAAGACAAGTAATTACAATCGGACGTGGACCAAGTCAGAGACCGAATGGGATGGTGCCTTTGAGCATTGTCTACATGTTCAAGTTGGAGCCCACCTGGATTCTGTCTCTGGTAGTACTGGCATTGCATGCCAGATCAACATAAATCTGCCTGCCAGTGGGTTGCAGGTGTTGCGACGAGGTTCAGGCTCCGGCACGCTCGTAAGTAAGGCCGATGACGATGGCGACGAGGACCGGCCAGGGAAAGGAAAGGATGGTGAGCAAAATGCATAACGCAGCGGGAGCACTCAATGGATACGGTGTCGAGGACTTGATTCCCATGACACTCAAAAAGTGTCAGACACATCCATCGATCTTCCCGTTGGACTTGGGCGCTTGCGGGCAGTGTCGAGATGAAGGACGCTGGCTTGGTGTGAGTCAGTAACGAAAGGTGGTTCAAGTTGGCACAGGTGGTGCTAAAGCAACAAGGCTAAGTTGAGTTGAAGTTGAGGCTAAGGCCGTCAAAAGCAAGCCTTGCGTGGTATTTGATCTGCCGGGTGATCCTCGTTCGGATCATGATGTGATGTCACGGCATACAGCCGGGTAGCGGAAGAGGACCCGGTGTACTGGGTTCCCATGCCTGGCAGCCGTCACTCACTCGCCAATCAAAGATACGCGATTGTCCGTTCCCAGTTGCAATAACCAAGGTATAGACAACAGCGTGGCGATTTTTCTTTTGTTGGACCCATCGTGCAAGACTAACTGGAAGCATTGAGCACTTTTGCACGCCGACGATTCGCAGAGCAAAAAAACTTGAAAATGGAAACAATGACGTGTTCATGGGTATATCCTCGGCGCCGGAAGCGAACGGGACCGCGAGGCGCGGATGCGGTTTGTAATTTTGTTTCTGAGGACATTGTGCAGACATGGACTAAGCTGAGTTGTTCTCTAGAGTCATAGGTGGCTGTGGTTGTGAGCTGGAAGCACAGATACCATATGATCGCGCCAGAATCGATAAACAAACAAAATGAATCAAAAATCTTATGAAGTTACTGTAGAGGACGAAGGAAAACAAAGATCGCAACCTCTTATCAATATGCTTTGAAGGGCAGTCCACAAGTTGAACGTACGGAATCGATCCGGAGCTGTACCTCGGCATACGCTGCTACCGATAAAATTGACTGTGGCTGATAAAATCCTCGGTTCGAAAAAAAAGGGACAACGACGCGAAGCATGCTCAGCGCCCGGATCGAACGGGACTCGCCTGGTGATGGGGTTTCTAATTGACCAAGGCAACGAGGGGTGCGGCGAAGCACAACTGAGCTACCTGCTGGTTGAATGAACTGGGATGAGATTCATCGGGCCCTCTCAACTTTATGTAAAACATTGACCATCGCCTCCATGCAGCACACTCAGCGCCCGGGTCGAACGGGACTCGCCTCATGATCAAACAGTGGAATGGTATGAGGATCAGGGGTGCGTCGAGGCACAGATGAGTTATCTGTTAATCGAACACAGAGCACGATATAGAGACGAACAACCTCGCAATGTAGGGAGGTTCCGCTTCCGCAACCATAGAAACATCTTGACTCATCAGTGGAGTTGAATGCCCAACGTCAAACCGCGTGTTGCGTAAAGAAAAACCATCTTCGGCAGGGCGATGATGCTCAGTGTCCGAGTCGAACGGGACTCGCCTCACAGTCATTGAGATTGATCACTTGAGTATCCGTATGAGGGGTGCCGCAAGGCACAGCTGAGCTACCCTTCAGTTGAACGCAGATTAATATACGGGCTGCTTAGCATGGGATGGCGATCGCGCGAGCTCAGCGAACGATTGTGGAATGAAGATTCCGAGGACAGATGACCGCAACCGTGCATGCATTAGATATTCGACGCTTAGGCGATGCATACGATAGGTGGATTAGGTGGGCGATATTGGATACGAGAGAGCCAAGAAAGGAAGAAAAGCATTACGCACTAAGAGACGGTGAGCAATCTAGCTCCCCGGAAGGTGGCTCGGACGCACCTAATTCTGCCGCTCCAACCTCTTGGTCTCGGAGTAGAGCAGGAGGAGGATTATGAACTGGCGCTGCGTCTCGTTTTGCACGCTACGGTCGATGCGGAGGACGGGGAGCGAGTTGAGGTGTTGCCCGATGAGATGCTCGGTTGCGGAGGAAAGACATGCGAGAAGGGCCCGGATGTAGAGGTGAGCTAGAGGTGAGCTAGCGAGGGAGTTATTGGGAGGAAGGACGGACGGGAGCGCACCGTCCAAGTGGCGTCCGAGTAGTTGACTTTGTACTCCTCGGCATCGCCCCAGTGCCAATATCGCGTGCTAACCTCGTCAATGAGGGTCATCTTTGTGCTGAGAACGAGTACTCACGCGGAGAACGCCGTCTTGCGCTTCAGCCCATCTACCGTTCTCGTCTAAGCTCGAAGGTAAAGTAGTCCGTGAGATGCCGACACTCGTGGTTCCCGCGGAGGAGGAAGACGGTCTTGGGGTAGTTGATTTTGAGTGCCCAGAGGTAGAGCACACACTGGCGGATGGGTTTCAGCGAAGGGAAGAGGAGAGAGAAGGGAGGACGCACCTCGATGCTGAAGTATCCGCGATCGACGTAGTCGCCCAGGAAGAGGTACGGCGTCTCTGCGGGGTTTCCGCCAAACTTGAAGAGCTTCATGAGGTCGTACTGCAAGAGCACGCATCAGCTTGGCCGCAAAGAAGCGGAGGGAAGACCGCACGTATTGTCCGTGTATATCTCCACAGACTACATAGCCAGGACGGTCAGCCTACGAGACTGAGCAGGAAACCAACAACGCACTGGTGACCGTGCCGGAAATCTCCAGCATATTGGGCTCCTCTCTCAATATCTCCGTCCCGCGGTCGATGATCCACAACGCATCCTCCTCGCGCAGCCGACCCTCTCGGTAGAAGTGGTTCTTCAAGAACGGCAGGTTGGGCAGACGGCCGTTCGGGTTGGCTGGGTCCGGGATGAAGAGCTCGTCCGGTGTGGGTATACGGGCAGCGGGTGCTTGGACCTGTGTGGCGTGAGTGGCGATGGGAATGATGGTGTTAAGCAGGCAGACACACGTCTTTGACGACCCTCTCCTGGGTGTTTATCGTCCCATCCTCGAGGACGTGCTGCGTAAAGTCGATGGTCGGAGCCGGGGTCGGGACTTCTGCGTCGGCTGCTGCGCTCATCGGGTCGTTCGTCAGTCGGGGTTGTCGTGGTAGGCCAGGATTCGCTCGCGGAGGGACGGACGATGGGCACGGATGGCGACGACGACGGAGAACGGAGGCAGCGCTAGCGACCGACGATTTTTGATGGTGGCCATCACCATCAGCAAGCGGTTTCTCACACTGTCACGGCTTGCCCGCTGGCCTCAATTAATTTTCCAGCCGAGATAATTATAACGTTCCGCCTGTCTACTCGCGTCCACGCTTAAGTAGCAGGTCTACACCTTCAAGATCGTCGAGTCCCGTGCACATTCAAGCCCGGCAGATCCAATTAGATCCAACCAGACCTGTTCAATGTCCGTAACCGAGGAATAACAGCTGGTGTTCGACTCGCGTCGAGTCCGGGCGTAATGAGGGTCTGCCTTCTTCTCGGTTTCGAATAACTCTCTGTGCCCAGCAGCAGCCCCCCGCGAGCAGAGAAAGCTGCAGTCGCAGGTACTTCAACTTCCCGTGAGTTGGCGATTGGCCTAAGATATGCATATGTTGCTTTGTTTTATCGGCAGACTGGGGGGAGAAAACCAAGGTTTCTACGCAGCTGGGTGGAAGATAGATCACAAAACACAGACCATCGGCAGCGAGGAACAAGATGAAGAAGAAAAAGTGAGTTGTCGACCTCAACTTAGTGCCCGAACCTCGCGTCGACCGAGGATTCCGCCAGAATTCAGCCTCTTTGCCCTATCAGTACGGAATGCGGCAACGCGCCGCCGGCTAACGTTGAACGAACCAGGCGCAAGTTTGAGGCGATGTCAACGGTTGATAACCTAGACGAAGATACATGAGATCCATCATTTCGCCAAAGTTTTTAAACCATGATCACTGAAACAGAACTGAGAGTCGAAAAGATTTCTATCGGCGGAGAACAAGAACAAAAAAAAAGAGCATGCCATACCATTTCGCACGCGCATGCGCGAACCTCGCGTCGAAACGAGGATTCCACTACAGATATCGTCGATTTTGAACCCCATGAGTGCGGAATGCGCCAAAGCGCTGCGGGCTAACATCGAATCACCCAGGCACAAGTTTGAGGCGAATCGCCAGCGAGAAACAAGAAGAAAAAAGGACAAGCTGGACCGTTGCGTATGCCCGTAATGCCCGAACCTCGCGTCGAACGAGGATTCCACTACATATGATAAGCTCTTACGCCCAACTCACGCCTCATGAGTGCGGAATGCGCCAACGCGCCGCGGGCTAGCATAGAGTGCCCGCCGACCTGCACGAAGATTACGATAGATGAGAATTGGTCAAACGCGGGCAGAGCTTTCCAGCCCAGAATCCAAGCGGCAGCGAGAAGAAACAAGACAACGTTAACAAAAAGGCAATGGTGGAGGATAATTTCTTATGCCCGAGCTCGCGTCGAACGAGGACTACTCTGCCACCGATGTCGTATCACATATGCAGAAATATGAGTGCAGAATGCGCCAAGGCACTGCGGGCTAGCATTAGACGAAGCACGCGCAAGGTTGAGGTAAGGAATGGGGACGCGTTCGACTCCTGCTAACCCGATGAGAATTGGAAAAGCACAGGCAAGAGTTCGCAGCCATGAGATTCGGAGATGATTCCAGGCAGCGAGGAACAAAAAGGAGGAGAAATGGTGGTGCAGGGTGCAGTACCCGAACCTCGCATCGAATGAGGATTCCCTCAGATCGACTGTAATGAGCATCGCTGCGGAACGCGCCAGCGCGTTGCGGGCTAACATTGAATGCAGCAGGAGCAGGCTAGAGTGCCGTTAATCTGGACGGAACCGATTGGATTAGATTTGGCCAAAGCTTTGAACTATGATCACTGACGGAGACTGGGGGTCAGAGGGCGTTCCAACAGCAGCGAAAAAAAAGAACCAGAAAAAGGAACACTAGTAGACCTCGTCAATGCCCGAACCTCGCGTCGAACGAGGATTCCACCACGGATATTCGGTATAGATCGAGCGCAAATCAGTGCGGATGCGCCAACGCGCTGCGGGCTAATAGCATTAGATGAACCGAGCGCAGTCACAGGTAATGAATTTGAAGACGGCTGACCTGCCAGTGCTGTCAATGGAGAAGCGTCAATGTTACACTAGCCCGAGGTAGAGATTATTCTCTTGGCTCTGCGGCAGTTCACAGCCCAGAGCAGAGTCCCAGTGCCCTAGGATTTCTGCCAGTAGGACTTTTGATTCTTGAAGATGCGCAACGTGCGCGCTGGGCGGAGGGCCAGGGAGGTAGGTTGAACTTGACGAGATGCTCATGGAGAATGTCGGAACAGAGTCGCCATGAAGTTTGCAGTAAAGATGGCGGGCCAGATAAGCGCTGCGGCAGTGGTACTCGTAGATGATGGCCGTAGTACTGTACTATTTCGACCACAAGTTCAGTGGGTCTTACGCATTACGCGTGACCACCATTGTGTCACTAGTTCATCATGATGAAATTACCATATTTGGAAGGCCGGCGACAGCCGGCCGAAATTTTTGATGAAATCTAGCCTAATTAGGCAAGAATTTGATGGGGAAATCGAGGTTTACGCATTACGCATTTGTATAGGTTTGGTTCACACGGCCCACTTACATATTACGCGAACTTGTGGTCGAAATAGTACAGTAGGAAAGGAGTCACTGCTGATGCAAGCCGCGGCGTGATTTGATGGGTGAATTGATGCCTCTCGGAGATCTCGGCGATCCTAGATATCGCGCTGCGGTTCCAACCCATCTGCCCGGCCTTGAAACTCTGTGGACGCCCGTTCGTCTCGGGTTGAGGATCTAACTGGCGTTTAGACTTCGGACATTTTTGCTTCCGACACTGGTATGTGAGAACTGTGCAAGAACTTTCAAGGTACGAACAACAGGCTAGTCGGATCACGCAGATGGACTATTCTTTTGCCGAGCAGTAGACAGTTTACATGGTCGGAACCGGCATTTTCCGACGTACGTGTGGGATACTCGGAGTTATTTTCAAAGTATTTAAACGACGAACTTTCGTATCACTGGCATCAATGCCCTCCGCATTTGACATCTTGGGTGTCCTCTCCTTCGTGCAAGGGGTAATCACGGTGCTCGCTGCTGGCCTCCTCTCATTTCGGGTATCAACGGAGCAGGTGGGTTTGAGTTGACCGCGGTACTACTCCCCTGAAACATCACTGGCAGCTGCGCGAAAACATGCGATCGTTGCGTAACGTGAAGGAGCGCCTCATCCGCATGCGCTTCGGCAGGGATCCGATGTTTACCACGCCGCTCGAGCTTGGCCTCGTGTCGGAGGCGATCGAGCGCCGCCCGCTGGAAAACATCAGCAAGCCAATGACGGTGAACGACGCAATAACGCAAATTGATCGCCGCTCCCTGTACGAGCGGTGGTGGGACGGCGACGAGGAGAGCAAGACGATCATGGAGATTACAGCCAGACTGGGCGAGCTACGGGCCGAAGCGACAGAGGTGCGGATTGGTGTTACGCGGTTCTTGACTCGCTGATGGTTATTTTATAACGGAACAGTTGCGCCAGAGGAATACCATCTACTTAGCGGTGGAGGAGGCCTTGCGCCGCGCCGGGCAGGCGCCAGCAGTGGGTGAAGAGGTGGCGGCGCAAGGGACGGCAGTGTTGGCCCTAGGACGATAAGTAGACAACGAGGAAAAGAACCGAAATAACGGCTAGACGTCTATTATATT
Source organism: Mycena amicta (assembly GCA_029282125.1). Classification (NCBI taxonomy): domain Eukaryota; kingdom Fungi; phylum Basidiomycota; class Agaricomycetes; order Agaricales; family Mycenaceae; genus Mycena; species Mycena amicta. Next base: position 106,014 of record JARIHP010000025.1, read on the forward strand.
ATTAGTGCCCGAACCTTGCGTCGAACGAGGACTCTGCCACCAACGTCATAGGCAGTGCAAGAGTGCAGAATGCGCCAATATGATCATCAGTGCGGAATGCGGCAACGCGCTGCGGGCTAGCAGTAAACGAACCAGGCGCGAGTTTGAGGCACTGAGAATGGCCCCGAGTCCGACCGCTGCCTTGAACAACGAGTGGTCAAGCAGAGAGGGTTTCACCCGAGCGGGCACAAGAAAGGCGCAAGACAAAAAAAAAAAAAAGACAAAAGAGAGGCTTCTGTTTCTATGAAACCCGAACCTCGCATCGAACGAAGATCCCACCACCTACATATTAGAAGAGTTGAAACCTGTGTGGACCGCGCCAACGCGCTGCGGGCTACGATTGAATGAACGCGAAAGTACTAGTAGGCTGAGAACGGCTGAGGTAGATCTCTAGAGAGGAGGGTTGGCTCAGTCCATGCAGCCGAGCAGCCAGTGCACAGAGATTTCTTGTAGGACTTCGGAAGATGTGGATCGTGCGCCTGGGGTTTGGAGAACGGAGACGTCGGTTGACGAGATGAGAAAGCCTGAAGATCAGCTTAGAGTTTGCAGGCAGGGCGAAGAAAGAGCAGCGCTGCAGCACTAGCAGATGCTGGTCGATAGCAAGGAGTGGTTGCTGACGCAAGCCCAGGCGTGATTAACTTGATGGAGGAGATGATGGTCGGGGATCTCGGCGAGCCTCAAGTCGCGCTCTGGAGCTCCAGTCCATCGAAGACAGAAGGAATCTGCGTAACCTCAACGGCGTCTCCATCTGTACGACATGATTTGTTGCCGAGCTATGCTGCAGATTCCCGTTCGTCTCCGGCTGAGGTCACTTCTGACTGGTGGCCTTTTTAAATCCGCGTTGGGAGGACCGAGCCCGGACCGGAATTCCTCGAGGTAGGACAAGAGATTTAAGCTTGTTCGCCTGCGGACCTTTAAATTCTACCCCGACAACTAGCAGCGATACGCGCCAGGAACAAACTAGTGATCCGTATGGTCGGCTCATGTGCCAAGGCTGTTGTTGGCTTATGCCCGATTTGGACATGAGCCACATCAGTCACAGTAGTCACTCATCAAATCACGCTTAAATTATCCCACTACCTGCACTCCGTTCCCTCATCTCTGCTGACTACCACCGAGAATAAACATGGCGACGTGCGCTCCGGTCGTCCGCGTGACTCTAGAAAAGAAAAGAAAAGACAGCAACCTAATAAGGGGAAGGGGAAGAAGCTATGCGCTTTAGGCCTCGTTCGGCAACGAGAAACTGGGCAGTTTCTCCATCCGCCAAAACTGCCCTGTGCACACATTGATGACGCAGCACACCAGGCCGCAACCATCAAGCAGCACGTCCGCAAGCCATCGAAGCGCACTTAGTGTCACGAACAAGGCGGTGACTAGTCACGTGTCACGGTCACGCAGTACGCCAGAGGTCACGGTAAGATGTGATGATGGGGTAGCCGGGCAACAACAACACAACAGCCAAGTAGGGAGCCAAGTAAAGGGGGGAGCGCGATGGAATAAAAGGACTGCCGGCTACAGCGCTCTAGCTACTTCTTATATACTGGTTGTGGCTATGCTAGGGAGTCGTCCCGGGTCCGCTTCGGAGCCACGTGGCTGTGCTATGATTGGAAGAACAATAAGGTTGAGTCAAGTCAAGTCAAGTGACAATGACTTGTCCATGACTCCAATTGACTTGTGCTTTGACTCAGAGAGTCTAGAGCTGGTCTAGGAGGGTCCGGAGTGGTGTGACGTGACATAGTGTGCCTGTCACATCAAGAGAAGCGCAGGATAGCGCAAATCTTGAGAAAGTAAAGTAAAACGGAAAATATATGGAAATAGCAAAAAGCATGGAAGTTGTGACATTACCCCTCCTCTATGGTCAATGTCCTCATTGACGTAGAGTCAAGGGCCTCGAATCTTCCGGTGGTGGGGTCGAAAAGTTTCCGGGTTGGATAGGGGAGTGATTCGATTGTTGGTTTGTAGCGGTTAATGAGGTGGTCCCAATATCCAAGTGGGAGGACAGGTACTGTGTCCAGAGCGCGAGTGGTGATGTTTTGCCTTTTGAAATCATCGACGATCTCCTTGGCATTGGTAAGATTGCGCGCTGGTTCCCAAGTGTTGTCGCTGTGTGGATAGTCCTTCCATTTGACAAGATATTGGTAGCCTTGGCCTCGTTTCCGAGACTTGAGGATCTCCTCTACAACATACTCCTCCTGACCCTTGACGATACTTGGAGGGGGGCGCTGCTCTCGCCTGTGGGGAGGTGGCTCAACGTAAGGGGATAAGAGCTCTTCATTATAGACTGAATGATGCTGGTCTGTTTCTGGCATCTTCAGGCGATATGCTGCAGCCCCAATCTTCTCCAAGATCTCAAAAGGTCCAAGTCGTCGGTCCGAGAATTTATCCGTTGGTCGGTCCTGCTGGATATTTTTGGCCTCCAACCACACTCTTTGCCCAACCTTGAAGTCCGGAGCTGGCACTCGTTTGCGATCGTAATATTTTTTCATCTTCTCTTTCGCCTTCTGCATTGCAATGCCAGCATCCTCCCGGATCTTCTTCATCTGTTGTGCAAAGTCCTGTGCAGTCTCGTTTTTGGATTCCAGCCGACCCTCCACACCTTTCCAAGGGTGATAACCATGGTCTGCAAAGAATGGTGACATCTGAGTTGATGTGTGGACCTTGTCGTTATAGGCAAATTCTGCCATTGCCAACCATTCTGCCCAATCTGACTGGTGGTAATTCACATAGATCCGGAGATAATGTTCGATCTCCTGATTCATGCGTTCGGTTTGGCCATCACTCCGAGGTCGGTATGCAGTCGTGGGATTCATCTCTGTTCCAAGGAGGCGGTTCAACTCTTGCATGAACTTTGAGATGTACCGCTTATCCCGATCTGAGATGATTTTTCGCATAATCCCGTGATAACGGACAATCCGATCTCGAGTCAACCGTGCAACCCCTTCACTGCTAAGCTTGATATCCACAGGCTCAACATGAATCCGTTTGGTGAACAAGTCGACCCAGACTTGAATTGCATTAAAGCCGTTGCTTTCTGGTAAGGGGCCAATCAAGTCCATGGAAATTGTCTCCCAAGGCCCACTTGGTATGGCATGTGGGTTTAATAATCCATGGGTTCGACGTCGATACTTTGTCCGCTGGCAAGCTTCGCAAGATCGGACATATTCCTTGACTTGGTTGCCTATTCGTGGCCACCAGAAATTCCGTTCAATCAACTCCTGTGTCCGAAAGCCACCAGGATGGCCCGCCAAGGGGACATCATGATGCTGGCAGATGATCTTCTCTCGAAGTTCCTCATTCCGTGGAACATAGACCTTGCCCTTGTATAAGATCAGGTCATCTTTTCGAGTCCAATCCGGAAGCTCCTTTTCCAGAGCAAGTTTGACGGATGTGTCTAGATGCCTGCAAGCCTTGATTTCGTCAATGAGCTTCTGATCCAGACTCTCAAACTCAAACTCTGTGGCTCGAAAGAATTTGGGTTTGAGGAGAACAACATCGTTATTGTCGTTCTTGCCCTGATCGTGGTCTGCTCGACGGGACAGCAAGTCTGCCTTGCGGTTTAGAGCACCAGGACGATGGTGAAGTGTGAAGTCGTACTCCGATAGCTCAGTAACCCAACGTGCTTGACGTCTGTTGAGTTTCTGTGGCTTTTTGAAGTACTCCAGGTTCTGGTGATCGGTGAAGATTTCAAAAGTCTCCTTTGCACCCATGAGGAAAGGTCGATATTCCTCCAGGGCAGCCATAATTGCGAGCATCTCTTTGTCGTAGATCTCATAATTACGCTCAGTCTCAGAGAGACTATGAGACATAAAACCAACAGGCCGCCATTTGCCCTCTTGGAGTTGACTCAAGATAGCACCAATTGCACCCTCTGAGGCATCTGCTTCCAACCGGAATTTCCCATCGTCTGCCGGTAAGGCCAAAACAGCATCCTCTGCAACCCTCGCCTTCAACATGCCAAATGCATGTTTCTGCTCTTCTGCCCAAACCCATCCACCTTTGCCAGTAAGCCTTGTGAGTGGTTTTGCGATCTCACTATAGCCTCGAATGAAACGACGATAGAAGTTGGTGAATCCTAGAAAAGCTTGGTCCTGCTTGACAGTCTTTGGTTCTGGCCAATCCATAACACCTTTGATCTTGACTGGATCCATCTTCATCGAGTTGTGGGAAATGATCATACCCAAGTACTCGATGGAAGTTCGTTCAAACTCGCACTTCTCTGGTTTGAGGAAAAGTTGGTGTTTGGCAAGAGTCTCCAGCACTCGACAAACAACATGTCGGTGTTCCTCCAAGGTTTTGGTGAAGATGAGAATATCGTCAAGATAGACAATTACTCGTCCTTCATTCACCAGATCCCGGAGAATGTCATTCATCATAGTTTGGAAGGTGGCCGGGGAGTTTGTCAATCCAAAGAACATCACCATGGGCTCAAAGAGTCCACGATTGGTGCGGAAAGCTCCTTTCCACTCATCACCATCCTTGATGCGAACATTGTTGTAACCCCAGCGCACATCAAGTTTTGTGAAGAAGCGGGCACCCTGGAGCTTGTTGACCAGCTCTGAGATCAGAGGTAGAGGATAGCGGTTCTTGATAGTCATGTCGTTGAGTTTTCGATAATCCTGAACTGGCCGGAGAGTTCCATCTTTTTTCTTCACAAAGAAGAATGCAGAGGCCATAGGTGACTTGGAAGGTCTGATCCAGCCAGTCCGCAAATTCTCCTCCAGGAACTCATCCAGTTTCCCCTGCTCAGTGCGTGAAAGTGGATAGATTTTGCAATCAACCGACTTTGCATCTGGCTTTAACTCGATAGCATGATCCCAAGGCCGTCGTTGAGGAAGAGTGTCAAAGGACTCCTTTGCAAAAACGCTTTCGAACTGGTGATACTGCTCAGGAATTTTATCCTCTGTCATTTTCTCCTGGCTCTTGCCTGCTTCCTCCGCAAGGCGCTGAGATTGAGTTTCCTTGGACCGGAGCTCAATTGCGTCACTGAAGTCCACAAGCAGCAGAGATTCTCCCTCTTCCAACTCTGGCTCCTTGGACCCTGTATGGTATTCTTGACCGGTCATGTTGCACTCTGGCGGACAGCGGCAGAATGAGATTTTCTGGTTAACCCAGTTGACTTGAGGATTGTGCTTCAGAAGCCAGTCATAGCCAATGAACACTCGTGCTTTCCCCAAGCCAGCCACCAGGAAGCGTATCTTCTCCCAGTGTGGGCCGATTCCCATTTGCAGTTCAACATAGTGGGTAATCTTCCCTTGGGCGTTGTCTGTCCCATCTGCATTCTTTGCTGTGATGTGAACATCAAGCTCCTTCATCTCAAAGCCCTGAGCCTTGGCATAATTCTGATCAATGCAAGTTGTCATGCACCCACTGTCCAACAACGCTTTGATTCCGCGTGTTTTCCCAGTTTCCGGTACTGCAAGCATGATTGGAATGACCATCTCATGGCGCTTTCGGTCGGCATGGAATTTCTTGAGTTCTTCAGCCAAACGGTCTGGTTTCGGTCCCTGCTGCTTCTCTGCAGCCTTCCGAATCTTGGTTATTGTTGGTACCCGTGTATGTTTCGGGTTTTGGTATGACTTTGGCGCTTCCTCCTTGGGTAAGGATTGAGCCATCGGAGCCATGCTCCCCTTTTCTTGGTTTTTAACAGCAGTTGCCCTTCTGCTAGCCTTCTTGAAATCACTCCAGCGCTTATTCTCCGCATCCTGCTTCTGATTCTGCAGTTTCTGCAAGTGCTTCCGATTCAACCAAATTTTCTCCTCTCGTGCTTCTGGTTCCTTTACGAGCAAATGATTTAAATTTCGCCGCAACGCTAAACCTACATCCAAAGAAATATCAGCATCAGAATTTTTAGAGGAATCTCCCTTTTCTTCAAGGACTGTAAACCGTCCATATTGATTGGCTCGCTCTGTCTCCTTGGCCACTGGAGCAGAGCGCATCAAAAACCCTTTTCCTTCAGCTTTGCAGCCAAAGACTGGAGCACATCACTCTGCGCATCCATTTCGTCAATCTCGGTGCAGAGTGCCCGCAAGTTGAACTTCTGTTTTGGGGGGTCTGGGCAGTCCTTCTTGATATGACCAAACTTGCCGCAATTGTAACAGCGGAAAGGTTTCGAATTCTGCCCTTGTTTGTCGAGTTCCATAGGCACTGACTCGTCTGCCGGCGACTTTGCAAGATTGGGTGTAGCAGTGTTAAATGCTGGGGATGGTCAAAGAATTTGGAAAACTTTGGGTTTGTGCACAGTGGGAACAGTCTGGCGTTGCCGCCTGATCTTGCCCCGCTGCAAGTTTCCATCAATCTGCATAAGTCGGTTCTTGAATCCGGCATAAGTCGTAGGGACTGCAGATCCTCCAACGTACATCTGGGACATAATGTCCTGGTTGACGTTGTCCTCCAAAAGTTCGATTAAAAAGGCATTATAGTCACTTGTCGCATCATGCGGCGAATAACCAGCCTGTTCAGCGTGAAGTTCGAACTGTTGGAGATACTCAACAAGTGACATTTTCCCCTGCTGGGTACTGGTCAACTTGATATGAGCGAGTTGAGCAAGGTTCTGGTCCTGGAAGGCCTTTTCGAGTTCTTCGATAAGTTCCGCAAAGGTGTAGGATGCGCGAATGGTTCCATCTGCATTCAGAGAACGCTTTTTCCAATTGCGCACCCAATCCGATGCAACACAGCTAGACCCATCTGCCTTGCGCAGGAATGAGACTGTGAAGAGAACCTTCTTCTTGTCGGTGTTGAGGTCATCGCTATACGCAGCAATGTAGGTGGTAAGAAAATCCTGGAAGTTGCTCCACTTCGAAGATTCGCCAGAAAAGAATGGGGGGAGGGAAGCAAGCACAACTCTCGAGGTCATGTCGCAATGGTAGGAGGTCGGAAAGGTAGAATGTCTGTGGTATTTTAAGTATTTGTGAAAGTTTGAGAATTTTGGAAATTTTAGAAATTTTCCAAGAGGTACGAGGTTTATGAGAGGAGTCCTTTTATTATGTCATGAACAAGGCGGTGACTAGTCACGTGTCACGGTCACGCAGTACGCCAGAGGTCACGGTAAGATGTGATGATGGGGTAGCCGGGCAACAACAACACAACAGCCAAGTAGGGAGCCAAGTAAAGGGGGGAGCGCGATGGAATAAAAGGACTGCCGGCTACAGCGCTCTAGCTACTTCTTATATACTGGTTGTGGCTATGCTAGGGAGTCGTCCCGGGTCCGCTTCGGAGCCACGTGGCTGTGCTATGATTGGAAGAACAATAAGGTTGAGTCAAGTCAAGTCAAGTGACAATGACTTGTCCATGACTCCAATTGACTTGTGCTTTGACTCAGAGAGTCTAGAGCTGGTCTAGGAGGGTCCGGAGTGGTGTGACGTGACATAGTGTGCCTGTCACATCAAGAGAAGCGCAGGATAGCGCAAATCTTGAGAAAGTAAAGTAAAACGGAAAATATATGGAAATAGCAAAAAGCATGGAAGTTGTGACACTTAGATGACAACCCCAGCCCCGTTTTAATCCTCGACACCAGCTCGCTCATCTCTACTGGCTTCTCCAGTTCTACCCTCCTTCCTTCCCCGCCTTCGTCCCGTATCGCATCGGGAATGAACGCCCGCTGGTCAGATTCGCGCCCAGAAACTATGCCCGTAAGCCAGTCGTTGACACCACCCCATACGCTATCCAGCGCGGAATGCGGTGAATATATCGATATGCTGCCCGCCGCACCACGCAAGAGGCTCGTTTGAAGTGGTGAGGAGAGGGTGAGGCTTTTGAGGCCTTGGAAGACGGGAGGGTGGGGTGGTACGAGACGAGCATCCGTGCGCCGAGGGAGAGTGCCTCTTCGCAGACTGCGGGCGTCAGGTTGGCTTTTGGCGTTAGTCGGTGACGCGATGCACGCACTCGATAGTTAGCAGAACGCGGTTTTTGGTGGTAGAGGTGCTGGGAACAGGCATAATCGTTGTAAAATCTGGATATATTGTATGGGACTGGCGAATACAAACATAAATACTACACAAAATGAGCGAGGTGTCACTTTCCGACTTGCCAAACAAACTTGCCCTGCGCAAACGAACTTGTACCCAACTTGTCTTGGCAAGTTGATTTGTAGACTTGCAAGTTGATTTGTTGACTTGCCCCGCAGACTTGTGTGCTATTGTATTCCCTGTAAACTCGTTCCAGAGCCATATCCGTGTAATACCAACTATACTCCTCACCATTCTGACCCTCTGTGCGCGTTATGAGCCAGGAATTCGGAGCTTCTGTCGACAGTTCAGTGTTGGGTCAAGATAAACTGATGTTTTAGGGCGGCTGGGCACGTATTTGCGACGCTATGAGGAAAGTACAGCACAAGGATGTGTCACTGGACCTCGTGGAACGGCGGGGGCCTGACTAAATCACCCGAGTGAACGTTTGGAACTCGGACCAAATTGCTTCTTGAGAAGGTTTTTTGCTACATTTGACACCTTGGGGCACCTTAGATGAAGAGTAAAAGTCTTTGAGAGGTGGTTTCGGTTTGATACACCCAGCCAATATCGTGCTAGAGGGCGCGCAAGTTACTTCTGATGCGATCACAAGTTCCATCAAAACGACAGAACGAACTTGCGCGCTCTAACTTGTGACCAAGTGAGTCTCGCCCCTTGCTTTCTTTTGCCCACTCATCATGATCCAGGACCGAACACGGGGAACCCGTCAGATATGCTGTTGATCTCCGCGGCTCAGAGGCGGCAATTGGAACGTGCGACACGCGGTTCCACACCTGCGGCTTACCACAACTAATACTACGGCTGCATTTTCGATGATTTTTGGCCCTGTGTAACCGCTCAAACGCGCGTTGAAGCCTATCAGCCTTGTTTAGCTCTGTTTTGACTCGCTTTTTTTTGGAATAGGGCGCCTGCCGCGCTATAAAGATCCAAACGACAAGAAGCATCGGAATCCGCACCTTGAGGATGTATTCCGCGCCTCTTGCAGAGTAGAAACAACGCCGCAAGAATTCATCGCAAGCACATTTCACTACCACGACGCCCGATCGCTCTCCAGTTTTTCGCCACGTTCGAGTCTCACCCGCGCCAATTCCAGTGAACCTTCGCCTCTCCAGACTCTGTACCGATTGTTGTCAAGCGAAGAGGTGAGAAAGACCATCCCGATGCCCTAGAAGTGAAGAAACCAAGACCTACGCCGACGCCGCGGCCCAAGTCCGCGCTAAAATTGGTGTCACAAGCGCAAGCACAGACGCAGAATGACAAGTCGATTTTGCCAGTGAATACGCGCCAAGTGACCTTCAAGTTTGAATTGATGGAACCGGAGAAGGAGGGACGCGAAGAACCACAGAGGGAGAGGAATAAGATTCAGAATGTTAAGGGGGCAGCCTGAGCCTCCGGGGCAGTAACCCAGCCCGCAGGTAGTTAGCGTTACGGGCTTTTGACAAGTTGATTATACCGCCGGGTGCAATGAAACTTGCCACTTCGAACTGCAAAGTTGAAACAGCAAGTGCTGCACTGGAGTTATCTGTAGTACACTCACACGTTAACCGTTGAACGTCGATGTTTGGCCAGTTCACTTGCTAAGTAACTTGTGGAATGTCTTTCATGGCCCCTGCGTTCGTATATTCATGCATCGACAGTGCTCGATGAGACTGGCATCATGATCTTGATGTTGAACCTCGATATTAACGGCCGGCGGCGGCGGGTCATGAAGACGGATAGACCCACCTTCTTACCTTATCGATTCACTCAGGATGAAGGACTGCGATTACTCCGTGAAAATACTGTCATCGCCGTGGCCCACAGCGATTAGCAAGGTCGGAGCCCATCGAGAGCGGCGTAGCGACATCAAGAACAATTAGTTTGTTGTCAGAGAACATTCAGGGAGGTCTGCAGAGCCTGGGTAGAGGCTGAACTTCTTTTGCGCGCCGCAAGTGCACATCAGAGCCATCACAAGTTAGACAAGTTTGTCCTGCCAAATTCAAACTCCGAATAGCGGGGCAAGTTGATGGGGCAAGTCTGATGGGAAACCCTCAAAATGAGCGCGGGAAGGGCAGCAATAAAGTAGTGAATACTTACTCCGAATATGAACCCCCGACAGCATTGTTCGTGGGGCATACACCGAGTCGTTTACGTTTTGTTGGCGGCTGGTCTCGCATCTTTGGTCTTACACTCCTTTCACAGCTTGCGAGGTGTCTGGGTGCAGCGAATCAGTACAAGAACAACATTAGCAAATATGAGGACGCACGCGACACGGTATTGGCTCAAACATGCTCTGAGACGGGTCATCGTCGATGAGCGCAAAGCTGGTACTCCTTCCGCCACCAAACTTGGTCCGGAATCCAACGGTGACTACGTGAGAGCAGCAAGCTACTCGAAGAGCTCCTCCTTTGGAATGGTTAGGGTCGAGGACTTCGAGAACAAATTGACGCCGGGTCAAGAGTCAGTTGGTAATGAATTTGCGGGTACGAAGGGTAGTAACTGGTGCTGAGCTATCGGCCTGGTAAAAGAACATGAGAGGCAGACACACCAGAGGTGCAGAGGCCAACCATCTTGAGGGAGTCCTAGGATAGAGGGTCTCCGGACTACTCCTTGCTGATGGGCTCCGGATCGTCTCGCCGTAGCAGCTGTCTGCAAGACTGAGGCGGATGTGTGCGACAGCGACGGAGGACCTCGTGTATTTTCGGAAGTCTTTCAGAACGAAATAGTTGCGGAGACGCCTGCTCATGACGGCTGGCTCGTCTTGTGGATTGTGCGACGCTAGCGGCATGGCGGCGATGGGCATGGCGGCGATAGGCAAGAGACGGATGGGAAATTTTCGCTGACATTTGATCCCGGAATGACTCCGGTCCGGCCCTCGGAACTCTCTCGGAGGGAAACTTGAAATACGATTGGCTGAGGGCTCATGTCCAAAGGGCAAGATGCCCCGTTTGGACATAGACTTGAATTCCAAATCCGGCTTGATCAAGCACAAGCGTGACAGGCGCTCTCCGACGGATTTACGCGCGACGGAGCACATTTTCGCGCAGGAAATTCAAGGATAAATGACAAGGAGCGACAACTTCCCGGCATATACTGGTTAATTTTCCAGTGCACCCAGCAGATATTTCTTTAGAATGCTTTGCAGACTGAAGGGTATTATCCCAAATGCTCTAAAAAAAAAAAAAAAAAAAAATTCAAGGATAAATGTGCAGATGGTGAGTCCAGATCTCCCTCTTTTCTCTCTCTTTCTCTCTCTTTTCATAACTTGAAAAACTTGAATTTGATGCCGCGACAACAGACATAGACCATAAGCCGTATGGTCTTGCTGACGGACGGTCCCGCACCAATCATCAATCTGTCAACGCATTTTCCAAGATCACATCATCTTTCCGCGGATCTCACGTTTTGGCACCACATCACGGCTGAATCAGGAGCGTCTTGTTTTCTTCCCGACCACGATGTGCCCCTCGCTCTTCTTCCCAATGGGTCCGCCGAGCTCTTCGACACTCGATGATCAGATGCCCAACCCATAGCTCGGCCAACAGCAGCCGCTCGCCCGCCTAAATTCGGACCCTTGTTCCGCTCTGGGAAAGCTACTTGGATTATACAAGGTACGTACCGCATGCGCATGTCACGAAGAGACCCACTAACTGCAGGTTCCTGGTGCTTCTGTAGATGTGACTGTCCGATGGCTTGGTTATAAGGGCTCTGTCGGCAGCCCACATTCTCTACCGACGCTTCCTCCCCGTCGTCGCTGTCCTCTCCCTCCCTCCGAACATGTTCCTTCTCCGATCCCTCGTCGTCCTGGCATCGCTGTCCACTGTGGCCTTCTCGCGCTCCGTTTCCCTCGCGACTCGGACGGCTTTGACTCCCCTCGGCACAGCACAAGGTGTCGTCGTCAACGGAGCAACTCGTTACGCAGTGAGATATGCCACTGCGAGCCGCTGGCAGGACTCGGTCATCGCTTCAAGCTGGCAGCTCCCGTAAGATCATTCCGTTCACTCGCTTCGCAGACGCTTACGCCTTTCTCAGCAACGGCTTCACCGAGGCCAGCGCCCTTCCTCTTCAATGCCCGCAGCTCAACGTGGACGACTCGACTTTCGATGAGGATTGTCTGTCAATTCTTCTCTACGTTCCGCCTGGTCTTACTACCGGTGCGAATACTCTCGTTTGGTGAGCTACCACATCTTCCGTTCCCTTCGCCTTATTGAAGGTTTCACGTCAGGATCCACGGCGGCTCCTTCGACTCTGAATCTTCCACCGAACCTGGGTTGGACGGCTCCAAGCTCGCCATCGCGACCAACGCCATCGTCGCCGTCATCCAATACCGCCTCGGCGCCGTGAGTTCCGCTCTCTTGATCCTGAGTCAATCTCACTCCCGGTGCTCATAGTTCGCACTCCTCTCTCCCAACGGTCTGCCGAACCTCTCGGTTCGCGACACCATGAACGCTATCAAGTTCTTGGGGCAGGTCCTGCCGTCCTTTGGCGGTAGTGCCGCCCACATTACGCTCGCCGGGCAAAGCAGCGGAGCCGGAATGATACGGACACTACTTGCAACGCCAGAGGCAGACCCGCTCTTCAAGAGTGCCATATTGCAGTCCGATCCCATGGTGCGTCTATCTTTTGTGTAGCTTATCAGCTGCTCATACTCGTGTAGGACTACGGCTTCCTCTCCACCACGACCCAAACACTCCTCCAAACCGCCTTCAACTCTCTGCTCCCTTGCGACTCGACGACCAACACTACCTGCCTCTCCTCTCTCACCACCGACGACATCCTCTCCGCCTACGCCTCGCTCAAATCCTCCGCCATGTCCATCGACCCATCCACCGGACTCGGTGAACCCGTCCGGCCCGTCCTCGACGGCACCCTCGTCACCTCACCCCTCGACTCCACGCAGCCGTTCCCCCAAGGTGCCAAAAAGCCGCTCCTTATTACGACGGTCAATAACGAAGCCGGGCCAACGATTTACGACGACATCTTCCCTGGCCCCGATCCCATTCCCGCATTCTACTTTGCTCCGACGTGTGACGTCTCCCTCGGCGCAGACCGCACCCAGATCGTCGTCGACTCGCCGTACTATCCCATCGACCCGAATGGCGACGAGGATGCGCGGGTGCCGCTGCAGGTTCTTGGAACGGATTACATTTGGCGGTGTTCCGCATGGACGTTCGCAAGGGAATGGATTGCAAACGGAGGTGCAGGCAAAGTCTGGGTGGCAGAGTGGAAATTAGGCGCCACCTACCCTTACAACGACGGGATTCCGTATTGTTTGCAGGCCGGGGTCGTTTGTCATCGGGATGATATTCAGCTTGTCGTGCGTCTCATCTCTCCTCCCTCTTGATTTCTCGCTAACCCCTCCTTCAGTTCGGCACCACCCCCTCCCCAACCGCCGCCCAATCCGCTCTCACAACCGAGATCCAAGCACGCTATCGCGCTTTCATCTCCACCAACAACCCCAACCTTGCCGTTCCAGCGATGAGGCAGTGGCTGCCCGCGACAACCACCAATATCAACGCGCTCGCTTTAGGTGGCTCGAACAGCACCATCGCTGTGGGTGCCTGCGATCCCGCTTTTTGGGGGACCGCTGTGCAGTACGATTATCAGTTTTATGGGATTTAAAGCGCACCTGCTCACAATTAATGGGTGGTTTCTCCCCACCCCTACTTAATTCGGATTTCTTCCTTCGTTTTACTACTTAATTCTGCTTTCGTCTGGCTTCCTCTCGCTACCTATCCTACAACCTATTAGTATATTCGATGTATCCCTACGTTCACCGTGTATCGATGTCTCTGAATCTCCGGCCCCAGTCTGTTGAAATTGCTTCGTATCCCAAGCGGATTGTCGTCGTCGATTATCTCCCCTCCCTCACGCTTCTCATCGGCCCAGATGCAGCTCACAAATCCACTGACCGTGTGTCGCCCGTAACGTCTTATTGGTGGGTTCTCGTTCGAAACGAGAGTTGGGCGTGGTTTTGAGCTGATAGAGCGCTCCAATGTTTTAGTTTCCGTTTACATTCCCTGCATATGCTGGAGCAACCTTGGATTCGCACATCATTTCTACGGCTTAGATCCAGGATACTTCTGATCAATACATGACAAAAATTCATTGACGCCACCCAACTCTGCCCCGTTGTCATATTTTAAATGCCTTGCCACGAGTACTAGTACTACTAGACTCTAGTAAACGAAGCAACTGTCATCATCTTCCTTAGTCGCGGATAGAAGCGCAGGAAGCGATCGCCGAGCGCCAGCTCATTCCTCGCATCTACTGTGTGCTGCAGTGCAAAGTCGGATTTCAGGTACAACCGTACTTACAAATCGAGCTCTGGCAAACGTGATTTGCATTTACGTCCCGTGACGAGCTGACATAATGGTCCATCGCTTTTGCTTCTGACCACCACAATGCATCCGTCGCTCGCGCTGGATAATCTGGAGAGTCTGTCCCCCGAACACCAGGTCGCTATCTTTCTCAATCACCGCACGCACATTTCCTGATTCCACCCAGAGCCTTGCAGAAACAGCCCTCAGTGGCACCACGAGCCATGTCAAAGATTTCATCTCGACCCTTGGCGCAATGCCCCAATCCCACCAGTCCCTCTTCCTCCCCGTCCTCTTTGCGCTCCTTGAAACTTCAACGCCACCCACCGTCATGGACGACCGTATCTCAGCCGTGATGTCCGTCGTTCCTTCCCTCACACATCTGATCAACCACAACGGCGTGGCCCTGGGGGCGTTGGATGATATCTGGCGGTCCGCTTGGGCCTGGATTGAGCTCATGCAAAAGCTCCATGCGTCCTTCGACACCACAGACGGCCTACGCTTTTACGCCGAGTTCATTCGCTTTGCTGTCTCTGTGAGGCGAGAGGCGCACGGGCATCCCACCCACGAGTGCATCATCTCCGAGACACCCGGGTGCCTCACATTCGTCGGGTCGGCGTGGACTAGTCTGTTGCGTGCCAAGGACATCGGGGGACTCGTCGCAATCTCGATTATTCTAACTCTAGAAGCAGAGTTCCGTCAAGAAAAGTCCAACGATCTCCGTGACCGCCAAGTCAAATCCCTCGTTACTGGAGCCGGGGGAAGCTGCCACGCTTTCGCTGCTGTCTTGATCGAGCACATCCAGTTGGCCATTCCGTCACCCGCATCCCCAATCGACGAAGAGTGCATAGCCCTACTCGCGGGAGTGAGTCAACTGCTCCGTGACGCTGTCGACTACTACCCCGACCTTCGCGCCTGTCTGGCCACCCGAGGAATCATCGCCGTGATCGTCATCGCGTGTCGAGCGTTGCTTGACGCACATTCTTCCATCCACGAATCTCTGTCGTATATCGCGGATGAGTTCCTCGTGCTACTCACCGGCCATATTATCACCCCACTCTCTCAAACCCGGGCTGTCGAGGCCCTCCGCGCGGGTATACTTCCCCTCATCGTCGCCCACGCGCGAAACCCGCCCATGGGCGAAAGGCCTGAGCCTATCGGCGGCTCACTTCTCTTCATACTGACGCCGATCCTCTTGGAGTTGACCGTATTCTACTCTGTTCTCACCCAGCTGCGAATCAGTCTGGAGGAGCTCGGGGACATCAAGCCTACGGTGTTCGCCCATCCTACGGTCGGTAAGATTTGGGTGTCCTTCATAAAGCTCGTCCGTGAGCGTCTGGAGGTCGTAAAACTGTACGAGGCAGGCCAACTCACCAGGCTCCGTGCGTGCGACAATCTAAAGGTATGTCCTTCCGGGAAATTCGACGATTTCTGACCTCCGTCAGTGTTCTGCGATTCGCGAAGCAGGACAAATTCAACGCTGCTCCGGGTGTCAGTCGGCCAATTACTGCTCGCAAGCGTGCCAGAAAGCGGATTACAAGTCCGGCAAACATCGGGAAATTTGTTCGACACTTCGCAGCCGAAGAGATGGTGCGTGGGCAGCTTTCCGAAACTAGTGATTATGTCTGAACTGGCGGCGTCTCAGATTATTGTGCTGCAGTTGGGGACGAAGATCGTGCCTTTCTCCGCGCCCTCGTCAACTACGAATACGATAAGATGCGGGCAGAACTCGCAGTCGGGCTCGTTGGCGTCATGTCCCTGCATCCGCAGTCCACGCCATGCGTCGTGTTTGACTTCAGCGGTGGCTTCTGCTCGATTTCGCTCCAACACTCATTGAAAGAAGAACCCGCGAAGCAGCTCGATATCGAGCTTAAACTCCGCGAAAACCGCGATGGAAGGATGGAGATGCACGTTGTCGGGATCCGAGCCGGGAGAGACATAGAAGCTGAGGATAAGATGCGCTGGATATTGATGCCTTTGCGTTCGTCCAGCGCCCAGCTCCACGACTCGCTGCGCTGGCTGTCGCAGAGCATTACCGTGAACGTGAACGAGGTCCGACCCGGACGAGCCATTGATGTTGATGCTTACGCCGGAGCAGTTGAACAGATTTTGGCCCTGTTCCCGGTCACTCAGACTCACTAAAAGTAACTATGTAGATGTCTTGGATAGTCCGTTCGAGCTCAAATGCATTATATTGATAGAATCCACCAGCGTTTGGGCTAAAGTTAGACTCTATACGCCTTGAAGCATTGACATGTAGTGAGCACCTTGCATCTCGAGCATCGATGTGAACCACGGAAAAAGATTTTGATACGCACATACTCAGCACCCGAATCGAACGGGACTAGTCCTTTGTTCTTCTTTGTATTTATTTTTATGAGTGCCTAGTGCACTACGCTGAGTTATTGCCGAGAGTCATAGCTAGAATATGGATCATATGATTGTGAACTCCAAAGAGCATGGTGGTCTCAATCTACGCTGGGGTTGCCAGTGAAACACTTGCCAGAGAAGCCAATGAAGAACAAACGAGAAGTTAGAACGAATCAAGGAGGTAGGAAGACGAAGTATGCCGTGCTCCTCAGTTGAAAGGGGAGTCTACAGCTGCATTAAACCGATACGGAGGCGTACCTCGACATAATGTGGCTAATAGAATTGAGTGCGGCTGAATAACATCCTTAGTTCGAAAAAAAAAGAAAGAAAGACAACAGCTCGCCGGACTGGGCATGCGCAGTGCCCGGGTCGAACGGGACTCGCCTCGTGATAATCTATCTACCGTCCCAAGGCAACAAGGGGGTGCAGCGAAGCACAACTGAGCTAGAACTCCGATGAGATTCATCGGGCCCTCTACAGCTTTAGGTAAAAGATTGCAGCTTCGGACCATTCACACTCAGCGCCCGGGTTGAACGGGACGCGCCTCATGATGCAACAGAGAGGGTAGAGTGGGTATGAGGGGTGCGTCGAGGCACAGCTGAGTTATCTGTTAATCGAGCACGGAGCATTAAGATAGAGAGACGACAACCTCGCAATGCAGAGAGGTTCCGCTTCCGCACGCATAGAAACATCTTGACTGATCAGTGGAGTTGAATGCCCAACGTCAAGCGAAGTGTTGCGGAAACGAAAAAGAATCTGCGAATGGCGATGATCTGCGATGATGCTCAGTGTCCGAGTCGAACGGGACTCGCCTCACCAACATTCTGGATCTACCACGAAGGGGTACGAGGGGTGCCGCGAGGCAGCTGAGCTGCCCTTGAGATGAGCGCAGATGAATATACGGGCGTGTGGCATGGGACAGCGAGCTCAGCGAACGATTGTTGAGGAGCAATGAAGGTTCCGAGGACAGATACCGCAACGGTGCATGCATTAGGTATTCGACGATTAGGCGAGGTATACGATAGGTGGATTAGGTGGCGATATTGAATGCGAGAGAGCCAAGAAAAGAAGGAAAGTATTAAGCACTAAGCGACGGTGAGCAATCTAGCTAGCTCCCCAGAAGATAGCTCGGACGCACCTAGTTCTGCCGCTCCAACCTCTTGGTCTCGGAGTAAAGCAGGAGGAGGATTATAAATTCGCGCTGGGTCTCGTCGAGCACGCTACGGGCGATACGGAGGACGGGGAGCGAATTGAGGTGTTGCCGGATAATATGCTCGGTTGCGGAGGAAAGACATGCGAGAAGGGTCCCGGATGCAGAGGTGAGCTAGCGAGCGAGTTATTGGGAAGGAAGGAAGGAAGGACGGGAGCGCACCGTCCAAGTGGCGTCCGAGTACTTGACTTTGTACTCTTCGCCGTCACCCCAGCGCCAGTATCGCGCGCTAAACTCGACAATGAGGGTCGACGGTGGGCTGAGAACGAGCACTCACGCGGAAAACGCCGTCTTGCGCTTCAGGCCATCGACCGCTCTCGTCTGAGTCGTCTCGCCGACCCCACTCCCAATCTGAAACGTCCTCGTCTGCCAATCGATAACCGCCTGCGTCCCGGATGGCCCATGCTTGAGCGTTGTCTGGCTGCGGACGAAGGGTGCTTGGTTTGTGGTCCGAGTGGTGTATACGCGTGTCAGATAGCTGTCGCGCAAGGCACTCTTGAGGATGTTTGTAGAGTCGAAGGTGTATTCGTGCATCGACGACGACGACTACGGGTGGGAGGGAGGAACTTGGGCGGGGTGGAGGGAAGAGGCAAGCGCGAGCGTCGGCGCCTTTTTAGCCCGTACACGTTTCCCGCACGTTTCGAGTTTTTTAGACCCAAATGGGTGCGTCATTTCTTTAGCTCCGGGTGGGATGGTCGTTCCCCATGAGGCACAGCGCTCGCGGGAAGAACATATTATCCCCCCGTCAAAGCCTGCGCTGGGTCATCGTCTGCGACGAGCACTGGCTGTTTCTTGGATTCGAAGGAGGCGTGGAGATGAGGGAGAGAGGAGACGACGTTCGTAAGCCGGCAGGGAAGGCCCCTTTACACCAAACGCTCCAAAAAAAAAAAAAAAAAAAAAAAAAAAAAAAAAAGGCAGGGAAGGCCCGATGTCCGACGATATCGGAGCTCCGTAAAATTTCGGTGCCTTGGAAACCGGGTAGTTCCGTGCCTCGTGTTCCGCCGAAACTGGCTCGATATGGAGGTATCGGTGCAAAATGCTCTTGCCCGCCGACATGCCGTTTGTTTTGACGCTGAATACTTATACGATGTACTTATAGCATGTGTCTGGAATGAAACATGCTTGAATGGCCAGAAAAATATCCGAGCTTGAAGCGTACGACTCAGTGCCGGAATCGAACGAAGCAAACTTGACCTCGACCGTATCACGCGGGGTTCCCTGTTCAACGAGGGAAGCCGCAAGTGCACGCCCAACTGAGCGAAATTACAGTTATCTATCGGCTAGGCGACAGTTTCCAAACTGCGGCGGCGTCAGTTCCCGAATTCTTGCGGGATTCCGAGTAGAAACAAGCTCGTGAACCACTCGGACAAATTACAGTGACGTGAGGTAATAAAAGTAATAAAATTCTTATATGTAGCTCTAGACACAGCAACGGCTCAGCGCCCGATTCAAACAGGCTTTCTCGATTTCAAGATAGTGGTACCAAGAGGTTTGATGAGAATCGAGGGTGCCGCGAGGCACAACTGAGCTGTATCTGGATTTCCTGGAGCCGGACAAGATGGATGAAAGTCGTCAACTCGACGATATATAAAAGAAGCTCTGGAATCTGCGATAGGCCTGAACGACTAGGAAAATCTTCGGCGAGGCAATAAAAATTGCCATATAATTCCGCAAAGCTCAGCGCCCGATTCGAACAGGCTTTCTCCGTTGATAGGTCCTCCAACTCTTCATGAGAATGGGGCGCGTCGCGAGGCACAACTGAGCTGTATCTAGATTTTTTTACTTCAGTTAGAAAAGATGACCTTGAATGAAAGTCGCACACAGTGCGCAGGACTTCAAGCTCTTCACTGGCGGACATTGGCAATTACTGGAGATTCCAGACTGCGCAATGGCTGGTGCCAAACATTAAGAAAAAGAAGCTTGAAAAACCTTCCCGGCAGGCTCAGCTCCCGAGTTGACCGGGATTCCCTCCATGTCAGAATCCAATCATATATGAGAAGGAGGGGTACTGCGAGATACGACTGAGCTGTATTGGTAGTCGCGAACTCCACCATACGCCAGAGGAATGGTACAGAAGTTCAACTTTGCGTCTTTAGAGTGCTGGACCTTGTCGCTGATAAGTACTAAGCAATTCAACGAGGGACATATCGGAAACATTTCATCGAAGTTGACGGCAAGAAACAAGATAAAAACACTCGATAAGCAAGAAAGTTCGCTCATTACCAGTCTAAGTATGAGGGCCGCCGCGGCGACATCATACCACCAGATTCATACTCGTCGTGACCCATGCCGCCGACCCAGTCCTCCTCCTCCGTCTCGCTGATGTTTCCCTTGTCCGAATACAACGGCTCGAGCAGCTCATCCACCTCCTTCCAGCGATGGAGCATTTCGCGATCGGAAACGTTATCGGCGGGAGGCGCGTCACCCTTCTTGTCGTTCGCTGATTCCGAGCCCGGATTCAACTCCTCTTCCTCCTCCTCTGCGCTAAACTCTGAAGAATGGAGCTTCGATAGAAAGGGAAAGATCTCCGTGAGGATGCTAGCCATCCCGACGATCGCGTCCTGCGGAAGGAACGAAGAACCCACATCCCACTCGATAAGCTGGACGTTGACGGGCTTCGGCTCCAATCGTCCTCCGAAGCTATGAAGGAACTTCGCCTCTTCGTCGCCCTCATCCGGCACGGAGATTTCCTCGACGGGGGGGTTGTTCGTATTCCTTGAAAAACTCCTCGATGTCCTCGGTCTGCACGTTGATAGAAAGTACAAGAGTCGTAAGGAAACGGCAGCGCTCCGCGAGGGTTATCAGAGCGTTGACGGTCGCCAATGGCGGATACGGCCCACGCGCGCGGTGAAGGGTGACCGACGTCAGGTAGTAGCAGAACTTGCCCAAACATCTGACGTCGTAATCGCCAAATTCGTAATTGTCCGGGGGTGTGAGATTGAGAATCGATAGGCGACACGATTCCAGGCAGCGGAAGTGGTCGAGGAGGCAGGTCTCTCGACGCTCGGGCGTGGTCTCCGAGATGTCCCTTTGCGGCGGCGGCAGGGGCACTGATATCGCCAGAGATGTGAACGATTGGCCGGGCTCGATGTCACTAAGACAACAATAGACTTCTCTGAGGGACTCGTACGTCGGGCTGGGGAAAATATCGAAATCGATATCCTCGAGGGATGCATCCAGATACCCAGATGCCGAGTCCGTCCAGGCGCGGAAGAACTCTGCGATACATGTGGCGTCGGAGGCAATGCCTAGAGTCTTTAAAGATCGGAACTTGTCGACGTCAGACCGGAAGCGCTCTTCTTCGGCGAGCTTCCGGGCGGCATCATCTTCGGGGAGCTCCCAGGCAGCGGGATCCTCGGAGCGCTCCAAAGCGGCGATAGCCTCGGCGGTCATGTGTGTGATTGTGATTTGTTTGAGCGGCAATTGCCAGTGCGCAAGGTGCTTGAGGGCGGCATAATCGACGGGCATACAGGCCGCGAACTGGAGATGATGCAGTCCACAGATGAATTCAGACCAGAGGCCTAGATGCTTCCCGTCGGAACGGTCTGCCTCGGAAATGCTGACATGGGTGAGAAGGGGACAGGCAGACGAGATGGTTGGAAGTAAGCTATAGTCGCTGTCTTCCTCGAATATCCCCAACTCGATGTACTTGAGCTTCGGGGAGAGCAGAGTGCTGATCTCGGAGAGGATAGCGCTAGTACCAAACACAATCCGGAGGGAGCGAAGGTTGGGAAAGAGGAGATCGTCGCCGAGAGCCGCTCGGAAGTGGCCCAGCACTCGAGCAAAGGTAGTCAAGTCGTCGGGTTCAAGGCAGGGGAAGTACTTGACACGGCAAGCATAATGGTTTACGCGCTCAATATCTTCACGGAGCAGAGGACGTAGTGGATTCTGAAAACCGCTTCAAATGTCGTCTGTCGAGAGAAACAGATAAACTCACCCCTGTTGACGCGTCCCACAGTCCCTGCATACACTTCAAAGATTCTCCAACGTGTCTTGGGTCATCCAGAGCTCGTCGAGGGCATGCTTGCTTAGCCCCTTGCTTGTACGGGCAATCTGCGCGAGCGCGGTTTTCGATTCGTCCAGCAGGTCGACGTGGATGTAGCCGGATCCAACCTCAACCAGGGCAATGTGGGAGCAAATGCGCCTCAAGACCTCGGGAATTTCGAGCGCCCGATGCATGGGGAGGACCGGAGAAAAAAAAGGTAGATGACGGTTAAGAGCAAAGAAGCACGATACAGGAGCAAGCAAATGTGCATCGCCTCTGATGTCACGATGCCGAGCTTACCTAACCGTGCGTCCGCTTTCTGATCACCCTAGCCGGGGCTAGCCCCGTTCTTCAAATTGACAAATTCTTTCAACACAGGAAACAATATATAACACTCTAGGGTTACAATTCCAGAACGACCTTAAGCCAGTTAGCGACAGTCCACAATCGGGCTAAAGAACTCACGCTGTCGATTCCAGCCTGGGCTTTCGGCCACCATTGGGATGCGAGGACCTTCTCCAGCGCGTCGGCTTGCCGGAAGCGACAGTGCTCGCAAGTAGACAACTTTCCCAAGAGCGTTGCTGCAAACTGGGCATCGTTGCGGGCAGTTCCAGGAGTCCGCGTGTATGTATTCGCGATCTTGGAAACCACATCTCGAATCCAACGCTGGGTGTGTGGCGGCTTGACCCAGACTAAACAGGAGGGGACTGGGCAATGCCTTTCTTTCGTGTGGTCGGGAATTGGCAACAACTCCATATCTTTCGCAACGGACACAAAGACCTGACCACAGCGGGTAGTGATACTGCAGGAGGGCGTGGAGTTTCTTTGCAGGAACGAAGCTCCACGCGGCGGACAGGTCGTACAGCGACTCGCGAAGCGGGTGTGTCAGACACGCGCGCGCAGCCTGCCGAGCAATGTTCGCCCAGTTAAAGTGAGAAGCGATAGCGAAGACATCGAACGGGTCGCTGTGAAGGAATCTGGCGGCGTGCATCTGGGCCAGCGGGACGAGATGCTGCATGTCGTATTTGCCTAGAGCGAGCTCGAGGGTTTCACAAAGCTCCAAGGCGGACTTGGCAAGGAGGGGAGTGGCACCGGGGTAGAAGAGCCGAAGGAGCCGCTCCAAGGAAGCTGAGGATTCAGCCATCTGGACGACCGTTGCTCCTGGCTCGACGGTCTCGGCTTTGGGCAGGGGCAGAGAGAGCATATCGGCGAAGACCGGGGAAGCGAGGCTGAGAACCACACGCTGGACGTAGAAGTCAACGTTGTCGGAGGACCGTAGGATCAGGTCGGTGGTGGGGCTGGAGAAGAGCAGATGTGGGGAGATGGTCGACATAGTGGCGAAGGATGAAGCGGGCAGGAAGGCCGCTTTTATATGCGGGCCTCGAGACAAAGCTAGCTGTCAGTAACAAAGGCACTGTGGTCAATGCGCTTTGGGAGAGGGAAAGGAGCGCCGTCCAATTCGGGTATATCACTCACACGCTGCCCCATCAGCTGACACAGCAACGCGATCCTGTCCGCAGCGTCGACGACGAACAGTACGGATGGCAGACTCTTCACGACGGCGGCGTGCATGCGATCGATGTAGACGAGACAAGCGTGAGTTCTCCACGATAACGTCGTCTGAATATGTTTGCTCATCGTTCAAATTCAGGCCGATGTCGGTGTGGCCTGACGACTCGGATTTCTTGCGCTGATACGAAGTACTGTAGGCAACGCAGGGGATCGCTGCACCCAATGCGCAAATCACAACGTCGCTTGTACCTACCTTACTCCAGCCGCCGTAGGTCCCCCGTCGATCCTTACCGGTCTTTCCTAATGGTGGTCTTGCAATCGTAGACGCAATTCCGGGCATACCTGGACGAATCCTCCGCGGATTCGGATAGCGAAGACCCTTCGACCTTATCCTCTAAGCTGGAAAATCCCGAACATGACAATGCCTACACGCTGTCCCTCAAGCAGCGCATCCGATCTATGGAAGAAGCGCTAGTTTTGCAGCAGCAGCCGTGGCTTAGCTTTCGCATGCTTACTGTCCCACTCCCTCCACCACATCCAGATGACTACGATGAAGGTCTAGGAGATGTGGCCGGAGCGCTCAGCGCCATGTCACTGCAGAGCGAAGACGGAGGATACAAAGGAAAGAGTAGCTCCGACGTCCTCATCAGGGCTGCGAGACGCAGGAAGCCTCCCGGGAAGCACCTACCGCAAGGCACAGAGGTATCCTCACCCACGACGAGTGGATTCGGCTTGGTAACACCCATCTGAAGACTTCCTCCCCAAACGGCTGACCCTTCTGATTCTAGCATCGTCGTTTTTCTGACCCGCCGCGTGCCTTCCCCGCTCTTTCGCATCTCAAAGTACTCGCCGAATCATACTTTGCGCGCGTACATCCCCTAGTCCCCATCCTTCATCGCCCCACCTTCGAAGCTTTACTACGCGCAGAGCACCATGTCGTTGACCCAGCCTTTTGGAAACTGACGCTCCTCGTCTGTGCATTGGGTGATTTGCACTACTCAGGTGTGCAATCAGCCTGGAACTGGTACAACCACGCTGGTATCTCGCCTACTGCTATGCGTACGCAGTCTTCCCTGAACGATCTGCAGGCTCATTGTGTGAGTCAAGTTCTGCTGTATCTCTCTCAGAAACTACGCTGATATTTTTGGTACATAGCTCGCTGTGTTCTTCTTAGCTTGCGTGGATCACGCAAGATCAAGTTGGATCCTCTCAGGCTTCGCCTTGCGCATCGCGTACGACATCGAGGCGCATCGAGCGAGGGACTTCCGCGGCGGCAGTTCGCGATCCTTGCACGAAGATGAGATGGAGAAGCGCGCTTTCTGGTTGGCTATTACACCCACTTTCACGTTTGGTTTCTTTCTGACGGAGCACAATTTAGGATGTTATGGATTCTAGATGTCAAGTGCAGCGCCGAGCTCGGGCGAGGACCGTCCTTGGATCCAGTCGAGTGTGTAAAATTCTTCGTTCCTTGCCAGCGGTCAATTGTGCTCCCAATAGCTTCGACTTGGCCATGCCTTTGCCGTTCCATCAAGTTCAGCATCGGACCATGCAGCCACCCATACCGATATCGATGACGCCAAATATTTGACTGCGCTCGCGGGTCTAACTCGCATCCTGTGTACTCCGCTGCGCATTATAGTAAGTAAGCTCTCGCGTTTATCAACGTGACAACTATTCAAAGTACTCCCTCAACAATCGTCGCATGACTCTGGGAGTTACCCACAACACACCACGATTCACAGCTGCTCTCGATGCGGCATTGGATATCTGGTTGGCTAATTTGCCTGCCCATCGTACGTTTGCCTTTCCCGTTTCGGTCGTTAGTCTCGTCCTCTTCTAAAATCTCGCACTTACAGTGGTCTGGAGCTCTTCGGAAACTCAATCTGGCTCGACCGAGTCTGCATTAGACCAATCTGCGACGCTCTACGCCATGTACTATTATGCTCGGATCATCACGCACCAACAATTCCTACCACCGGTAGCGAAATCGATGGGCATTTCAACCATCGGGTTGAGTGTGAGTCGAAGTCCTTTCATGTTGATAGTCATTCAACCCTTCACGCATGCAGGACCCGTACACCACAGAGCAATGTGTCAACGCCGCCCGGGCTTGCATCACACTTTTGTTCATACACGCGAATGTAAGACCGTGGAGCCCGCTCTGGGTTAGCCAGGTGCGTCAGAACTGCACAGTTATCTGGCTAACGTGCGCGAAGGTCACGCTGTTCACTTCTGCGATGGTGTTGATTCTCGTGGCGGAATCCGAGACACATACGAACACTGATTCAGATATCCAACTCGCACAGGTCGCAGTGAATCTCCTAAAAGCACAAAGCGAACAGTAGGTAGCGACGATCCAATCCGCATACTGATCCTGATGGATCTTCTGCAGGTGGCTCGCGGCAGGTTACTACGTGTATGTCCCCCATTTAGTTCTGCTTACTGTGTCGCTCATCTGTATCATGATCCGCGCAGAAAGGTGGTCGAGAGGACGCTCGCAAGTTTGCGCTACAAAACCCCCAACTGACTCGGGCCCCATTCCGATGCCCATGCCGCCTGCCTTCGCCGGAGACGAGCCTTTGATGAGTGCAGGACCTCAGCGGACACGGCCCCGCGCGAAGATAGACCCGAGTTACATCTGATACGACTAGCGATCGATTATTTGCTTTTAGTGGAACAAGTCGTTTAATAATAATCAGCCAGAGCGATGGTTCAAGGATCCGACAAGCGCGCGAGCAACGGAGGACCATCCGTGGATGTTGGTCGCTGATGGTCCAGTGATGGATGACTCGCCCATCGCAACCATTGGCGATCTCCTCATCCTCGCCGACGATATCTGGCTAATGATCATGATAGAGCTGATGCTGTGTATGCATGCAGTGCGGGTACCCCACCCTCAAACAGGTGCATCTTCTTTGCATCTTCTTCCCGAATACGTTTCATCCAACACAGATCTGGTAAACTTACGGGCCGTTGGACAAAGACTAGGACGCTCGGTAAACACTTCAAATTCTCCTGCAGTAGACGTATAGCTCGTTTACAAGCGGCTCGGTTGCGTCTCGCGTCGTTACGGTTTACTAGCCGGTTGCCTTCGGATAGTGACAGATCGCCGTGTTCGGCTGGCCAACCATCGGTGATGTGACACCCCTCCTCATCACCTTCCACCACGCAAAGCTTGTGCCTGTGCGGAGCTCTACTCTGGGACTGGACCGCGCTTCGTCGAGCTGGCTGTCCGAGTCTTGGAATGTAGGCGTTGAGGTGCATGGCCTCCTTCTTTCCGAGCCATAGCTCACGAGTGACGAGACAGCAGTATCGGAAATCCTGCATGCGTGGCGGCCTGACACTGCCTTTGATGTCGTCTTTCGAATGGTCAAACACCCCCACACACTGCCGTACGCTTCTCGTGGCACTGTTGACGTACCAAGCGGTGCGTTCAAGTTGGGCGCCGCTTCATGAATTTCGCGAAAACAGCTTCTAACATCGCCAATCTTACATTCAAATCGATGCTGGTACGTATAAAATGAAACGCAGAAGACGATTCTGCACCTATTTCATCCCCGTCCTCGTCCTCTGCGTACGCCTCGTCCCACTTGGGAAACAATGCCACCCAGCCGTCATTCCAAACTAGCCCGAGCGACAATCGCATGTGTTCACTGTCGAAAGAGGCATCTGCGGGTGCGTCCTTTTCTTGCATTCATTTCCTTCCGCGGCTGCTCATCCGCTGTGATCCAGTGCCAAGTAGAAGTCGGCGACCGTTGGGTTTCCTGCGCTAGGTGCATCCGCAAGAAGCTCTGCTGCGAATACAGCGACGTCGATGGACAAGAAGCGCGCATACCATGCTCGGACAATCCCAGCGCGCACTGGGATCCGAATTCGCCAGCGATTGCTATTGGGAACGAAAACATGTCCCTTTCGCCGCTCACCGACTTGTTTTCCCTGCCGGTCACGAGCAGTCCGACGTCCATGTTCATGTGGAACGACCATGAGTCGATAGTACCCTCTCCCCACAGTACAACGGTTAGTCTACATTTGCCGTGCCCCCCGACTGGCTAACGTAGATGCAGTCCTCGCCACAACCCCCCGCGCTTTGGGAGTTCAACCTATTCCCTCCGTATCTGGACCCTGATCTCGACTTTCCACTACCGACGATGCAGATCCAAAGTCCCGCGTCGGCGTCGGCGGCATCCCCACTCTACTCCCCTCAGGCTCACCCGAGTCACTTTCCACTGACGAGTTATACCCCACCTTCACTATAGTGAGTCTTCCTTCTTCTGTCGCCTGCCCCGATCTCATTCTCGCCTTTTGCAGCCCAACATTGTGCGACAATACACCCTTCATCAGCACTCTCCTCCGGGTACGGAGTAGTCCATATTCCTGGCATCCGAGTCCGCCGTCCGATCCCACACTCGTCTGGGGTCTGAGCGACCCGTGAAGGCCAATCTTATGACGGGAACGGGAATGGACTTTCATTTCGTCTTCTACCTATTTCCATGGACTTTGTAGTGGTCGAGTTGCAGCGCTGAGACAACGGACAATCATTGTATTTAGCTCATTTATCATTTCGAATCTCATTCCATAGCACGGAGATTACAGCAGTTTGCATAAATACGTGAACATGCAGATTTTCTTTTTCGGCGCACGTGCACCCGGCACGTCCGGCATGTCACCCTCCAAGCTCATCGACATCCTGTTTTGTGTCGGAGGCCTCCTCGTCGCAGAGCCCGACGCCTGTTGCCACTACTATCGCCAACCCTTCTCAGGCTCCCAACTCAAAAGGTGCGTCGTCGCTTGATACTAGTCCAACACGATCCATCGTGACGGCGGCGACTCGGACGGACTCGGACATGCCAGTGGCGAGCGTCTCCGTGGACTCGTACAAGATGATCCAGCTTCAAGTTCACGGTGCCAGCGACTATGAGCAGGGGACCCTTTCTTGTTTGGCTCTGGTTGTGGTTGGGCAGGCAGTTGCGCATTGGCATGGGACGAAGACTGACTCATCAGGCGAGGATTGAGAGGTTGGCGACATCGACGACAGCGCGAGGGTACCAGCTTTGGAATAGAGTAGAAATACTAGTTAGTGGTCGTCGAGCCCGAGGTCGCCCACGGCTAAGTAGTAAGAACAATTCATGCCGGACGTGCCGGGTGCACGTGCGCTGAAAAAAAGAATCTGCATGTTCACGTATTTATGCAAACTGCTGTAATGAGGACCTCATATTTTGACGTTGAGGGGAGCCAACCCGGAATAGCCAAGTGATTGCGCATCACTCGGCAGCCTGAGAGCGGTGACCAAGGCAAGTCACACATCATCACATTTTGCCCAACCTTTGCGGCTTGCCCCGAACCGCCACCATCCGTCCCTCATGGCCTCCGCCACTCCCTCGTTGCCTCTCAACTCCCACCGCGGTTCTCCCGCCTCGCTCTCGACCTCCACTACCCAGACCCCTCCCGCGCACCCGCAAGCTCGTCGTCAAGACCGAGCCACGTTCCTTGGCCAAGTATTCGAGTGCGTCCCGTCGTTTCTGCTCAAAACCCTTGCTGATGATGTCCGCGCCTCGCTAGCATGGTATCCAAGCGCCCAGCCAACGACCCCACGCTGTCGTGGTCGAAGGATGGGAAGAGCATCGTCATCTGGAGTCAGGGAAACTTCGAGCAGGACGTCCTCCCTGCGTTCTTTCCCATGCAGAAGAAGCTCAGGACCTTCCTGCGTGCGATGCAGGTGCGTCTTCCACCTTGCCGCAAACCGGCCCGAGTGTGCATGACTGACAAAACGGCGTCCGTAGTCTTTCACCTTCAAACGCTCGACGGACAAGAAGGGCGGGATCTCATTGAGTGAGCAGCCGTCTCTTCCTCCGCCCACGTAGCAATCACCGAGTCCGCTTTTAGCACACCCGGCTCTCAGCCGACAATCCCCGCGAGCTGATTTCCTCGCTGCTCGACCGAAAGCGGAGTCATCGACGAAGGAGGATTCCAAGCCCGCTGTTGTCGACTCGGGGAAGAACATTGCAAGGACGAAGACGTCCTCTACCTCCCAGAAACATGCCTCATCCACGCTACCATCTCGCTCCACGCTTCCCATCGAGACACCCGGAGCCAATGCCTTCCAGCTGGCCGCCATGTACTGCACGACCTGCTGCCGTCTGCCGCCGGCATGGACACAGTACCACTATCCGGACGTTGGAGGCGTTTTGAGGTGTAATTGGTGCGCCCAGGAGTATTATCTCGTATGTGTTTCTTCGCTTCACGTAGCCGGATCAAGAGGGTTGCTGACTCGGTTCTCGCAGCCCAGCACGAGCAACGTCAGCGCCACCGCAACTCCTCCTCCTCCTCAGAACCATAATCAGAGTGGCGGTTTTAGCGCTCCGATGGCAACGCCGCCGGCTTCCACCTCCCCGCAACCACCGAAATCGAAGCGGAAGCGGGAATCTGCGAACGCGGACATCCCTCACACAGATGTGGACAGGGACACCAAACGGATCAAGGCGATTGACGAGAAGAATTACGACTCGGCAACCTCTGCATCATCTGCTCCGAATAGTCTCGTTTCGACTGCGAGCACTGATCTGGCTCAATCCTTGACGACGACGAGCATGCCGAATACGCGTCCTGTTCGCTCCATTAGCCCTCAATCTGTTGCAACGGCTCCCACCGGCATACCTCCTCTCTCTTCCCCGCCGTCCTCCGAATCCTGTGCCACCGGGTGTAATCAAATCATTGGCGATCGCTCGGGCTTGGTTAGGAAACCATTACACTCGCAATCGCCCCCGGTCACTTCCGAGCCGACTGTCATGCTGGATAGCGACGTACTCTCTTTCTCCGAGCGGAAGGTCATTTTTACGACGTCCAATACGATTGCGAATGATGTCACCCCGACATCCGAGTCGCCTCGACCGAAAATACCGAGTCCAATTCTGAGTCCTCGCGGGGAGGATTCAAGTTCAATCCGTCAAAAGAAGCTCTTGCGCGTGAGATTCGCCGACGAGGATATGAACATGCATGGTTCCAGGTCCACGAATACACCGACAATTGCACGAACGACGTCCCAGTCACATCAGCGCAGGCGATACGAGTGTCATCACGAGGGTTGCGGGATTTCTTATTCGCAACCGGCTGCGCTGCAGTGGCATCAAGCGCGCGTTGGGCATGTGGGGTGAAGGAGCTTTTTGGTCGGCGTCGGTATGTAATTCATCGAAGTAAAACAGCAGCTACACCAATTATGAACCGTTGAACTAGTAGCTATGCACTTCAAGAAATTCCAAATGGTACTCCTTCTAAAACTGGAATCTACTGCGGGAAGCAGAGCACCGAGCTGATCGCATCGTTAATGCCGGGCGGGAGGGTGCCGAACCCTGGGTAAGTCCCGTGTACGTCAATCCCGAGCAGTTGTCATCGCTGCACTTTCATTCAGTATTCCCATCTCGATGAGCAGGCAAAACGTACGTGTACATGATACACTCCCAGCCTTGATCTGGTCCAAAGCTCGAAATGTCGTCCTGGAACTTGGACGGAAAGTTGCTGCAGCTGCCGATGACGAATCCGTAGTCGGTGCAGTCCCCAGCAAAATCGGCGTCTGTGCAGATAAAGACGTCGCCGTCAACGTCGGCGACGGGGGTCTGCATCAAGGTTGGTCAAATCTAGCACAAAACAGAATATTTCAGTCCTTACCGCGGGGGCAGCGCTGACTAGCACTGCAAAAGCAGCGGCGACAGCAACGAAGTTGAGCTTGAGAGTGAACTGCAATTTGTTGTGCTTGGTAGACGAGAGTGTTGTTGCTCGAGTCTGAGCAACCCCAGCTACAGGACCTGGCTTTTATGCCTTCCTAAAAACATCCCCGGTGATTTTTGAGAATGCACGGAGTGGGGATGCGAGAGCACCGGGTAGTACAGCATGGTGTCCCTCAGTGTCAATGTGATCCTCCAGCTAAAACTAGACCACTTCTCAGAATCCGAGTACGTGTCAAAGTAGAGAAGCGGGGAGGCCGACTGATGGCGCATCAATGATGCGTCCGATTCGGCTTGCCGTAAGCCGAATCTCGACCAAAAAAAAACGTTGGACGGTGCTCCGAGGGATCTTATCCGCGGATTGTAGACACAAACTCACGCCGACACCGAGCGACCCCGTGTTGTTTGAAACCGACATGGGACAAGTATAAACCCCGCCGGACCTCTTCGCTGTTGCCGCCGTCCCATTCATAACTTTGCCTTCAACAACTCTCCCCCCCAGACACGCTCTACAGCATCATCCCATCGCCGCCTCACCGCGGTCCAGTACGCCTCCGGATACATCCTCGCATGCATAACATGCGGTGAACCACGAAAATACTCCTCGTTCACCCACACTCCGGCCGTCCGCGCTCTCCCGATATGTCCACGTACACGTTCGTCCAGCGCGATAATGTCGACGTCAGAGTACAGATAAAGCCGGCGGACGGAGTGGTGCATGGGCTGAAAAATCGCGTCTTTCTCTGAATTGCCATGATCAAACCGCTCCATGAAGTCCAGGATGAACTTGCGCAACTGCGGGCGCAGGTAGATCGCAGCCAACACGCGGTTTGCGAGGTACATGATGTTCCCGCGAACAAGAGTTGAAGCGTTTAGAAATTCGGCGTAGTCACCAACACTTGGGGATGAGTCCAGGACGAGGAGGGTGGGTCTGATTGGGTGGAGGGTGGTTTGTTTTGGTGTGTAATGGTGGAATTGGTTGATTGCAAGCGTGAGCCAGTGAAGTTGGACTATTCCACCTGCATACAAGTTCAAAATCGGATGTGCAGGCCTGCACGATGAAGGAAGAAGCACATACCGCTCGACAAACTGTGAACCAATAACCTGTACGGATCGGTAAAGAGGCCCAATTTCTCCAGTTGCTTCACCACCGGACGCATCCGTTCAATCTGAAAGTTGTGAAAGGAAGCCAAGACGGGAGAGGAATAACAGAGCGTACGCTGCTCGAATAGCTTCGCATTGACACTGACTCCGCATCACACTCGACGATGACTTGAGGCGCCATTGGATAGATCTTCGCGTACATACGAGAGTAGTGCAGGACGTGTGTGAAACGTGCATCCGCTCCCGCAAGTCAGCACAGCTGCATGTACGACGAGAAGGACGACCGACATACACCAACCAAAAATCATGATGAGCCTAGGCGGAGGACAGCTTCCTCAGCGGAGAGTGAAACGAGCCAGAGGGTATACGCACTGTGGGCCATCTTGGTCCGACGTTTCTCCCTCTGCCAACGGATTTCGGAAGTGGCTGAAGCTGGTTATGGGTGTAAGACCTGGGATGGGTTGCGACATCGGTGCGGTGGATGCAGAATCGGCACTCGGGTAGTCCAGGCACTCGGAGAATGGCAGAGAAGGGAGGAGGCAAGAGGGAAGCGGAGGGTGTGCCGGAGACGTGGCGGTCTCCCGTCCGAGTCGGTGATTGGATGGAATCTTTCAAAAATAACCCACAGAAGAGTGTTGACTCCACGGTCGGCCTGCCAGTGCATGATCCGCTAACGCGGTAGGAATCGGATGACCGAGCGTGCTCCAGGACCTATCATCAGTGTGCCATGGAGATAACTTAGCAAATTAAAGTCTACAAGCAGAGTTGTCCCGAGCAGAGTTGTCCAGGATTAGGCTACCGCACACGGCGGGAGGGATAGCGACCTCCAGAGGGAAATTCAGCTGGCAATGTGTTGGTTCCTCGGGTGATTCCCTTAGGGCCAGTCGAGCCAGTGACCAAATGCCACGTCGGCAGCGAATGTGTTCCCCGCTCGTCCAGCGTGCTGTATTATGTGGATGAGAGATTATTATTATTATTATTATGGCCAAATGGTCCCAATCTGAGTACCGGCCGACTAAGACATCCAGCGGTGGTGAGCTGTACCCTCCAACGAGTACGTCGACCACCTACCAAATGAAAAAGCCATAAAACATGCAATATTAACAACAAACCCAGGCAGAAACCAGCCACAGTACAAGTCCAAGAGATTAATAGTATTCAATCCAAGTCCGCGTCCAAAGTATCAAGATCCGCCTCGTCTTCCATCCACTCGTCGTCGCTATTGGGAGCAAGTTCTGAAACCATAGTAGGCAGTCGGCGGCCAAACCAGCGCCAGCTTTTACAAACGCGATAGATGAATCGTGCCATCGGAACGACGGTGTTCCAGTCGAAGATCAGCTCCTGCATACGAGTTTCAGCCTCTTCGCGCCCGAGAGGAGCATGCCCAAGTTCCACACCATACACCTCCGCCAGCTCCTTCCTCAACTCGATGCGCGACTCCACCGTCTCTCGTGCTTTGCATTGCAAGAAGACGTGTCCCGGTGT
Organism: Mycena amicta; assembly: GCA_029282125.1. Lineage (NCBI taxonomy): Eukaryota > Fungi > Basidiomycota > Agaricomycetes > Agaricales > Mycenaceae > Mycena > Mycena amicta. Next base: position 139,700 of record JARIHP010000025.1, read on the forward strand.
CTCGTACGCCCCCCCGCACTTACGACACATTAAAGTTTCCGCGGGATGCGCCTCCGGATGAGATCTTAGAGCACGAAAGAAGAAAGAGCCGCACACGAGCCGAGTGAGAGCCAGACGGTGGTTTGTGTGTGTCACCCGAGTCAGATAGTGTCTTCGAGCTAATGGGACCGAGATGACCGCAAAAAGCACAGTGTGAGTCATCATGATCGCGGGTACCGAAGTAAGATGCCGACGGATTTGATTGATCGGCCATCATGCCACGTCGTTCCTCGACCATCTCGTTCACTAACGCGTATTGCCAGGCATCCGGCTCTGAAAATCCTGCAGCTGGGATGAACGGGAGTTTAAAACTCGGGATCAACTCCCCTTGGGGCTATTTGCGCAGGTATCTCGGCGCAGTTGAGGCTGGCTCTCCGTCGACGCTCTTTCTGTCAAGATGACTCTTCAAGACGCTGGAGAAGTCAACAGGGATACACTGCGCGCTTAATGCCACCTATAAGAGCCCTCTACTTGCTTCAAATTCCTCCACAACCCAACAACCACCCACTCTCCCGAGTAATGTCCAACGCATACGCCTACTCGCGTCCCGCAGCGAAGCTCGTCTGTCTCTCTTGCAGACACAACAAGATTCGTTGCGAACCTTCTCCACATGCTCCTTCCGTTGCTTGCTCTCGCTGCGCACGCAAGGGATTGATGTGCCAGTACGTTCCTGCTGACGCGGCGTCGTCTCCGTCGTCTTCCTCCTCCACATACAACCACACTCCGACTCCATCACCATCACTTCCTTACACTGGACCTCCGCCGATGAATCTGCGTCCGCGGTATTCTGCTGGGGCTTATCCGGACTTGTCGCTCTCGGGACAGTCTTCGCCAGCGCAGTCGATGTACAGTGTGCCGTCCGCACCGTCGACTGGTTACGCGCCATCCACCAATTATGCTCCATCCACGGCGTATAACTCGAACGCCGACGCGTATGCAGCGGGCACCAACTACAACTACGGCCACTACGCATGACCAAGTCATCACTCGGTTGATTTGTTTGTTCCTCATCGCTTCGTCGATGGACGCGGAAGGCAATGGCGCTTGCGATTCATGGCAGTTAAATCTCATGTATCTGCCCTCGTACTGGCACATGTCGCCATATACCCCTGGCTTCCGAGCTATACGGATATCCGCGCGCAAGGACTTCTTGTATTATCGAGCTCGGACAGCGGACAATGTTTATTTCTACTAGCCATATGTACGTACAGTAGCTAGTAACCCATAATAATATCATGCGCCTCCGTCCCAAACTGAAGCATAACGCGACTCCTATGACGGTCCGTGGCGGTCCGATGGCCACGTCACACTTATTTTGGTCTTGATCCTGACCGCATCCGCCTGCAGCCCATTTCTTCCGATATCGTCCGCAAACGAAATTCTTACCAAATGCATGCAACGCCCCTCCTCGCGTCAACTCTCCTACTCGGGAATTCATCTAATCATCCTCATTCTCGGAGCGAGAATAGCTATTGGCTAATCCGTTGCTTCTGCACTCTTCGGACGTGCGTGGTAGGAAATACTAAAGGAGCGAGCGCCCAGAAGCCCATGGTCCATATGCACAGCAAGGACAAGCCATATTTGGCGTCTCCACGGGCATATAACGGCGTCGTACGTCGTCCTCGTCCCACCGTCCTTTCCCAACCCCACCATGTCTCTTCCTGCATTCGGCGCCTTGTCTACAGCGCAGGACGTAGCATCAGCCCTTTCCGCTCAAATTACGGGCAAGAATGGTACGTCCCTGTCCTGCTCTGCACTCACTTCCGCTCAGTCTCTGACTGCAGTCCTTATCACCGGTACATCTCACGGCGGAATCGGCTTCGAAACCGCGCTTGCCATCGCAAAATATGCCAATCTCGTCGTTATCACTGGACACAACACCGAGAGGTTCTGTATTTTCCATGGATCCATGGTTCATTTCAAGTTTGCCCCTCCGTTCGCTGATGGTACATTATAATTAGATTGAATCTCTCCTACGACGCCATAAAGGCGGAGCTTCCCAGCGCCGGTGTGAAGGCACTCCAATTGGATCTCTCCTCTCTGGCATCCGTGCGGAAAGCCGCACAAGAGCTCATCGAGGACGCCGAGCCGCTCCACGTTCGCATTTAATCCCATGATGCACGTTCTGTTCTCAGTCCCAGTGCAGGTAATCATCCACAACGCCGCCGCGACCATTGGCGAGTTCAAGCTCACCGAAGACGGCTTCGAATCTCAGCTCGCCACGAACCACATCGGCCCGTTCCTCCTGACCAAGCTCCTTCTCCCGCAACTCCTCGCATCTACGTCCACCACCACAGGATGTGTGTGGACTCCACGTATTGTATACGTCTCCAGCCTAGCGCACAGTTTCGCTCGAAAGGAAGATCTTCAGTTCAATACCGCAATGATGCGCAACCCGAACGCTGATACATACGAGGCGTTCGATATTTACTGCCAGACCAAGGCTGCTGCGATACTGATGGCGAAGGAGGTGACGCGCCGTGCGGCGGGGACGGTACACGCGTTTAGTTTGCACCCCGGAGGTCCGTAGATCTGTTCTCTGCAGTTCGCTGCTGATTTTCAAGTTTCTACAGGAATCTTCACGAATATCATGAAAAAGCGGGAATCAATTGCGAGTTTACAAGCCCGAGGTGGGTTCGTAATCGTTGACGTTGTGTTACGGGCTGCCTCCTCGTGATCATTCCAACCTATTCAAAAGATATCCTCACTTCGGACGGACAGCCCAGCCAGACGACGTTCCCGAATTGGAAGAGCGTCGAACAAGGAGCAGCCACGTACGTTTTTGACGTTACTGTCCGCGTTCAAGTTTATTGAACTTTCTGTACACCTACCCCAACTCACAGTACGCTGGCGGCAGCTTTCGAACGCAGGATTGAACATGAATCAGGCGGCTACCTCTCCGACTGCGTCCTGGCAAACCAGGATATCTCGCAAGTGTGTTTGGATATCGATCATGTGTGTGTTTCTTTATTTCTTTTCTCTCCTTTGTATCGTCAGAAATGACTTATCTACTTGTAGGCGATTGGGATGGCCCTGTGGGATGCCACGGAGGAGGTGTTGGATAAGAAGCTGTCGTTTTGAGCTGTCGTGCTGGTTGTATTCCTACTTACAAGGATTTGATGCCACATTCAGTTGTTGGATCAATGCATGAAGCTGCCACCTCTAGCTGGGTAGGCATTCGACATCGAAGGCGCATATCCTGTCCCATGGCCAGAAGAATACCCGTTCGTTGGTGCCGAGCCGTACATCGATGGCGTCGGAGAAGACTGTCCTGCCAACGATAGATCTGGATAGACCCCGCTTCAGTATCGAGGACGGAAGGGGGTCCCGTGTAGGGAAGCGAAGACGAGGACGGGGATGGAGTGGGAGTTGGAGCGTGAGACGAGTGGTTCTGACTATAGTTGTTGGACGAGGACGTGCCAGTCTACCACGACGCCCCGGTATCAGCAGGCACGCACTGGCACATTAGTCCTTTGCGCGCACAACGAGCACCCGCGATAGATGTTGCGTGTGGAGAAGGTTCGCAGCGGATCTTGTTGTGCCGGCAGGAAAGGCAGACGAGCTTCGAGGAACGCGCGTATAAGTAGGCGTTGGACATCGCTGCTGAGTGTGGATGGTTGGTGGAGTTATGAGACGACTTGAATCCAGAGCTCTTATACGAAATTCTCCAAGGCAGAATGAGTGGTAGGTTTTTATTTTATTTTATTGTCGACATCATCTTCCAGAAACAGTCGATTCAAAACCTTACATCCATGCAAGGCCTTCCTGGATGCATTCAATACTAGAGTCGCATGCGACATGCGCCGCAGGACCCCGTCACGTTGGAATGTGGCAAGACTACTACTGTCTTGGACGGTTTGGACCCGGAGATAGCTTTCGTATGCAGCAGCGTGTAAGCTGTTCAAATCGATTGCAGGAGAACTGGAATTATTGGAATTCATTCGAACCAAAACTACATGTGTCCGTGCTGGTCAATCTACGATAGAGTCCGTGGCCCATGCATGGATATACGGTCGATGGAAGGTCATCGTCGAACATGCCTCAGAGTCTGGCCAGAAGCTCGGAAGCTGCTGTAGTACCGCCCAGCAGCGAGGCCTGGTCCGAAGCAGGAATGCCTGATAACAGAGGGAACCTTTCTGTGGGTGGTGGTGCCAGTGGGGGATGCCCGTCGATATCGGGACTGTGATCATGTGAACGCGTTGAACGATTCAGCTACGGGTAACCGTAGCTGTAGCTGGCGTTGGGATTGTAGTTGCCAGTTGGGTAGACATTCGACATCGAGGGCGCGTATCCTGTCCCATGGCCAGCGGAATAGTTGTTCGTTGGCCCCGAGCTGTACATCGACGGCGACGGGGAAGGCTGTCCTGCCAACGATAGATCGGGATAAGCCCCGCCAGAGTATCGCGGACGGAGGTTCGTAGGCGGGGGTCCCGTGAAGGGAAGCGATGAGGAGGGGGTGGGAGTTGGAGCGTGAGACGAATGGTTCTGGTTGTAGTTGCTCGAGGAAGACGTCTGCGACGGCGCCGCTGTATCAGCGGGCACGTACTGGCACATTAGGCCCTTGCGTGCACAACGAGCACACCCGACAGATGGTGCGTGTGGAGAAGGTTCGCAGCGAATTTTGTTCTGCCGGCAGGAAAGGCAGACGAGCTTCGAGGGACGCGCGTAGCCGTAGGCGTTGGACATCGCTGCTGAGTGTGGGTGGTTGTTGGAGTTATGGGACGACTTGCATAGAATCCAGAGCTCTTATATGTGGCCTTGGAAAGTGCAGTGCACGCGTGTTGACTGCCCCAGTGTCTTCCCGAGTCATCTTGACCGAAGGCGCGTCAGTATGAACAAGGGGGTGGCACGTGAGCAATAGTGACAATCATGATGGTCGGTCGGTCCCCCCGGCCGACCCTTAAAATTTTTTTTTGGGGGAATTTTTTCAGGCCTGGGAGTGGCCTTGCGACACCCAATTGCCTCATAAATGGCCTCCAGAGCCAATAGAACCTCTTCCCTAATGTTAAATCTGGCAGCAGGCCTGGAGCAGTGCTTGTCAGCCGGTCATGATCCGATGTGACACCTTGTGACACGCTGAACTCAGCTCAGATTCGTGGCCAAACCACATTCTGCGACTATCATGGCTTGATTCCATCACTCTGTGGCCACTATGGCCCATTTTGGGCCGGAGATTAGGCGCTAAAGTATGTGTGACCGTGTGAATTAACTTCTCAAAAAGGAAATTGTCACGCGTCACGGTCGGTCGGTCCCCTCCCACAGGCTTAACTTTTTTTTCCATCATGTATTCCTTAATTTTTTTTCTGCCACCCCCTTGAGTATGAAGCCTAAAACACCCTACAGCCCAGACGCCCGAAGTCGCAGCTCGCGGAGCCGCAATTATAGCCACTGCGGCCATTGCACCACTGCATTCCGTTCTTGTGCCAGAGGTTTTCCTGTTGAGGTGAGAGGAGCTGAGTTGATGGGGGAGAGAGGGGTGACGCGGCGTGATCGCCGATCAATTCTCGATTGGCATCTTGATCCCGCTTCGGTACCGCGATGAGTCAGACTCTCTCCGTTGCACCCATCTCGCGGCGGCCACCGCCGGCCAGCGGTACAAGCGCAGTACTGGGATAGGTCGTGAGTCCATGCGAATCTGCTGTCCGGTAGCTCACGCATCGCGGCCGGCGTGCTCTATTAGCAGCTCTATACAATATCACATACGAGCTGCGATCTCTGCATGATTACTGCACGACACATCTCAGCGCCAGACATCTGCCTTCGTCTTCAGTTCTGTTGCTTTCTCCGCCCTTCTTCCGCCGCCGGGTGAAGGGCTGGTACGCGCTGGAACGAGCTGTTTTGATAACCCACACTGGATACACCCTGTGCTCCTTTTGCCGCGGCCACGGATCCGAGTACACCTACGACCTAGGCCGGGATCCTGCCTTCTTCCAAGCTGGGTCTCTCCCGACTCCTCCTTCTTTCGCCGCTCTAGTCCTCTCGGATCCCCGCCAAACACATCCATCTCTTGGTGCGACGGCAGCGGCAGAGCCTGCGGAGGACGATTGAAGGGATCTGGTAGCGGGAGAAGCGAAGCGCGAGCGCGATAGACTGGTGAGCAAACTCAAGATGCACATAGAGCTGGAGCTTAAATTTGGTGCGTAGTTTAGTTTTTATCTTGTTACTGTCGGGGTTAACATGGATTCAAGTTCGAGGCTTTGGATAGAGCTCAAGTAAGTGGCGCAAGATCTAGCCCAGGATCCTAACCACCCTCTTTCAAGCATGGTCTCTCCCGGCTCCTCCGTTTCTCACCGCTCTAGACATGATGGCTCACGGTCTCGTTCGGCTCAAAAGCAGCTTATGGAAAGGTATAAAAGCCAGACCTCGAACGTTGCTATTCCTCAGACTCCAGCAACAACAACTCCCGTTCTACCAAACAGAAGAAATGCAGTTCACCATGAAGCATAACTTCACCGCTCTCATCGCTCTCGCCGCCGCTTTGGCAGTGGTAGTCAGCGCGGCGCCGGCCGTACGTACGTGCTAATCAATTATATGCCTGCAACGTTAACTCATGAACAGACCCCCGCCTTGGCTGAGGCCCGCGCCGAAGACGTCTCCGCCCACGTCTTCATCTGCACGGACATCAACTTCGCCGGGGACTGCACCAACTACGGGTTCAACAGCGGCCAGTGCAGCAACTTCCCCGGCGAGTTCCAGGACGACATCTCCAGCTTTGGACCGGATCAGGGGTGGGAGTGTATCATGTATACGTGCGTTTTCTCTTCGGAGATGCGGTATAAGTACTGATGGGGAACTTGCAGCGATATCAACTGCCAGGGATTGACCTACACCGGGGTCTGGCCGGGCTTCAGCACCCTCCCGCCTGGAATCAACGATGCTATTAGCTCGGTGCTCTGCTTCCCCCAGTAGATGCAAAGTTCTCTGTGAAAGTTGAATTTGGTTGGGAGTGCGTGAAGTTTGATAGCTACTTGTTGTTCAAAAGCGTAGCTGACGAAGGAATCCCAACTTTATTTCGACCCTTTTTTCGATCTACACGAGTATGACGTTCTTCCAAATACTTATCACAGCGCGGCAGGAGCAAAATCACTCACGCCTCGCTTCTTGCTCCCAACCACGATCTTCACATGACTCAAAAAAACTCTTCCTCCTCGATCTCGCGAGCGAAATCATTCTAAAATCCACTGCATCCTTGGTTCGCAGCTGGTGCTTGTGCTACTATGTATATCGTGAGTACATCGACATGAGTTTGTGTTTCTCTGCTCGAAGCCGAGCGAAGAATAGTAACTTGGCGGAAACTCAAGTTAGGAAAACTCCAGTAACGAGAAAAACGTAAGGATACGAGCATGAAGAGGACCTAATCACATGCGGTTCCAGGACTTCGAGACTTGAGAAAAAAGAAACAATAGAAGAACGCGTGACTCGAACCAGAACATCGTGATCGTCAAGTCATTTTCCTCCGGTGAATGCAGCAGTATGCAACGCGAGCCTTAGATTCACGTGTGGGCACACTTGTAATACTATGTTTCTTCTCCGAGGTTGACAGACCCTAACTTGAAGACACACACGAACATAAAAAGGCCAGTCTGGGAAGCTCACGACTCGAACCAGAACGATCTGGATTTCTGACGCAGGGTGACCCTGGATAGAGTCCCTGCGGCAACATGCTACTCAAGCCTTTCATGCATTCCGGAGGGTATTGGATATATGGGCCATACTGTACTATTTCGACCTTAACTTCGCGTAATGCGTAACTTCCGGGGAAAAGTCCTTGTTTTTATTCGTCTAAGCCTCTTCGGGTGCGAAAAAAACGAAAAACTCTGAACTTCAGGTTGAAATAGTATGGCATGCTGAGAGCTGAATCGACAGCATTGCAATTTGCGAGGCCGTGGGGAAGGGAGGAAGAAAAGGCCGTCAAGTCTGCGGTTAATCTTCTAGTTGACCTCAAGTAACATGCAGTTAGAGGCGGAATCCGACTGAGCAGGGGAAGTAGTTTGGTTCGAAAGAACTGCTTACTCATCCATCAGTATGAGTCAGACATTGTTGACAGTTGTTTACTAACACTCTGCTCCTTTCCACCATGGCTGCGCTTTTCCCAGCGCTCTACCTCCTCCCGATCGACTACTCTTTCTACCCACCCAAACGAATTCCCCTCCATCCCAGCCGCGGCGTTGGCGGCAATAATGTAATCCGCATCCAGCGACAGGTCGACGGCACAGCGTCGCCCAGCGCGGACAACGGCATCTTCGAGAACCGCGTGCTGAGTCGGAGGCATGCGGAGGTGTGGCTGTCGGAGGACCACGGGATCTCGAGGGTGTTGATTCGCGATGTGAAGAGCTCGAATGGAACGTTTGTGAATGGCGAGCGGCTCAGTCGGGAGGGTCTCGAGTCAGAGCCGCGGGAACTGCAGACCGATGATATTCTGGTGCGTGCTGACTGCTTCCAACTGCTAAATTTTGTGTTCAGTGACTTGCAGGAATTCGGGTCCGATATTATTGACGACCAAGGCGAAGTTATATCCCACAAAGTCACTGCGCGGGCGACGTGTGCGTTTACCCTAGATGAGGCGGAAAGGGCCGTGGAGGTTGAGCAGGAGGCGTAAAAATGCGTAGGGACGATGTCCAGGGCTGGGAGCGTCTCATCTCTCCTATGTGTTGTCTTAATTGGTGAAGTTTTTCAGCCGATCGAAGTCGCCAAGGTCCTCCTATCTCTGTATCGACCCGATCGAAGTTTCTCGATCGGGGCAACGCAAATCTGGCTGTAACTTTTGCGCTGACGACACAACGGAGTCGTCGAAGCATTCCGTCAAGTATTGGAAATCCCCAGCCCTCTCCTCTCTCCAAAGCAAAGCGAACCAAAAAACAAAACAGATGTCAAAACCTCTATTAAACACCCGCAACGACTCGAACCAGAACAAACTGGATGTTACACGCAGGATAAGTAAGTAATCATCAACTGCGGCGTATAATGCTACTCGAGCGTTGAATTCAGATAGGAACACCTTCAGTACGTGCAACGGATCCTAGGTCTTTGACGCACAGATACAGTTCCAAACAGGGTATTAGGCAATGGTTGAGATCTGTTGGGGCCGCGATCTCCATGCTGTTCCAAAACTGTGTAAAAAAAAAAGGTTGCTAGAGCGTATGATCATGACTCGAACCAGGACCAACTGGATTTTTCCAGTATTGTAGTTGGACACCAGACACGGTTCTGCGGCGCATGCAGTATGCGATTCGATCCTTAAATCTACAGGGGAACACCTTGCGAGAGATTTCAGATCTTCTCCCACCTCGCACGCCCAAAAAACACAAAAAAAAAAACCCTAACCCCAAGGTCGAAATAATACAGTATTTTGAATCGAGGGCTCAAGTTCTGCACCATGCTAAGGTCGAGAAACGAAATAAAAATAAAGAGGAATCCTGTTGGAAGTTCACGACTCGAACCAGAACGAACTGGATTTTCTTACGCAGGGTACACATCAAGTGCTTGGCCAGACAGGTACCCGCGGCGCATGCAGCATGCAACTCGAGCCTTGGATGACATTGCAGGTTATTTTGAATCAACTGGTCACTGCCAAGGTCGACAGGGGAAAAAAAAAAAGGTGGCACTACTGGACTACATCTCCACGCACGACTCGAACCAGAATGAACTGGATTTTTCTTTACGCAGGTATAGCTTCGAGAGATCCAAATGAATCCCCTGCGGCGCATGCAGCATGCGACTCGAGCCATGGATTCATGTTGGTATGCCGCACTTACGAATACGTGCGACGAGCTGTACTTATTCTCCCCGAGCCACAATGTCGACAAAAAGACATATCAAAACAAGCAGCCCACGACTCGAACCAGAACGAACGGGATATTGATCATGATGCGCAGGGGTACTAACCAGCTCATGATCAACAGGGCAGCACTGTACCTCGAGCGTTAGGTGTATCCCCAAACTATTGGATATGAGGCTTGAGATTGAGCATCGCAAGGCAAGGGTGGGAGCAAACAGGCCGTTCCGAGGGTAAATTTCCCGTTTGCCCATGTACATGTACAAGCGGAGATTTAGAGCTGGATGTAGGGTTCTCGAGAGACGTACATAGTGTTACCAGGCTCGAGTTTGACGGGTCGCAGGATGGTGTCGCGGTCGTCGAAGCTCAAGATTCGTGTATCAAGACACCAAACGACAATACAAGTCAACGCAAATCGCCCCGTACGCGTGATTCAAATCCCCCGTCATTTCAAACCCCAACCCCGCCCATCGAATTCCTCGTCACCCTCTTGTTCTTCTTCCCCTCGCCCCCGCCGCCGTCCGTCAGATCGCGATTCCACACCTCCTGCGGGAGGACGCCGTCCAGCTGGGGCACGCCGGGGCCCATCCACAGCCCGGGCCGCTCGCCGAGCGCGCTGGTGGCGTTGTGGTAGGCTGCGAGGGGGTCTGTGGGGGTGGGACTCAGCGTCAGTGTGTCTTCGAAAGAAGAAGGGAGAAGGGAAGGGCTGGGAAGGAAAAGGAAGGGAGAAGGTTTGAAGGAAAAGGAAGTGAAGGTAGAACTAGGGATGAGATGCGCACCAGCGTATACATGCGGTACCGGCCCGAGGTGCGTCCTATTGCACGAAGTGTTGATCTCGCGACAGAGGAGACAGCGCGTGTGCGGGGTGACGGTCGAGTGCGCCGGGTCCGGCGCGAGGCAGGGGACGTTGTGCTTGAGGCAGCGCTCGCAGGGGGGCTGGATGGCGGTCAGTGAATGATAGAGAGAAGGGAAAGGAAGGGGAACGCACCCGCGAGACGATGACCATCCCGTAAGACACGTTCTAGCGAGGCCACCAGTCAACCCCGCCATTCGAGAATAGACAAATATTGAAACGCACGAGCGGACTCTTCGTGAACAGCGGATCGCCCCGTCTCACACGCGCTTGAGCCTTTGCGACCTCATGCAGTCCTTCGCGCTGGAAGAAGTCGCGCCAGTCGGTGCCCAGGGGTGGCCGCGCCAGCGGGTAGTTGTCCCAGTCGATGGTTACGGACTCGGCGGCAGCGGCGGCGGAGGCGGCGGCGCGGGTGCGAGTGGGTGGTGCGGATGCGGATGACGGTGTGGGTTTAGGAGCAGCTTCGGCGATGCGTTTTGGAAGAGAGCGGTCCTAAGGCAGGAAGATGAGCAATGCCAAAAAAAAAAATTGACATGCAACTCTCACCTGCCGCCCAGTCTTTGTCGCTTTCTAGCGACAAGTCGTGTTAGTATACCATTTCCCCCTTCGACCAGAACACACTTTGGAAGTAATCGCTGCATCGGTTCTCTCCACGGCGAGCGATTCGCACAGTGTTAGGAGCTGCAAGCAAGAGCAAGTTAACCTCCACCACCACAAAACGAAGCCAGAACTCACCCGTCGTGTCTCCACCAACTCATCCGGCGTGGCTTTCGCATCCAAGTCCTCCACGACCTTTATCTTCATCGCGACGACTTCCTGTTCGGCGCTCATTAGCCTTACTCCCAAACGCACGCCACAGCATGATTGCGCACCTCGCTCAGCTTCAACCGACTCCGCAGAACGTCCATCGCAGGCTCGTTCGGCTCCCTCGTATTCGCCGCTTCCAAATCCTGTGTGCTGGAGGTGTCAGTAGTCCGAGTCGTAGGCCGCGGGGAAACACGGAGGGACGGACGGCGTATAGACGAGATTTGCGCTCCGTGGCGGAGACAAGCTGATCGTTCATGCGCTGGAGGAGCTCCTCGAGCGCGAGCGGCAGGGAGGACACGGACACGGTGGCAGAGGGCATTGGCGCGAGGTTGATGATGCACGTCAGAAGCAAGCCGCGACGTGGGGATGTGACTGCACGTGGGATGTGACTGATCGCACTTAGCGGGGCGGACTCCGCCTCCGGCATTTGTTGATCGCCGGTCCGGCTTGTCCTTGACCACCATGACGTGGCGCTGAACGGTGAACGGTGAATGTTCAGATATGACTCGGAATGACACTGCACTATCTATCTGTATCGCTAGCTTGTCCCAGCGGACTCGCACTCGCCCCTCGCTCTAAGATCGCCCCTCCGCTATCGCGCCTCCTCGAGCGACCATACTGTCTCAGGAACCCACCCACACGCACTACGCCATCAAATGAATCGCCCCCTTCAAGTTGTTGAACAGGGGACAATTGGCACTTGACAGCTGCCCACACTTTGATGTGGCTCGCAAGATGCATCGCCCTCTTGCTCTTGCTCTTCCCTTCCTCCCTTCCCTCTGTCCTTCCCCACCAATGCCCACCCCCCTCCACCTCCTCTTCGTCCTCGTCCTGTCCTTACTCCCCCTCCTCACCCTCGTCGCCGCACAAGCCAACCGCACCGTCGACGACTTCTCCCCTTTACTCTCCTACACGCCCGAGAGCGCAATCATCCGCGGCGACCTCACGGGCTTCGACATCTCCAAGCTGTACAATGGGACTGTGACGATTATGAACGCCACGGTGGCGGATAGCGTCAACATGAGCTTCAAGTTCACCGGTGCGTCACGGTCTTCTTGCTCTCATCCTCATCCATTTCCTTTCATCCAACTCAAACTCAAACACAAATACAGGCTCCGAAATATACATCTTCCTCGCCAAACCCCAAAACGACGGCCAATTCGGGAACGGGTACCAGATCTACATGGACGGCGTCGCCGTGAGCGACGTCGGCTCGTTCGACCAGGAGACAGACGCCGAATACGCCGACCTAGCGTACTCCAACACCTCGATGCGCCTGGCGCCGCATACGCTGGTATTCGAGGCGACGGCCGGGGAGGTGTATTTGGATTATGTCGTTTTTCGGTGCGTTTTGACGTGTTGTTGTTCGCGGAAAGACACGAGGAAGGCTAATATTAGAGCTGTAGATCCAATAACCCTACACCAGAGACCTCGATCCCGCCTCTCCCCGAACCGTCCTCTGCGTCTGCGTCGGGCGTGGCGACAAGCGGTAGATCCAAAGCGACCACGGGCACCTCGAACCCGAACCCGCCCAACTCGAGCGAATCTGCGACAGGCACCGTGAAGAAACTCGCAAGCCATACAGCGCTCATCGCGGGTGCAGCGGCGGGCGTTGTCATACTGCTCTTGCTCGGTACGGGTGTCGCGGTGTGCGTCTTCGTGAGGCGGAGAGGCCGCAGCAGGACGCAGACGCAGAGCCCGTATGGAGGTGGAATGGGTCCGGGATATCCGCCGCCGACGATGAGCCAGGCGGGGAGCGATGCAGCGTTGTTGTACAACTCTTCTGCGGGAGCTTCTCAACACTCGCTGCATGGGCATGGGCATCACCTTCAACCCCAAATGCCCCCGCCCCCGCCGATGCCGAGGCCTCCTCAGCAAGAATACGAATACGCGCGTTATCCCGGGCCCGGGGCAGTGCAACAACAACAACAATACCAGCCAATGCACAACCCGTACTCCCCGCCACCACACGCTCAATCGTACGATACTTCGCCGAACGCGTATCTGCAGCCCCACCAACTACATCAACAACAGCAGCATAACGCGTACCCACCCTCCCCATCCCCATCTCCATCGTCACCATCACCATCCTCCCCTTCTGCATACTCCTCCTCCGCCCATTCCCATTCCCATTCCCTCGTATACGACCCGAACGCCTCCCGCACGCTCGCCTACGCCCAGTCACTAGAGGGCACGATATTGGCGGAACAGCGCGCGGTGGAGGCGGAGTATGCCAGGCCAGGCTCGGAGCTTGGTTGGGGTGATGAGAAAAAGCGGGCTATGGCGATACCAGTCCAGCAGCAGCAACAACAACAGAGGGGTAATGTCAACGAGGTTAAACCGGAGCAGCGGTTTGGCGTGATGAATCCCGATTCGCGATCGGTAGGAAGGAGTTGGAGTACGCGAACCGGGACGTCTACTGCTCCTCCACTGGCAAATCCCGCGCCTGTCTCGTACCCGTACCCTTCCCGAACCCCTTCCGCCCCTTCCCCACGTTCCCACTCGCGTTCCCCCGCAGCATCCAACCCACCTGCAAGCCCAGACATCTCGAACATCGCAGCAGAGATGCATGCGCTCCGCGCGCAGGTCGCGCGCCTCGAGGGCGAGCGGCTGGAGAGGGAGGGTGTGCCCCCGCCGGCGTATGATTAATTGGAAGTTACATTCGTTATTGTGGATTATACCTTACCTGCAAATCAAAATACTCGGGCCGAGATGCCCGACACGCGGTTTGTTTTTGGCTACCGGATTAGACATACGACTCCACTGAATGGGAGCGATATACCGATTTTTTACGGCCCCGAGTTCCTTTCCCTTAAAAGCGTCGACCGAGATACCCGAAGAGGTCGACGGTGAGGGTATAATAGCAAAGAGCCGTTGAAAGTAGCAAAGTACAGTGAGGAAAGGCTCAACTGTAACAGAGAGGGAGAAGATAAATGCGTCGGGCTTTCCTCGTGAGATACTCTGGCATAGTGTAAGTACCACATGCCCTTTAGTTCTTTCTCACTGGGTCGGATTAGATAAGATTAGATATCGGTCAATGCCGGATCACTCTCAGCATCACACTGATGTGACTCACTTCTTTTCTGCATCTTCTTTCCTTCTTACCTTCGCTCTCCCTCCCGAACACAACAACACGACGTCGGACACTGCCAACTCCCGAACAGCCAGGTTGGCACCTCGTTGTTGATCATCGCCCATCGCCCATGGGCGCTCTTGGTGTCAGTCTCACAGTGATCATGATTCTTACCCCATTCTCGATTCTCGCGGCTGGCAGTCGATGGGAACTCGGACCGTGACTCGGAGGTCTCACCTCATGAAGTTCCTTCCTTGGCCATGGCTCACCGGGTGACGGTTCTGAGCAGCTGCAGGGCAGCAGACGGACGAGACTAAAGTACGGCGTCTATTTGGACGGCGGCGCTGACTCAAGGGCGACGAACAGCGCTAGCGCGTCGCTTTGCGTGCCGACATGATTCATTTCGCTCGGTTGTCAACTCGTCAAAAAAAAAAAGACGCCCGCCAACTTCCACTCGAAAACTGTGAACTCCTCACAGAAGACAGTTGTTCTTCCACATGGTGGATCAATCTGTTTTGTTTCTTCTGCGAAGTTTGCGCTGCGTGGAGCCGACAGCGCTGGATTGGCCATGGGGCGCTCGTGGATCTGAATGCCGGCATGCATCGAACGCGCGCTGTCTTGGCTACCCGCATGGACGCGTCTCGCTGCATTCTTGCGCCGACTCACATCTTTATTCCTCTTTCTCTTTCTCACCACCACCTCCTCCTCATGTCCACCATCTTCCCCAAACGCGGGCGGCAGTCCTCCGCAGACCCAGATCTCTCCTACATGGACCTCGACGCCCCGCCATCCATCCCTGCGGCCGACAAGAAGAGGCGTCACTCCCCGTTCTCGTATCTGCGCATCCGCAAGCGCTCTACGGAGGGCGGGCTGAAGAAGAAGAAGTCGGAGGAGGTTGTGAGGTCGCCCCCGTCGACGCCCAGGGACCACCAAGCTGTGCGTTTTCTTTCGCATCCTTTTAGCGAATGCAATATTGACGCGTCGTAGCATCTACCACCCGTCCCATCACTATCCAATCATGCGCGCAACTACTCCGAGCCTCCTGCAGCCTACCACCCGCTTCCCATCCAAGTCGTGCGACCATATCAATATCCGCATCCACCGCCACCGCCCCGAGCGAACTCTGGCTCCGATTCATCCACCGCATCGTCCGCGTACCGTGTGTCCTCTTTTATTCTTCCTCCAATTTACCAATCTGCAAAACAGCGCCAACCCCACCGAACATGATGCATCCCTTCCCTTACGTCGTGTCGACCTCCCCCGACTCCTCCCGCGAAGACCTAACACATTCGAGACTCGCCACCGCACACGCTTTGCTCCCCGCTCCCGGCCCGGCACTCGCCGCAGCAGCCATACTCAGCGCGGCTGCGCAAAGTGGGGATGGGAATGGGCTTCCCGCGTTTTCGCGTGATGCGCTGGGTGCGGGAATGGGAATGGGGAACGGGATGGGGATCACAGCGCACGAGGCACACGGGTTGTTGGGGACCATAGCGATGGATAGAGCCAAGGTCGCTGCGACTGTCGGTGCGTATAAACCCCACTTCCTATCCTCGCCCTCGTACTCACCGTCCCCAGCCCCACTCATCACCAACGGCATGCAAAACCTCACCAAAGCGCAAACCATCGTCGACGAGCTCGTCGCCAGCGAAGCATGGAGCGTCGTCAAGGAAAGCGCCGCCGCGGTGCTCGAGCCGGCCAAGGACGTCGTCGTCATCCTCGACTCGGTCGTCAAGTATATCCCCGCCATAATGGTCGCAGAGTCGATTTTCTCGGTGATTATCAAGCATGAGTTGGAGAGGAATGAGAATGATAAACATATCGTGCGTTTTTTGTGCGTTCGTTTGATTCGGTTGCCGACTGACTGTGCGCAAGCTCGTGGTGTACCATACGATGGTGCGTTCTGCAGTTTATGAACGTTACGACGAATAGTACTGAAAACGCGCTGTAGACGATCTTTTGGTTTACGATGTGTGATCTCCAAGCCATCTTCCGCGCCGACCACGAGCATATCAAGAGTGCGCTGGATACGTTCTTCCAGGACGTGTGTACCACTCTGCACCTTGTATTGAAGATTCTAACCAACGCTTCCAGGTGGGCAAGACGATCCAGGATTTCGGCAACTTCCGCGAGTACGTCCGCATGTTCCTCTTCTACCACAATCGCTAACAAATCCCGCAACCAACAGAGTCTACTACCGCCACGGACACTTCACCCACACCCTCCGGTCCTCCGAATACCGCAAGAAGCTCACGGCGTTCACCACCGCCTTCGCACAGCATAAATCCGATCTGCACTTTATCCTCTCCGAGAGCTCGGCGCTGGAGATCCACGACGCGCTGGGGAGTGTCGGCGGGATGGCGGAGAAGCTGGATGCGGTGACAACGCAGTTGGCCGTCGTGACGGGGATGATGTTGGGCCCGGGCAAGCGGACGCCGTTGGAAGTGAGGGTGGATGAGGCGGTGAGGGAGGGTGGAAAGGGGGCGTTGCAGGTGCGTTGGTTTTGTGCGCCTCGATGGTTGCGGCTGATCCCAAGCCTGCAGGATATGTCGTTCCTGAACCAACTCGCTCGAGATCATTTCGGTGCCGAGGAGGACTTGGACCCGCAAGTGCAGAAGCATCTAAGCATGGGGCTGGACGAGGCACTCTCGGCGAATATGTACGTTTCGTCGTTTTTCCTTGCCGGCCTGCTGTTGATCCTCTTGTAACTCAGGCCCGCATTCTCCTTGAGAGTAGAGGCCGCGCAGAAAGACATGGCAGATGCCCTGGAGCGCTCGACGGATGCGATATTACAGCAGCTGAATTCCGGACCGTACCAGTTGATCAAGGACGAGGATATCCGTACCGTTTGGCAGAGCATGGTGAGTAGATTACTCTGTTTAGCAACTGAGGAGCGAATTGACAACTAACTCGCGACGTAGAACTGGAAGATCAGCTGCAAAGCACGTCATTTCGTCGATGGTAAGCAGACAGACTCCCAGCAGCTATTGTTGCAACGAACCTTATCTCCTTCTGGCGCCTTTCAGCCGTGCACAACCATTTCGCCCAAAAGTTCGGGGACCACACGCAGACGTCGGGTGAGATGCATAGCGATCAATGGACGCTGCATGTCCTCAGCCAAATAATCTGTACGCCATTTTTTCATTCAACCTCTCCGGCCCACTCCAACCGAGCCCCTTAGACTACCCAAACATCTCGGACGCCATTGACGACGACGGGAGCGGCTACATCTCCGTCCACGAGGTGAACCACTTCTTCAAATCAAGGCCGAAGGAATGGTCTGCGCCACAGTGGCTTGCGTAGTACGTCCACCGTTTCTTTCGTCGTTATGGAATACGCCAAGCTCATGACGAACTCGATAGCTGGGCGGCGGGGTGGAAGCAGAACACTCTAACATACAAGGACCGCTGCCAGGGCATCTTCTCCGCCATCGAAGCCGCCGCACGCACCGTCCACCCGGACAACAGACGCGCCGTCAAATCGTACATCCACACAAGCGGCATCTCGGAGCTCTATCTCGTCGTCAACTCCGTTGCGCCGGATTCCCTCAGAATGGCGGCCCCGGGCCACCATTCACCCGAGACGGCGCCGTTGAATGCTTTGAAGGCGGAGATGATGCAGAAGGAGACGGAGCATATTCGGTCGAGGATGGAGCGGATTCAGTATCAGCTCGAGAGTCCTGAGATGGTGCGTTTCTTCGCGGCACAGACGTCGGCTCATCGTGTTACTGCAGGTTCTCGCCGTGCTGGGCACCCATCGCTTAGAAGGGGTACGTACGTTTGCCCTGTCCTGTTTGATCTCTAACAATTCCATATAGTTCATCCTCTGCGTTCTCGAGCTAATCCTCGACCGGCATCTCCAGATTCTCGAAACGGCCAACTCCCTCGTTATCAACCAGCAAGAATTCGAAACCATGACCACCAGTTTGAAGAACCTCGTAACAGCGTTCGGCATGCGGTATCGAACTCTGACGGAGAGTTGGAAGCAACAACGTTTGGACACGGACTTTCTCGTCGAGTCCTTTGCTAGTGGGATATTCAACGACTGGCATGAGGTCTTTGCCGACGTGAGTGTTCGTTTCGTTTTTCGGTTCTGGCTGGACAAGTTTGCTGATGGTTTATTTAATTTGTAGCAGCAACCAACGGAAAACGCAAAGAGCTCACCAAGGGCAAAGCATATCACATCCCCGAGATCGCCGCCGAAGACGCCGCAGGAGCTATTGATCTTCCCGCTCCCACCTCAACCGACGTCGCCGGGTGTGCAGATTCCCGGCAGTCCTCCGCCCAGACTTGTAGTATGCATTCAGTCTCGCTGCAATCCATATATATTCTCACCGCGATTAGCCGCCCCATCCACATGGTCCCCGCCGCAGAAAATAACGTGCGTCGCAAAATAATGCCTTTCCTTGACTGACATTGGAACCCGCAGAATGGCGGTGGAGGAGCCCGTGCGTCGGACTACTTTGGTCAGTTTGACTTTGAGCGCCGTCCATCGGAGCGCCCAGTGTCCATCATCGATCCAGCGAGTATTTCGGAGCTCTATAGAGCCAAGGTCCGCACGCGTCTGGCTTTGTGTGTGATGTGCAGCTAATGAACCACCGGCACAGACGAAGAAGCCGAAGCTTGAGGACAGGATTACTACCCTCGAGACAGAGCTTTCGGATATCAAGGGTATGCTCGCCCAGCTGCTCATGCTTTCCACCCCCCAAAACGACCTGATTGACCCGCATATATACACACTCATTGATTCGACCCATCCATTGCATTCACTCGTTAACTTATCGCATTCGTATTCATACACACACATAATCTGTTGTATAATTCACAAATAATCGGGATCCAGGTGAAGGACTTGCAGCTCAAAAAGAGAGCTTCTCGCCTAAGACCTCCTCGGTCGCCAGCCAAAGAGAGAAGCCCGTCATCTAGATGATTGTTCATACTGAAGAAGCAGGGGGGAGGGGGGGCACTTACAGGATCCAAACAATTCTGTGCGATATCCTTGTTTGCCAAGTTGCCGTCGGAGAGGTACCCTCCCGATTGATCTATTTAGCTCTTGATTCACTTGTTTTAGATTCAAAAGTAAGGACGCTTACCTTCAATCCTAGGATCAAAGGCCGCGACGACCGTTCTGTTGGGCATATGAATGTTTTTATTGGACCAAGGACTTCAAAATGCATACGTTGCTGCGCCTTGTTCGATGGTCTTCCACTGCGGGAACGAGGTTGTGCTGGGCTTCCCAGTCCCATTGAGGATATCTGGGATATCGTCGAACAGAAATCGCGGGTAGGTTGGGATCGCGTACCTCGACTTTGTAGAGTCGCAATCGATTCCTCCTTCTTCATGATGTTGGTGAAATAACTGGACAGTTACAATCAGCCGCTGCCGCAAGGAGAAGAAGTAGTTTACGGACCTCCGGGATGCAAACTAAACGCATGTACCTTCCCCGCCGCACGGCGAGTTACCTCCTTCGCCATGAGAACCGCAGCGGCCTTCGTTTGGCAGTAGGCATCGAACGCCTCGTACGTCTCATGCTTGGGGTTGCGCATCATCGCGGTGCTGAACTGCAAGTCTTCCTCGCGGCCGAAGCCGTGTGCGATGCTGGGACACGTACACAATGCGTGGAATCCACACACATCCTGTGGTGGTGGACGTAGATGCGAGGAGTTGTGGGAGAAGGAGCTTGGTCAGGAGGAATGGGCCGATGTGGTTTGTGGCGAGCTGGGATTCGAAGCCGTCTTCGGTGAGTTTGAACTCGCCGATGGTCGCTGCGGCGTTGTGGATCAGTACCTGGAGTGAACTGAGAACAGAACGCGCAGCATGGAACTAAACGCGAACGTGGAGCGGCTCGGCGTCCTCGATGAGCTCTTGTGCGGCTTTCCGCACGGATGCCAGAGACGATAGATCTAGCTGGAGCGACTTCACACGGGCGCTGGGGAGCTCCGCCGTTATGGCGTCGCGGGAGAGCTTCAATCTAATATAATGCACCATCAGCGCCGGACGCAAATGCACCATGGAGAATACAGAACCTCTCGGTGTTGTGCCCAGTGATAACAATTAGGTTCGCATATTTCGCAATGGCAAGCGCTGCCTCGAAGCCGATTCCGCCCAGGGATGTCCCAGTGATAAGGACTGCGATGTGGAGAATGAGCAGAAGTGAGTGAAGAGCAGAAAACACATACCATTCTTGCCTATAATTTGGTCAGAAAGGGCTGATGCTACCCTCCTGGGCCGTAGAGGAGGAGCCAAATGCTGGAAGAAACATGCTGGGGTATGAGGCGAAAGGTGGGAGGAGCGAGCAGGTTTTATACACTTCCGACGCCCGGCCTAACCATACTTCAACCGATGGGGCATTCAGCGAGGAGCGTATTATTAGGATCGGTGACGGTGGCTGCATTCCATCCACCCTGCGGCACAGCGACACAGTCGGAGCGCCTGGATTACGGTTTTACGGAGTCTGGCAATGCTTCGGTCAGGGTTTTGCGGGGTCATTGAGATTAAGGTATGCGTACCATGCGAGCCACCGCTGACGCACCGTCGGCTCTAACACGCTTGAAAGTCCTCGATACTTTACTTGATTCAAGGATGGCGTGGCGCGGCTCACCGGAGACTAACGTGGCCGGGATGCGCTGCTGAAGTGTATTGTGCGGTCCAACGGCACAGGAAAGATGACACTCACATGGTCGTTATAGTGCCGATGGGAGCGATCCGGCGCTCGAGCTCCATACTTGTGGTGTCGACTCCCTCCAGGCGGGCTTTCTTCAATGGCATCGGGAATTCAGGCGGAGGACGCCGACTGGCTATGAGTCGCGTGCTATGGGAGTGAGGCGAGCGTGTGGGCTCGTACATCTAGCTCGCGGAAGTAAGCATTGTTCCTGGGCGCCAGAGGATCTCCGACCAGAAAGGGAATCTTGTCCCACATCTGTCCATCACCCTGATCACGTTCGGTCTTGCGTTCGAGTCCTTAGGTGCCTTGTCTTTTTGAAGCTCGGTTCTTTGCACTTCTTGCCGTTCAACCACGTTTAACCGCCCGCTGTTTCACTGTGTAACCTGCCTGTTCAACTGTGAGTACGTACTGATCCTGCGCCTCAGAGCAGCCCATGGCATCTATGTAACAGTTTCCGTAGAATGCTTAACCAAACGACCGTCGAGACATGTTAACAGAGGCCATCGGGCTTATTGAACTGGCATCGGGTTCAACGGCCGTTATTCACATCCGCTATACTTGAACAGGTGGGAACTACTCCTGAAGAGTTCTCACTAGCATGTTTATCTCTTTCGCAAATATGCGATGCGCGGAACCTGCAGGTTTCAACAGTGAATATCCACATCAACCAAGGAAAACCGAACACACTTGAGGGATGGAAATCATTTCCCCAGAAGTCAGCGCTATCTCCGATATGCACCGCATCCGAGAAGCCGTATACGGTGGGGTTATCGAGGATAGCCGTGAAGCACGCGTGGACATCCCAGCACCGAATCTTAACCTATGAAAGGTAGTGCACGACCTGAAGGCGTTGAGGGAGGAAACACACATCGATATAGTCTAATTTGAATGACTCGATCCGTTGGGCGAGTTTCGTGTTAAAGTCCAGGACGAGGGATGATACGAGAGTGCGAGTTTCTTGAGCAAGTTCGAGCATCTGTGTAATTGAGTTAGTAGTTGGCCCAAATTCACTAGGCTCACGTACGAGGGGAGTGCGCTCGATGGGCGGAACGTTGATGAAGAGGATATTGCGCGCGCCGGCAGCTCTGCTGAATTTGGCGCACAATCGACGCTGAGAAATGGAGACTCACTGCTGCGTCCAGGTCAGGTGGAGAGAGCGAGTAAAGCTAGCTCACAAGCTCGCGCATCAAAGCGAAATACGCATCAAGGAGGGTGTCGTTGAAACTGCATTCAAATGGTTCAGCGGCAGCATGTCCATCGAGTTAAACGCACACAAAACGATCTCCCTGCGACGCATAGCTGTTTGCGATGTCGTTTATGCCTGACCAAACTGATTGAACATCCCTTATTGGACTTCAAGGCCACGCACCAATCCACACCGTGAAAAGTGCCTCCGAAAAAATGAACCGCCCATCAGCTTTGTCTCTCAAGAAGCGCTGGACCTGATTTCTCAGGGATCGAACAATCGGAAACGGGAGGTACGGCGGAGCCAAATCGGCATCGATAGTTGCCCCGCCAGAGGCATAGTTGTGGGTGGGGAGCTGACAATAGTCTCGAGTGAAAAGACCGACGAAGTTTGCGCCTGGACAGCGTTTAGCTAGACGGTAGACGAGACCACGGATGGGATAACCTCCTCCGCCGGTGAGCCCAGGAAATCTGGGATTTCCCAGTGGGTTCTCCGGCGTTGGGAGTGTGGAATCGGGATCGAAACCAGTCGTTGTGTAGCTGTCGCCGCTAAAACGAATCGACGATTAGATGAATTCCGGAGCCGGTGACGCGGGCCCACAACAGAATCCAGGAGGCGTTTGAGGATATGATATGGGCTGCAGGCGGATGCCGGTCGTTCATGGTGGGGGTCGGAATCAAGAGACTCGGGCGTGACGTGGCCGGACGGCGACGGACCGTTCTGCCCGAACATTGACGGCTCGGCAATCAACCAGTCGGCACCGCCTTCTGCCTCGTCACCACCATGCCCGGGCGCAGTGCGCTAGACGTCCTCCCCGTCGAGCTCTGGGAACATGTATTCCTCGATCTACCTCCTCGCGCATCTCTCCTGCCTGCCGCCATAATCTCTTCCTCCCTCAACGCGATTGCCATGCGCTGTCATCTATGGCGGCACGATCTCAAACTAGATTCTCTCCTGCAACCGGAGCTCCAGTTGACTCTACACAATCTCAAGGCGCTCTCACTATACTTCTATCGCGAACCACTTCCCACTCAAAAGCTCGAGTTCGTGGCGTCTTGGCCGACAGTGCCAAAGGAACTCGAAGCGGCCACTGAACGACTGGAGGCGGTGGTCAAACGGATGCCACAGCTTCGAGGTCTAAAGATCTCATTCGGGGAGAACATATATCACCACTCGGCGACCTTTCGTAGGCGATTTGGCTCCATGTTTTCCGTCGTCGCGGGACACTGCCCTGGGCCGGTGCTCGTTTGCGGCTCGCAGATGATATTCGCCTGCGAACCGGAGGAACTGGGAAGGGACTTTTTCTTGTTGCGTTGCGACGATAGCGCCCCATGCATACTTCCCATGTGCATACTGGACGCAGAACTCCGATTAATCCAGGACGACGCTTCGCCTACCGCATCATTCAGCCTGCTGACGCTGAACACACAAAACCTGTCGTATTTCTCCATGGGAGACGGCACACCTCCTTCTCTCCTCCATTTCTCCGTTACCGTCCTCCGACACGCTACGTTCCCGAACCTGCGAACGCTTCATCTGAAGCATCACGTCCCTCTTGCCGTCCTGGAATCATTTCTGGGAAACCACCCCACCTTGGAACGCCTCGAATACGCGGTTGGTGCAGACGGCAATGAATGCACCCCAGCCGCGTACATTCTACATCCCTTCCTGGTCTCATTACAACTCCGCTTGTGCCCGGGTGGGGCTCATCCGCACCCGTTGCTTTCTATGCTGTTTGACTCCGCCAATATCCGCTCTTTCGAGTTTATCGTGGATGCGGAAACATCGGGCGATACTCTGTTCGCATCTTTGAAATGTCTCGCTTCCCGCACCTGCCCCACGAGGTTCTACACGCCCTCATTCCAGCTTATACTGTCCTTCTCAGCACCACTGCATGGTAATGGTTGGGCGCAACCTGATGCGCTCAAAATCGCCAAATCTCTCACCTCGGTCTGCTGGTTGGACATCACCGTGCCGTCCTTTGCTGCCGCTCGGGAGATGACGCCCTGGTTGGCTGCACTTCCGCAGTTTATCTACAGCGCCCACTTTACCGTCGGTAAGGCCGATCGATCTTGGCGGTATCTTGCCTCAAGCTCTAGTGCGGAGGCTCAGCATCTGGTGCGAAAAGCCGAGAGGTTTTCGCGGAGAATGCGCGGGGAAACGATGAACATCGGCGATGTTTCCTGTATCGTTCTGGCACACTGAGCGACGTCGGATGGCAGAAGACCGTTTCTCAGCGATGGATCATCGTGAGCATGGGACAGGGGCGGGCACATGGGCTTATTATGGGTAGCTGCGGTACATCGAGGTAGTAGAAATGAAGATTGTCCGCTGTCCGATTTGATAATACAAGAAGTCCTTCATCAGCGCGCGGATATCCGTATAACTCGAACGCTGGGACACGGGTATGCGGGTACGTGTGCCAGTACGAGAGCAGACACATGAGATTTAACTGGGATGAATCGCAAGCGCCATCGCGTTCCGACTCCATCGACGAAGCGATGAGGAACAACCAAATCAACCGAGTGATGACTTGGTCATGGGTAGTGGCCGTAGTTGTAGTTGGTGCCCGCTGCATACGCGTTGGCGTTCGAGATATACGCAGTGGATGGAGCATAATTGGTGGATGGCGCGTAACCAGTCGACGGTGCGGACGTCACACTGTACATCGACTGCGCTGGCGAAGACTGTCCCGAGAGCGACAAGTCTGGATACGCCCCAGCAGAATACCGCGGACGCAGATTCATCGGCGGAGGTCCAGTGTAAGGAAGTGATGGTGATGGAGTCGGAGTGTGGTTGTATGTCGAGGAAGAAGAAGAGGCGTGTGACGACGGAGACGACGCCGCGTCCGCAGGAACGTACTGGCACATCAATCCCTTGCGTGCGCAGCGAGAGCAGGCAACGGAAGGTGCATGTGGAGAAGGTTCGCAACGAATCTTGTTGTGTCTGCAAGAGAGACAGACGAGCTTCGCTGCCGGACCCGAGTAGGCGTATGCGTTGGACATTAGTCGGGAGAGTGGGTGGTGGTTGTTTGGGTTGTGGAGGTAATTCGAAGCAATTAGAGGGCTCTTATAGGTGGCATTAGGCGCGCAGTGTATCCCTGTTGAGTTCTCCAGCGTCTTGAAGAGTCATCTTGACAGAAAGAGTGTCGACGGAGAGCCAGCCTCAACTGCGCCGAGATACCTGCGCAAATAACCCCAAGGGGAGTTGATCCCGAGCTTGAACTCTCCGACGAGCAGCAGCAGGATTATCAGAGCCGGATGCCTGGGCAATACGCGTTCGTGAACCAGATGGTTGAGGAGAGCAACGATGTGGCATGATGGCCGATCAATCAAATCCGTCGGCATCTCGCTTCGGTACCCGCGATGACTCGCACTCTGCGCGTTCCGGTCATCTCTCATCCACATACTACAGCACGACACTGGACGAGCGGGAACACTGTGGAATGTTCGGAACACATTCCCTGCCGACGTGGCATTTGGTCACTGGCTCGACTGGGACAATCCTGCCCTACGGGAATCACCCGAAGAAACAACCACATTGCCAGCTGAATTTCCCTCTGAAGGTCGCTGTCTCTCCCGAGTACGCCGCGTTGCGGCCGCCCAATTCTGGACAACTCTGCTCGGGACAACTCTGCTTGCAGACTTCAATTTGCTAACTTCCAGTTATCTCCACGGCACACGGATACTAGGTCCTGGAGCACGCTCGGTCATCCGATTCATACCGCGCTAGTGGATCCTGCGGGCAGACTGTGGAGCGAGCAATCTTCTGAGGGCTATTTCTGAAAGATTCGCGTCTAAATAAGGCTGCAATCGTTATTCGGACGGGAGACTCGGACCGTCACGTCTCACATTATCTCCGCTTCCCTCTTGCTTCGTCCCTTATAAGTTGCCATTTACCTGCGCACAGACAATCACGGCCGATTCCGCATCCACTGCGTCAATGTCGCACCCTGCGCAACTCATCCCCGATCTTACACCCATAACCAGCTTCAGCCACTTCCGAACTCCGTTGGCAGAGGGAGAATCGTCGAACCCAGATGACCCACAGTGCGTACACTCTCTGACTCGTTTCACGCTCCGCTGAGGCCACCAGACTCATCATGATTTTTGGCTGGGGTATGTCGGTCATCCGTCTCGTCATACATGCAGCTGTGCTGACTTGCGGGAGTGGATGCACGTCTCACACACGTTCTTCACTACTCTCGTATGTACGCCAAGATCTATCCATTGGTCCCCCAGGTCATCGTCGAGTGCGATATGACGGCCTTGTCGATTGGAACCTATTCGGGAAACGTACGCCCGCTCTATTGTTCCTCTAACTTCCCCCGTGAACACGTTCAGATTACACGGATGCATCCGGTGGTCAAGCAACTGGAGAAATTGGGCCTCTTTACTGATACGTCGGGGAAGATATTGATTCACACCTTGTCGAACGGAATGTTCGCCTTCACTTTGCATGCCTGGTGGGATAATCCAACTTTCCTTATCCTGGACTCATCCCCAGGTGTTGGCGACTACACCGAATTTCTAAAATCTTCAACTTTCGTGCGCCGCGCGCAGCTCGTGTACCTGGCGAATCGCGTGTTGGCTGCGATCCACCTCCGCCCGCAGCTGCGCAAGTTCATCCTGGACTTCACGGAGGTTTTTGATCACAGTAATCCAAACAAGGACACGGTTTTTCAGCCTATGCACCCCTCCATCCCCCGGCTTTATCTGTATTCTGACGCCGATACCATCGTGATGGAGACAAGCGTACGCGGACATATCGCGAGAGTGCGGACGGCTGGAGTGTGGGTGAACGAGGAGTATTTTCGTGGCTCGCCGCATGTTATGCATGCGAGGATGTATCCGGAGGTGTATTGGACGGCGGTGAAGAGGTGTTGGGATGCTGTAGAGCGAGGTCAGGGAGGGGATTGGACAATTATTGCAGGGGGTTCACCGTTCATGACAAGCTGTTTAGAGGATGTTTAAGATCTTGTTTAGAGTCTGTTGAGACAATCTTTTAAGTAAACAAAGCCTTAAATGGCGGGCAAAGAGACGATTTGTATTTTGACCATTGCCCTACCAGAGGAGTAACGAAAAGGATGGGACTGGGACTGGGGGAGTCCCATTTTGATCGGCCGAAAGTCCTAAAATGGGTGATGAGTGGGACTCGCGCACATAAAAATGGGACTCGGGGAAATCACGGAGATGTTAGCGGAGATATTTGTGATGGAATGAT
Organism: Mycena amicta; assembly: GCA_029282125.1. NCBI lineage: Eukaryota > Fungi > Basidiomycota > Agaricomycetes > Agaricales > Mycenaceae > Mycena > Mycena amicta. The sequence continues at coordinate 167,316 of JARIHP010000025.1, forward strand.
GGAAAGCCGACATGCCGAAAGCCATGCCTACAGGTAGAATATAATTAAATAAAATGTGAATAAAATTTATATAGACTGATGGGGGTATACGCGAGGGTACCCATAAAGGCCTGGCGCTGCGTCAACGAATCTCGGATGTCAGCCTGCGTGGGAAAGGACTTAATAACAGATACGGCAGAATTGATTGGAATGATGCCGAAATGATGCGCAGACAGATCACAGTGGGACTCAAGCAGATCACGCAGGATTGCCCGAGTCCCAGTCCCATCCTTCTCGTATATACTCGCCCTACCATCAAGTGCTGTTCACCACGCTGCTCGACGTCAAGCAATCCAGCCATACCACCCGGAGGCTAACGAACCGATGAGGGTTGGGCTTCAGGATGAGCAAATAAAAATAAAAATACAGGAGGTGGGCCTAGAGGGAGTCTGACATGTTAAAAAATGGTCTGAACAGACTCTAGACAAAAAATCCTAAACAACCGCTAAACAGCCGGTCGTGAACCCCCTGGGAAGGCGACAACAGCGGTGGAGCGTAATGGACAGGTGTTGGTTTCGAACAACACGGGGTCGCTCGGTGTCGGCGTGAGGTTGTATTACTTTCTCTTGACAAGCGAATCCGGAATCCGCCATTTCTTACGATATATCCACAACACCCATCGTTTCCCAAACTACCTTACAGCGCCCCCTCCGGATCCATCCTAAATTATGCTTCATTCCCTCTCTCCTGCTCTTCCCATCTGGCATGCAAATCTCTGACTTCGACATCACCATCATACATCTCACGCATTTACTTTCCTCTCTATCCTCTCTCTTCCCTCCCCATCCATCTTGCCGAGAACCCTTCCAAATAGTTATCAGAATCGCATTTTACATACCAGCCCACTAACCTATAGAACACACCCTGCGCGTTCGAGCTTTGCTCCGCACTCGCGCGTCCGAGCCCGCTCCGCACTCGCGCGTCCGAGCCTTGCTCCGCACTCGTCTGCCTCGCCCGCTCCCCAATCCCGCTTCATCGCAGTCACCGCTACCCCCTGCTCCATTATCGAGCCGCGCGCGTAACCGGCAGACATACGAACGTCACCTCGCGCTATAGATAGTTTTAGATAATCGTGTACCATAGCCGCTATCGCGGCTCGAGCACGTTAATTGAGATCCACCACCACCACCACCACCATGTATTACTATCTATAATCGGCGGATAAGCTCCGGAGCACCGCCCGGTCGAGATTCGGCTTACGGAGCAAGCCGAATCGGACGCATCATTGATGCGCTATCAATCGGCCTCCCCGCTTCTCTACTCTGATACTCGGATTTAATACGCGGATTCCGAGAAGTGGTCTAGTTTTAGCTGGGGGATCACATTGACACCGAGGGACACCGTGCTGTACTACCCGATGCTCTCGCATCCCCACTCCGTGCATTCTCAAAAATCCCCGGGGATGTTTTTAGGAAGGCAAAAAAGCCAGGTCCGGCAGCTGGGGTTGCTCAGACTCGAGCAACAACACTCTCGTCTACCAAGCCCTAGAATGCAGTTCACTCTCAAGCTCAACTTTGTTGCTGTCGCCGCTGCTTTGGCAGTGCTAGTCAGCGCTGCCCCCGCGGTAAGGAAAATATTCTATTTTGTGCTCGATTTGACGAACATTGATGCAGACCCCCGTCGCCGACGTTGACGGCCACGTCTTATCTGCACAGACGCCGATTTTGCTGGGGACTGCATCAACTACAGCAACTTTCCGTCCGAGTCCCAGGACGACATTTCCATCTTTGGACCAGACCAGGGCTATGAGTGTATCATGTACACGTGCGTTTTGCCTGCTCATCGAGATGCGGAATACTGAATGTAAATGCAGCGATGACAACTGCTCGGGATGGACGTACACCGGGACTTACCCAGGGTTCAGCACCCTCCCGCCCGGCATTAACGATGCGATCAGCTCGGTGCTCTGCTTCCCGCAGTAGATTCGAGTTTTAGAAGGAGTACCATTTGGAATTTCTTGAAGTGCATAGCTACTGGTTCAACGGTTCATAATTGGTGTAGCTGCTGTTTTACTTCGATGAATTACATACCGACACCGAGCAAAAGTTCCTTCACCCCACATGCCCAAGACGCGCCTGATGCCACTGCAGCGCAGCCGGTTGCGAGTAGGAAATCCCGCAACCATCGTGATGACATTCGTATCGCCTGCGCTGATGCGCCTGGGACGTCGTTCGCGCAATTGTCGGTGTATTCGTGGAACTGGAACCATGCATGTTCATATCCTCGTCGGCGAATCTCACGCGCAAGAGCTTCTTTTGACGGATTAAACTTGAATCCTCCCCGCGAGGACTCAGAATGGGACTCGGTATTTTCGGTCGAGGCGACTCGGATGTCGACGGGGTGACATCATTCGCAATCATATTTGACGTTGTGAAAATGACCTTCCGCCCGGAGAAGGAGAGTACGTCGCTATCCAGCATGACAGTCGGCTCGGAAGTGACCGGGGGCGATTGCGAGTGTGATGGTTTCCTAACCAAGCCCGAGCGATCGCCAGTGATTTGATTACACGCGGTGGCACAGGATTCGGAGGACGGCGGGGAAGGGAGAGGAGGTATGCCGGTGGGTGCCGTTGCAACAGATTGAGGGCTAATGGAGCGAACAGGACGCGTATTCGGCATGCTCGTCGTCGTCAAGGATTGATCCAGATTAGGGCTCGCAGTCGAAACGAGACTATTCGGAGCAGATGATGCAGAGGTTGCCGAGTCGTAATTCTTCTCGTCAATCGCCTTGATCCGTTTGGTCTCCCTGTCCACATCTGTGTGAGGGATGTCCGCGTTCACGGGCTCCCACTTCCGCTTCGATTTCGGTGGTTGCGAGGAGGTGGAAGCCGGCGGCGTTGCCATCGGAGCGCTAAAACCGCCGCTCTGATCATGGTTCTGAGGAGGAGTTGCGGTGACGCTGGCGACGTGGCTGGTGCTGGGCTGCGAGAAACAAATCAGCAACGCTCTTGATCCGGCTACGTGAAGCGAAGAAAAAAACATACGAGATAATACCCCTGGGCGCACCAATTACACCTCAAAACGCCTCCAACGTCTGGATAGTGGTATTGTGTCCATGCCGGGGGAAGACGGCAGCAGGTCGTGCAGTACATGGCGGCCAGCTGGAAGGCACTGGCTCCGGTTGTTTCGGTGGGAAGCGTGGAGCGAGATGGTAGCGTGGCTGAAGCGTGGTTCTGGGAGGTAGAGGACGTCTTCGTCCTTGCAATGTTCTTCCCCGAGTCGACAACAGCGGGCTTGGAATCCTCCTTCGTCGCTGACTCCGCTTTCGGTCGAGCAGCGAGGAAATCAGCTCGCGGGGATTGTCGGCTGAGAGCCGAGTGTGCTAAAAACGGACTCAGTGATTGCTCTTGTGGAGGAAGAGATGGCTGCTCACTCAGCGAGATCCCGCCATTCTTGTCCGTTGAGCGTTTGAAGGCGAAAGACTACAGACGCCGTTTTGTCAGTCATGCAAACTCGGGCCGGTCGGCGGCACGGTGGAAGACGCACCTGCATCGCACGCAGGAAGGTCCTGAGCTTCTTCTGCATGGGAAAGAACGCAGGGAGGACGTCCTGCTCGAATTTGGCCTGGTTCCAGATGACGATGCTCTTCCCATCCTTCGACCACGACAGCGTGGGGTCGTTGGCTGGGCGCTTGGATACCATGCTAGCGAGGTGCGGAAGTCGTTAGCGAGGGTTTTGAGCAGAAACGACGGGACGTACTCGAATACTTGGCCAAGGAACGTGGCTCGGTCTTGACGACGAGCTTGCGGGTGAGCGGGAGGGGTCTGGGTAGTGGAGGTCGAGAGCGAGGCGGGAGAACCGCGGTGGGAGTTGAGAGGCAACGAGGGAGTACCGGAGGCCATGACGGACGGATGGTGGCGGTTCGAGGCAAGCCGCAAAAGGTTGGGCAAAATGAGATGATGTGTGACCTGGCCTGATCGGAACGGCGTGTCCGCTCTGCCGGGTGATGCGCAATCACTCGGTTACGTCGGGGACCCTGACCTGTCGGCCCGACTTTCGGAAGAAGCGGATCCGTGTCTACTGGTCTTCCTGTTGAATCTCGTCGCTTGGAATCTTGATTCAAACGCCTCTCCGGCGTCCCTGACATTACAATTTACCCTCAACGAAAAAAATAAATAATAATGCCACACAGGAAACTATCAGGGCATGGCTCGAACCAGAACGAACTGGCTTGTTTCAAGTTGATGCCCGCTCCACCAACGGATGCCTATGAGAATCGAGCCTTGAACAAATACGGACTCGAGAGCATATTCAATACGTGCTAGATAATTTCCGTCTCTTTTCCTGAGGCGTGATCCGATTTTTTGTTTGTTTTTTCCTTCATTTCAAAGCTACCCAGAGACTCGATGATATCTGGACCAGATCGACCTCGCTCGTCGGATCCTGATCGGAAAGGAGGCAGGGGAAAGAAAAAGATGTGAGGCACAATCATGCTACAAGAACATGGCTCGAACCGGTGCGAACCAGAACGAGCCTTACCTCTTCAAGTACAATTTAGAGTCCATATGCCGCGGTGTTGATTCCATGTTCAGAGTGAGAAGTCAAGAACTAACCGCAGGATGCTCAGTCGCCTCTCGAGCTCATAATGCCTAATTATGTTACACCCTGACTCCAATTTTGTGTGAATATATTCAAGCTATCGACGAAGAACAGAACAGAACAGATGCGCAAATAGAAAAGAAAAGAAAAAACATCCCCTATACAACACGACTCGAACCGAGGGCGAACTCGGTTATCTCAGCCTACTAAAGGAATGCATATGCACATTCAAGTTGACAAGCGAGTCTGGGACTGCAGCGCGTGTACTCGTAATAAGGGCGGGATCCGTTCAACTTACAGCGCTGGGTACATGTACATGCATGAGTCTTTCACTCGCATGCTGAATATCAAGGTCATAAGCACAAAGTCAAGGGGAGAACTCGAAGATCGAAGGGAACAAACAAAAAATGAACACTCGCCTCCGTTATGACTCGAACCAAGGTACGATGGACCTCGGTCTCAGTGCATCACATACACCACACGAATGCACAAGCGAGTCTACTGTACTGGGACTGCAACACATGTAATAGCAGGACGGAGCCCGACATCCCATCATGATTACCACCACCCATGCACGCTCCGAATAATGTACTCTAGAATAATCCGCATATATTGTCTATTCGCAGCCATTCGTCAGATCCACGTTATGAACAAACTCAAGGCCAGAATTCGAGGATCAAAGTAAAAAAAAAAGGCTCTTTGCCTTGGTATGACTCGAACCAAGGTACGACCTCAGTCTCATTGCATGACATCTAACGAACATACGAATGCGCAAGCGAGTCTGCTGTACTGGCACTGCAACGCGTAATAGTAGGACATCCCAGCCATTATATCATGATTGCCACCGAATAATGTACTCTAGAATACCTACAGTATCGTCTATTCGTCCATTCGTTCGTCAAAATCATGAAAAGTGTATCCGGTCCGGTATCCAATCACTCGGCTATGTCGGGGCCGGACCTGGCGGCCGGGGGCTAGTGTATGGATGAATAAGCGGATCCGTGTCTACTTGTCTTCCTGTTGAATCTCGTCGCTTGGAATCTTGCTTCAACCGCTGCCTCTCCGGCGTCCCTGACATTATAATTTACACTCAACGAAAAAATAATAATGCTGCCATCGGGCCATGGCTCGAACCAGAACCAACTGGTTGCATCATACAAGCGCTGAACACCGAAAGCTGTTGAATTTAGCCTTATTAGGGCCGCTCCAGGCCGGAAGCTCGTGCCAAACATCAGGCCAAAGTGATAGTGAGTGCTCGATTATAGATGAAGTAATTATGCCCGCTCCACCAACGGAAACGGATGCCTATGCAAATCGAGCCTTGAACGAATGCGGGGGACTCGGAGCATATTGAATATGTGCTAGAGAATTTCCGTAGGGGCTTGATCCTGTCTTCTTTTCAGAGCTACCCAGACACCCTCCAGAATGATATCTAGACCAGATCGACCGCGTTCCTCGGATCCTGATCAGAAGGAACAGGAAAGAAAAAGACCTGGGACTGCAAATTCATGGCTCGAACCAGGGCGAACTAGAACGAGCCTTACCTCTTCAAGTTGCACACGGAGGCAATTTAAAGCTCATGCGCTGTGGTGTTGATTCCATGTTCAGACTTCAGAGCGACAAGTCAAGAACTAACTGCAAGGAGTCAAAGGATGCTCAGTCGTCCAGCTCTCGAACTCATAACGCCGCACCCGGACTCCAATATTTACAGTTATCGACGAAAAACAGAACAGAACAGATGCGCAAATGGGAAGCACCACCTGTAGCTTGCGGAGGGAGGTGCGTGTTCTTGTGACGATCGGGAGGCGGCAGTGCAATGATCCGACGTCTCTCGCCTGCCGCCTTCATCTTCGTCGACAACAACGCTCACAAAGTCGTCGTTCCTCCTTTCTTTTGGGCCTCTTACATATCTCACTGGACCCTTCCTTCCTCCTACTGCTTACCTCTTTGCAATGCTGTTCTCCTTCCGCCGTAACCGTCAACGCTGACCACCACTTGGCCCCGACCGCCACACCAGCTTGGTTCACCATCGACGTCCATACTCCATACCCACCATCCGCCCCAAGACTCCCTCCTCGACACCACCTTCCTTCGTCTCACCACGCCGCCAGACTTGTCACTACTGACGACGCCGACCCCCCAGATCACCCACGCCAATGCCGACATCGCCTCGCTCACGCCTTACGACGACCTTGGCTCCGCTTGACTGGTCGCCTCCCTCTCCAATACCTCGGCTCCTTCACTGGCTCTTCTCCCTTGGACCCTCGCGCTCGTCGTCCAGCGGGCCTTGTCATCCGCGTCGCCAGGGCACAGCCTTGACATGAATCAAACGGCATCATTCAATCGCTTCGCCATTTCGTACTGGCTTCCATTCTCGTACTTGCGCAATATACTCTCCTCGCGGCCTCCCGTCGTGCCATTCTTACTTGCTTGATGCTCTTCTCGAAGTCCTGCACCGTTCTAGCCGCGCAGTGACATACTCCATTCGTCCTCCTGCACCGTTCCAGTCGCGCAGTGAGGTCCATGATTCACACTCCTGCACCGTTCTAGCCGCGCAGTGAGCTCTCCATTCACGCTCCTGCACCGTTACAGTCGCGCAGTGATGCCCTCATTCAATGTCCTGCACCGTTCTAGTCGCGCAGTGTCTAATTCAGACTCCTGGACCATTTAGTCGCGCAGTGACGACGCCTGGCACTCCTGCACCGTTCTAGTCGCGCAGTCACATCCCGCAATTCGATGCTCTGCATTGTTCCAGTAGCGCAGTGTCTACATTCAGCTGTCTACTGTCGCAGTGATCTTTCTATTCCAACTCCTGCACCGTTCCAGCCGCGCAGTGATGTCTCTATTTATAACCCCGTACCGTTTTCGTTCTGAAGTTACGTCTCCATTCATACTATTTTATCAATCTATTGCACAGTGTTTGGATTCTTCAAGTCCTGCACTGTTGTAGTCGTCCAGCAATGGCTTTCATTAGGGTGCTGTAAGTAATTCCGCGGGCCATATATTTACACGTAAAAATTTCGGCGCTCTCTGGAGGTGTCAAAATCCTGCTATCTTCGAGTTTCCTCCATTAATTTTTAGTCTTGCACCTATTTAGCCGTGTAGGAACTCAAGATTTTCGTTGAACTCCTGTACTGTTGTAGTTGCACAGTGCTTTGCACTTCACTCAAGCTCATGCTCCCATTCAGTCGGGCAGTAACTTACCTACTCAATTTTAATGTCTACTTCCCTGCTTCCAGCATTCGAACTGACGCCGGGTAGTGACTGGCTTCATTCTAAACTCATTCCGTCTTACTCTCAGTCGCCATCTCAGGCTCGGTTTTGAACTCCTTCTGGTTCCTGTTCAACTGCCGCAATCCTTCGACACTATACATGCATCCCATTCAACCACATCTCCAAATTTATTCACAGTCAACTGCCCTTCAACCTCTTTGTCTCGAACTTGAATGACTTCAACCTGCAGTCGAGGTCCTCAATGCAAATCCTCTGCCCTCGCAGCCCTCACGACAGTTACTCGGGTCTCTCTCCCGCAGCCGGAACCTCACTCGAGCTTGTTTCTTCGAATATCTCCTTCATTTCGAGTTGCTTTTCATGTCACTCGAGTCCTTGCGCTCTATCAAAGCCTGACTCAATTCGAGCGGAAGTCAAGCCACACTTGGCGTTCCTCTTCCCCTCGGACTCGTTTCTACTCTGCGCAGTCGATCCGGGCTTCCATCATACCCCATGCGCTATGTTCTCTCCTTCTGTCTCGATGCCTCCGACCTTCATGGTCAGATAGGATTCCCAGTCCACCGCTTCGGATATATGCGACTCTAAGCTATGCCCATTGCCAGTCCACACTTCTCACCGTCTGAGCGTTCCGTTCCACTTGCTATCATCAACTGGTATTCGCATTCGGGTTCCTACCCCATCTATTTCCTTGCATTCCCCGCCGTCAAGTAAGACGCTCAATTGAAATTGCATTTGAACACGAACTATATATCTGATTCAAGCTTGTTCTTGTTAAAACATTCCATTCTTACCCTGTGGCACTTGTCGCTGCGTCAGCGTCCAGCGCCGCACAATTTTCGGGTTCGCGAACCTCGACATTCGATTTGTGGTGTGAGCTTACAATGTCGCACTTATATGCACACCCGCATTCGCCTTCCTGGTCGTCGTGTCTGGCTTTAACGCAACCACATATTCTTTGGTATCTACTCAGCCCTGCGGCCGCCGCCGCCACGGTCCATTTCGGGGACCCCGGGTTCCATACCTCCATGTTCTTGATTTCCACGGGCTTCGAGGGCATTATTGCCGATGGACTGCATCTTATCTCTGCATTCGCATCAGATCTAACTATGCCGTCCCCCTTTTCTACCAACTCGTTCATCTCTCATTCGGCAATTATTCCTGGTCTCTGACCGGGTGCCTGCGGCCTTCGCTCCACCCTGGACCACCCATGAAGATTTCCTGCCCTTGTGGGTTGACCCCCACACCCGGTCTGCCTTCACGCAGAGTTGACCATCGTCCGGTCTCGAATCAAGACCTAGCAATGGTCACCGGCAGTCTCTCCACGACTCGGACTCAAGAGTTACGAATAGATCATGATTTTTAGAATTCCAAACTTGTGTATTGCCGGCCTCCAAGTCATTCCATTCCATTCAAGAGTTACGTTGTCCGCAAGGCCGCAGTTCTCTCGATGAAATAAATAAATAATAACCTTCGTCGTTAGCAGTACCCCACAGGCTTGCTTAAAATTGGCAGTAAAGTGTCGAGCGCGGCTTAGCGTTTCAGAATCTTCCTGCGCCATTAATAACTATGCCAAAATTGCATTCGAACAACCGGTCCATCTGTAAAGCGTTCAGGCTGGCCCACTCGTTACGGAGTGTAAACTTGAAATCACGTCAAACCACCTGTGCCGATCCTTCTTTCTACCACCATCTAGCAGAATGCATGCATTCGAGTCTCGACGTTCAGTTCGCTCCGGGCTTACCTCAAATTTCAATTTGCTACCCACCATTGGCAACCGTCAAACCTTCGTAACTCGCGTACGTCCCCGAGTGAACTGGCATCCTTCCATGGACTTCAACGTCCTCTGATTGAAGTTGAATTCGCCTCCCTGAATGAACCAACCGTGTCTCTGATCAAAATCGACTCAATGGACTTCCGTCGTTCGCATGACTGACTCATCCGTGCTATATCTGCCTTGATCTTCGTGCACACACCGTCGTTCCCATCCATCAAGCTAGACACCTCTCGGCCTTCACCCGCGAGTCGATTTCTGCCCCTTTCAGTACCTTCACATATACGGCCTGGACTTCCAGCCTAGCTTTTTCGGAGCTTGCGCTGCTCGACCGAATTTGAGAGTCGCCGCGACTTGACCGTCTATATTTGCTCTGCCATCAACGTGCGCCTCCTCCGACTCGTGTGTTTCAACTCTCTCTCAGACCATCAACTTGAGTCGAATTCAAAGCGAATTCCTTGTTCCTGGTCTCGCTTTCATGGCCAACTCAGGGCCCCATCACACTCGAGCTCTTCAACCCACTGCCACAGTGCCATTCCTCTCCGATTACGACCTCCGTCGCAACAGCTTAGCTTCGCAAGCCAAAAATGATATTATTCTGCTGCCCGTCTCTTGGGTTAGCCTTTCGTTCGCTTCAGCTGGGGCAGCCTTTTTGGGGCATCCTCGCTCCAACGGCTTGCACCCAGGAGACGGCTTGGTCTGCGAGCCGCCTTTCCTCCCCCGCAAACTTCAATACAGGTGTTTGGCTAGGTCCTCTCTTGTTCCCTTTTAGACTCAACGAAAGCGAAGTGAGGAACAAGAAAAAAAAAAAAAAAATCTAGTATCACTCCATCATGACTCGAACCGAGGACGAACTCGGTTATCTCAGCCTACTACAGGAATGCACGTTCACATTTACAAGCGAGTCTGGCAGACAGGCGCATGTCCTCGCAATATGGGCGGAGCCGCGGAATCAGTGCAACCAACTTATAGCGCTGGGTAAGCTTACTTCACTCGCATGCTGAATATCATCAAGCTTGTAACCACAAAGTCAAGCCCAGAACTCGAAGATCGAAGCAAAAACAAAAACAATCCGTTTCAAACCAAGGTCCGACGACCTCAGTCTCAGTGCATAACATACGAATGCGCAAGCGAGTCTGCTTTCACTGGAACAGATGCGCAAATAGAAAAGAAAAGAAAAAAGCAAGGGCCACCGCGATAATGACTCGAACCGAGGACGAACTCGGTTATCTTGGCCTACTAAAGGAATGCACATTCACATTCGAGTTGACAAGCGAGTCTGGTAGACAGGCGTATGTCCTCGAAATATAAGCGGAGCCGCGGAATCAGTTCGACCAGCTTACAGCGCACTCGCATGCTGAATATCAAGGCCACATCCAGGTTATAAACATACAGTCAAGGCGAGAATTCCAAGATCGAAGCAAAAAAAAAAAGGAAGTCGTCCTTGATCATGACTCGAACCAAGTACGACCTCGGTCTCACCGCATAACACCAATGCGCAATCGAGTCTATTGTGCTGGCACTGCAACACATGTAATAGTAGACGGTGCCCGAGGGCCGACATCCCTCTATGATTACCACCACCACCCGTCCACGCTCCGAATAATGTACTCTAGGATATGTACAGTATCGTCTATTCGTAGCCATTCGTCAGATCCACGTTATGAACGAGAACTCGAGGATCGAAGGGGGAAAAAAGTATGATCCGCCTTAACTATGACTCGAACCAAGGTACGATAACCTCGGTCTCACTACCCCAGCACAAGATACACCACACGAATGCACAAGCGAGTCTGCTGTACCAGCACTGCGACGCCATAATATTACGATTGCCACCCCAAACAATGTACTCTACTTAGTCCCCTATGTACAGTATCGTATCGTCTAATTCGTAGCCATTCGCAGCCATTCGTTCGTCAAAAATCATGAAAGAGCGTATTCGGTATCCGGTATCCTGTTTTTGTGAGGGTATTGCAAAAGAGAGAAAAAAAAAGAGTATGCGAATGTGGGTTCCATTGCGAGAGGGAGAGGGAGGGAATAAAAAGAGGAGGGGGCGTAGAGATAGAGATAGAGGTGGAGGTGGAGGGTAGAGATAGAGAAGAGTCTCACGCAGCACCCCACCAAACCGCCCCAACGATCGCCGCACCAGCACCCAACGCACCAAGTAACAACAGCACCTCCTCCATATGCATGCTCGTACTCGTGCTCTTCTGTATGCTCACGCCCTTGAGACCAAGACGCGAACTGTGGGTGGGCGGAGGCGGAGCCGATAGCTGCACGTGGCCGTTCTATCGTTCAAAGTCAATATCGGGGAAGGAAGGATAACAGAGAGAGAGAGAGAGGAAAGGGGAAGGGAGACACGTACCCCAGTCCTGGCGCTGACGTTCCCCGCAGGCGTCAACAACCCAAACCCAAACCCAAACCCAACCCCCGTTGTTGTTGTTGTCGTCCCCGCCGTCGTCCCCGCCGTCGTCCCCGTCGTCGTCGTCCCCGTCCATCGTCCCGGGAACCGCACCTCGCTGTCCTCCGAGGCCTCTTGTACATGACTTGCACCACCACCGTTCCCGTTCGCATTCGCATTCCCAGCAGCGAGCCACCTCGCAAGCGCCTCCGTGCCCGTGTCGTTGACAGAAGCGGAGGTAGTAGTAGATGTAGCAGAAAGGGAGAGGGAGGCACCGAGTTCCGCGAATCCCATTCTTGCTGGAGGCTCTGCATACTGGCGCTCAGAGCCGCTGTGATCTCGTCCATCTCGTCCGTGTCCGTATCCGGAGACGACAAGGGGGAAGGGGAAGACGCCGCCAAACTCTCCTCGAGCCGGTCGACGCGCCGTACCAGCCCACCGAGTCCGTCGGCTGCTGCTGGCGTCGAAGCCTCGACGACGGAATACGTCGTCGTCATCACCGGTGAACTGGGACTGGGACTGGGACTGGGACTGGGCGCCGGTGGGTACACCCTCTGCTCAACCCGGACAGCCCTCTGCGCCTCGGCCTCGGTGTACGCACACGTTGCCCGTGCAGCCACTTTGCAGTGTACCACTTCGCCTTGCTCGCCAATAATGTCAATCCCGAATTCCTACAAGGGTCACTTCAGTTCTTCCCTCCACCACCCAGCAGAGCAAATAAGAGGAACGCACCAGAATATCATCACTCCGCACCTCCCACGGCGCCGACTCGACACCCTCCAGACTCAGCCGCTCCCCATTCACAAACGTCCCATTCGAGCTCTTCACATCGCGAATCAACACGCTCGGCGTCTCCTTCCCCTTCCCTCCTTCCCCTTCCCCCAGCTCCAGCCACACCTCCGCATGCTGCCGACTCAGCACGCGGCTCTCGAAGACGCCGTTGTCCGCGCTCGGCGAGGACTTGGCGTTGAGCTGTCGTCCTATACGGATTACCCCACCATGGCCAGAGGAAGTGCCAGTGAGCGGGATGCGTTTGGGCGGGTAGAACGAGCCGTCGAGCGGGAAACGTCGTGGGAAAAGAGGAAGGTGTTGATAAACAGATGTCAATAGATGATGCATGTGTCACGCTGATGGCCATGGCTTCTTCTGATACGACGACGACGCTCACGAGAATATGCTTGAGTCCAAGTAAAGAAGAGCTCACCGCAACGCGTCTGGCGACTTACTTCAGTGACTTGATATCCAGGTGCTCCGAGTCAAACAGTCGAACTCGATGCTTTCCTGCTCTCTCCGCACCTCGCGCCGCAGCATCTTACACTGGCAGCCGGGTCCGCCTGCATATTCTCGTCTCCTGTTTGCTCCTTCAGAGCCATGGCTGCTCAGGCCTCCAGGTGGCCGGCTCCGCGCGCAGAACAATCGCAATCGGCGCAAACGGTCCTATCCGGGCTTACTACTGCTACGGCTGCCTGCTCTCGGGTCCACCGCCCGTGGAGAAGGAGACGGAGAAACAGGTCAAGGTCAAGGTCAAGGTCGTACCCTCATGTTTTCCGACGGCGAATGCGAATGCCATCTCGCCATCGCCATCGATATCCGAATCACCGAACCCCGAACCGCCGAGTGAAAATACCCATTCCGATACCCAGAGAAGCGCGCGCTGATACCACTCCCCGCCGTCTGTCTTTAACGCCGTTCCATTGCTGGGTCCGTTGAGAACGGGGTCGCTGGTTCATCTCGCAAGCAACACCGACAAAAGCAATCCCATTCAAGAACCATTTACTACTCGCTAACTTTTACGTCCTCGCCACTGTATTTCTTGATCAACTCGGCCATCCCTCAGCGCCTCCCCTGAACTTTCACGTCCTCGCCGGTATATTTCTTGATCAACTCGGCCACCTGCTCCATCGGCTCTTCTGAACGTACCCTCGCCATGAGGTGCATCTTCGCAACATATTTCCGCACATCGTCGTAGATGTCATGCAGTGCAAGCTCGTGTGTTTCCAGAAGCCAGCTGATGTCATTGGCAGCAAGGGCCTCCGGCGGCCAACGCAACATGCGAAGGAAGACCTTGTGGAGGATGATGGTCAGTCCGACGATATACGCCATGAAGGTGCGGACGGTGGGCTCGCTGGCTAGCGTTAGCGTGCGCTGACTGAAGAAGAGGTAGATACCTGTTCTGGTATACGTTGCCCAGCAAACTGACGACCGCGGCCGATATTCCATACCCGAGCCCGCCTATCCAACTCACAGTCGTACCGGCCACCGGCACGATCCACTGCTGGATAGTATCCAGTGGAACGTTCGACCTATTCAACACACTGTTTACTGATTCCGGAAATATCCAAGGTGAGTACATACAACCACTGCTTCGCATCCGACACGTCGGCTGGGGTCGCGAATTGCACTACAGCTTGCATTTTTTGCTTGAAGTCCGCGTTTCGAAGGAGCTGTAGAGTATTCGTGCACGCTGCAAGCGAATAATGGAAACAACGCACCACATGAGGATCGTAAATGTTCCAGACATCTACCATCTCGTCGTGAGCGGTCTCGAGGCACGCACTCAGAGTTGATATGGGAAGTTTCGCTGTCGAACCGAGCACGCTCCAATAATCTTGATTTCAGGGATGAATTTGCAGGAAAGAAGACAACACCGCGGGGGATGGCGAACCTTTCACGCCAATACTTGCCTGAGATGAGTACTAGGACGCCGAAGCGAGAACAATTGCTCACTCAACGCATGCCTCAATTTTAACTTTGGCATTTTCTCGCTGCGCCATCGAATAAACCAACCAGGCGGTATTAGACCCGGACTCGGATCCGTTGTTTCGCACCAGATCCCGGCTCATCTCGACGAGTTCATCGAGAGCAGCTTTATCTGGTGTTGCGGCACTGCCGCCCGAGAGGCCTGAAGAGGTCAGCATCCCAGAGCCGCGGGATGGAGCCCACGACGCACCGGAAGTTTTTGCACATTGAATGGCTCCGTTTATCCGTTCCAACTCATCTCTGCAGAGTAACTTATATTTCTGCTCGGCCAACGAGTCCGGCTGCGGTTTGCCTCGGCGCTTGAAGGAGTTCACAAGCTTGTCATATTGCGTAAAGACGACAAGGACGGGGACTATCAGTAATGAACAGGCGTGAAACAGGGAATTTGGCCAGAAAACCCCACTGTTCAGTCCCTGAGCAAGCTTAAGAAATTTCTCGTCTCCATCTTCGAACACGCGTGCTCCGGAGTGAGGTATCTGGATACAAAGCCTGGTTCCTGTCGGAGTATGGACGGTACTCCAGGTCGATAACGCACCAAATAATGTGGACCTGATCTTTGAGGTCAACCTTCTCAGCTCGTGCATGAAGGAAGATCTCTGCCTTCTCGAAGGTTTCCGGCCTCCCTGACTCGAAACCCATCGAATCGTGCACCACAACCAGAGGATTTTCCGGAGGGAGGAGCTCCTCTTCGATGTCCGCTTCGCCGGTCCTGTTGTGCGAGACGGACTGCGCGGATAAGGATCAGTCTCGCATGAGTAGTGCTGAGGAAAAATGTACCGCCTTGTTGACACCGAAGACATGTGCGATGAGCGACGATTTGCCAGACCCAGTCTACTGCGTTTAGGACGTCTCTGCGCTCTCGGTGTTCTACGAACCTTGCCAACCACGAGAATACGCAGCCTACGCGATATCGGTGATCAATGCTGCGATCGGGTGGTGCTCGCCGGCACTCACCGGGGGCACTCGTCGAGGAGCGCAGTGGTCGCACTGCGCGGTGGGTCCTGAGGTGTGGACATTGTGGAGAAAGGAAGACGCGGGGGCTCCATTTGCTCCGTGACAGCAGAGACTTGAGTGGCGATTGAGAGGCGAGAAGATGGAAGCGAGATCGAAGTTAGATTGAATGCAGAGTTAGGGGTTAGGGGTTAGGGGTTATAACGGATAGGGAGATGTGCCGTGAGCAAGCAAATGAACACGTGCCGTATACGCGCCCAAGATACCAAATCCCGCCCGAGACCGAACTGAATTGAGAGGACGCCATGTCCAGTGCCGTAGTTGTGGGAAGGAAACGGTTGGATGAGGATGTGACGGGAGCTCGTCGAGAAGGTCGAAGACGAGAAGCACCGTGACAGGTGATGGGGACGCTGATGTCACATCCTAACCCCCTTCTGTTCAGGCATTTGGACCTGCGAGCATAATTCAAACCCCCGCCCCCTTTAGGCCCGAGGGATCAAACATGATTATTATCGGAAGGCGCTGTGCAGCGCATCGTTGTACTTCCGCAGCGGTGGCAGTGGGGTGGTGGGAAGACGGAAATGATCGAAGCGAGATCGAAGTCAGACCACGAGACTACTGAGCGCCGAGTCCTCGTCGGAGTCCTCGGGAACTTTGATACCTCCGAAGGGCAATCGTGTTCGAATGCAAGCGCTGTCTGAACATGTATCAAAGTTGTAGCCGGATCAAATCGCTCCGGACGTCCCGGACGCTCATTTTCTCGCACCAAAAGTTCATTGAGGGCGGGTTTCGAACCGACGCGCCAGACTTGGGCACCGCAAGAATGCAGGAGCGTCCAAAACGGTGCTGCCAGACAACCATAGTTGAGCAGGGCCACCCGCCGATGGCAGCCTGATTCCGCATCTTGGGCCAAATTTGTCCGAACATGGGTACTAAGTGGTCGAAGGTCCTGGCCAAATTTGACCCAATAAGTATTAAATTGTTGGGCACTTTTGAACCCAATCGTGTCCGAACAGTTACAAAACCTCCCAGCGTACTGTCCAGGTCCTGACGGCACTCCATTTGCTCCGTGACAGCGCAGATATCGCGGTGGCAGTTGGATGGCAGGAAGATTAGATGGACATGAGATCGAAGTCAGATCGAAGTCAGACCACGAGACTGAAGGCCGCCTTGCCTCACCCAACCATCTCCCACCCGGCATGAGCAGGTACGCCCGTCTTACCCGTCTCGATGAAGCTGATCTCCTTCAGTGCACGCGATCTCAGGGCAGAATGCGAGCATTTTCGCGTTCTAATTATCGGCCGTGCGAACGCGGGGAAAACGACAATCTTGAGAAAGGTGTGCGGGGCGAGGGCGGATGAGAATCCAGAGATACTCAGAGCTGGCGGGGACAAGGTGAGTTGTGCTGCCAGCTTGGGATTTGTGTATTGATCCCCCACAGCAAGTTGAGCTGCAAGGCAGCGCCAAGGTGCGCTTTCAAGTTATGCTTAGCATGCTAAACACTGTTCATCAAGCGCGGCAAACATGATATCGAGGACGAGCTCGTTTTCAAGAGCAACCCACAATTCCTCTTCCACGACTCTGAGGGCTTCGAGTCTGGTTCGACATCACAGGTCGAGAAGGTCAAAGAGTTCATCAAATCCAAATCTGAGGGCCGCTCGCTTCAGGACCAGTTGCACGCTATCTGGTACTGTGTTGGCTGTTGAGACAGGACACTGCTCATTGTTGTTGCAGGTGCTGCCTGCCGACGGATACGACTCGTCCATTGAATGGGTTTGAGAAGGATTTCTTTGACAAGAACGTCCACGGCAATGGTCGGTGTCTGGAGTTCACTGTTGAAAACACCATGACTCATATCTCCTCCGAGTGCCCGTGATCATCATCTTGACAAAATACGACGGATTGCTGAATGAAGTATACACCAACCGTAGTGATCGTGGGTTGGAGGATGAGGTGGCCGGAGACAAGGAAGGGCTCGAAGAGGATGCTAAGACACATCTGAAGAATTACTTCCATATACCGCTCCACCGTCTGGAGTCCGACTTCCTGGTTCTCTCAGGTGTGTGCACATTACATGTCCATTTGAGCCTCTCATATGTGTTCTCTCTGTGCAAGATATGCATGAGGAGAACACGGAATGCGATGAACTCATTGCAAAAACCACCAATGCCCTTACAAACGATGCACTCAAGCTCCTCCTGGTTTCCGTGCAGCAGAACAATATCAACCTTTGCACATTCTATGCGGTTACGTGGTATGTTGAATGTTGAATGTTATGTCAAGCTAATCAGAAGTTTTAGGGTATTGGAGGGCAAGGAGTCCTTCCAGGGTATGTGTGTCCGCAACGGGCTCTGGATGATTTAACAGGTGACAGGGTCGGTGGAATGCATACTGCAGTGGTTCCCACACTTTTGGGTACGATGACAACTTTATATGAGTTTTGTGTGGCATTGAATGTCATCAGTGGTCTGGGGTGTGTATCAGGGGGGGTTGTTACTTTGTCTTACTAGTGTTTGGCATAGGAAACATATGTGAGTGCTCAAATACAACAGTGGGACCTATTGAGAATAGGAATTATAGGAGGTGGGTGATAGCACAGGTATAATATGATATGTACAGGATGAATTTTCCGCAGAAAGTGAGTGGTCCTGCAGTGGGTCTCCTTTCTGATGCGGCCGCTGAACGTTGTTTCTGCAGGCAGTGAGTGGTCCTTCAGTGGGTCTCCTTCCTGATGCGGCCGCTGAACATTGTTTCTGCAGTCTGTGAGTGGTCCTGCAGTTGGTCTCCTTCCTGATGCAGCCGCTGAACGTTGTTTCCGCAGAAAGTGAGTGGTCCTGCAGTGGGTCTCCTTTCTGATGCGGGGGCTGAACGTTGTTTCTGCAGGCAGTGAGTGGTCCTGCAGTGGGTCTCCTTTCTGATGAGGCTGCTGAACGTTGTTTCTGCAGGTTGTGAGTGGTCCTGCAGTGGGTCTCCTTTCTGATGCGGCCGCTGAACGTTGTTTCTGCAGAGAGTGAGTGGTCCTGCAGTTGGTCTCCTTTCTGATGCGGCCGCTGAACGTTGTTTCTGCAGAGAGTGAGTGGTCCTGCAGTTGGTCTCCTTCCTGATGCGGCCGCTGAACGTTGTTTCTGCAGGGTGTGAGTGGTCCTGCAGTTGGTCTCCTTCCTGATGCAGCCGCTGAACGTTGTTTCTGCAGCTCGTGAGTGGTCCTGCAGTTGGTCTCCTTCCTGATGCGGCCGCTGAACGTTGTTTCTGCAGCTCGTGAGTGGTCCTGCAGTTGGCCTCCCTCCTGATGCGGCTGCTGAACGTTGTTTCTGCAGGGAGTGAGTGGTCCTGCAGTTGGTTTTCTTCCTGATGCAGCCGCTGAACGTTGTTTCTGCAGTTTGTGAGTGGTCCTGCAGTTGGTCTCCTTCCTGATGCGGCTGCTGAACGTTGTTTCTGCAGTTTGTGAGTGGTCCTGCAGTTGGTCTCCTTCCTGATGCGGCCGCTGGATGTTGTTTCTGCAGCGTGTGAGTGGTCCTGCAGTTGGTCTCCTTCCTGATGCGGCCGCTGAACGTTGTTTCTGCAGCTTGTGAGTGGTCCTCCAGTTGGTGAAACCCCATTGTACATCAACCCACCTCCTACAGAAGAAGACCACTTCTGCTATCTTGAACTCCGTTGCAGAGTATCCTGCCCTCAGTTATGTTAGTCCTACTTTCGCCTATCTTGCAGATGTCAAATTACTGACCAAGAACACAAGGTTCTCAACCCTGGAAGCCTTCAGGAAATTGCTCAGGCTGCTGCTGGTAGGAACATTTGTCCAATTTGAAGCCTGAAGCTGATCCCCCCAATGTTGTCTGCATTATTGCAGAGCAGACCTTCATTCATCGAACACACTTAACAGACACTCTCCAGGATGGGATTCCTGTAATGGTGCATGAATATGCCACTTCAAACATTGAAGCATTGCTTCGAGCAGCGATTGGATCCCTCAATTTCTCAGATAAGACAGGTAAGGCCATCAAGGCCTTTAAAACAGAGGACAGGAATGATCAGTTTGCAGCTATGGCCACTCAAATTGCCAAATTTGTCATAGAGTATCGACACCGTAAGCCCATCTGTATTCCTAATATGTGCTTACAGGTTGATATGTAGGTCTGTGGCCAATTGGAGGGGAGTGAGTCTTTCGGGATGTTATTCTCACCTGCTGTTTTCTTGGGCCTCCTGCCTCGCATTCTACTAGTTCCATATGATGTGTATTCCTTTTCGTGAAGACTTTTTTGGCCAAAGGGAATCCAACTACGCAACAATATAGAGAGAATCATCAGGTCCTTGCCAACCGCCTGTTCACCCATCTAGACCCACCACTGCTCCAGTTCCTCCCTCTAGATAATTTTCGCTGTCAAGTACTACTTATATTTACTGCCTGATTCGGAGCCGGGGCGTAGGCCCCTGCTATCGACGAAAAACAGAACAGATGCGCAAATGGAAAAGAAAAAGAAAAACTGGACCACCCCATAATGACTCGAACCCAGGACGAACTCGGTTGTCTCAGTCTAAGCAAAGGAATGCACATTCACATCCAAGTTGCACAAGCGAGTCTGGCAGACAGGCGCGCACATGTCCTCGTACTACGGGCGGGGTCCGTTCAACCAAACAACTTACAGCGCTGCGTAAGCTTACATGCACAAGTATCCCACTCGCATAAGTACTGAATATCAGGTCATAGGCACAAGGCGAGAAGGGAAAAAAAAAGCACAATCCTGGACCGTCTTAGCTATGACTCGAACCAAGGTACGACCTCAGTTTCAGTCTCACTTGGATAACCATGCAACCAACATGCGAGTCTGCTGTACCGACACTCAGCCTCAGACACTGCGACGCCATAATATTATGATTGCACCCCTACTCTAAAATAATCATCCCCAACAGTATGTACA
Organism: Mycena amicta; assembly: GCA_029282125.1. Classification (NCBI taxonomy): domain Eukaryota; kingdom Fungi; phylum Basidiomycota; class Agaricomycetes; order Agaricales; family Mycenaceae; genus Mycena; species Mycena amicta. Next base: position 187,923 of record JARIHP010000025.1, read on the forward strand.
GTATCGTCTAATTCGTAGCCCATCCGTTCATTCGTCAAAATCATGAATCATGAAAGAGCGTATCCGATCCGGTATCCTGTTTTTGTGAGGGTATGTACTGTACTGTAGATGATAAAGAGGAAAAAAAAGTGTGGGTTCCATTGCTCGAGAGAGAGAGAGGAGAGAGGACCGAGGACCGAGGACCGAGGAGAGAGGAGAGAGGTAATAAAGACGGCGGCAATAAGAAGGGAGGCGCTCACGCAGCACCCCACCAAGCCGCCCCAACGATCGCCGCGCCCGCACCAAGCGCACCAAGCAACAACAGCACCTCCTCCATATGCATACTCGTGCTCGGCTGTATGCTCACTCGACCAAGTTTAAGCTTGCTGGGATGGGTAGGGGGAGGCGGAGCAGACAGCTGGACGTGTCCGTTCTATCGTCAAAAGTCAATATGGGGGAATGAAGAGACATGAAGGGGACACGTACCCCATTCCCAGTCCGCGCGCTGACACTCCCCGCAGGCGTCAACAGCCCAAACCCAACGCCAAAGCCAACCCCTGTCGTCGTCGTTGTGGTCGTCGTCGTCGTCCCCGTGCTCGCACTCGTCCATCGTCCCGGGAACCGCACCTCGCTGTCCTCCGAGGCCTCTTGTACGTGACTTGCCCCACCACCGTTCGCATTGCCGGCAGCGAGCCACCTCGCAAGCGCCTCCGTGCCCGTGTCGTTGACAGAAGCGGAGGTAGTAGTAGATGTAGCAGAAAGGGAGAGGGAGGCACCGAGTTCCGCGCGGAACGAATCCCATTCTTGCTGGAGGCTCTGCATACTCGCGCTCAGAGCCGCTTTGATCTGGTCCATCTCGTCCAAGCTGTTCGTGTCTGGAGAGGAAGACGGCGACGACGACGAGGAAGGGGAAGACGCCGCCAAACTCTCCTCGAGCCGGTCGACACGCTGTACGAGCCCACCGAGTCCGTCTGCTGGCTCGGAGACGTATTCCGTAGTCGTCGTTATCGCCTCCAACTCCCGCTGCAGCCTCCCCAGCTGCTCCTCCAACACATCCAGTTGCGTCCCCAGCGCCAGGGCCGTCCTCGCTTGCCCGCCAACAACAACATGATGCTCAAACGCAAGCGGCGAATCCGGCACCCCGTCGAGGTCCATCGCTCGAGGCGGGCGCGGAATATCCAACCCCAGCCCAAGGTCTTCCCATCCATCCGACTCCTCCCCCTCCTCCTCCTCCTCATCATCGTCGTCTGCATGCATCCGCAACTCCCGCTCCCGCTCTTGCCGTCTCCTCCGTCTCCTATCATCCCTCTTCCTCTGCAGCACGCCCACTTGTTCGCGCAGGGTCGACAGCTCGGCAGACAGGAATCGTGCGTTCGCGACGATTCGCGGTGTTTCCGTTCCCGTTCCCGTTTCGGTGGAAGTAGTGAGCGCGAGTGCAGCGGCGGAGACCGCAGCGCTCTCGAGCTGTCTGCGGGTGTGCTCCAGCTCCACGCGAAGACTCTCGAGCGTTGTCGGGGAATGCGCTGGAGGAGAAGGCTGCGTATTCGTGGACTCTTTCCCAATCGCATTCCCGGTGGTCTCCTCCGGCTTCGTCTTCGTGTGGCCATGTGCGTGCGTTTCCTGCTCGTCGCCCGCTCTCGGCCCATCCCGTAACCTCGCGAGTATACTGTCGAAATCGCCCGACTTTGGCCGGATGCGCTCCGAGCCCATCCCGCCCATCCCCGCGAGCCCTGCCTGTTGTTGCTGCTGCTGACTCTGGTTGAGCTGTTGCTGCTGCTGTTGGTTCTGGTTCTGGTTCTGTGGCCGTCGCAGCGCCGGCGGCGGGGATGCGAAGGTGACGCCGTGTCCAGATGAGGATGATGACGAGGAAGGTGACGGTGACGGTGAACTGGGACTGGGACTGGGACTGGACGCCGGTGGGTACACCCTCTGCTCGACCCGTACAGCCCTCTGCGCCTCGGCCTCGGTGAACGCACACGTTGCCCGTGCAGCGACTTTGCGGTGTACCATTTCGCCTTGCTCGCCGATAATATCAATCCCGAATTCCTGAGGTCAGTTCACTTCACCATCCAGACGCAGCAATAATAGGAAGGCCGCGGACGCACCAGAATATCATCACTCCGCACCTTCCACGGCGCCGACTCGACACCCTCCAAGCTCAGCCGCTCCCCATTCACAAACGTCCCATTCGAGCTCTTCACATCGCGAATCAACACTCTCGGATTCCCGTCCAGGCAGGCGGGTGCCGGTCGTTCATGGTGGTCGTAAGAGACTCGGGCGTGACGTGGCCGGACGGTGACGGACCGTTCGGCCCGAACATTGACGGCTCGGCAATCCACCAGTCGTCGGCACCGCTTCTGCCTCGTCACCACCATGCCCGGGCGAAGTGCGCTAGACGTCCTCCCCGTCGAGCTCTGGGAACATATATTCCTGGATCTACCTCCTCGCGCATCTCTCCTGCCTGCCGCCATAATCTCTTCCTCCCTCAACGCGATTGCCATGCGCTGTCATCTGTGGCGGCACGATCTCAAACTGGATTCTCTCCTGCAACCGGAGCTCCGGTTGACTCTGCACAACCTCAAGGTGCTCTCGCTATACTTTTGTCGCGAACCACTTCCCACTCAAAAGCTGGAGTTCGTGGCGTCTTGGCACACAGTGCCAAAGGAACTCGAGGTGGCCACTGAACGACTGGATGCGGTGGTCAAACGGATGCCACAGCTTCGAGGTCTAAAGATCTCATTCGGGGAGAACATATATCACCACTCGGCGACCATTCGTACGCGATTTGGCTCCATGTTCTCCGTCGTCGCGGGACACTGCCCTGGGCCGGTGCTCGTTTGCGGCTCGCAGATGATATTCGCCTGCGAACCGGAGGAACTGGGAAGGGACTTTTTCTTGATGCGTTGCGACGATAGCGCCCCATTCATGCTTCCCATGTGCATATTGGACGCAGAAGTCCGATTGATCCAGGACGACGCTTCGCCTACCGCATCATTCAGCCTGCTGACGCTGAACACACAAAACCTGTCGTTTTTCTCTATGGGAGACGGGACACCTCCTTCTCTCCTCCATTTCTCCGTTCCCGTCCTCCTCCACGCTGCGTTCCCGAACCTGCGAACGCTTCATCTGAAGCATCACGTCCCTCTTGCCGTCCTGGAATCATTTCTGGGAAACCACCCGAGTAGTTGGTGCCCGCTGCATACGCGTTGGCGTTCGAGTTATACGCAGTGGATGGAGCATAATTGGTGGATGGCGCGTAACCAGTCGACGGTGCGGACGTCACACTGTACATCGACTGCGCTGGCGAAGACTGTCCCGAGAGCGACAAGTCTGGATACGCCCCAGCAGAATACCGCGGACGCAGATTCATCGGCGGAGGTCCAGTGTAAGGAAGTGATGGTGATGGAGTCGGAGTGTGGTGGTATGTCGAGGAAGAAGCGTGGGACGACGGAGACGACGGCGCGTCAGCAGGAACGTACTGGCACATCAATCCCTTGCGTGCGCAGCGAGAGCAAGCAACAGAAGGTGCATGTGGAGAAGGTTCGCAACAAATCTTGTTGTGTCTGCAAGAGAGACAGACGAGCTTCGCTGCCGGACCCGAGTAGGCGTATGCGTTGGACATTAGTCGGGAGAGTGGGTAGTGATTGTTTGGGTTGTGGAGGTAATTCGAAGCAATTAGAGGGCTCTTATAGGTGGCATTCGGCGCGCAGTGTATCCCTGTTGAGTTCTCCAGCGTCTTGAAGAGTCATCTTGACAGAAAGAGTGTCGACGGAGAGCCAGCCTCAACTGCGCCGAGATACCTGCGCAAATAGCCCCAAGGGGAGTTGATCCCGAGCTTGAACTCTCCGACGAGCAGCAGCAGGATTATCAGAGCCGGATGCCTGGGCAATACGCGTTCGTGAACCAGATGGTTGAGGAGAGCGACGACGTGGCATGATGGCCGATCAATCAAATCCGTCGGCATCTTACTTCGGTACCGCGATACTCCGTATATTATCGACATGTCTCTAATGCTGTGCACGCTTTGATCGGATCAAATACCGGCCCGGGGAGCGGAGCGACCGGCCTCCCTAGTCATGATGATTCACACTGCGCGGTTTGCGGTCATCTCTCATCCACATACTACAGCACGACGCTGGACGAGCGGGGAACACTGTGGAATGTTCCTGAACCCCCACTTCGTTCTCGAATCTCTGCAATGCCGACGTGGCATTGGCCGACTCGGACTGGCACAATTGAATCCCCTACGGTAATTGTACGGGAATCATCCGAAGAACCAACACATTGCCAGCTGAATTTCCCTCTGGAGGTCGCTATCTCTCCCGCCGTGTGCGGTAGCCTAATCCTGGACAACTCTGCTCGGGACAACTCTGCTTGCAGACTTTAATTTGCTAAGTTATCTCCACGGCACACTGATGATAGGTCCTGGAGCACGCTCGGTCACCCGATTCCTACCGCGCTATTGGATCCTTGTGGAGCGAGCGCTCCTCTGCGGGCTATTCCTGAAAGATTCGCGTCTAAATAAGGCTGCAATCGTTATTCGGACGGGAGACTCGGACCGTCACGTCTCCCACATTATCTCCGCTTCCCTCTTGCTTCGTCCCTTATAAGTTGCCATTTACCTGCGCAGACGATCACGAGCGCCGATTCCGCACCCCACGGTGCACACCGATGTCGGGACCTGCGGAACCCGTCTCCAGTCTTACACCCATAACCAGCTTCAGCCACTTCCGAGATCCGTTGGCAGGGGGAGAAGCGGCGGATCCAAATCCCCCACCGTGCGTATGTTCTCTGTCTTGTTTCACTCTCCGCTGAAAACACCGTCGTCCTCCGCCCAGACTCATCATGATTTTTGGCTGGCGTATGTCGGTCATCCGTCTCGTCATACATGCAGCTGTCCTGACTTGCGGGAGTGAATGCACGTCTCACACACGTCCTTCACTACTCTCGTATGCACGCGAAGATCTATCCAACGGCGCCCCAAGTCATCATCGAGTGCGATATAACGGCCGTGGCGATTGGAACCTATTCGGGTAACGTACGCCCGCTCTATTGTTCCTCTAACTTCCCCCGTCAACACGTTCAGATTACACGGATGCATCCGGTGGTCAAGCAACTGGACAAATTGGGCCTCTTTACCGATCACCCGCGCAGGATATTGATTCACACCTTGTCGAACGGTATTTTCTCCTTCACTTTGCATGCCTGCCCATTTCATTTTGGACTTATACTGTGTTATACAGGTGGGATAATCCAACTTCACTGGCTCAAGCTCGCAATCAACCAATTTCATGATTCCACACAAGAACTAACCACCCGCCGCCCAATCAGACCCACCCTCCTTATCCTGGACTCATCCCCAAGTGTTGGCGACTACACCGAATTTGTAAAATCTTTTCGCCGCGCGAAGCTCGTGTACCTGGCGAACCGCGTGTTGGCTGGGATCCACCTCCGCCCGCAGCTGCGCAAGTTTATCCTGGACTTCACGGAGGGTTCTGATCACAGTAATCCAAACAAGGACACGGTTTTTTCAGCCTATGCACCCCTCCATCCCCCGGCTTTATCTGTATTCTGACGCCGATACCATCGTGATGGAGAAAAGCGTACACGGACATATCGCGAGAGCGCGGACGGCGGGAGTACGGGTGAACGAGGAGTATTTTCGTGGCTCGCCGCATGTTATGCATGCGAGGATGTTTCCGGAGGTGTATTGGACGGCGGTGAGGAGGTGTTGGGATGATGCTGTAGAGCGAGGGGATTGGCCAAAGTCAAAGTTATGAATGCGAAGGCGACAACAGCGGTGTGCGTAATGGAGGTGTCCAATGTTGGTTTCGAACAACACCGGGTCGCTCGGTGTCGGCGTGAGGTTGTATTACTATCTACAAGGCGGGGCTGCGCTCCGCTCCGCCCATGGAATCGGGAGTCAGAGATCTCAGCCTGAGAGGAACACATTGAAATGGTTAAACTGCCAGTTTAACCATTTCGATCCCTAGTTGTTTTGCACCGTTTGTTTGCATCTCTAGTTTAAGATTTAACGCCCTCCCAGAAAGCCAGTAGAAGCATTTAATTTTGAGACCGACTTTTTTTTGGAAAAAAAAAAAAAGGAAACCTACGTACTACCATTCACTGCTTGCCCTCGCTACGTATACAGCCTTGACTCGCTGGATATTTACATACTCCCCATGCCTCCTCCTGCCGGATCCAGATTGCAGTGCGCGCGTAACGGTGTTGGAATAGATGTCGCAGGCGAGGCCGTACACGGGTGTTGCTGACCTCTGTGCAGGTATGTAGATGTAATTGAAAGAGGAAGGAAAGGAAAGGCAAAGGCAACATACCACGGACGTGTACTTTTACTGCATCAGATCTGCGCCGGATATGCCGGATATGCTGCAAAGTGGAGGTAAGCCAAAGAACAATTCAAGATAAGATGAAGGACGAACCGACACAGAATCGGGTATAGTCGGATGCATTCACAGTTGTCGCGACATTCGTCCGAGTCGACTCGTGTCTCTTTATCGCGGGCATGTCAGTAAATAGTTAAAACGTGCAGAATGGATACGCACCTCGAGCGACCGCTTCAGCAGGTCAGCCAAGTCACCCTGCCCTCGTCGTCTTCTCACCACCCCATCGTTGTTGTGTTCTCACCACGATTCGCCCCCTTGTCCCGCCATCGTCCATCGTCCGTCGTCATATCGCTTAGCGCTCGAGTCGCTCGTCTGGACCCCCATCTAAGGTATCGCGCGATTTTCTGTAGCTGAGGACGGAGAGGCGGCAGAGCCGTCGATGTAAATTGAGCTTGGGCGCTGGGCGGGCGAGATCTTGATAATCTTGACAATATTGCTGTGAATCGTGCTTGCGCGCTGGCGCGAGTCTCGATGTGAGGTCTGATGGGATGAAGTTTGAGAGTCTTGCGATCTCGAGGCGCTTGAATGAGCTTGACGGGTTCGATGGAAGAAATCGCGGTGGACAGAAGATGAGAGGCGGAGAGCTTGAGGAACATCGAGCTCGGAGAGTGAACTTGCTCGAGTGAGTCCAGTTCTGACTCTTGAGCGCTTGAACTTGAAGCGAGCGGGGAAGAAATTGGATGCGACGGGCGTCGCTGTCAAAAGCAAGCAGTTGTCGCGGCATTCTTTCGTCGACTCGTGTCTACTCATCGCGGGAATGTCAGCCAATTGTTGAAACATGAAGAGCTTGCACGCACCTCGAGGCTCGAGCGCCCGCTTCACCGGCAAACCACCCACGCCGTCCTCACCACCGTTCGCCCTCTTGTCCGCTTCTGCCCGTCCATCGTCCCATGTCCGTGCATCTGCAATTCTCGCGTGATTGGATAGTCGTACTTGAGAGACGAAGATGAAAGATTGAAGCGGGGAAAGGGAGACGGCGCGTGGGGTGAGGGCGCAGGAAAGAAAGCAGCTGCTGCGGCTGCGGGTTATAGTACGGAAGCAGTGGCGTGGTGCTGGGAGCCATCTGTCAATTAGAGTTTCGAGGCAGTGCAGCTCAGAGACAACACTGCTCGAGACTTGCTCGGTGCAGAACAGTGGGGATGGGGATGCTCGAGAACTTCTCCATGGCTTGACGCGTGCCGAGTCGTCGTAGTTCTGCGAGGGAGAGAGAGAGAAGCAAATCTGACGTGTGAAGAGAAGCTGAGCATAATTTGACAGTCGACAGATTAGCGCGCGCGAAGCCGGCCTCGGGGCAGCAAGCAGTGTAGATTAGACCATTTTTGGCGAGAAACCAAACAGCGTCCAAACATGATCGCGTAGTGTGCTTCTAATACGGAGTATATAATCAGCGGATAAGCTCCGGAGCACAGCTCGGTCGAGTTCGGCTTACGGAGCAAGCCGAATCGGACGCATCATTGATGCGCCATCAGTCGGCCTCCCCGCTTCTCTACTCTGATACTCGGATTCTGAGAAGTGGTCTAGTTTTAGCTGGGGGATCACATTGACACCGAGGGACACCGTGCTGTAAGGACTACCCGGTGCTCTCGCATCCCCACTCCGTGCATTCTCAAAAAGCACCGGGGATGTTTTTAGGAAGGCATAAAAGCCAGGTCCGGCAGCTGGGGTTGCTCAGACTCGAGCAACAACACTCTCGTCTACCAAGCCCTAGAATGCAGTTCACTCTCAAGCTCAACTTTGTTGCTGTCGCCGCTGCTTTGGCAGTGCTAGTCAGCGCTGCCCCCGCGGTAAGGAAAATATTCTATTTTGTGCTCGATTTGACGAACATTGATGCAGACCCCCGTCGCCGACGTTGACGGCCACGTCTTATCTGCACAGACGCCGATTTTGCTGGGGACTGCACCAACTACAGCAACTTTCCGTCCGAGTCCCAGGACGACATTTCCATCTTTGGACCAGACCAGGGCTATGAGTGTATCATGTACACGTGCGTTTTGCCTGCTCATCGAGATGCGGAATACTGAATGTAAATGCAGCGATGACAACTGCTGGGGATGGACGTACACCGGGACTTACCCAGGGTTCAGCACCCTCCCGCCCGGCATTAACGATGCGATCAGCTCGGTGCTCTGCTTCCCGCAGTAGATTCGAGTTTTAGAAGGAGTACCATTTGGAATTTCTTGAAGTGCATAGCTACTAGTTCAACGCTTCATAATTGGTGTAGCTGCTGTTTTACTTCGATGAATTACATACCGACACCGAGCAAAAGTTCCTTCACCCCACATGCCCAAGACGCGCCTGATGCCACTGCAGCGCAGCCGGTTGCGAGTAGGAAATCCCGCAACCATCGTGATGACATTCGTATCGCCTGCGCTGATGCGCCTGGGACGTCGTTCGCGCAATTGTCGGTGTATTCGTGGAACTGGAACCATGCATGTTCATATCCTCGTCGGCGAATCTCACGCGCAAGAGCTTCTTTTGACGGATTAAACTTGAATCCTCCCCGCGAGGACTCAGAATGGGACTCGGTATTTTCGGTCGAGGCGACTCGGATGTCGACGGGGTGACATCATTCGCAATCATATTTGACGTTGTGAAAATGACCTTCCGCCCGGAGAAGGAGAGTACGTCGCTATCCAGCATGACAGTCGGCTCGGAAGTGACCGTGTGCGATTGCGAGTGTGATGGTTTCCCAGCCAAGCCCGATAGATCGCCAATGAGTTGATTACACGCGGTGGCAGAGCATTCGGAGGACGGCGGGGAAGGGAGAGGAGGTATGCCGGTGGGAGCCGTTGCAACAGATTGAGCACTGATGGAGCGAACAGGACGCGTATTCCGCATGCTCGTCGTCGTTAAGGATTGATCCAGATTAGTGCTCGTCGTTGGCCGGGCGCTTGCATACCATGCTAGCGAGGCGCGGAAGTCGTCAGCGAGGGTTTTGAGCAGAAACGACGGGACGCACTCGAATACTTGGCCAAGGAACGTGGCTCGGTCTTGACGACGAGCTTGCGGGTGAGCGGGAGGGGTCTGGGTAGTGGAGGTCGAGGGTGAGGCGGGAGAACGGCGGTGGGAGTTGAGAGGCAACGAGGGAAGACTTAAGGCCATGAGGGACGGATGGTGGCGATTCCGGGCAAGCCGCAAAAGGTTGGGCAAAATGTGATGATGTGTGACCTGGCTTGTCGTGTCCGCTCTGCCGGGTGATGCGCAATCACTCGGCTACGTCGGGGACCCGGACTTGCCGGCCCGGGGCAGGGCATAGATCTTGACTTTCAGAAATAAGCGGATCCGTGTCTACTGGTCTTCCTGCTGAATCTCGTCGCTTGGAATCCTGATTCAAACGCTGCCTCTCGAGTCGAGCACCGGCCTCCCTGACATTATAATTGACAGACAACGAAAAAAATAATGCCACATGACGATTCAGCATGGCTCGAACCAGAACCAACTGGTTGCATGATGCGGGCTGCACCAAACGGATGCCTATGCAAATCGAGCCTTGAACAAATACGGACTCGGAGCATATTGAATACGTCACGGTGCTAGAGAATTTTCGTCTCTTTTCCTCCATTTCCCCTTCATTTCAAAGCTACCCCAGAGACTCCGCAGAATCCGGATGATATCTAGACCACTGGCAGATCGACCGCGTTCCTCGGATCCTGAGAAGGAAGCGGAAAGAAAAAGCCTCGGGACTGTAAATCCATGGACCATGGCTCGGACCAGTGCGAACCAGAACGAGCCTGACCTCTTCAAGTTCAAGTTGAACACGGAGCCAATCTCATGCGCCGTGGTGTTGATTCCATGTTCAGAGCGACAAGTCAAGAACCAACTGCAGCATGCTCAGTCGCCTCTCGAGTTCACAACGCCTAGGTATCTTGCACCTTTACTCCAATTCTGCAGTTATCGACGAAAAGCAGAACAGATGTGCAAATAGAAAAGAAAGAAAAACTGGTCCACCCGATAATGACTCGAACCGAGGACGAACTCGGTTATCTTGGCCTACTAGTACTAAAGGAATGCACATTCACATTCAAGTTGAAAAGCGAGTCTGGCAGGCAGAGCGCATGTCCTCGAAATATAGGCGGAGCCGCGGAATCAGTTCGACCAGCTTACAGCGCACTCGCATGCTGAATATCAAGGCCACATCCAGGTTATAAACACACAGTCACGGCGAGAACTCGAAGATCAAAGCAAAAAAAAAAAAAAAAAGGATGTCGTCCTTGATCATGACTCGAACCGAGTACGACCTCGGTCTCACCGCATAACACCAATGCGCAAGCGAGTCTACTCTACTGGCACTGCAACACATGTAATAGACTAATAGTAGGACGGAGCCCGACATCCCACCACCCTTCCACGCTCCGAATAATGTACTCTGGAATAATCCGCATATATCGTCTATTCGCAGCCATTCGTCAGATCCACATTATGAACGAGAACTCGAGGATCGAAGGGAAAAAAAAGTGTGATCCGCTACAATTATGACTCGAACCAAGTACCACCTCGGTCTCATTTCATACTTAACATACAGCACACGAATGCAATCGAGTCTACTATACTGGCACTGCGACGCCATAATATTACAATCGCCACCCCAAATAATGTACTCTACTTAGTCCCCTATCCTATGTACAGTATCGTCTAATTCGTAGCCCATCCGTTCATTCGTCAAAATTCATGAATCATGAAAGAGCGTATCCTGTTTTTGTGAGGGTATAATATTGTAAAAGAGAAAAGAAAAAAAAAAAAAGAGTATGCGAATGTGGGTTCCATTGCGAGAGAGGGAGAGGGAGGGAATAAAAAGAGGAGGGGGCGTAGAGATAGAGATAGAGGTGGAGGTAGAGGGTAGAGGTAGAGAGCGCGCCTCACGCTCACGCAGCACCCCACCAAGCCGCACCAACGATCGCCTCGCCCGCACCCAGCGCACCAAGTAACAACAGCACCTCCTCCATACTGGTGCTCATGCTCGTGCCCGTGCCCGTGCTCTTCGGTATGCTCACGCCCTTGAGACCAAGACGTGAACTGTGGGTGGGGAGAGGGGGAGCCGATAGCTGGATGTGTCCGTTCTGTATCGTCAAAAGTCAAAATCGGGAAAGGATAACAGAGAGAGAGAGGGAGAGAAGGAAAGGGAAGGTGACAACGTACCCCATTCCCAGTCCTGGCGCTGACACTCCCCGCAGGCGTCAACAAGCCAAACCCAACGCCAAATCCAACCCCCGTCATTGTCGTCCCCGTCGCACTCGTCCCCGTCCATCGTCCCGGGAACCGCACCTCGCTGTCCTCCGAGGCCTCCGGTACGTGTCCCCCTCCCACCACCACCACCACCATTCCCGTTGGCATTCGCATTCCCGGCAGCCAGCCACCTCGCAAGCGCCTCCGTGCCCGTGCCTATTCCCGAGTTGTCGTTGGCAGTAGTAGAGGTAGAGGTAGAGGTAGATGTAGCGGCAAGGGAGAGGGAGGCACTGAGTTCTGCGCGGAACGAATCCCATTCCTGCTCGAGGCTCTGCATACTCGCGTTCAGAGCCGTTTTGATCTCGTCCATCTCGTCCGTATCCGTGTCCGTATCCGGAGACGACGAGGACGAGGGGGAAGACGCCGCCAAACTCTCCTCGAGCCGGTCGACGCGCCGTACCAGCCCACCGAGTCCGTCGGCTGCTGCTGGCGTCGAAGCCTCGTCGACGTATTCCGTCGTCGTCATCACCAGTGAACTGGGACTGGGACTGGGACTGGGACTGGGCGCCGGTGGGTACACCCTCTGCTCAACCCGTACAGCCCTCTGCGCCTCGGCCTCGGTGTACGCACACGTTGCCCGTGCAGCGACTTTGCGGTGTATCACTTCGCCTTGCTCGCCAATAATGTCAATCCCGAATTCCTACAAGGGTCACTTCAGTTCTTCCCTCCACCACCCAGCAGAGCAAATAAGAGGAACGCACCAGAATATCATCACTCCGCACCTCCCACGGCGCCGACTCGACACCCTCCAGACTCAGCCGCTCCCCATTCACAAACGTCCCATTCGAGCTCTTCACATCGCGAATCAACACCCTCTCCCTCTCCCTCTCCTCCCCCTTCCCATTCCCATTCCCCTCCCCCTTGCCCCCTCCTTCCCCTCCGTCACGGTCGACCGACAGCCACACCTCCGCATGCTGCCGACTCAGCACGCGGCTCTCAAAGACGCCGTTGTCCGCGCTCGGCGAGGACTTGGCGTTGAGCTGTCGTCCTATACGGATTACCCCACCATGGCCAGAGGAAGTGCCAGTGAGCGGGATGCGTTTGGGCGGGTAGAACGAGCCGTCGAGCGGGAGACGTGGTGGGGGCTCTGGTGCAGTGCCCCGGGACCTCTTATGCCCCGATTTGGACATGACTTATGTCACGCGTTAGGCAATTAATTCACACGCTGCTCCTGCCAGCGACCGCGCACTTCTGGCGTCCTCAACGCCTGGCACAATGCCCCAACGGCCTCAGCACTCGACAATGAACCCCATATTGACTTCTCACCCCTCAAGAGCGTCAATTTGGCACCATTATCGTCGCTCGACATCCACCCACCTACACCCTCAAACAACCCATCCTCAACGTTGCCTGCCATATAGCCGAGCTTCGAGCGCGATATGGGCCCCGGGAGTGCAGTATCTCTGAGGGAAATGCAGGTGAGTGATCATGGGGCAAGATTCAATGAGAACTAACCTCATTTTTCCTGTAGTTCGTCTCCGACGACCGCAAACGAGTAGAGTGCGACGTCCCGCTTGCTCATGGGCCCCTCCGACCGCCTCTTCCCGCCATTTGCGCTTCCGCCAGCCCCTACATCTTGCACTAAAACCTCGAGGTCAGTTATTTTTAAAGGAATCAAAGAGAACCGACCTCGATTTTCACCCAGTGCGTCTCGGACGACTCCAACCACCCGTTCACAACGTTGGCCACGATTTTTCCGAGCTCGGAGCGCCAAATGGCGCTCCCTGGTCCAGTATCGGTGAGGGAAAGCAGAGGTGAGTGCTTGTTGTCAAGGATTCAAAAAAAAACTGAGCTTTCCTTTAATGTATCTCATCTCGGACGACCACAAACGGCTCAAGGGCGAGGTCCCGCTCACCTCCAGCCGCCGTCTTGTCATTTCGCGCTCGGACTCAGGCAGGCACCACCACCACCATCTTTGCTTACTGACGATCGACATACAGCTTTTTTTTTTTCGCTCTTTTTTGCTTCCCACCCGCCCAACCACTTCGGCACCACCCACCCACACTCCCTGACGACTCACGCGCCCATTCACCCATCAAATTCTTGACAAACTACTGCTGCGCTCTCCGTCACTCAACACACATGTCCCGCTCATCCAATAGCCCTCAAAAGCCATTCAGCGCCCTCCCTCAACCCTCCCGCTCGCTGCAAATGACTACCGACACTTCTCCACTCTGCCGCCCTCTCAAAAAAAAAGTTCAAAAGCTCGTTCGCTCAGAAGAAATAATATGAAAATAGCACAGCGTCGCCGTAAACCGAGTTGAATTCGAGGTGACCTTTATACTGCGAACATTAGCATTCAGCTGATGCGTCTTCGAAGCAAACCCGCCATGTCCCCGTCGTCTAACCTGTCCCTGCTCTCCGCCGTCCAAACCGCTCGCGCGCGCGCATCGCCAGACGCCGCCATCTTAAAATAATCAAGACAGCTTGAATTCCAACAAACGCAGACAACTCACCGAGTCGAGACATGACACTCATGCAAGTCAGCGACGACCTCAGGCGCAGCATCACACTCTTTCTACAACATCCAGAAGTCATGATATCAGCCCTTCATCTCGGTACATTCACTCGACTACTCTGACTTGACGGTTTCTCATGGAACATAGTTCTGCGTCTCCGCGGTGGAATGCAAATCTTTGTCAAGACCCTCACCGGCAAGACGATCACCATCGAGGTCAGGTCGTCCGACACCATTAACAAACGTCAAGGCAAAGATCCAGGACAAGGTGGGCATCCCTCTCCAGCAGCGCCTGATCTGCCGGCAAGCAGCTCGAGGACGGTCACACTCTTTCGGACTACGACATTCGGATGGAGTCGACCCTTCATCTCGGTATGTTCTGCTGCTTTAACTTGTCCCCCGTTTCTCAATGGTGCACAGTTCTTCGTCTCCGCGGCGGAATGCAGATTTTCGTCAAGACGCTTACCGGGAAGACGAACATCCTCGAGGTCGAGTCGTCGGACACGATTGACAACATAAAGGCGAAGATCCAGGACAACGATGGCACTCCTCCGGACCAGGAGCACCTGATCTTTGCCCGCAAGCAGCTTGAGAACGGCCGCACTCTTCCCGACTATAATGTTCGGTGTCGAATATCGCTACATTCGCGTATTAAAATGGCATGTCCGCAGAGCACCATATTTGCCACTTACCCGACGTTTTACAACTCTGTGACCTATGTACTGCAATGGAGGTCTCTCTTTACTCACCTTTGTGCTGCTGTACGTAGGTATATGTTTGTATTTTCATGAATTGCAAGGGCAGAGGTGGAGGGCAACATTGCTGTGGGTTACTGCTCAAAAAAGAGATGAATGGCTGCGAGAACGCCGAGAAGGCTCAGTGTAAATTTCGAGACGTGAATCTAGTGTGGCAATCGAGATGGTAGTTTGAATTCAGGCGGAAATAAATTTCATTAAAGAGTCAGCCTCGACGGGGTTCGAACCGCCGGCGGGAGAAAGGAAGAACAAAACAACAAACAAGCAGACGTTACCACTGAGCAAACAAAAGTATTTGGAAGTCTGGAGCTCAGGCCCTCAACACACCTTTCTATTTGAAAAACCTTTTTTCAAATAGGTCCCGGGACATAACACCAGAGCCGTGGTGGGAAAAGAGGAAGGTGTTGATAAACAGATGTCAATAGATGATGCATGTGTCACGCTGATGGCCATGGCTTCTTCTGATACGACGACGACGACGCTCACGAGAATATGCTTGAGCCCAAGTAAAGAAGAGCTCACCGCAACGCGTCTGGCGACTTACTGCAGTGACTTGATATCCAGGTGCTCCGAGTCAAACAGTCGAACTCGATGCTTTCCTGCTCTCTCCGCACCTCGCGCCGCAGCATCTTACACTGGCAGCCGGGTCCGCCTGCATATTCTCGTCTCCTGTTTGCTCCTTCAGAGCCATGGCTGCTCAGGCCTCCAGGTGGCCCGCTCCGCGCGCAGAACAATCGCAATCGGCGCAAACGGTCCTACTGTACTATTTCGACCTTAAGTTCAGCCGGTCTTACGCATTACACATTGAACTTATATGTCACAAGTTCATTTGTGACATAATTACTATATAAGGAAGGCCGGCGTCACGCCGGCCGGAAATTTTGATGAAATTTCGCCTAATTGGGCCAGAATTTGACGGTAAAATAGCAGATTACACATTACGCATTTGTATAGGTTCGGTTCACGCGTGCCGCTTACACATTACGCGAACTTAAGGTCGAAATAGTACAGTATCCGGGCTTACTACTGCTACGGCTGCCTGCTCTCGGGTCCACCCCCCGTGGAGAAGGAGACGGAGAAACAGGTCAAGGTCAAGGTCGTACCCTCATGTTTTCCGACGGCGAATGCGAATGCCATCTCGCCATCGCCATCGATATCCGAATCACCGAACCCCGAACCGCCGAGTGAAATACCCATTCCGATACCCAGAGAAGCGTGCGCTGATACCACTCCCCGCCGTCTGTCTTTAACGCGGTTCCATTGCTGGGTCCGTTGAGAACGGGGTCGGTGGTTCATCTCGCAAGCAACACCGACAAAAGCAATCCCATTCAAGAACCATTTACTACTCGCTAGCTTTTACGTCCTCGCCAGTGTATTTCTTGATCAACTTGGCCATCCCTCAGCGCCTCCCCTGAACTTTCACGTTCTCGCCGGTATATTTCTTGATCAACTCGGCCACCTGCTCCATCGGCTCTTCTGAACGTACCCTCGCCATGAGGTGCGTCTTCGCAACATATTTCCGCACATCGTCGTAGATGTCATGCAGTGCAAGCTCGTGTGTTTCCAGAAGCCAGCTGATGTCATTGGCAGCAAGGGCCTCCGGCGGCCAACGCAACATGCGAAGGAAGACCTTGTGGAGGATGATGGTCAGTCCGACGATATACGCCATGAAGGTGCGGACGGTGGGCTCGCTGGCTAGCGTTAGCGTGCGCTGACTGAAGAAGAGGTAGATACCTGTTCTTGTATAGGTTGTGCAGCAAACTGAGGAACGCGGCCGATATTCCAAACGCGAGCCCACCTATCAAAGTCACAGTTGTACCGGCCACCGGCACGATCCACTGCTGGATAGTATCCAGTGGAATGTTCGACCTATTCAACACACTGTTTACTGATTCCGGAAATATCCAAGGTGAGTACATACAACCACTGCTTCGCATCCGACATGTCGGCTGGGGTCGCGAATTGCACTACAGCTTGCATTTTTTGCTTGAGGTCCGCGTTTCGAAGGAGCTGCAGAGTATTCGTGCACGCTGCAAGCGAATAATGGAAACAACGCACCACATGAGGATCGTAAATGTTCCAGACGTCTACCATCTCGTCGTGAGCGGTCTCGAGGCACGCACCCAGAGTTAATATGGGAAGTTTCGCTGTCGAACCGAGCACGCTCCAATAACCTTGATTGCAGGGATGAATTTGAAGGAAAAAGACAACACAGCCGGGGATGGCGAACCTTTCATGCCAATACTTGCCTGAGATGAGTACTAGGACGCCGAAGCGAGAAAATTTGCTCACGCAATGCATGCCTCAATTTTAACTTTGGCATTTTTTCGCTGCGCCATCGAATAAACCAACCAGGCGGTATTGGACCTGGACTCGGATCCGTTGTTTCGCACCAGATCCCGGCTCATCTCGACGAGTTCATCGAGAGCAGCTTTATCTGGTGTTGCGGCACTGCCGCCCGAGAGGCCTGAAGAGGTCAGCATCCCAGAGCCGCGGGATCGAGCCCACGACGCACCGGAAGTTTTTGCACATTGAATGGCTCCGTTTATCCGTTCCAACTCATCTCTGCAGAGTAACTTATATTTCTGCTCGGCCAACGAGTCCGGCTGCGGTTTGCCTCGGCGCTTGAAGGAGTTCACAAGCTTGTCATATTGCGTAAAGACGACAAGGACGGGGACTATCAGTAATGAACAGGCGTGAAACAGGGAATTTGGCCAGAAAACCCCACTGTTCAGTCCCTGAGCAAGCTTAAGAAATTTCTCGTCTCCATCTTCGAACACGCGTGCTCCGGAGTGAGGTATCTGGATACAAAGCCTGGTGGTTCCTGTCGGAGTATGGACGGTACTCCAGGTCGATAACGCACCAAATACGTACACGAAGGAAGATCTCCGCCTTCTCGAAGGTTTCCGGCCTCCCTGACTCGAAACCCATCGAATCGTGCACCACAACCAGAGGATTTTCCGGAGGGAGGAGCTCCTCTTCAATGTCCGCTTCACCGGTCCTGTTGTGCGAGACGGACTGCGCGGATAAGGATCAGTCTCGCATGAGTAGTGCTGAGGAAAAATGTACCGCCTTGTTGACACCGAAGACATGTGCGATGAGCGACGATTTGCCAGACCCAGTCTACTGCGTTTAGGACGTCTCTGCGCTCTCGGTGTTCTACGAACCTTGCCAACCACGAGAATACGCAGCCTACGCGATATCGGTGATCAATGCTGCGATCGTGTGGTGCTCGCGGGCACTCACCGGGGGCACTCGTCGAGGAGCGCAGTGGTCGCACTGCGCGGTGGGTCCTGAGGTGTGGACATTGTGGAGAAAGGAAGACGCGGGGCTCCATTTGCTCCGTGACAGCAGAGACTTGAGTGGCGATTGAGAGGCGAGAAGATGGAAGCGAGATCGAAGTTAGATTGAATGCAGAGTTAGCGGTTAGGGGTTAGGGGTTATAACGGATAGGGAGATGTGCCGTGCCAGTGAGGTGAGCAAGCAAATGAAAACGTGCCGTATACGCGCCCAAGATACCAAATCCCGCCCGAGACCGAACTGAATTGAGAGGACGCCATGTCCAGTGCCGTAGTGGTGGGAAGGAAACGGTTGGATGAGGATGTGACGGGAGCTCGTCGAGAAGGTCGAAGACGAGAAGCACCGTGACAGGTGATGGGACAACAGGACACAGACAACCATAGTTGAGCAGGGCCACCCGCCGATGGCAGCCTGATTCCGCATCTTGGGCCAAATTTGTCCGAAGATGGGTACTAAGTGGTCGAAGGTCCTGGCCAAATTTATCCCAATAAGTATTAAATTGTTGGGCACTTTTGAACCCAATCGTGTCCGAACAGTTACAAAAGTTCCCAGCGTACTGTCCAGGTCCTGACGGCACTCCATTTGCTCCGTGACAGCGCAGATATGGCGATGGCAGTTGGATGGCAGGAAGATGGACATGAGGTCGAAGTCAGATCGAAGTCAGACCACGAGACTGAAGGCCGCCTTGCCTCACCCAACCATCTCCCACCCGGCATGAGCAGGTACGCCCGTCTTACCCGTCTCGATGAAGCTGATCTCCTTCAGTGCACGCGATCTCAGGGCAGAATGCAAGCATTTTCGCGTTCTAATTATCGGCCGTGCGAACGCGGGGAAAACGACAATTTTGAGAAAGGTGTGTGGGGCGAGGGCGGATGAGAATCCAGAGATACTCAGAGCTGGCGGGGACAAGGTGAGTTGTGCTGCCAGCTCGGGATTCGTGTATTGATCCCCCACAGCAAGTTGAACTGCAAGGCAGCGCCGAGGTGCGCTTTCAAGTTATGCTTAGCATGCTAAACAGTGTTCATCAAGCGCGGCAAACATGATATCGAGGACGAGCTCGTTTTCAAGAGCAACCCGCAATTCATCTTCCACGACTCTGAGGGCTTTGAGTCTGGTTCGACATCACAGGTCGAGAAGGTCAAAGAGTTCATCAAATCCAAATCTGAGGGCCGCTCGCTTCCGGACCAGTTGCATGCTATCTGGTACGGTGCTGTTGAGACAGGACACTGCTCATTGTTGTTGCAGGTGCTGTCTGCCGACGGATACGACTCGTCCATTGAATGGGTTTGAGAAGGATTTCTTTGACAAGAACGTCCACGGCAACGGTCGGTGTCTGGAGTTCACTGTTGAAAACACCATGACTCATATCTCCTCCGAGTGCCCGTGATCATCATCTTGACAAAATACGACGGATTGCTGAATGAAGTATACACCAACCGTAGTGATCGTGGGTTGGAGGATGAGGTGGCCGGAGACAAGGAAGGGCTCGAAGAGGATGCTAAGACACATCTGAAGAATTACTTCCATATACCGCTCCACCGTCTGGAGTCCGACTTCTTGGTTCTCTCAGGTGTGTGCACAGTACATGTCCATTTGGGCCTCTCATATGTGTTCTCTCTGTGCAAGATATGCATGAGGAGAACACGGAATGCGATGAACTCATTGCAAAAACCACCAATGCCCTTACAAACGATGCACTCAAGCTCCTCCTGGTTTCCGTGCAGCAGAACAATATCAACCTTTGCACATTCTATGCGGTTACGTGGTATGTTGAATGTTGAATGTTATGTCAAGCTAATCAGAAGTTTTAGGGTATTGGAGGGCAAGGAGTCCTTCCAGGGTATGTGTGTCCGCAACGGGCTCTGGATGATTTAACAGGTCACAGGGTCGGTGGAATGCATACTGCAGTGGTTCCCACACTTTTGGGTACGATGACAACTTTATATGAGTTTTGTGTGGCATTGAATGTTCAGCAGTCTTGGGTGTGTATCAGGGGGGGGGTTGTTTCTTTGTCTTACTACTGTTTGGCATAGGAAAGATATGTGAGTGCTCAAATACAACAGTGGGAACTACTGAGAATAGGAATTATAGGAGGTGGGTGATAGCACAGGTATAATATGATATGTACAGGATGAATTTTCCGCAGGAAGTGAGTGGTCCTGCAGTTGGTCTCCTTCCTGATGCGGCCGCTGAACATTGTTTCTGCAGCGTGTGAGTGGTCCTGCAGTGGGTCTCCTTTCTGATGCGGCCGCTGAACGTTGTTTCTGCAGGAAGTGAGTGGTCCTGCAGTGGGTCTCCTTCCTGATGCGGCCGCTGAACGTTGTTTCTGCAGCTTGTGAGTGTCCTGCAGTGGGTCTCCTTCCTGATGCGGCCGCTGAACGTTGTTTCTGCAGGAAGTGAGTGGTCCTGCAGTGGGTCTCCTTCCTGATGCGGCCGCTGAACATTGTTTCTGCAGCATGTGAGTGGTCCTCCAGTGGGTCTCCTTCCTGATGCGGCCGCTGAACGTTGTTTCTGCAGCGTGTGAGTGGTCCTCCAGTGGGTCTCCTTCCTGATGCGGCCGCTGAACGTTGTTTCTGCAGCTTGTGAGTGGTCCTGCAGTTGGTCTCCTTCCTGATGCGGCCGCTGAACGTTGTTTTCTGCAGCGTGTGAGTGGTCCTGCAGTGGGTCTCCTTTCTGATGCGGCCGCTGAACGTTGTTTCTGCAGGAAGTGAGTGGTCCTGCAGTTGGTCTCCTTCCTGATGCGGCCGCTGAACGTTGTTTCTGCAGCTTGTGAGTGTCCTGCAGTGGGTCTCCTTCCTGATGCGGCCGCTGAACGTTGTTTCTGCAGGAAGTGAGTGGTCCTGCAGTTGGTCTCCTTCCTGATGCGGCCGCTGAACGTTGTTTCTGCAGCGTGTGAGTGGTCCTGCAGTTGGTCTCCTTCCTGATGCGGCCGCTGAACGTTGTTTCTGCAGGAAGTGAGTGGTCCTGCAGTGGGTCTCCTTCCTGATGCGGCCGCTGAACGTTGTTTCTGCAGCTTGTGAGTGGTCCTGCAGTTGGTCTCCTTCCTGATGCGGCCGCTGAACGTTGTTTCTGCAGCTTGTGAGTGGTCCTGCAGTGGGTCTCCTTTCTGATGCGGCCGCTGAACGTTGTTTTCTGCAGCGTGTGAGTGGTCCTGCAGTGGGTCTCCTTTCTGATGCAGCCGCTGAACGTTGTTTCTGCAGGAAGTGAGTGGTCCTGCAGTTGGTCTCCTTCCTGATGCGGCCGCTGAACGTTGTTTCTGCAGCTTGTGAGTGGTCCTGCAGTGGGTCTCCTTCCTGATGCGGCCGCTGAACGTTGTTTCTGCAGCATGTGAGTGGTCCTCCAGTGGGTCTCCTTCCTGATGCGGCCGCTGAACGTTGTTTCTGCAGCATGTGAGTGGTCCTGCAGTTGGTCTCCTTCCTGATGCGGCCGCTGAACGTTGTTTCCGCAGCTTGTGAGTGGTCCTCCAGTTGGTGAAACCCCTATTGTACATCAACCCACCTCCTACAGCACAACACCACTTCTGCTATCTTGAACTCCGTTGCAGAGTATCCTGCCCTCAGTTATGTTAGTCCTACTTTCGCCTATCTTGCAGATGTCAAATTACTGACCAAGAACACAAGCTTCTCAACCCTGGAAGCCTTCAGGAAATTGCTCAGGCTGCTGCTGGTAGGAACATTTGTCCAATTTGAAGCCTGCAGCTGATCCCCCCAATGTTCTCTGCATTATTGCAGAGCAGTCCTTCATTCATCGATCACACTTAACAGACGCTCACAAGGATGCAATGTCTGGAATGATGCATGAATATGCGACTTCAAACATTGAAGCATTGCTTCAAGCCGCGATTGGATCCCTCAATTTCTCAGACAAGAAAGGTAAGCCATCAAGGCCTTTAAAACAGAGGACAGGAATGATCAGTTTGCAGCTATGGCTACTCAAATTGCCAAATTTGTCATAGAGTATCGACACCGTAAGCCCATCTGTATTCCTAATATGTGCTTACAGGTTGATATGTAGGTCTGTGGCCAATTGGAGGGGAGTGAGTCTTTCGGGATGTTATTCTCACCTGCTGTTTTCTTGGGCCTCCTGCCTCGCATTCTACTAGTTCCATATGATGTGTATTCCTTTTCGTGAAGACTTTTTTTGGCCAAAGGGAATCCAACTACGCAACAATATAGAGAGAATCATCAGGTCCTTGCCAACCGCCTGTTCA
The DNA here is from genome assembly GCA_029282125.1 of Mycena amicta. Classification (NCBI taxonomy): domain Eukaryota; kingdom Fungi; phylum Basidiomycota; class Agaricomycetes; order Agaricales; family Mycenaceae; genus Mycena; species Mycena amicta. Next base: position 210,252 of record JARIHP010000025.1, read on the forward strand.
CCCATCTAGACCCACCACTGCTCTAGTTCCTCCCTCTAGATAATTTTCGTCGTCAAGTACTACTTATATTTACTGCCTGATTCGGAGCCGGGGCGTAGGCCCCTGCTATCGACGAAAAACAGAACAGATGCGCAAATGGAAAAGAAAAAGAAAAATTCTTCTAGATTACCACCCAATTATGACTCGAACCGAGTACGAACTCGGTTATCTCAGCCTACTGAAGGAATGAATATTCACATTCAAGTTAACAAACGAGGTCTGAGTCTTGCAGACAGGCGCATGTCCTGGTAATAAGGGCGGGATCCGTTCGACCAACTTACCGCAGTGGGTACATACATGAGTATTTCACTCGCAGGCTGAATATCCTGGTCGTCGAGGTTATAAGCACAAAGTCAAGGCGAGCATTCGAAGATCGAAGGAAAAAAAAAAATGATCCGCCTCAACGACTGGATGACTCGAACCAAGGTATGACGACCTCAGTCTCAACGCATAACAACGCACAACAAACGAATGCGCAAGCGAGTCTGCTGTCCTGGCACTGCAACACATGTAATAGTAGGACGGAGCCCAACATGCCATTATAATTACCACCACCCGTCCGGCATCCACCTCCAAACAATGTACTCTACTTAGTCCCCTATGTACAGTATCGTCTAATTCGTAGCCCATCCATTCGTCAAAATCATGTCATGAAAGAGCGTATCCGGTATCCGGTATCCTGTTTTTGTGAGGGTATGATATATCAAAGGAGAATGTGAATGTGGGTTCCATTGCAAGAGGGAGGGAGAGGAGAGAAGACCGAGGAAAGAGGAGAGGAGAGGAGAGGAGAGAGGCAACAAAGAGGAGGAGAGAGGTAATAAAGACGGCGGCAATAAAGGGTGCAGGAAGAAGGGAGGGAGCGGCCCTCCCCTCCCCTCCTCTAACGCCCTCCGCGCTCACGCAGCACCCCACCAAGCCGCACCAACAATCGCCGCGCCCGCACCCAACGCACCAAGTAACAACAGCACCTCCTCCGAGTCCATACTCGTGCTTGTCGTACTCGTGCTCGGCTGTATGCTCACGCCCTTGAGACCAAGACGCGAACTGTGGCTGTGGGTGGGGGGAGGCGGGGCAGATAGCTGGACGTGGCCGTTCTGTATACGTCAAAAAGTCAGCTCGAGATCGGGGAAGGATACAGCGAGAGAGGGAGTGGACAACGTACCCCATTCCCAGTCCGCGCGCTGACACTCCCCGCAGGCGTCAACAATCCAAACCCAAACCCAAACCCAACCCCCGTTCCTGTCGTCGCACCCATCGCACTCGTCCCCGCCATCGCACTCGTCCATCGTCCCGGGAACCGCACCTCGCTGTCCTCCGAGGCCTCCTGTACGTGACTTGCACCACCGTTCGCATTGCCGGCAGCGAGCCATCTCGCAAGCGCCTCCGTTCCCGTGCCCGTTCCCGAGTTGTCGTTGTCGTTGGCGGTAGTAGAGGTAGAGAGGGAGGCAGAGGTAGAGACGGAAGCGCGAAACAACTCCCATTCTTGCTGGAGGCTCTGCATACTGGCGCTCAGAGCCGCTTTGATCTCGTCCATCTCCGAGTCCGAGCTGTTGTCCGTGTCCGGAGAGGAAGACGGCGACGGAGACGACAAGGGGGAAGGGGAAGACGCCGCCAAACTCTCCTCGAGCCGGTCGACGCGCTGTACGAGCCCACCGAGTCCGTCTGCTGGCTCGTTGACGAATTCTGCCGTCGTCGTCATCACCTCCAACTCCCGCTGCAACCTCCCCAGCTGCTCCTCCAACACATCCAACTGCGTCGCCAGCGCCGTCCTCGCTCGCTCTTGCTCGCCGCCAACAGCACGATGATGCTCGAACGCAAGCGGCGAATCCGGTACCCCGTCAAGATCCATCGCTCGAGGCGGCCGCGGAATGTCCAGACCCAGCCCAAGGTCTTCCCATCCATCCTCCTCCTCATCCTCCTCCTCATCGTCGTCTGCATGCATCCGCAACTCCCGCTCCCGCTCCTGCCGTCTCCTCCGTCTCCTATCATCCCTCTTCCTCTGCAGCACGCCCACTTGTTCGCGCAGGGTCGACAGCTCGGCAGAGAGGAACCGCGCGTTCGCGATGATACGTGGTGTTTCCGTTCCCGTTTCCACTCCCGCCGAAGAGGTGAGCGCAGCGGCGGATACCGCAGCGCTCTCGAGCTGTCTGCGGGTGTGCTCCAGCTCCACGCGAAGACTCTCGATTGTTGTCGGGGAATTGGGATAGGAAGGAGGCGCTGGAGCAGATGCCTGCGTATGCGTATTCGTCTTCGTTGACGGCTCTTGGCCCATCGCATTCCCAGTGGTCTCCTCCGGCTTCGTCTCCGTGTGGCCATGTGCGTGCGTTTCCTGCTCGTCGCCAGCTCTCGGCCCATCCCGCAACCTCGCGAGTATACTGTCGAAATCGCCCGACTTTGGCCGGATGCGCTCCGAGCCCATCCCGCCCATCCCCGCGAGCCCCGCCTGTTGTTGCTGCTGCTGGCTCTGGTTGAGCTGTTGCTGTTGCTGCTGGTTCTGGTTCTGATTCTGTGGCCGTCGTAGCGCCGGCGGCGGGGATGCGAAGGTGACCCCGTGGCCAGACGAGGAAGATGAAGGTGACGGCGAACTGGAACTGGGACTGGGATTGGGATTGGACGCCGGTGGGTACACCCTCTGCTCAACCCGTACAGCCCTCTGCGCCTCGGCCTCGCTAAACGCACATGTTGCCCGTGCAGCGACTTTGCGGTGTACCACTTCACCCTGCTCGCCAATAATATCAATCCCGAATTCCTACAAGGGTCGCTTCACTTCAGTTCTTCCCTCCAGCGCAGGAGCAGAGCAAACAGGAGGACGCGGACGCACCAGAATATCATCACTCCGCACCTCCCACGGCGCCGACTCGACACCCTCCAAGCTCAGCCGCTCCCCATTCACAAACGTCCCATTCGAGCTCTTCACATCGCGAATCAACACCCTCTCCTTCCCCTTCCCCATCCCTCCTTCTCCGTCCCCCGCCGGGAGCTCCAGCCACACCTCCGCATGCTGCCGACTCAGCACGCGGCTCTCAAAGACCCCATTCTCCGCGCTCGGCGACGACTTTGCGTTGAGCTGTCGTCCGATGCGGATTACCCCAGAGGAAGTGCCGGTGAGCGGGATGCGTTTGGGCGGGTAGAAGGAGTTGTCGAGCGGGAGGAGGTAGAGCGCCGGGAACGGCGTGGTGCTCATGGTGGGAAAGACGAAGGTGTTGGTAAATATATGTCAATAAATGATGGATACGTCATGATGGTGGCTTCTTTTGACAGCCCAAGTGAGCCCAAGAGCATTATCCCGGCTCAGGGCCGGCTGGCCACTGCCTCCGTGTATTTATCCACACCCACAGGAATGCATCCAACGCTCGAGTGGCAGGCTGACCTAACTTCCAAGTGCCCAGCGCATCAATATCCCGGCAAGGCAGGTGTGCTCTCTCTCTCGACTGGATGACTCGGAGACGATGAGGACGGTCTTGTGGGTGTGGCAAAAGGACGGCCGTCCCGGCCAGCGAGGAGACGACTCCTGGTGGACAACCGAACCCGTACGCAAAGGACGCCGAGGATCTGAACAAGACCCAGAGCGACCCAGCGTAAAAAGAGCTCAGAACTCAAGGGGACGGGAGGGTGGGGCACAAAAAATCGGCCGACGGTGAGGAGGGAGGACGCAGAGCGGTCGAGGCGGCAGAGGACGTGAACGCGAGAGGAACGAGATCGTGATGTGATGATGGTGCATGTCACTGTGTCGTTCGATCGCCACTGCCTTGCCTCACACTCAGCCTGACTCGCGAGCTCGTCTTGGCTGAGCTAACATTCGTTCTGGTTTGAGTCGTGAAATGGGCCAAGCGTCTGTGTTTTTGTGTCGAGATCATCAAAGACTCGGAGGCCGAACTTTTTTTGTGGCTCGGCTCGTCGTACGTATTTGTACTATTTGCCAGTGTAAGTGCGGCATACCCACATGAATCCAAGGCTCGAAGTGCATGCTGCATGCGCCGCAGGGGATTATTCATTTGCAGCAACAAGTGTTTGCTACCTGCGTCAAAAAAAATCCAGTTCGCTCTGGTTCGAGTCGTGATCTTGATCCGTGTCCTTTTTAGTGGTTCAGGGCGAGAATACAGCACGTCGCACGTATTCGTATGTGCGGCATACCCACATGAATCCATGGCTCGAGGTGCACGCTGCATGCGCCGCAGGGGATTCTCTTGGATTTCTTGAAGGATTTACTACCTGCGTAAAAAATCCAGTTCGTTCTGGTTCGAGTCGTCACGATGACGTTGTAATAGTCTTTCTTTTTTTCCTTGTCAAGGTGACTCACAATAAGTTTAGGTAACCTACGTGTGCAATCTTAAATGCATTCAAGGCTCGAGTTGCATGCTGCATGCCAAGGCTATCACAAAATAGATACCTGCGCAAGAAAATCCCCTTCGCTCTGGTTCGAGTCGTATGAAACCTGGACCGTTTCTTTTTTCAATTTTTATGGTGCCTGATGGGTTTGGAACCAATATAATCCCTTACCATATTCGAGAGATCCCCACATAATTCCAAGGCTCGAGTCGCATGCTGCACGCGCCGAGCACGTGGACATATACCATACTGCCCTGTGGAACAAATCCAGTTCATTCTGGTTTGAGTCGTGCCCCTGACAGAATGATTTTTTCCCCCGTCGACCTCAGTATGGTGGAGAACTTGACCAGCCGATTCAAAATAACCTACATATACCACTCGAAGTGGGGGAGGATGTATTATACTCCAGTGGTCCAGGATGTTGCTTACGAATTCATTTCTCTTCTTCCCTGCACCGAACGGCTCGCCGTGAGAGCAAAACGGCTTCACAATACACTTTCTCAGAGGTGTGAGGTACGCCTGATAGCTTTGGCCTGGGACACACGTAAAGTCCCTTGCAGATATTCACATTTGAGCGTTCAAATCCAAGGCTCGAGTTGCATGTTGTATGCGCCGCAGAAATTCTCCAAGGCAAAAATACGTACATAAAAATCCAGTTCGCTCTGGTTCGAGTCGTTGCGGAAGTGGTCGGTTTTTATTTTATTTTATTGTCGACATCATGTTCCAGAAACAGTCGATTCAAAAACTAACATCCATGCAGGGCCTTCCTGGATGCATTCAATACTCGAGTCGCATGCGGCATGCGCCGCAGGACCCCGTCACGTTGGAATGTGGCAATACTAGTACCGTCTTGGACCCGGAGATAACTTTCGTATGCAGCAGCGTGTAAGCTGTTCAAATCGATTGCAGGAGAACTGGAATTATTCGAATTCATTCGAACTAAAACTACATGTGTCCGTGCTTGTAAATCTACGATAGAGTTCGTGGCCCATGCATGGGTATACTGTCGACGGAAGGTCATCGTCGACCATGCTTCAGAGTCACGGCCGAGGCTCTGAAATTGCAGTAAGACCACGGCAACGAGGCCTGGCTCGAGGCAGTAACGCCTGTCAGCAGAGTGAGCCTGTGTGATGGTGGATGCCCGTCAATGGCGGGACGTTAAGCGAAGAGTCCGTGTTTAACGATTCGGCTATGGCTGGTAACCGTAGCTGTAGTTGGTGTTGGCATTGTAGTTTCCAGTTGGGTAGGCATTCGACACCGTGGTGTAGGTCGAAGGCGCGTATCCTGGCCCAGGGGAATAGTTGTTCGTTGGCGCCGAGCTGTACATCGACGGCGACGGGGAAGGCTGTCCTGCCAACGATAGATCGGGATAAGCCCCGCCAGAGTATCGTGGACGGAGGTTCGAAGGCGGGGGTCCCGTGTAGGGAAGCGATGAGGAGGGGGTGGGAGTTGGAGCGTGAGACGAATGGTTCTGGTTATAGTTGCTCGAGGAAGACGGGTGCGACGGCGCCGCTGTATCAGCGGGCACGTACTGGCACATTAGGCCCTTGCGTGCACAACGAGCACACACGACAGATGGTGCGTGTGGAGAAGGTTCGCAGCGAATTTTGTTCTGCCGGCAGGAAAGGCAGACGAGCTTCGAGGGACGCGCGTAGCCGTAGGCGTTGGACATCGCTGCTGAGTGTGGGTGGTTGTTGGAGTTATGAGACGACTTGCATAGAATCCAGAGCTCTTATACGTGGCCTTGGAAAGTGCAGTGCACACGTGTTGACTGCCCCAGTGTCTTCCCGAGTCATCTTGACCGAAGGCGCGTCAGTATGAAGCCTACAGCCCAGACGCCCAAAGTCGCAGCCCGCGGAGCCGCAATTATAGCCACTGCGGCCATTGCACCACTGCATTCCGTTCTTGTGCCGGAGGTTTTCCTGTTGAGGTGAGAGGAGCTGAGTTGATGGGGGAGAGAGAGACGCGGCGTGATCGCCGATCAATTCTCGATTGGCATCTTGATCCCGTTTCGGTACCGCGATGAGTCAGACTCTCTCCGTTGCACCCATCTCGCGGCGGCCACCGCCGGCCAGCGATACAAGCGCAGTACTGGGATAGGTCGTGAGTCCATGCGAATCTGCTGTCTGGTAGCTCACGCATCGCCGCCGGCGTGCTCTATTAGCAGCTCTATACAATACTACAGACGAGCTGCGGTCTCTGCATGATTGCTGCACGACACATCTCAGCGCCAGACATCTGCCTTCGTCTTATGTTGCCTTCTCCGCCCATCTTCAGCCGCCGCGTCGAGGGCTGTTATTTACGCGCTGGAATGAGCTGTTTTCTTCTCGCGTGCTCCGATACTAGTACCTCCCACACTGGATACACCCTGTGCTCCTTTTGCCGCGGCCACGGATACGAGTACACCTACGATCTAGCCCGGGTTCCTTGCTACAATTAGTACTGTCTTCTTTCAAGCTCGGTCTCTCCCGGCCCCTCCGTCGCTCGCCGCTCTAGTCCTCTCGGATCCCCGCCAAACACATCCATCTCTTGGTGCGACGGCAGCGGCAGAGCCTGCGGAGGACGATTGAAGGGATCTGGTAGCGGGAGAAGCGAAGCGCGAGCGCGATAGACTGGTGAGCAAACTCAAGATGCACATAGAGCTGGAGCTTAAATTTGGTGCGTAGTTTAGTTTTTATCTTGTTAATTACTGTCGGGGTTAACATGGATTCGAGTTCGAGGCTTTGGATAGAGCTCAAGTAAGTGGCGCAAGATCTAGGCCAGGATCCTAACCACCCTCTTTCAAGCATGGTCTCTCCCGGCTTCTCCGTTTCTCACCGCTCTAGACATGATGGCTCACGGTCTCGTTCGGCTCAAAAGCAGCTTATGGAAAGGTATAAAAGCCAGACCTCGAACGTTGCTATTTCTCAGACTCGAGCAACAACAACTCCCGTTCTACCAAACAGAAGAAATGCAGTTCACCATGAAGCATACCTTCACCGCTCTCATCGCTCTCGCCGCCGCTTTGGCAGTGGTAGTCAGCGCTGCTCCCGCCGTACGTGCCAACACACTACATCTTCCGGAACTCATGGACGGTGAAACACAGACCCCCGTCGAGGCTGAGGCTCGCGCCGAAGACGTCTCCGCCCACGTCTTCATCTGCACCGACATCAACTTCGCCGGGGACTGCACCAACTATGGATTCAACAGCGGCCAGTGCAGCAACTTCCCCGGCGAGTTCCAGGACGACATCTCGAGCTTTGGACCGGATCAGGGGTGGGAGTGTATCATGTATACGTGCGTTTTCTCTTCGGAGATGCGGTATAAGTACTGATGGGGTGATGCAGCGATATCAACTGCCAGGGATTAACCTACACCGGGGTCTGGCCGGGCTTCAGCACCCTCCCGCCCGGCATTAACGATGCTATCAGCTCGGTGCTCTGCTTCCCGCAGTAGATGCAAAGCTATGGATTGCAAGAAAGTCGGGTTTGGTTGGAATTTCTGGAAGTTGGTAGCTGCTCGTTCAATGTGTAGCTGACGAGGGAATCCCACTTGATTTCGACGAGTTTCCTTCCACCAGAGCGAAGTTCCCAATATTCATCACAAAATCAGCTGACACCCTCGCTTCTTGCTCCCAACCACACGTGTACACGAAGGCATATGAAGGCTAGATACCTGTTAAAAATCCAGTTCGTGCTGGTTCGAGTCATGTCAACACTCTTTCTTTTAGTCGAAGTTTTGGAACAGCATGGAGATGGCAGCTACCACATCTCAACCGCTGCCTACCCTGTGTTCAACTGTATGTGCGTCAAAGCGCTAGGAGGCGTTGCCCCGATTGAGACACGAGCCAGCCAAAGCCAGCCGTCGGCAACACTCGCTCAGCCTATACCTGCATAAAATAATCCAGTTCGTTCTGGTTCGAGTCGTGGTCCTGATCTCTTGATCTTTGCGGCAGTGTTTTTGTCGAGATTGTGGCTCCCGGGCCGGGCACTTGAGGAATATAGCTCGTTGCACATATTCAAGTTTGTACGTGCAGCATACCCACATGAATCCAAGGCTCGAGTCGCATGCCGCATGGGCTGCAGGGATTCATTTGGATTTCTTGGAGGATTTACTACCTGCGTAAGAAAACCCAGTTCATTCTGGTTCGAGTCGTGCTGTTGATCTTTGCCGTATTTTTGTCAACATTGTGGCTCGGGGAGAGAATAAGTCAAGAATAAGTATAGTTCGTCGCACGTGTTCGTAAGTGCGGCATACCAACATGAATACAAGGCTCGAGGCGCATGCTGCAGGGATTCATTTGGCGCGTTTGGAGAATAGATACCTGCATAAAAAATCCAGAGTCGCTCTGGTTCGAGTCGTCCTCCTGAGCTTTGCAGTGTTTTTTGTCAACATTGTGGCTCGGGAGAGAATATAAGTCGCTCGTCGCTCGTATTTTGTATGTGCATTCCCGCATGAATACAAGGCTCGAGGCCGCATGCTGCATGCGCCGCAGGGGATTCATTTGGATTTAGCGAAGTGTTTACTACCTGTGTAGAAAAATCCAGTTCATTCGGGTTCGAGTCGTGCTCCTTTGCAGTGTTTTAACTTTTTGTCGACATTGTGACTCGGGGAGAGAATACAGCTCGTCGCATGTCTCTGTATGTGCGCCATACCCACATGAATCCAAGGCTCGAGTCGCATGCTGCATGCGCCGCAGGGATTCATTTGGTGACCATGCTCAAATAGATACCTGCGTAAAAAGTCCAGTTCGCTCTGGTTCGAGTCGTCATCATGCGTCGTCTTCCTTTTTTCCTTGTCGACGCGACATCAGGTCGATTCAAAAAATAACCTAATCCTAAATGCATCCAACTTCCAAGGCTCGAGTTGCATGCTGCATGCACCGCAGGACCCTGTCTGGGTAATGAGATGATTCGTACCCTGCGTAAGAAAATCCAGCTCGTGCTGGTTCGAGTCATTACTTGGCCCACGTCATGTTTTTATTGGGTCGCTACAGAGATAGGAGTTCAAAGCCCATGTCGTCTTCGACATTGACAACTTCGATCGGCTGAAAAACTTCACCAAGTAAAACTACACATAGGAGAGATGAGACAGCGATACTTGAGTAATCCTAGCCCAGGATATCGTCACTACGCATTTTCACGCCTCCTGCTCAACTTCCACGGCCTTTTCCGCTTCATCCAGGGTAAACGCACACGTCGCGCGCGCAGTGACCTTGTGAGATATAATTTCGCCTTGGTCGTCAATAATATCGGACCCGAATTCCTGCAAGTCGCTGAACACAACATTCCTCAGTTAGAAGCAGTCAGCACGCACCAGAATATCATCGGTCTGCAGTTCCCGCGGCTCTGACTCGAGACCCTCCGCACTGAGCCGCTCGCCATTCACAAATGTTCCATTCGAGCTCTTCACATCGCGAATCAACACCCTCGAGATCCCGTGGTCCTCCGACAGCCACACCTCCGCATGCTTCCGACTCAGCGCGCGGTTCTCGAAGATGCCGTTGTCCGCGCTGGGCGACGCTGTGCCGTCGACCTGTCGCTGGATGCGGATTACATTATTGGCGCCAATGCCGCGGCTGGGATGGAGGGGAATGCGTTTGGGTGGATAGAACGAGTGGTCAAGGGGGAGGAGGTAGAGCGCTGGGAAAAGCGCAGCCATGGTCGAGAGGAGCAGAGTGTCAGTAAACAGATGTCAACAATGTCTGACTCATACTGATGGATGAGTAAGCAGGTCTTTCGAACCAACTTCCCTTGTCAGTCGGATTCCGCCTCCAACTGCTGTCAATTTGAAGATTGACTGCAGACTCGTCGGCTTTTGCTTCCTCAGACTCCCTTACGACTCGGAGTCATGCCGGCGTTCGCAGCCTCGCAATGCTGTCGATTCAGCAATCAGCTTGCCATATATGCGATACCTTCCGGAATGCATTCAACGCTTGAGTCGCTTCCGGCTCCATGTGGCGCAAGGACTCTATTCTGCGATGAGTTGGGAATATCACCCTGCGTCAAAAAAAAAAAAAAAAAAACCAGTTCGTTCTGGTTCGAGTCGTAAATTTTCGAAGACTTGACTTTTTTTTTGTGTTCGTGTGTGTCTTCAAGTCAGGGTCAACCTCGGAGAAGAAACATAGTGTTACAAGTGTGCCCGCATATGAATCTAAGGCTCGCGTTGCATACTGCTGCATTCACCGGAGTAAAAATGCGTTGACGATCACGATGTTCTGGTTCGAGTCATCGCTCTCGTCGCTCTGTTCTTTTCTTTTCTTTTCTCAAGTCTCTCGGTCCTGGAACCGCATGGTTCATTTACGATTAATTCCTCATCATGCTCATAAGCATCCTTATCTACGTTCTTCTCGTTACTGGAGAGTTTTACTAACTTTTAGCTTGAGTTTCCGCCAAGTTACTATTCTTCGCCCGCTCGGCTTCGAGCAGAGAAGGACATTCATATTGATGTATTCAAGATATACCTAGCACAAGCACCATGCCAGCTGTGAACCCAACTACCGCATCCCACATTCCGCAATGGCAATCTACCCAAAATGCAACACCTCGAACTTCCCAACTCCTTGTGCATCAACGGAGATCTGGAAATACTTTAGGGACTAGCATGGTCATATGCGGGAATTAAAACAAACCCCGACAAAGCCCTCGTCGCTCAGATGTACACGCTGGTACTTGCCGCTCAAAATTCCTTCGCGAGAGGTCGACTGGACGAAAGATATCCCTAGCGCCGTGGATTCACTGCTGCCGAGATGCGGATTGACGTGGGGTTGTGCGCGAACGCTCGCTACACTCTGTGGCGCCGTCGACTCCGAGGCACGGTTGCCCTCTTCAACTCCTCGTCGGGCGGCACGCGCAACTTCCCGGGGATTGAAGTTCAATACTTGAAGTGCATGCGTTGGAACATCCCCGGGTGTAGGCGTGGAATCATCTAAATCACTTTTGCCGAGCAGACCAACGATACGCATCCCGGCGGATGAGGCGAGAACGAAATCGTGCTCTGCTCCGAAATGCAGTGGATCCATCCATCGCGCGCACTTGGGGCCCCAATCGCTCCACGAAACGCGCGTATACCCAGCACATGACTTTCCATGCATGTTTGCAAGACGCCGACGCACTTCCCCCAAGAACAGCGCGCGATGCAGAATCACGACATGCAGCTGGAACTGGTCGAGCGTGTGCGAGCGAACCGTGTAGTATTGGAGGAACAGCAGCGATTTGTCCGCTCGTGGGATGAAGTGCGATTGAATGTGCTCTCGTTGCGCGACTGGGACGCCCATGGGTAGGTGGGAAGAAACGCGGCTACGGTAGCTGTACGGGTCGACTTCCACGGTTGGGAGGGTCGAAGGCAACGCGAGCGCCAGGATATTTTGCGTCCAGTGCGTCGTCGGTTTCTCGGATGCCGTGTCGGGGAGGGTGATGATTTCCATGGTGTTGTCCGTGGCTTGAGGAATTAGGAGTGTGCTGGGAGACAGGAAGAAGAAACGGTGTGTCGAGATTGGAATGGGCGTCTGTCCAGTCAGATTAGCACGAGGAGAGAGAAAAACTGGGTGTTGCGGGCGTACAAAGTAGTGAAGACCCGTTTGCCAATCAAGGAGGTACAAGTTATTCAAGCTATCGTCCGTGAAGTCGGCAAAGAACCGAAAACTGATGGCCATGGCACGTCCGAGTATCTCAATACCCGCGTCTAGCTCGACTTTGTGCCGGGGAGCCAAAGTGGGGAAGCGGTATAGGTGGATGACAGGGCAGGTAGCCAGCGGATGTGGCTCGCCGGTGGTGAAACTGAACAAGTGCGCGTCAACGGAGGTGGTCGATGGGTCGTCATGGCACGGAGCGCTGTTTCACGAGGGTGTAAGCCAAGAGAAAAAGAAAACAATCAAGCACGCACCAGGTGATAATCACAAAGAGATCATGCTCCGCCAACGCCAGCCCAAAATTCGAAAACGGCTTCCCAGAGTACAGCGTGCGCCATCTAGCTGGCTGCGCTGCCACGGACAAATCGATGCATTTGAATGTTGTAAGCCAAAAGCGTCCCATGATTCGTCGATTCACCCGCAAAGTACAACCCGTCAACGAAATCCAGGAGAACTATCGCCTTTGCGTCCATTCCGAGTGGAATCGAATATCGCGATGCCGGCGAGAGGGTACGCCAGCGTGCTTCGCGGTTGCGCAGAAGTGCGAGACGTTCGGCAATGGAGACCCCTCTCATTTTATGGGGCACTTCGTGCACACCAGCCTGTTCCAGCTCAGCGCGATACTGAATGGCTTGAGACTGCGTGATGACTGAAGCGAGGAATCGGTTCCCGACGCGTAGACAGATGGCGATATCGTCGATGGAGAGATGGAGGATGCATTTTAGGATGATTTCGGTCGCGAGGTCGAGGAAAAAGAGTTTTTGAGTCATTGAAGATGGTAGTTGGGAGCAAGAAGCGAGAGCGTCACCTGATTTCGCTTCTGCCGCGTTGTGATGGGTGTTAGTGATGGAAGTTCGCCGGGTTTCAATCCTTTGCTTGTGGAATAAAAATTGTCGAAATAAAGTGGAATCCCCTCGTCAGTTATACATTCGTACGAGTAGCTATCAACTTCCAGAAATTCCAACCAAACCTAACTTTCTCGCAATTCATAACTTTGCATCTACTGCGGGAAGCAGAGCACCGAGCTGATAGCATCGTTAATGCCGTGCGGGAGGGTGCTGAAGCCCGGCCAGACCCCGGTGTAGGTCAATCCCTGGCAGTTGATATCGCTGCATCATGATTCAGCGCACTTATACCGCATCTCCGAATGGAAAACGCACGTATACATGATACATTCCCACCCCTGGTCCGGTCCAAAGCTCGAGATGTCGTCCTGGAACTCGCCGGGGAAGTTGCTGCACTGGCCGCTGTTGAACCCGTAGTTGGTGCAGTCCCCGGCAAAGTTGATGTCTGTGCAGATGAAGACGTGGGCGGAGACCTCTGCGGCGCGGGCCTCAGCCAAGGCGGGGGTCTGTTCATGAGTTAACGTTCCAGGAATATAATTGATTAGCACGTACGGCGGGCGCCGCGCTGACTACGACTGCCAAAGCAGCGGCGAGAGCGATGAGAGCGGTGAAGTTGTGCTTCATGGTGAACTGCATTTCTTCTGCTTGGTAGAACGGGAGTTGTTGTTGCTCGAGTCTGAGGGATAGGAACCTTCGAGGTCTGGCTTTTATACCTTTCCATAAGCTGCTTTTGAGCCGAATGAGACCGTGTCTAGAGCGGTGAGAGACGGAGGACCCGGGAGAGACCATGCTTGAAAGAGGGCGGGGTTGGTTAGGATCCTGGGCTAGGCCGTGCGCCACTTGCGTCGCACCCAATTTTCGCTCCACCTGCGACGTGCATCTCCTTAACAGTCGCCCACCTGGCCCCACCAGCCTACCCCGCTTGCGCTCTGTCCTCCATCCCTGCAATGACGATTGAGGTTCAATCGTCCTTCGCAAGCTCGGCGCAACACAGCTGCCGGTGCCGCCGAAATCTGACAGACAATGGAGGTGTTGGGCGGGGATCCGAGAAAACGAAAGCGGCGAAAGACGGAGGAGACGGGAGACGCCATGCTTGAAAGAATGCAGGATCGCAGGCTGGGTCGTAGGTGTACTCGGATCCGTGGCCGCGGCAAAAGGAACACACGGTGTATCCAGTGGGGGGTATCGGAGGACGCGAGAAGATCTAGAACACAGCTCGTTCCAGCGCGTAAATAACAGCCCTCGACGCGGCGGCTGAAGAAGGGCGGAGAAGGCAACAGAAGACGAAACGCCGACATGTGTCGTGCAACATCATGCAGAGACCGCAGCTCGTCTGTAGTATTGTAATAGAGCACGCCGGCGGCGATGCGTCAGCTACCAGACAGCAGATTCGTATGGACTCACGACCTATCCCTTGTACCGCTGGCCGGCGGTGGCCGCCGCGAGATGGAGAGAGTCTGACTCATCGCGGTACCGAAGCGGGATCAAGATGCCGGTCGAGAATTGATCGGCGATCACGCCACGTCACCCTCTCTCCTCCATCCATCATCTCACCTCAACAGGAAAACCCGCGGCACAAGCCCGGAATGCAGTGGTCCCATCGATATCGTTGCGGCTCCGCGGGCTGCGACTTCGGGCGTCTGGACTGTAGGGTGTTTTAGGCTTCATACTGACGCGCCTTCGGTCAAGATGACTCGGGAAGACACTGGGGCAGTCAACACGCGTGCACTGCACTTTCCAAGGCCACGTATAAGAGCTCTGGATTCTATGCAAGTCGTTTCATAACTACAACAACCACCCACACTCAGCAGCGATGTCCAACGCCTACGGCTACGCGCGTCCCTCGAAGCTCGTCTGCCTTTCCTGCCGGCAGAACAAAATTCGCTGCGAACCTTCTCCACACGCACCATCTGTCGCGTGTGCTCGTTGTGCACGCAAGGGCCTAATGTGCCAGTACGTGCCCGCCGATACAGCGGCGCCGTCGCACACGTCTTCCTCGAGCAACCACAACCACAACCATTCGTCTCACGCTCCAACTCCCACCCCCTCCTCATCGCTTCCCTACACTGGACCCCCGCCTACGAACCTCCGTCCACGATACTCTGGCGGGGCTTATCCCGATCTATCGTTGGCAGGACAGCCTTCCCCTTCGCCGTCGATGTACAGCTCGGCGCCAACGAACAACTATTCCCCTGGGCCAGGATACGCGCCTTCGACATACACCACGATGTCGAATGCCTACCCAACTGGCAACTACAATCCCAGTGCCAACTTCAACTACGGTTACCAGCCGTAGCTGAATCGTTAAACACGGACTCTTCATCGCGGTTCCTACGATTCGGGCATCCACCATCACCACCACACAGGCTCGCTCTGCTGACAGGCGTTACTGCCTTGAGCCATGCCTCGCTGCCGTGGTATTACTGCAATTTCCGATCCTCCGCCCTGACTCTGAAGCATGTTCGATGATGATATTCCGTCGACAGTATGCGCATGCATGGCCAGGGACGCCATCTTTCATTATCTATCGTATATTTACAAGCCTGGGCACATGTATGTATCACCGTATCCGTAGTTTAGCTTCAGCGAATTCGGATGATTCTAGTTTCCGAGCACCTGCAATGAAATTGAGCAGCACTATATCATGTCAGTCTGCATACTTACAAATCTTTGCATGGCATGCCTTCCACGCCATGTTTTCACTCCCGGCAAGCTATTCATCCACGCCACGAGTCAGACCGAATACTAGTAGGTGCCTATGTGAGGGCGAACAGGGGGCGATGGCGCATCATCCGAGGATCGGACAGGTTGTTCCGATCAGGGAATGTCACACACGGTCACATTTTACCCAACCCTTTGCGGCTTGCCTTCAACCGCCACCAGCCGCCTCCGGTGCACCGTCCTTGCCTCTCAACTCGCCCAGTCGTCCGGCCCTCTCGCCACCGACCCTATCCCTAATGACCCCTACCTACCCGGCACCGCGTCGACAAGACCGCGCCACGTTCCTCGGCCAAGTATTCGAGTGCGTTGCCATCGCTTCCGATGAACACGTCGCTGATGTCGCTAGCATGCTCTCCCACCGCCCACCCAACGACCCCACGCTCTCGTGGTCAAAAGACGGGAAGAGCATCGTCATCTGGAACCCGGGTGAATTCGAGAAGAGCGTCCTCCCTGCGTTCTTTCCCATGCAGAAGAAGCTCAGGACCTTCCTGCGGGCGATGCAGGTGCGTCTTCCCCCTTTGCCACGGGGGTGCATAACTGACAAACACTTTTGTAGTCTTTTGCATTCAAACGCTCGACGGACAAAAACGGCGGGATCTCATTGAGTGAGCAGTCATCTCTTCCTCCAATGGAATCAATCACTTAATCCGTCGTTTTTAGCACACCCGAATCTCAGCCGAGCATCCCCGCGAGCTGATTTCCTCGCCGCTCGGCCAAAAGCCGAGCCATCGACCAAGGAGCCAGCTGCTAAGAATCAGATCGACTCCGGCCGACACGATGCAAGCAAGAAGACGTCGTCCTCTACCTCAGCCACGCCACCGTCGCTTCCCGCCCAAGCCACGCCACCCTCGCCTCCTGCTGCTGCCCAACTGGCCGCCATGTATTGTACGACCTGCTGCCGTCTTCCCCCAGCATGGACACAATACCAATATCCCGACGTCGGAGGCGTGGTGAGGTGTAATTGGTGTAGCCAGGGGTATTATCTCGTATGTCTTTGCTCGTTCCTTTTCGCTTGTCTACCCAGATCAAGCATATATGCTGACTTGGGGCCTCCCTCGCAGGCTTCCCCTTCCCCACCCAGCACAAGCCACGTCGTCAGCGCCACCGCTGCTCCTCCGACTCACGATCAGAACGCCGGCGGCGGTGATCGTAGTTCGAGCGTTCCGAGGGCGCCGCCGCTTTCCAGCTCCTCGCAGCCACCCAAATCGAAGCGCAAGCGGGAGCCGGAGCCTGTTGTAATTCAGGATATCCCCTGCACGGACCTGGACCGGGATAGCAAACGAGTCAAGGGGAACCACGATGCGACGGAACAGCGGGACTCGCCCGACTACGCCACATCATCTCATCCGCATAGCATCGCCGCTCTTGCGGATCGATCTTTGACGACGAGTACACCGAATACGCGCCCTGTTCGCTCCATCGATGGTCCGGTTCTCGAAACGGTTCCAACCACAGGAATATCTCTCCAAGTCCAAACCCCAGCCCCACCTCAACCCCCAGCCCCAACCACCGAATCCTCTTCCTGTTCCACCTGTTCCGCAAACGGCAGTCAAGCATCTGCATGGTGGGAACCTGACGCGCGGCGCTGTATCGCGTGTAATCAATTCATTCGCTCGGTTGCGGGACAATCGCAGACGGTCATATCGGGGCTTACTGCTGCTACTACGGCTCTCGGGTCCTCCCACTCGGAGAAGGAAAAGGAGAAGCAGGTCAAGGTCGTGCCCTCCTGTCTTCCGACGGCGAATGCCACATCCGAGTCCGAGTCACCCAATATGTCGAACCCCCCGGCGAAGACACCCAGTCCGATTCTGAGCTCGAGTCCTCGCGGGGAGGATTCCAGTGCTAGTGCTATTCGTCGCAAGAAGGTCTTTCGCGTGCGGTTCGCCGACGCGGATCCGGATATCGACTTGGATGGTTCCAGTCCGAAGAATACTGCACGACCGACCACTGCCGACTCGGAGACACACCATCACGAGCGCAAGCGCAGGCGATACGAATGTCATCACGAGGGCTGTGGGATTTCTTATTCGCAGGTGGCGGCGCTGCAGTGGCATCAAGCGCGTCTTGGGCATGTGCGTGTGGAATGAAGAGTTAGCTGGAGAGCTTTGGTACGGAGTCGATTGTTGTACTAGGGTTACCATTGATATTGCAGACGCGCGAATCGGCACCAGATCGTACAAACACCTGCTCCGTATCTCACCGTGGAGTCGAGCCCGGAGACGTAGACGGAGACACGACGGAGACGGAGAAGCAGAGCTAAACTTGCTCGTCGGCGCCTGTTTCGGTGAGTTGTCGGGCAAAAATCAGTCAGCAAAGGCGTACGCCGAGGGTCGGCGCACGCGGCTTGGCATATCTAGAAGGACGCCAAGTGAAGGCGCTCCCCTCGGGAAGCGGCCAGAAGAATCAGACCGGACGCAGACGAGCTGCGATAAGAGCGCGATACCGACTTCTGGGGATGCGAAAGACTCGGACTCGGACGGCTGCTTTACTGGTTTACTTGTCTGGAGTGTGGCCGGTGCACCGAGCCTGAGCGGGCCGATGACGCGTGCCGTTAAGACGGCGAACGCGTTGCTGGAACGTACCGTAGTACTATGGATCCATGCAAGCTTGGAATTTCGAGCACTGTTGCGTGGCCCCCGGTAGACAGCGAGCCATATACATGCAACTCTGATGCAAACGACTGACAGAGAAGCGCGCGCACCAAAATCGAACCCTGATTCTCCGTCCGCGACGCACAACCCCGCTGTCTCCGCATTTCGTGTGAAATCTGCGACTATCGCTATCGCACAGCTGCAGAGGATAAGATAAGATAATGAAGTACAGCTTGTACACCAAAGGCTACAAGTTGAAGGTGGAGCACTCTATCTGAACTCTCTAGCAGTGGAAATTAATTGAACCGAGGCAGCACGACGGCTGGGAAACTTCGGGCTTGCGTGGCAAGCGTCGCGGTCACGGCGGCTTCGAAGTTCGGGTGGGACGCGACATGGGGTAAGATTCCGAGTCAGTGAACCGAGAACTGACCACGAACGTTTGCCCAGCGTGGTTCGTCTATCTTGCCGCAGGCAACGGTGCTTCCTGACGGACCGTTTATAGAAGGAGCGATGCGCTCTGAAACAGCGCATCAATTCAAGTCGTCAATGTAATGCTACCTGACGCTACCCTCAGTAGCCTTACCTAACCGATAGCCGAGCCGTCGTCAATGTACTGTACTAATCCGACCGTAAGTTCACCGGTATAACGTCGCCAGGAACAATTTCATCAGTGATGAAATTACTATATATGGACTGCCAGCGACGGCTGGCCGGAAATTTTGATGCAATATACCCCTTTTAGGACGAAATTTGTTTGAGAGGAACCGGCCCGTAACGCGTAACATATTTATGCTACCTGAGGCTACCCTCAGTAGCCTTACCTAACCGAGGTACCCTGGGCCGGAACGCAGTGTACTGTATGTACTGTCCGACCGCCATTCGCCCCGGCGAGCACCAACGGTTGCCAAGCCCGCTTTCGAAGGAAGGACAGCCTGAGGAGAGACATACGTAGTGCTATCTTGAGCTAAATGCAGGTAGAGAGGCCGTCCGAAATACTTTTGTTCAGGATGCAGTGCCTCTTTAGCAGCGCGCGCCGCTATGACGATCCAATCTCAAGCAGCATCGTATGTGCTTCATTGCCTGGCGCAGGTGGGCAGAAAAGAAACAACAACAAAAAAACACAAAGGCGTGTATTTCTGGGATAGAAGCGAAGCTGGCGGACATCGATTCCGGGTTTGCTGGGCGTGCGCGGATGTGCCCAAATGAAGACGAAGATCGCTGGCAGTAGGGTTGCGGTCGCCTTATCGCCGCAAAGGCGAAGACGGGGATCTTTGCTTGGCGGGTAAGCGCCTCAAAGATGTAAGTATGAAACGACACAATCTCTGCAAAGAGGCATCTTTTTTTGCATCGCGGGTTGCTCGCAGAGTATAACACAGCCCCAGTTCCTCGGCAAAGCTGCAACACACAGTACCGCTCCCAAACATACAGTTCAACATTCTCTCCGCACTCATCCTCGCCTCTCTCACCTTGGGCTCCGTCCAAGCTGTGAGAGAAATACACAAGGTGAGATTGAACTTGAACTAAAGTCTACGCAAAGATACAGAGCTTATATACTAGGACAAATATACTAGAAGATTCTACAGAGCATATGAGTAAGAAGAACCTCGGGGAAGCGGGGAGAACGAGTTGGCGCTGATGTGCTGACTCATGATCCGAGCCGAGGCGCATCACTTGATGCGCACCATGAGTTCGGCTTGTTGGATCTCCAACACTCCCCTCCAAGCCGAAGTCCATTACCAAGCTGCGTCGTGATCCTCGGTTGCGGCTCCAGCAGATTCCATCTTATCAGGACAGTTGATCTGATAATGGCCTTTCTTGCCGCACTTGAAGCAATTGATCTCGGATAGTGGACGACGTGGATGTGATGATGAGGCACGGTAGGCGGCCTCGCGTTCGCCGGTGCCAGTTCCAGATTTTCGTGATTCCTCGTTCAAAAGGCGTCCGATCACGTAGTCCAAGGTAAACTGTGTGGGGTCGGTGGAGTCGAGGGAAACGACAAGCGTGTCGTATGCATCGGGTAGGCCCATTGTGAGAACCAGAATAATGTCCTCATCTTCCACTGTGACTCCCGATTGTTGTAAGCGCAGGGCGACACTGCGGACTCGTCCAATCCAAGTCGACATCTTCTCAGAGTTGGCGGTATCCAGCTGCATCGACATGAACTCGCGTCGCAAGGCCATGCGCGTCGCAAAGCCGCGGGCTCGGTGTACCTTCTCCAATTCTGCCCAGATTCCGACGGCCGTGGGTGCAGTCATATGCGACAGTTGATCGACATCGACAGATAGAATCATCTCGGCGCGTGCCTCGGCGTTCTTGCGATCCCAGTCGCGTACACCTTTCGAGTTCGGTCCAGTCGTAGGTCTCGGGGTGGTTCCAACAGCGACATCATGAAGGTTCTTCCGTACAAGGACAGCTTCCATCAAAATGCGCCAAATTTCGTAGTTCTCGTTCGACAATTTCGTCATGCCCTTCGCTTCAGCCATCGTGGCGCTCGGGTGCAGGTACGATCACGGTTCGGGTTCGGGTTCGGTGCTGGCTTTCAGCAGGGCCAGGCTTTCGGTGCTGGTTTTCAGCAGACCAGACTTTCGGTGCTGGTTTTCAGCAGACCAGACTTTCGGTGCCGCTTTCGGGTAGGCGGGCTTTCGGTTCGTCGGGGTTTCGGATCAGCGGTAACGCGGCGTGATAAGCGGAGTTCGATGGGGGGGTACGACAGCGAGATCAACAGGAAGCGTGGTCGAGCTCGGGGCCCATAACCTGTGAGAGAAATACACAAGGTGAGATTGAACTTGAACTAAAGTCTACGCAAAGATACAGAGCTTATATACTAGGACAAATATACTAGAAGATTCTACAGAGCATATGAGTAAGAAGAACCTCGGGGAAGCGGGGAGAACGAGTTGGCGCTGATGTGCTGACTCATGATCCGAGCCGAGGCGCATCACTTGATGCGCACCATGAGTTCGGCTTGTTGGATCTCCAACACAAGCCGTCGCCGTCAATGCCACGGGAGACTTCCTCTCGCCTCTCGCCGGCGCAGGCAGCACCTGCATCGAATGGATGATCGTCCCCAACACGGCTGATGTCACCGCATCCTGCACAACAAACGCCGGCGGGGGTCATGACACGCGCATCTCCCTCGGAAATTGCTTGGCAAATGACGACGGTGTCTTGAGCTGTCGCGTTGGGTCAGTGAACCTACTCCTTCTGCCCCAACTATCACTGACAGGATTTTTTTTTCTTTTTTCTTTTCTTTTTGCTGTCCTTTTAGAGGAGGAGCCGGGAATAGCTGTGTTTTCACCAGCATCTTCCAGCGTACCATTCCCGTGTTGATCACTGCCACTTGCAAGACCGCGAATGGCGGTACCCGCGTAAACAGCAACTTTGTTCTCAGTGAGCCTTTACCAAAGTACCGATACATGTTGCTCACAATTTGTCAGGTGATTGCCTCACGAACCAGAATGGAGTCTTGACCTGCTAATACTAGGGGCCTTTCCCATTTAGAGCGTTGTAGTTTGAATTTGTACAAATAGCCACAACGTGATATCCAAAAATGACCTGAAACTTGTCAGATTGGAAAAGCTCGTATTCCGTCATGAATGGATAAGACCAGGCGAACTCTTGGGTACCGAGCCAGGTGCCCGGTGAACGGAGGACTATTCAGATCTTGTCGCAGTCCAAGATAGCAAGGAGAAAAAGGTTGCCTCCGAGTGGATCGAAGCCCGCTCAAAATCAAAGACATCTTGGAATTGAACTTAGCTTCGAAATGCGATGTTATACACGGAGGAAATGGAACTTGGAAATATCGATCGCGCTAGATGTTTCTTAGAAGCTCCCGGGATTCCTTGCTGTCCAAAGACACACCGAATCATACCACCCGCAACAATCCCTCCTCCTCAGCCTTCTCCAATAGTGCCTGCCATCGTCCACCATTCGCACCCCTCGCAGCGTCCCAGGTGCCCGGCAAACCCGCGACTTTCAGCCACATGAGCCACCCTATGAGCTCAAAGTCGAGAAAGGTCGGAGTGTGGTCGCCGAAGGTCCAGGTCGACTTATCGTTCATGCTGTTCGAAGGCGGGAACTGGGAAGACAGTCGGTTGATAGCGTGGAGAAGTTCCTGGACGGCTGTCTCGCGCGCAGTGCCAGGTGGACATATTTCTTCGAGTTCCATGCCTATCGCGTCCGAGAAATGAGTCGAGGAAAGACCCCACACAACGTGCAACTTACCCCACATCTTCCGGCGACTCTGCACATAATACTCCGTGTCGGTCTCATCCAACAGCGCCACCACTCCAGGGACAACGAGGGGCGTCATCGCACGAACAAGACCATCAATCGCGAGGTTCTCCAGCGTACTATTGTCCCCCACGGGCAGAACGACGCTCCCGCGCCCAGAGTTGGGGTACGTCGCTTCGAGGTACGCCGCGATGGTTCTACAGTCGTCCAGCTTCGTCGGCGACGGCGTAGAAGGATCCACGATGGCGGGTACCGTGTACAAAGGCTCGGTCTTGCGACTGGGTGGGACGCCAGCGTTGGAGAGGACTCGCGCGATGGAGGAGAAGCCGACGAAGGTGGTGCGGTACGGGAGTGCCTTGTAGTTCAGGAGCAAGCTATGCAGGGAGCGCGTCAGCAAGTCCTATCGGCGTAGACCAAGGTGTGTTACTCACCGGACAGCCCAAACGCGAGGTGAGAACGGGGTGTGGGCATTGCAGTCAAGATCAAAGAGCGTCAGCTCGTTGGCCAAGTTGGACTCGGAGGACATGGCAGCCAGTTACGGTGAGTTGAGGGGAAAGCCGCGTCGATGGATTGCAATCAACATTGCGCGTTTTATGTGCACTGGACGCGCGTCGTCCTGGTGAGAGTCAAGAGCAAAAGGCTGTGCGTCAGACTCCCAGCCAGTCGTCCGTGACCTGATGGCCAGACTCCTGTGTTGATCTTGATAGGGAACGAGCGAATTGATGGACCAAGATGGGCTACTGGCCAGGGTATTCTGGCCGTATTCTGTTGCACCCGCGTCCGGTTTCTCTCGGTTCGACTCCGGTCGTATGTCATTAACTAGATCTCGGATCCCGTTAGCGATACCGACGTTTTTTTGTTGCTCTCCGTTCACTCATGTCTGGTCAAACATTGAATTGCGCGCTACGAAGCAAAGGAAATCCGAATGAACTGGAAGGCCAAGAACATTTACATTCAACAATCGAGATATTTGCAAGACAACTTGTGCCAGAGTCTATCCAAAATGCAACACCTCCAATTTCGCCAACCCATCTTCACCGACACACATCTGCACAACGTCAAGTTGGTACCATGGAGCAGAACCAAATGAGCACTCACATCTACGAACCCCTCGTCACTGAGATGATACTCGGTCGGTTTTCCAGAGAAAATCCCCGCGCACGGCGGAACTCAGCGAAAGGTATCCCCTCGTCAATAGATCCCTTCTTCCGCGCCTCTGATAATCGCTTCGCACGCGCTACCTCCCGCGGATTGAAATTCAATACCTCAATCGCGTGTGTTTTGGTTTTTAAATCACCTGCAGCACTGACCTCTGAGTCGCTCCGCAGCCCCACCATACGCATGCCCGAAGACGTCGCCAGAACAAAATCGTGTTCTTCACCGCGAAGAAAGTCCCGCTCTGATCCACCGAACTGCAGCGGATGCATGGACCGCGCGCATCGCGGGCCCCAGTCGTTCCACGGGATCACCGAGTACCCGCTATCTTCGTACTCGTGCCCGGAAGACGCTCCAAAAGCGCCGCACGGTCAATGACGAATACGTGCTGCTGCGGACTATCCCACGTCTGCGACCGCACAGTGTAGTACTGCAGCACAAAGAGCGACTTGTTTGCCGATGGGAGGAAGTGTGCTTGATTGTGTGTTGCAATGGCAGAGCGGAACGAAGTCGAAGTCGGTGGCTGGCAAGACGAGGCACGACTGCGGTAGCTGTATGGCACAATTTCGACGCTGGGGATATGCAGGGCAGCGCGAGGGCAACGATGTGCTGCGTCAAATGGGTGGGCGGTAGTGTTGCCGACGGCTGGCTCCCAAGTGGCTCTGGGTTCGAGCCGGTCGAAAGCCGATTATTTTCTGAGTGCAGTTTTGGCCGTACCTCGTTGAAATTTTCGGCTCTGGGGAGAGAATTGATGGATCTTGCCTTTATTACCCTCAAATTGACCCCAAACAGCTCTGTTCAACCACGGCTTTGCGGCTCAAGCCGAGCTGAGCTGACCCGAGCCAGCCGTCGGCAACACTAGTGGGCGGGTGTTCGGAAGGAGTGCTAGGCAGCTTGACAATCTCGATGGCATTGTCCGTCGTCTGTGGGATGCCGATGATATCAGGCGAGAGGAAGATGGACCGGGAGGTCGGGATGGGAATCGGCAGCTGTGCGTAGAGGGATGTCTGAGCATCATCGAGAAGTGAAACAACGAAGAAACTAACGAAAAGATGCAGCCCAGTTTGCCAATCGACGAGGTAGAGTCGATTCATGTTCTCATCTCCTAATGGCTCCTCGAAGTAACGAAACGCAATCGCCAAAGTGCCTCCGAGGATCTCGATCACAGCGTCCAGGTTTAGGTGGACGTCCACGAGCCGCGCTGGTGTGCTGAATCGATAGATAGGCAGAATCGGACACGCGGCAAGCGGATGTGGTTCGCCAGTCGTAAAGCTGAGCAGGTGGGCGTCCAGCAGCGTGGTCGCTGGGTCGTTCGCACACGGTGCGCTGGCGGGGTTAACAATCAGCTGCGGATAGGTCGGACGAGCGCACCACGTCAAAATCACTAGCAAGTCGTGCTCTGCGAGAGCAACCTGGAAATTCATAAAGGGTTTGCCTTGAAAGACTGTTTTCCAGCAAGCCGGCTGGGCACCCGGCGCGAGGGCGATGTATTTCAGCGAGGTTGCCAAAAGGACCGAGGGATTCATGGATACGCCCGCAAAGTACAGCCCATCGATGAGATCCATCACGACGATATTGTCCGTTGCGACTCCAAGGGCAATAGAGTACCGGAACGCTGGGGAGAGGGTGCGCCAGCGCGATTCACGCTCGCGCAGGAGTCCTAGACGGTCAGAGATCGAGAGCCCCTTCATCGAATGTACATTCTCCTCCATTCCTGCGTGCTCCAGCTCTGCGATGTATTGAATCTCCGGCGAGTCGGTGATGACGGCGGCGAGGAATCGGTTGCCCACGCGGAGACAGGTCGCCAAATCATCCAGGGGGAGGTATAAAAGACATTTTACGATGATTTCAGGAGCAAGATCGAGCAGGAATAGCTTCTGGGGCATTTTCGCGAAATCGATGATGGAAGTTGAGAGCAAGAGGCGAATGGGCACGTGATCGAAGCTTCTGTTTGCGTAATAACTTAGGCGCACTGGAACTCACACAAAGTCTGTGGCACCCATGCATTTAGATATACCAGTTGCGCCTTCCCGATGGTCAAGTTGGCACGCGAATTCACTGGTTCAACTGCATCGGCATATCCCGGTTTTCTTTCCTCGATGCCTTTTTCGAAGGAAAAACGCGCGCGATGAATGTGCCCGGCGCACCACTGTATACCGCTGTTGAAGGATTACCTGCTAAACCTGGTTCTATCCACGGCCATTGAGTACTAATATTGCAATTGAGTCTTCAGCTCCACCTGCCTCCTCCCGCTTTGGCCCTTCTTCAACTGGATGTTTAAAAGAAGCCGAAATCACTTGGTATCTCACCTCTGCATTCAGTCAGACATGTCCGCGTACCACTTGCATCCGTGGAATTCAATCTAGCAAGCGAATCGCCGGTTCGACCGTGACTCCGCCGGCGGCAGCATGGCCTTTGTCATCTGTGCCTCCGTTTTTCCGGTCAGTCCCAGCTCTGGCCAGTACTTCTCTGTCCATGCAAGTCATGCGCCAAGACATGCATGCGCTCGCGACGCGCTTTCCACTCTCTTGATAAGGCTATGCATATGGACCGGAGTTGCAGTGGAATTGCCGGTTCGAACCCGGCGGCATGTCCTGACTTGTGTTGACCACGTTTTTTCCCTCTCTCCCTCTCTCTCTCTTCAGGTCCCTCATAGTCCTCTCGCTACAGCGTCGCATACCGGTTCGATGCCCGCGCGTGTCATTTTGCAAAACATTCCCTTTTTTCAGGTTCTGCTTTGCCTGTGTTGAATTTTGCTTGCTGCCAGTGGCTCTTCAATCCGCCTCTCGATTGTACACCCAGACACGCTTGCACCCGGTGCACATCCCGCCTTGTTCGATTTTCGTCATAAGCGCTTTGGCAGTGGATGCTCGGTTCGACACCGGCGCGTGTCGTAAGCACAGGCCAATGGCTTTTTTTAATTTTAATTTTTCCCTTCTTTTGTGTCTCGAGCTCTGCTTCCTTCCTCAAGTCGACCTCCCGGAATCTACATCCAGACATGTTCGCACCCGGTGCACATCCCCCGAGTTTTCCATCGGAAGCTTTGCATGTGGATGCTCGGTTCGTCGCCGGCGCGTGTCCTAATAGTAATCTTTGGAAACAGTTTTCTTTCTTCTTTCTTTTGTGTGTTGTGGATTTTGCTTGCTTTGCTTCCTCAAGTCACTCTCCCAGATTATCCACCCAGACATGTCTGCACATGGGTGCACATCATCCACCATCCAGATCCAGTCGGGAAAGTAATGTGCAAGGAGGATGTCCGGTTCGACGCCGGCGCGTGTCCTTAGTATTCATGCATGACTTTCTTTTCTTTTGCCCGTGTTGAATTTTGCTTGCTGCGGGTGCCTTCTTCAAGTCGACTTCCCCGATTTCACACCCAGACACGTCCGCACCTCATGATGGGGTGCATCCACGATCTGTGTCGACTGTGGGAAGCGCGAACACCTCCCTGAGGTGTTGGCCCAACACCTCAGAGAACTGTCGGAACACCTCAGCAAGGTGTTGGGCACCGGCGCTGAGGTGTTGGGAAACACCTCAGTGAGGTGTTTATTTTGAGATAATATCCCGCAATGAGGTGTTATAAAACACCTCATTGAACTGTCATAGAACACCTCGCTGAGGTGTTCCGGGCTATTTCCCAACAGTTCACGGCGGTGTTCGAACGGTTTATTGAGGTGTTTCAACAGTTCGCTGAGGAGTTGGCTGAACAGCTCTCTAGGGTGTTTGAACAGTTCATTGTAGGGTTCATAGCTATGTATTCCAGTACTACCAAAGACATGTCCGAGTCGTCAAGCGCTAAGTCCATTCACCGCCACCATCCTTCCCAAGTCCCAGTCCATCTCCGCCCAAGTCCAACTCGTCGGTCGTCGTCGGCTGGTCCAGCGCGATACGTGCGAGATGTCCGCGGTGGAATGAAGGCGGGTGGTCCCAAGCTGTATCGCGTTCAAATTAGGCAAAGGTCGGTTGGCGCGAAGCAGCATACCGTAGGAGCGAGTGACGCTGTACGCGCAGAGTTGAAGCGTCACAGCTACAATTAAATCAGCGAAAGGTGCTCAATGGAGCAGTTCTCACCGTGCAAAACAAGACCTGTCTATTCACGTTAGTCTGAACTATAAGACGACACAGAAACACTCACCGTGAGCATGCAGAGCGCGCGAGAGACGAAAGACGATACGATGCGAGAGTCAGTGGAAGTAGGGGAGTGGAAGACGATGTCGACGTACTTTGGCCCAAACAGTGACACCGGAAGTGCGGGATTGAAGGTGCAATTCTTGAGGTGCGACGCCCAGGAGACGAAATCAGCACGACGAGTAGGTTTGAGAGAAAGCGGGGACGCACTTTCGGAGAAAAACACCCGAGCACTAGCAAAAGTGCGCGCGCGCGTCAGCCAGCTGCAACGAGATAAAAATCATCCACACCGATGGCGTCCGCTGTGGCGTTTGCGAGCGGGCCGAGTACGAATGGCACCGGAATGGCGAGGGCGGAGCGGCCGGCTGCCGGATGAACGGCGCGACAAACGAAGAGGCAGAGGACCGAAGCACCGGTAATAAGATGTGCGGCGTCAGAAAGACCAAGGACGCACGGTGTAGGTCCCGCCACTTGGAACATTCACCGGTCAGTTATCGAGGGTACACATCAAAGCATAGAAAGAAAAGCTCACCTCAGTTTCCTTGCCTCGCCTCGGCGTCCACTATCTTGGATCTTGGTGATCGTTGTCGACGCTGTCGTACGCCTTGGTAACTCGGAGTCCGAATTGGCTGCGCTGCAGGATAGAAATGGAATGGCTTGCGCGCGAGGCATGACGGAAGGGAGCGCCGTAACTCGGCTGGGACCCGGGATCGAGCGCAATGAGTACATCGACGGCGATGGACTCGGAACAAACGCGTACCACAGGGGAAGAAAACCAGCGTATTTCCCAAGGCAAATGGTTGAATGAACGGGGAATCAACTTCATCAGTATCAATAACTGGGCGCGAAGAGAATTCACACTGGAAATCGAAAGAATTCTGTTCCTCCTTCGAACCCGAGCATGAAATCAAGTCAGCAGCCGTTCCAAAGAAAGAAAATGGTAAATACGCGGCGTCGAATCTCTGCGATGAGTGAAAAGGAAACCCGCCCGCGTTCCGGATTCGACGCAAACCGAATATGCGGCTAGGGCGTCAGCAGAGAGCCTCACTTGATTTAGAGCAGCGCTGCAGACTATGAGACATAGAGTAGAAAGTTCAGATGACGATGGGAGTGAAAGGGGGACCAGGAATGCGAAGGTAAGAGAGATCGGCTGAACGACGAACAGCCGAGGTCTCGGGATTTCCATACGATGAGTTGGGCCGGGGAAAGGTGTGAATGATGGTTGCCGGACGTCTGGGCCGTGTATCGTCAGAGAGGCGGCTAGACGCGAAACGATGACGTACGATAGCGCCGTCCTCCGACACCTTTTGCGCCCCATCAACATCAGCTTCGATGCCACAAAACTCTCCTTCTCCGTCGTCGTGCGTCCATGCAGTCGTCCGTGGTTGTTTGAGGATGGCTGCGGGAAGACGGACGGCGAAGAAATGCCAAGAAGCCGTAGACGTCGATTGAGGAATACGGGCGGACCGAAATAGTTCTGCATGGGTAGTGTTAGTCAGGTTAGGTTGGGAGATGTGCAAGGAGCGCGGGAGTGCGGTCGACGGTGGGGATTGGTTTGACTTGGCGGATGAAGAGAGACGTTAATGTCGAGCTAGGGACATAGTAGTGTTATGAGGCAGTGTCTGTAGATGACGCACCATGGCCAGGAGCCGCACGAAGAACATACACACGCTCGCTGTGCCTCGGACGACGACCTTCTTGGCGGAAACGACATCGCGTCGACGACAGTGCTGCTGGAAGCATGCAGAGCCGTTGAGCAGGCTGGAGGATGCGGTGGGATGTGGTGGGATGTGGTGGGACCGGCTTGAGCGCGTCGCAGGGCACGTAGATGGTCAGGATGACAACGGCAACGCGAAGGTGGAGTGCGGCTCCGGAGATTGTCCTGGACACGCATATTGTCTCAGAAATCAAGATGGAGGGAGCATAAGAGTCACGCACCAAAGCCCAGATGCCCTCATCTCGGCCCAAATCGCCCTCCTACGCGCTCGGTGCGGCCTTCTTGGCTGAGACGACATCGCGTCGACGACGAGCTTCCTGGCATCGTACGGGGCTGTTGAGCGGGCTGGAGGGTGTTGTGGGATGTGGGAGGAAGATGGATAGTTTTCCGGGAGCGCCAGAGTCGTCGTAGGCGAACTGGCCGCTGATGATGGCGGAGAGAGGAAAGGAGTAGTGTGACGTGACGTGACATCAGGTCATGTGATGTCCCGTCGACGCGTCGCGTTCGCTCCGTTCTCCTCCGCGCGTGCCTCAAAAAATCTATAAAAATTCAGGGATATCGGGAGAATGTAACTGATGCCATTGGAGCCGAAAATGAAAGGACCTGAACTACCTGAGGACTGCGAGACTGAATCTCATTCTAGATATGCTTTGGCAGCGTATTCAGGCTGTATTGTGTACTAAAGTGTTTGGTTTTAAGGTCCAGAACCGACCTGAACGTTGAAGACAAACGCACATGCAGGAATTACAGTCGCAAGGAAGCACACTGTCAGAGTTCTAATTCGAGCAGCTGAGAGCCTGAGACTACAGATTGGCTACAAGGAGGCTACACGAGCGTCCAATAAGCAGGAGTTATGAATACAGAGTGTATGGGTCCATAACCACAGAGAGTTGAGTCCGCGTTCAAAACCCAGCCCGCGCGAGCGCCCTATCCGCCTCGCGTCCGGACGCACCTGCCCCTCCTCGAGGTACACATTACCCTCCGAACGAGCGAGACTGGGATGCAGGGAAGAATGTGACTGTGAGATATCAAGCTGGGTCGCGAACACGTCCATGTCCCGAGGCAAGGTCGATAGATATCATACTGCTCCGGATCGGCTCTCTGATCATGACTCATAATCCCCCCCCCCCGGCTCGAATTGACTTCAGCTGAGTGGGCGGCGGCTCGAGTTGCGATTGAACGGGATAGAGACGATCCGGGTTGTGAGCGGGATAGAGATTGGACCGGTGCTTGTCTGTCGACGGGCGAAAACGACCTGGCGTCGTCATGGTCGCCCATCCTCCTTCAAACCTCCGCCAACCGTCGTTGTCTCTACGGTGGCCCGTCCGCATTTCCGTCATAATCATCCCAAATACCTGCTCCATCCGAGTCTGAGCTCCACACGGTTCTAGCTCCGATCCTGAGTCCGATCCCGCACACCTACGGCGAGCACGAGGGGCTATAAGCGAGAAGGTCTTGAGGGTGGATAGAGCCCATTCGAGTGGTTTGCGACGCACTGAAATGCTATTGAGCCCATTTCCGAGTCAAAGTAGAGAAAACTCACCGGCACCCTGACTCGGACTCGGAATAACTGGACTGTTGTCGCTTTCCTTCCTGCGGTTCCACAGAGAGTTACCGAGGCCCAAGGCCGCTGTCGCGTTCGTGGCAGACGTCCTACAGGCTGAATGAAATCCACTGACGGCTTGTCAAAGGTCGAAGCGGAGAAAAACTCACCTTCGCCGTAACCCAGTAGCGGTAACCCGTCGCTCGCCGTCCGTCCGTTTCTACCGTGAATACGGCCAGAGATCCGTCCACAAAGGTGCGAGAGCGTCATGAGGGGTCTGTTGCATATTCCGACGAATGATTTGAGCGCGTTTTGAGCGACGCCAGACACCATCCGGATAGAAAGAAGCAGGGAGGAACGTCGTCCTGGAAGCGTGGATCTCGCTTATCGCGGCGGAGGCTCATCGTGGCGGAGCATAGAAGTGTTCACGGTGGAGGTTGAGCGCGGGCCTTGATCGTCGAGATATGGGAGCTCGAGGAGGAGACGGAGAGCGCGAATGCAAGTCGAATCGCTGTCCGAGACGACCGGGAGATTGACCGGCGGCTAGCATTTGATGACGACGAGAAGCGGATGGTGCCTTCGTAGTCGCCACGAGTATGAGCACCGAAAAGCGACTCCGTGGAAGCATTACCGACGGCTGGCTCCTCTACACCGACACGACGACGACGTTCTTCGCAGTATTTGCCGGTGGCTAGTTGGCCGTGGCACAGGATAGCACGTCTGGCGAAAGCGTGACGATGGGCTACGATAGCGTTGTACATTGGGGAGCTGGAGCTGGATGCGAATGGCGGTTAAGAGCAAGTCTTGCTTGTGACCGTGACACTGGCAGCAGCCGACGGCTTCGTTAAAATCAAACTCCGATTCAATAACTTTAGATCAAGAGATAAGATAACATTTCCATGGGAGTCGAACGTTCCAGCAAGGTGTTTTGTAAAACACCTCAACAAACTGTTGGGCAGCACAACACCTCCTTGAGGTGTTCCACCGGTGAGGTGTTCTGTAAAACACCGCGCTGAGGTGTTCAGCGCAAACACCTCGGCGCCGAACACCTTGGTGAGATGTTGTGCGCCGAGGTGTTTGGATCCAACACCTCAACAAGGTGTTCTGCCCAAACACCTCAGGGCGGTGCACCTCGCTGAGGTGTTGAAAACCCAAGAAAACTGTTGGAACACCTCGTTGAGGTGTTCCTACTTCCCACAGTGTGTCTTGATCCTGCTGAAATGCGTAGGTGGATGCCCGGTTCGACGCCGGCGCGTGTCATGGCATGGCGTGAAGGGAGACATTTTTTTTTGGCGCCAAAGCGTTCCTGAAAGGTTCGCCTTGGGCGTGCACATTCACCACCTGCGCTGCATATATTCGCGGAAATGAGCAAGTGGATGGAGGACGTCCTGCTGTACATGCCCATGTCGAGGGTGTTCTACCAACAGGGGGGAAGGCTTCTTAGTACAAACAGTTCACATGTACGACTCGATACAGCAAGAAACAACAATACAGTCCCACTCGGTCGCTCTACGCCTCTACGCACCCCCAACATGCATCTTCTCCTTCAACTTGCGGACCAGTCTATCGCGCTTACGCTCCCGCTTCTCCTCCGAATCGCCTTCTCCCTCGCCTTCTCCTTCGGCTTCGTCTTCATCTTCGTCTTCTGTAGGCGTAAGCTCCGGCGGAAACACTCCCGCAGGCGGCGTCGCCAGGACATTCGGCGCACCGCGCTCTACAAGCGGCGTCTCACCGGATGTCAACGTGTTGCGGGGGGCCCGCGTACCCACGTGAACGTTGCTCGTGCCACTCGACGACGACACGGAGAGGGGTTCCGGCGAGGCGGTATGTGTCAGCCCGAGATCGACTTTCGGGGACGATTGCGAAGTCGACTGCGAGTCGGGAGTTACGGAAGAAGACGACGAGAGCCGCTCGATGAATCGCGAGCTGTTGGAGTGGTCGAGGCCGGCGTTAGAGTTGGGGCCTTCGGGAATGGGGAGGGACGGCGGGACGGGGTTGGGCGAGGCAGAGGAGCCAGTGTGTACGCGGGTGCTCAGGTGCGAGGAGGCTCCGTCTGCGTTTGCGTCTGCGTTCGGGTCGGCGGAAAGACCAGGCAGCACGGGAGAATTCGATACAACGGAAAGAGGCACTGCGGGAAGGGACACAGACTCGGTACGCGGAGTGGCGAGCGGGTCCGACTCCTCGACGATGGACTCGGAGTCGAGCCGCGGAGGGAGGAGAGAGCCTGCTTGGGCTTCGGTGCTGAGATTCGTCGTGGTGCTCGTGCGCGAGTCGACGGCAGTAGATTCATTCAAGAACGGGGGTGCGTTGGTGGTAGCAGCAGGAGTTGCAGACGATGGAGGGCTTGTTGACGCTAGACACAGAGAACGATGAGCATACAACTGAAGGCAAACGCCAACAACGCACGAAGATAGGCCTTGAGAGCCTCTGGCAACATATCCTTGACCATCTGTCCAACGCTCGTTATCGTCTGCTGCACATCTTCCTCGGCCGGCATCAGCGTCTCCCCACCCTCGTCCTCTCTCTCACCAGGATACGAACCCGGCACCAGCTCTTCCCGGTTCTTCGGCGCCTGTGCACCCACGCGCTCCGCACTCGTATCCAGCTCGCCCGTCATCTTCTCCGCCCATTCGTGCGCTGGCGTGCTGGGAAGCATGCTCGACTCGATGGTCGGCACGAGATTCGGTTGCGGTTGTGTTGTCGTAGTCATCGTAGTAGTGGTAGTTTGAGGAGAGCGAGAGGAGCTTGGAGGTGGCGCATTTTGTACTGCGCGTTGACGGTGGAGCCAAAGAATGGATGACGCATCAATGACGCGTTCGTGCGTCCACATTGGGAAATTGCGGATCAACTCGATTTGATGAGGCGGCGAGTTGCACGCGAGGGACATTCTGAAGCCCTCAGTTACAGGGAGCAAGAACCATGCAAGTAATGGGAATTGAATCCCTCTCCCAAAGAAAAAAAGGGAAATAAAAAAAATGACTCTTCAATTAATCTGCGCTAAGAGCCGGACTCGATTCGAACGAGCGTCAACGCGTCAGGTGCCAGTGGCACCTCGGTATCGAACCGATGGCGCCTGCGGCGGCTCCGCTACGTAGATGTATGTGCTCATGAGTACACACCCCACCCAAGCTCTAACAGATTTTCTTTTTTCTTTTTTGGAACCCGGGCCCACCACCCGCCACCATTCCACTGGCAACCAGACAGAAAAGCTGAAAAAAAGATCATTCATTCCAACGGCCCGGACCTCGCTTCGAACGAGTCATTGCACTGAAATTGAGTCTCAAACCTGAGGTGATCGAACTCCTGTGCATGCGGAATGCGTGTTCCGCCGTAGCCTTATTCCTTTGTGCAGCAAGTTGTGCTATATCTACGGCTCATCATTAATCAGGGCCACTGACAATTGTAAGTGGCTACTTACCTCTCGGAAAAAAAAGAAATCATCTTCACCCCGGCTAAGAGCCGGACTCGATTCGAACGAGCCCCAGCGCACAACACATCTTCGTTCTCTCGCGAACGAATGGCGCTTGCGGTGCCTCCGCAGCTCTGCACGAATTCCGGTAGATTTTTGTGCTCATGAGAACTTACTACCCCCGCGCCAATCAACAAGATCTGACACAATTTTCAATGTTTTCTTTGGTCCGGGGAACCCCACCAGCCTGAGCCACCAATCCAACCAGACAGAAAAGCCCCCCCCTCCCCCCAAAAAAAAAGAAAGAAACTGCGATCCCAAACGGCCCGGACCTCGCTTCGAACGAGGTCATTGTACTGAAATTGAGTCTCAAACCTGAGGTGATCGAACTCCTTGGGCATGCGGAATCCATGGTCCGCCGTGGCCTTATTCCTTTGTGCAGCAAGATCTCAGAGGAACTCGTCACTGTTAGTATACAGAACCTGAAAAAACAAAACATTAATCCACCAACGCAGGAGCCGAGCTCGCTTTGAACGAGATATTGCACTGGAATATCGACCATCCTTTAATTTCCTGTGCATGCGGATCTGCCGCAGGCCTTGGTCCTCCATGCAGCAACTCGCACTATCTACCGCTCCGACTCGCACCAACTAAGTTGTCCTTCTGTCTCAGCACGTCCAACGGCAAGTAGTCTAGCGCTGTTTGAAGTTTATTCAAAATTTTAAAAACCAGCCGATGATTACGACTAACGGCCGAGCTCGCTTCGAAACGAGCTACTGCACTGAGTACTTATCGAGACCACGAAGTTACCTCTTGCGCATGCGGAACCGCCCGCGGCCTCATTGCTCCACGCTATCATCTCCCTAGCTCAATCAACAACCGACGTTCAAACGAGCCATTAATGAACGACAGAATCAAAAAAAGGACGAACGGATCATGCCCACCAACCACGGCATGTTGGAATCATTGATTCTTCATGCGCTGCCGAGAAAAAAGAAGCAGAAAGCGGATACAGGGCCGCCCGGCTCGTTTCGAACCAGTGACACCGATCCGGTCCGGACCGCCGCCAGCCTGTACGGCATGTTCGAATCATTGATTATTATCGGCACAAAGTTATTCCGTAAGATACGCGTCGCTAATCGAGTCCGAATAGTCCATCACGCCTCAACATACCGGAACTGCAATTCCCGCTCCTTCTCTCTCAACTCACCCACAGCCCCACCACTACCATGTGTCTCGCCCTTGTCGTACACCGGCCAATGCACCACCACCTCCTCCTGATATGCCTGCGCTGGCACTGACGCTTGAGCGCTGCGTCGCGGCCATAATCCGCGGAAGAACGCCGGTGGGGAGTATGGCGGAGGAGATGCTGATGTCGGAGCCCATGGTTGTGTGCTCGCAGTCGGTGCTGGAACGGCGTGTCTGGAATTCTCCACCCAGGTGTCGAGTCGCTGGCGCCTGCGCCGGATATATCTCCTCCGGATGAAGAATGCGATGCCAACGAGGAGAAGGAAGACAATTACACCGACGAGGGCACCAATGAGCGCCGCATTGTGATTTGCGCTAGGTTACACGAACGAACAGCTGAGTGTTGAACGCGCTGTGAAGTTGGAAGACGCACCTTGTCGCCGATACTTGGGGATTGGCTCCAAAAGCTGACACACTTGGTGCGATTGGATTGACTGGGCTGCCGGCGTCCGATGGCGGAGAGGTAGTTGACGAGGCTGCCATGCCGGCTGAGGTATTTGCCTGTTCCACAGGCGTAGTGGGCGTTCCAGCACTAGTGCCAGTGGTGACTGTGACGGTCGCGGTCGCGGGGCCTGTGGTGCCGCTGTCGGCGTGAGTAGTACTGGTCTGAGCGAGAGTACTCGTCCCGGCGACAGTATTCGTCCCGGCGGTAGTACTCGTGGTGGAAGTCGCAGGCGTTTCCAAAGGCGGGGACGTGCTGAACTCGCGAGATTTGAGCAAAATTCGACCAGATTGAAACATTCTGTGGACTCGCCGTACAACCTGAGGAGTTCCGATGAGGTTAGAGGGACACGAATCTGGTGAGCCCGGCGCCAAGGCACCGGACTGCGTCGAAAATTTAAGCCCTGGCATGTTCGCAGCGATGCATACTCACAGCGATATAGGTGCAAGTCTTCGGCAAAATGACAGCGAAATTGAAGCCAATGTAGGCATAGGCACACGTGGTGGACTCGGAGTCCGGGTTCGACGTCTGTCCATTGACTTGAAGCGGCCGCAGGCTCTTGTCCTGGGGAGGACATCGAGGACCCGGCGGCTGGGAGGGTGGACCTCGCGGAGTGATGGGCATTACCTCGATTGGCAAGTGCTAAGTGCCACTATATAACGAGCGCGCGTCCTGTGCGGATGGATATCTTGAGCTGATGCTGCTCCTAGGCTCCTAGCGACGAGGTGGATCGTCAACAGCTCGCATCGGAATCTTCATCGACAGTGATGCAGTGTCGTCTTGAGAATAATCAAGGTTAAACATAGCGCAAATAGAGGATGTTGCTGTTTCACGCACAGCGCAAGCATATCCTGTTCGCATCCCTGCCTTGATTTCGTCGCAAGTGTGCCCGTCCGTTCCCCTTCCCGTGGACAGCCTGAGGGAATGGAATCTATCCATCTAATCAGCATTTGAGGGCAACGACAGACAGTGCCATCGAAGAGGGAGGACAGCCCGCCATTTGATGATCACTCCGAGTCATGGCTGGTCGCAGCCCTGCTATTCGGGCGGGAGGGTCGAGAACCGTGCAGAAGCTGATTCGTTTCAAGGGTGCTCTCGATCGAGTCTCGACGGGGTGAGAGGAGGATGGGGAGGGGAGGGTTGCCGTGGTAACGATGTCGTCCGGGATGATGTCGGGGATCTGTATATATGTTGAAATATCCCGGTCCCTTTCGAGTGCCGACGTGTATAGGGACTTTCTGGTTTGCTCATCTTTCCACATTTTCCTCACATGAAACCAATTAATTACCGCATCAAAGATGTCTTCCGAAATAAAATCCAAGTTCAACTACGAAGTTGTGGGCCCCTATCATCTGTCTCCTGCCCTGCTCGCAGAGTCCACATATTCCGGCGGCGGATCATCCATATCAGGATCCCTCTGTAACTGGAGCTCAACCTCCAACATCTGTACTTGTTGTTGTAGTGTGGTGTTTTGCTGCTCAAGGGCCAGTTGCGCCGCACGGTGCGCCTCTAGCTGTTCCACCATAGGCTGCGATGACGTCCGAGTCATTGGAAGGAGAAAATGACTAGCTCGTGCCGCTTGTTTCTCCAGAGTTGATGCAGGCAGGAACGGCACTGGCAGGAAGTTCGCGAGATTCCTTCGGCGCTTTCTCCGCCGTCGTATAAATAGAAGCGCAAAGCCCACGGCGAACGTTGCGGAAAGGCCAAGTCCCAGCGCTATAGTCAGGATCGATCGGGAGGATAGTCTATAAGTGCGTTCATTGTCGCACCGATAGAACGACGGAGATGGAGGACGGACCTGGTTGTCGATTCCGGGTGAGTGGTTGACACAGTCTCAACTGGGCCGCCCGCGTTCGATGGCGCAGAAACAGATGACGAGGCTGCTGCGTTGGTTGAGGTATCGCCCTGTCCCACTGTTGTCGTCCGCGTTCCAGCACTGGTGCCGGTGGTGACTGTGACGGTCGCGGTCGCGGAGCTGGCGGTGCTGCTGTCGGCGAGAGTAGTACCAGTGCGAGCGAGAGTACTCGTCCCGGCGACACTACTCTTCCTGGACGTCGCAAGCGGTTTCAGCGACGGGGACGTGCTGAAGTCGCGAGATTTGAGCAAAATCCGAACAGATTGAAACATTCTGTGGACTCACCTTACAACCGGTTGAATCCCAATAAGGCTAGAAGGACACGAATCTGCTGAGCCCGGCGCCAAGGCACCGGACTGCGTCGAAAATTTAAGCCCTGGCATGTTCGCAGCGATGCATACCCACAGCGATATAGGTGCAAGTCGACGGCGAAAGGGAGAAAGGATAGGCGTAGGCACACGTGGTGGAGTCCGGGTTCGACGCCTGTCCATTGACTTGAAGCACGCGCCGTTCCTTGTCCTCGGGAGGACATATTAATAGAGGACCAGGCGGCTGGGAGGGTGAAACTTGCGGAGTGATGGACATTACCTCAAGTGGCAAGTCCTGGGTGCCGCTATATACTCTACGCGCGTCCTGTGCGGATATCGTTACTCCTGATGATGAGGTCCATCGTCGACAGCTCGTTTCGGAATCTTCATCGACAGTGAGGCCGTGTCATCTTGAGAATAATCAAGCGCAATTAGAGGATTGTCAACAGCTCGCATCGGAATCTTCATCGACATGTCGTCTTGAAAATAATCAAGGTTAAACATAGCGCAATTAGAGGATATTGCTGTTTCACGCACAGCGGAAGCATATTTCGTTCGCATCCCTGCCTTGAATTGATCGCAAGTGTTGCTGGTTGCCTATCCGTTCGCTTTCCCATGAACAGCCTGAGGGAATGGAATCTATCCACCCAATCAGCAGTTGATGGTGATCGACTCGTGGGCACGTGCTAATGCCGAGTCAGCCTCGTTGTTCAGGCTGTGGACCACCTGAATATAATAAATCCCCCGCGCCAGCCAGGGATTCGTTGGAGTAGCGACCGACAGCGACAGAAGCGCCGTCGAAGAGAGAAGCCAGCCCGCAGTCTTGGCTGGTGGCTACGCTATTCGGGCGAGATTGTCGAGAACCATTCAGAGCTGATTCGTTGCAAGGGTGCGAACGGGAGCTCGACGGAGTGGAAGGAGGGGAAGCAAGCAGAGGGTTGCCGTGATAACGATATCGTCCCATGACAGATGATGTCAGAGATCACCGGGTTGTCTGTGTAGCCGTTGAAATATCTCGGTCCCTTGCTAGCGCCGAGGCCCGACGTCTTTAGGCACTTTCTGGTTTCATTCTAAATTCTCCTCACATGAAACAAATCACCGCATCAACGATGTTTGAAATAAAATCCAAGTTCAACTACGGGGTTGTGGGCCGCTGTCATCCGTCTCCTGCCCTGCTCGTAGAGTCCACATATTCCGGCGGCGACCCATCCATATCAGGATCCCTATGTAACTGGAGCTCAACCTCCAACATCTGCACTTGTTGCTGCAGTGTGGTGTTTTGCCGCTCAAGGGCCAGTTGCGCCGCGCGGTGCGCCTCCAGCTCTTCGACCATAGGCTGTGATGATGTCCGAGCCATTGGAAGGAGAAAATGACTAGCTCGTGCCGCCTGTTTCTCCAGAATTGATTCAGCCGGGAATGGCTCTGGCAAAAAGTTCGTGAGGGTCTTGCGGCGCCTTCTCCGCTTGCGTATCCAGAGCAGCGCGAACCCCACCGCGACCGTTGCGGGAAGGCAAAGTCCCAGCACTATGGCTAGGACCACATGGCTTGAGGTATTGGCCTGTCCCATGGTCGTTGTGGGCGTTCCAACACTGGCGCCGAGTGTGAGGGTAGCGCGCGCCGTGCTCGTGGTGCCCGTCTCGGCAAGAGTAATGCCCGTGGAAGTCGGAGCAGGAGGTGGGGTTTCCGACGGCGCGGACGTGCTGAATTCGTGACACCTAAGCAAATTTCGAGGAGAGAAACATGTTTGTGGACGCGCCTAGGAATCCCCAGCAGCTGATGAGGACACGAAGCTTTCGAGCCCGGGCTCAACACTCCTGTCTGAGTCGACAAGGTATAATAAGCCTCGGCACACAACTGCAGATCGAAACCCACCGCAATATAGGTACAAATGTGCTGAGAGAACAATCGGATGAAGTAGATGCATTTTGTGGAGTCCGTCGTCGTCTTCTGTCCATTGAAGTGCAGAGAGTTACCCTGGTTGTCGGTAAGAGGGCATCGAGGACCTGCCTGAGACCGTGGATCTCGCGGAGCGATGGGCATTACATTAGGTTCCAAGAGCCGAGACCTTCTATATACGAGTGCGTGTCCTGTCCAGATATCCTAGCAATGAGGGCGATTGTTGGCAGTTCACATCCGAAACTTCGTCGTTCAAGCAGTGTAGGGTTCAGAATTCATTGCCAGAGTCCTAGGCTGTTGTTCGTTACCCGTGCGTTCGCCTCATAAACAGCCCGTGGGAATCCATTGACCTTGGCTAATCAGCAGTGCTGGGTCCTACTGGCAAAGCGAGCGCGCAAGATGGTAGATTTAGCTGACAAAGCAAATATGGAAGTAGCGGCCGACAGCGAGAACTTAGAAGGCCATCGACGAAGGAAAGGGACCCAGTCCTCCATTTGCGCAGACTGTTGGGCTCCACAAATCTGCGTCGGCATGGAACTTGAAGCTTGAAGACACGATCAGTGAAGGCGGGTCGCAGGCATGCTATTGGGGGCCTGTGGCACCTTGAAGAAGCTGATATGTTGGATGGAGGTGGATGGAGTTCTTGACGCAAGTAGACGTGGTGGCGGAAAGCAAGGTGGATGGTTCCCGTGATACTTACCGCTGATATCGGGGATCACCGTGTGATACGCGGCTGATTCCGGGAAAGATGTGATCACGTTCCTCGCCGACGCTCAAATCAATTCCGCAGCCCCTGCTTGCATGGAACACAAACTCCGGATGCAATGTTTTCCGAAATAAAACATATGCGAGGTCATCCGTCCCCTGCCCTGCTCACGTATTCCGGTGGCGACTCTGACCCATCCGAGTCCAGTGGCATCTCAGGTTGTTTATGCAGCTGCAGCTCAACCTCCAACATCTGTACTTGTTGCTGTAGCGAGGTGTTTTGCTGTTCGAGGGCCAGCTGTGCCGCCCGGTGAGCCACCAACTGCTCGAACGTAGGTTGAACTTGCGACAAGATTGGCCTATGAATACGCAAATGTAAATGGCTGAGTCGTTGCTTTTCTAGAATTGATTCCGCTGGGAACGGCACCGGTACGAAGTTCGCGGATTTCTTCGGCGCTTTCTCCGCCGTCGTATGAATAATAAAAGCGCAAAGCCCACGGCGACCGTTGCGGAAAGGCCAAGTCCCAGCGCTATAGTCAGGACCGAACGGGAGGAGAGCCTACAAGTGCGTTCATTGTCGCACCGATAGAGCGACGGAGATGGAGGACGGACCTGCTTGGCGATTCTGGATGAGTGGCCGACACAGTTTCAGCTGGGCCGGCCACGTTCGATGGCGGAGAAGCAGATGACGAGGCTGCTATGTTGGTTGAGGTGTTGGTTGAGGTGTCGGCCTGTCCCACTGTTGTCGTCGGCGTTCCAGCACTGGTGGTGCCTGTGGCGGTAGCGGCTGCGCGGCTGGTGGTGCTCGTCTGAGCGAGACTACTACGACTCGTGGAACTTGAAGTCGGAGGAGAAGTCGATTTTTCCGGCGGTGGGGGTGGCGCTCTAACCGCCTGTTATATCAGCCAAATTTCGGCATGGAGAAGAGACTCACGTTGTTGTTGAGGTCCCAATGAGCTGAGGAGGACATGAATCTGCCGGGCCCAACACTAAGACGGGAGCCTTGGACTGTGCCCTCTGCGTCAATGTAAGCTCCGGTCAGCAACAGCGGACGAAACCCCAACGATATAGGCACAACTCTGCGAAGACAGGTAGGTGCATTCAGTGAAGCCAGGGATATTCCTCGTGGAATCAAGAGAATGGCCCTGGGTATCGGTAGGAGGGCATCCAGAAGAAGTGGTAGGCATGACCTCAGCTGGCAAGCGTCGGTACCGCTTTATACGAACGGCGACAGTTGTCATTCAAATCCTTTTCGATGGTGAGGCAGTACAGGATTCAGAATGATCAAGGGCTAAACTTGGTCCAAGAACTTGATGTTTCGCAGACAGCAGAAGGGGATCTGGCTCGTATCCTGTCTTACATGTGGGACCAGAGCCTCAGTTGTTGTTCGTTGTCTTTCTCTTCGCCTTCCGTATTCACCAGAAGTGCAACTTGAACTGGAAGCAGCCAGCAATCATTTGTTGCCGCACTTGCCACGCTACGAGCGTCTCCTGGATCGTCAGTGTTTCCCATACCCCATGATTCTGCCGTTGACCTAGCGGCGACCTGTGCGTCTCGACTCGAGAGGCGGACAAGACTGTGGGAATGGTAGAGGACCACATCCGGAGCGGAGAGCGATTTTCAAAAAAAAAAAAAAAAAAAAAAAAAAAGTTTGGGCCGTTTGCTCATTGCAGCAACTACCTGAGAGGTCTGCGGAGAGCGATTTTCGCCTTTGCTGGAGACCTGCCGTTGTTCGGCAATATTCGACTGCTTGCGTTGGTGTGCAACTTGTTGGATGGCGCAAGGAGCACTCGAAGCATCGTGGCGGAAAGCAAGGTGGATCGTTGCCGTGGTAACGATGATAATCGGGCATATCGGGGATATAGTCCTTTGACGCAGAAGTACTAGTGTTTTCATAGGCAAATCTCGTTTCCGAGACCTGCGAGACGTTCATAACATCTCAAGTGTTGCAAATTCAGGCTACCTGAGAGTTACGATGTTTCATTTCTCGCCACTTCCACATATGGCGGCGGCAATCCATCAACTACATTAGGATCCTGATGAACATCGAGCTCGACCCGCAACACCCTGACTTGTTCCCGCAAGATTAAGTTTTCCTGCTCCAGATCCACTTGCGCCACGCGATCGTTGGCGGGTGCGTGCGGCTGCCCTGGCGGCGTTGGAGAATGTTTGGCCCGCTCGGCCCGTTTATCCTGACGGATTACTGCAGCCGGGAACTGATCTGGAAACAGGTTGACCGAGGCCTTCCGGCGTTCCTGACGCCGTCGTATCACGACCAGCATAATGCCGACGACGAACAAAGCCGAAAATCCAAGTCCGAGCGCGAGACCGAGGACCGCTTTCTGCGAGAATCTGTAA
This sequence comes from Mycena amicta, assembly GCA_029282125.1. Lineage (NCBI taxonomy): Eukaryota > Fungi > Basidiomycota > Agaricomycetes > Agaricales > Mycenaceae > Mycena > Mycena amicta. Next base: position 253,380 of record JARIHP010000025.1, read on the forward strand.
ATTCATTCAGCCTTTGCACAGGTTTCAGGATGGACGCGCCTGGGTGAGACGTTGCCCAGCACAGGCCCAGACTGCGATGGTTGGGTTGGTATCTCGGGCGCTGGTTCGAGAGAGCTCGCCGTGCTGCAAAGATTGTTGGTGCCTGTTGTGTCCATTTCAACCAATCACTGCGTTCCGCCCCCTGTTAGCCCAAATTCCAGCCAGCCGTGGCTAGCGACGGCTAAAGCCGTCGACGGCTGGCCAGCGATCAACACCGGGGCTGTGTATCGGCAAAGCCACCTCTACACCACTTTTGCTGGCGACAGGTGGCTAGAACCGGCCTGTCCGGTAACCCAAGCTCCGCCGAGATCAATAGCCGGCTCTAGCCCATCACGGGCTTGGCTAGCTGGCAACGTCACACGCCGTCCACCCCTGGCTTCCTGCGACCTCCACGCCTGCCCGTCTGACGCTCCAATATCCCTCTCTTTGCGCCCACCCCCTCTCCCGCTGCGGCCTAGCGCAGTTGAGCCTCAGCCGCTCACTGCATCGCCAGACACTATCTTCTTGAAGCGGCACCATCGGCGACCCACCTTCTTCAACAAACAGAAGCCCAATGCATCGTCCCTTGCTTGCCCACATACCAGCCAGTCCACAGGCTGTTGAACCCTAATGTATGTCTCTCCTCCACCTCACATTGCGTACGGTACATACATTTCCCATTCCTTCGACACCTCCGTGTACCTTCCATGTCCTGTATCTCGTCCAAATTCAATGCATATCTCAACCCATCTCACATCTTGCACACCTCAACGACAACACCTCAACGACCTCCTAGGCGTAATATTTGTGGCCAGTGAGCTGGCAGGAGGTAGACGGAGACGGAAACGGGCCAGCGCAGCCTAGCAACGGGGATCCGGCTAGCCGGGTCTGGACCGGTGATGGCTAGGTCACCTACGTGACACTAGGCTGTGAGCCGTCGGCCAGCGGCGTTTAGGTGATTGGCCGACGGGCCTGTGTAGCCGGCGACGGAACGCAGTGAATGCTCGCCTTATGAAAGTTACAGTTGCTGTGCTCGAAGTCGAGGCAAGAGAAGAGGCTGGCAGTGTTTTGGATGTACCGCTTGAAATTGATCTGGGAGTCGATTTATTCGACGCCACGGTGAGCTGGTTTACATTTGGACGACTTGCCTGGGCGTGCTGCGGCTTGGTGAGTGCTGCGCCACCTGCAGGATTGAAACTCACCTTGATGTACTTGGTGGCGCCGTGGCATCAGTGCCAGTGGACGACGGGCGAGTCGGACGAACAGAACTGAAGGCTCATGAGCTGTGATTTGCAGACGGAGCCATGTTACACGAGGCTTCTGCGCAAACCTTGTCGTCCCAGTGTTGTCTACTAGGTCAACGTCTGGACACGATGATGGACCAGCCAATAGGTTACTGATGAACTAAGCGCGTAATGACCAGTTGCTCTCTGAAAAATGGAACCGACGACGCACGACAATCTCATAGACGCAGTCCGCCGCCTCGGACTCGTAAGAGCATGTGAGAACAGATCCGCTGTAATCTTGCTTCGCTAGTGGGTGACCGGCGTCGTCGGAGGGGAGGCATTGCGGCCCATCGGAAGAACGGCGAGTAGGACGGAATGTTGGAGTGAGGTACATGGATAGGCGGGAATGAAGACGATCGCCAATGGGCCACATATATTATACGTACCCCAGTTCACAACGGTTGGCTGATCGAGCAACGCCCGAGATCAACGATAGACGTGCGCTGTCCACGTACTAGTAGCGTGAGACAATCTGCCACTCGGGCGCCGCGAACATCCTACAATCTTGATAGTCGACGAGGGTCCAAGCCAACACCCGACGTATATTTTAGTTGGGAAGCCGGGAAGCAGCAGAATGTTACGCAGATGTTCATGGGTGCGGGAACCACCGCGAGAATGAGTACGCGTCAGAACTGCATGATTCGCCGATAGTTGCACTGTCCACCGCATAGATATCAAGATATCGGGACTAGTCGTCCGACGGGCCGGGCCAGAAGTCCGAAGCCGGCGAAATCCCGGGCCGGAAGCGGGCAGGGACCGGGCCTCGCGGGCCTGACAGCCGCTTCGATAAGAATCCCAGTCTCTGGTGTCGTTGGTCGTATGGATTGCGTCTGTGTAGGGAATCCCGGATCAACCGCCCAACGAGGATCTTCTTCTCCTCAATGCTCCTCCGCATACGAGGGCGGAAGAGTACCAGTTTCCAAGTTCCGATGGACCTGTAGCTCCGTTTCCAGCAGTTGTAACCGAGACTGGAGCGCCGTATATCGGTGTTCGAGTTCTGCGGAATGGCGGTGAAGGTGGGGATGTCTAGCAGGCACCAGTGTCGCAGCGTTGGGGATTCCGACGACCCCCGCTGCCGCCTGTTCCGCCGGCACGGCATTCCTCTTTTCAGAGACATTGCGACGATGTGGCGCTGGGACTCGGACGGTATATGGAATTGCGGCTCTTGTGTGCGCACGACGACAACGGTCCTGCAGATATCTTCGGCGCATGATCAGAAAGATCAGCAGCATTGTGAATGCGACTCCGCTAGCTGCGATTATCGCTGCTAACCGAACCTTGCTATGATATGTTAGTCCAAGTGTGCGCGTTGATCATGAACGAAAAGACATACGTCAACTTGAAGTGAGAACCGATTTCCGGTACAGAATTTGAAGAGCTGGGCGCGGGGAGGATGCTTTCTGTGTGGGTTGTGCTCTGTGTCTGCGTCTGCGAAGATACAGACATGTTCGTCGAAGAGCTGACTGTGACGCTTGCGGAGACTGTACTCGAGGTGAGGGATTTTGAGGTGCTAGTTGGAGGGCCGTCGGATGCAGTGGACGACCGATTCGGAGGTGGGGATGGAGTTGAGGTGGATGTGGATGTGGATGTGGATGTGGAAGTTGATGAATGGGACAAGATCGAACTTGAAGGGCTATGCGTCCGTTGTCAGAAGCCATTAAGGAGACTCGCAGGTAGGCTCACCCGGACGACAATATCAAAGCCTGCTTGGCACAGTAATTTGAATCACCGGCACCATTAAGGTTCCCGTCGACCTGAAAAAAGATACTGATACACAGAATTGCCTACAGGTAGATTTTTGAAAAACGTACCCGTGAGTATATGCACCACGCCGACGTCCCGAATTCGGCACCATAGTTGCATTGCAGGCCCGTGTTAGTTGACTCCGAACTTGCGAAAGCAAGATTCCCCGTAGCAGTTTTAGGCGGGCACGCAAACACGGCTTCATCGCGGTTTCGGAGGGGCATAGGTGCAAGCTCTGTTGATTCATTCGACTTGGCTTATGAACGACTCGGATGAGCCACAACGATACAGACCATAGAAAAGGCGGAGTTCCGCCGAAGCCAAGTAGGGTGACAGAATTAATCACACTCAAGTGTTTGGGGCGGCGTTGAATGTATTCTCCGAGTCAACATATGGGTTGCGTCGTAGGAACTGTGTTCTAACGTAGATCGATGAGCCAGTGCATTGAGACAGGGAGGACGACCACGTATCGTCACCGTTTGGTCGAGTCGGTGTCAAAACAGTCCCCAAAGATCCGACGGTAGTTCGGGGTAGCTCGAAGGCGACCGAACGGCCACCTAAGGAGATCTAGGTGTAAACTTTTGACGTTGCGATGCACAGAGTCGATGGTCGAATGGGTGTAAGAAGCAAGAGCCGAATTCGGTCAAATGCGGATCAAAATCATCGCAATCAATTTTCCTGCCTCCGTTCCTGACGACGACCACCCCAGCCGGCTTCCTTACCGCTAGGCTACTGCTCGCTTCGAAGTTCGCAGCGACCGATGCCACCGCAGTCCTGTCGCGCCTATGAGGGTTCGTTTGTACAAAAAATATATACGCGCGCGCACAGATATTTCCGCGCGCACAGACAAAGGTCCACGCGCGCACATGTTAATTCTACCTAAAACTACGAATATACGGTATTGAATCCAAGGCTTAAGTGAACTCTAACAGGGTCGCGACCAATTCGCGTGGGTTGGATGCGTCCGGTCGATGGCTGCTCGAGCTGATCGAGATGGACGACGGTCGGACGGGCGTTACATAGAAGAGACTCCTAGAGAGAGGGAGGAATTTTGTTGGGATGAATTGCCAGCGGAGGACGTGGGGGCGACGGACGCTTCGTTTGCAACACGACGTGGACGCAAGAACACGGGATCTTTCCCTACGGAAGCTCGGAGTCGGTGGGCTGCAGCCAGGCCAGGCCATGGCTGGTCGCACCGACTCATCGACGCAGAGAGCAAGAGCAGCCTGGCAGAATGTCACGATCATGATGCATGTCACACTCATCGGCGCTTGGACGACGCGTTCATACTACTCGGGACCCTCGTTTCTCTTGGCTGCCACTCACTGTCCTTGTTTTCTCAGGCGATCCCAATACTTTTTGGCCTCTTTCGCGAACTCTCACTGCAGATGTGAGGGCAAGCTTTCGACAAGGCAGTCGCCCATATCATTATCATCCGCTCGAACATCTCGCTAGAATCCAGCTAGGATGTCCATCCTACACCTCTAGGTGCACGTATCGTATCCCTTGCCTCCCTGACTCAAAGTCAAGCCTGAGCAAGAACATCCGTTATGCACACTGACTTGATGATCTGCCCGTTGACGAATCCACAGAGCTTCGCTCCGTCTTATTGCCCACCAATTCCGACAACGAATGCGAGTGGCCGGGCTGGGAGCGCATCCTGCTCTTCTTGGCATGTTTGCCGTCGTCACCACCCGACTACGTTTCTCTTCGGCCCATCCCTTCCACCTCCGCTCTAGATTCTATCGACACTCCCGCTAAGCAGACATCGATATTGGGATCACTCATTCACGCACAATCCACTGTCAGCGGTCATAGAGAGAAAGCCCGGGTAAGAGCTTCAGTCAAGTCATGGTAGCGCGCGCAAAGTTCACTCAAATCCCAGCGCTCAGCCCGCGTCCTGAATTCCGACCGAAAAGGCACTGGTTAGTCAAGATATAACAAGTCGAACCTTGCTGTCAGAGAACTCCTGCAATCCTGCACTACGTTCTCCCAACTGCCGAACAGCTCTCTGAATGGCCAGGTCAGTAATCGTCCACCAAGTGTCATCGAAAATTGACCCTTATCCGTCAGCTCATGCCCCGAACGCTCATCGGCGGCCTCAGCTCTCTGGAAATCCGAAGGTCAGTCTTCATATCGATCCTGAAAATAAAACTGACCTCTTTTTCACCCAGTCCCACTCTACCTCCGACTCGGATCGTCGTGCCCACCTACTCAAACTAATCTAACTAGGTCATCGTCCACCAACCGCTCCCAACGTCATTCCTCGATGGCTCGCATGCTCATTCGGCGTTCGGCGAGAAATCACCCAAGTACTTGAGCCCGACCGTCAAAGCCCTCGCAAACACGGCCTGATCGCTGCTACCGACGCCCTAAGCGTCCCCACCCAATATCTTCCGGTGCGTGATCTTCACCGTCTTTTCGTTACAACCTTGATCATGATCATGACACTGCCGTAGAAGGGACGCACCAGATTCTTCGGAGCGACGCGGCACCGCGCTGAATGTGCTCCGCCTCAACGTCAACGCCTTTGCGCTCGCAAGAAAAACCCGTCTGCAACACCCCAATCCATCGACCTACCCGCCCCACGCTTGCTGGCAGCACATGCTCCCTGCCTGTCGGCTCATACCCCAGACCCAAACCCAAACCCTGCAAATAAGCCGACAAGTCTAACTCTAGATATGCTTTTCGAGACACCAAGTTATCCGACGCCCTTCTACTCGACAGCTTTTCCCGCCGACACTTTCCTCTACACCATCGCTTTCGCGACCCATCACCACTTATCATTATCCTGTTCGCAGTGCATGTTTCGTTCCAACGACACTGTCGCTCATCTCCCGTATATTGCCTCCGTACATACTATTCCAGTTCGTCTCTTCCACACTACACTCCCCAGTTTGTCTCATGCATACTACACTCTTTTCCTTTCCCTTCCCTCCTTTGTTGTGCTCAGGCTGTATCGAGCCGGACAGAATACATCACCGTTTTTGTAGTCTTCGCTTGTTCACTTATGTAGTAGTAATCGAATACACCCTAGTTACCTTCAATTTAGTCTCTAGCATCGTGCGCGCGCGGAAAGTCTGTGCGCGCGCGCGATTTGATTTATTGTACAAACGAACCCTCATAGCGCCTGCCGAGAATGATCCCACGGACGACAAACAGCGAACGATGAGGAGGAGTTCTTTGCAACTAGCTGCGACGAGACGTGTCCAGCCAGGCTATTGGAGACAACGCATAGCAAAACGAAGCCGCGAGCAAGCAGATTGGATGGATTCCATTAGTGCGTCGCTCTAGATCTTCCCTTCAGTCTCCTCGCTGACTCGGTCCGGTTTGCAGGCAGATTGCTCATTCGATGCGGACGTGGGCATTATTGCTTCCTGAGGGACCGCTACTCGCGTGGACAGAGCCTGTGCATCACATGGACCATCCCAGCAGTCCTCGTAGCTGCTCCGCAATAGCGTATTCGAGCGACACACTCCACTTCCCGCTACTCGCCGCAAACGCGCTGTGAAACCGACCAGAGACTCAGCTGCCGTCCCCGCGATTCCCCCGCACTCCCTCAACACCTCCATTCGGTAAGGGGAAGCCATCCTTCCCATTAGAGTCTTTGACTCTCCCTCCATCGTCACTCGTCGCTATCGACATTTCCTCTACCCAGACGGGGCTCTCCGCAATTGCTACGCCAGCCTCCTTCCAGCTGCATTTTCGGCGGACGTGCTCCCCTGGTGCAGGGACGAGTGCTCTACGTCTCCTCCGCGGCCACTTCCCCTCATACCTTCGACTGCGCCTGCTGGCATTCTGAGTGCATCGTACAGCTTTGCCGCTGCCGCGCAAGCATACCATTGCCCTCATCGTCCCAACACCTCCTGTTTACCCGTCCTCCTATACCACCGTATGGCCCGACGGACGAGTGGTGCTTCAGGCCACATTGCCCGTCTTCGCGACCCAAAATTCGACATTCGGCGGCTTAGCTCGTCCGGCGCGTCCTCTCCGTCCTTCCGCCACCCTACTCCTCGACTCTTCTTCCCTGCCTCCTACGCCAATCCTGTCGCGCCTGCCGAATGACCCCACGGACGACAAACAGCGAACGACGAGCAGGAGTTCTTTGCAGCTAGCTGCGACGAGACGTGTCCAGCAAGGCTATTGGAAACGACGCATAGCAAAACAAAGCCGCGAGCAAGCAGACTGAATAGACTCCATTAGTGCGTCGCTCTTCCAGTCAGTCTCCTCGCTGACGCGAGTCCGGTTTGCAAGCTGATTGCTCATTCGATGCGGAGTCCCCCGCCTTCCATGACAGCGCCATCCGGAGCACTACTCGCGCAACGCGTGAACGGAGCCTTTCGGTGTATTACACGAGCACCAGCAGTCCTCTTAGCTGCTTCGCGATAGCGTATTTGAGGGACACTCTCCACTCCCAGCTACTCGGCCAAAACGCGCTGCGAAGCCCACCAGACTCTTCCCTGCACTCCCTCAGCCACTCCAGCCGGCGAGGGAAAGCCATCCTTCCCATTGGAGTCTTTGACTCTCTTTCCATCGTCACTCGTCGCTATCGACATTCCACCAACGCAGGCGGGTTCTCCTCAATTGCTATGCCCACCTCCTCCGACCTGCATTTTTGTTGGCCGCCGTGCACCTGGTGCAGCGACGAGTGCTCTCCGCAGTCACTTATCCGCGTGCCTACCTTCGTGCCCTCCTCGGCTGCGCCTGCTGGCATTCCGAGTGCATCGTACAGCTTTGTCGCGCAAGCGTACCATTGCCCCAGAATCTTCCCGGCACCTGCTGTTGACTCGGTCTCTACCCCCGCCACCACCGTATGGCTATACGTTGCGCAACCGACAAGTGGTGCTTCAGACCAAATCGCTTGTCATCGCGACCCACAATTCGACATTCAGCGGCTTAACTCCTCCGGCGCGTCCTCTCTGTCCTTCCGCCACCCTACTCCTCGACTCTTCTTCGTAGCCTCCTCGCCCTCCGCCGTTTTAACCACATACCTCGGCTTTTTCGTCGTCCTCGCCATTGTGTGGCTGTGCAATCCGGTCACCGACTAGAATCTCCACTGCGTTCGCCACACAGGTGCTACGAACCTCGGACATGGCGGTCTGCACAGCTGGCGAATGGGTCCTGAACGAGCTCTGCTCCTTCGAGCCCACGTTGTGCTGGCTGGAAATGCCGGATGAGCCGGTGCTACCGCGCTTCGGGTGCTCCGTCCTCCTACTCGTTACCCGTTGCGACGAGTCATATCGAGGGTGTCTGGGCGTACCCTCGCATGACCTATCGGTGTTTGTGCAGCCTCGGAGACGGCTGGTCGGTGGAATGGTGTCGAATCGCATTCGGAGAGCGAAGGTGGTCTTTCGAGCGATATGGACGATACGAGCCTCCTGTTGCCTTCCCGAGGCCTTCAACCCGCTGCCTGGCTTCCCAGACGTCCTCTCCCGCCAACCCTGAGCTTTCATTCCGACCAGCAGAGGAGCCATCGTCTCACCGTGACCTCGCCCGCGGAATGGCGCATGGATTCTCCCTCTTCAAGAAGCATCTCCATTTGCGCTCTGACCCTCCTGCGAGTACTCCACACCTCATCCGATGGTACTATGCTGTCTGGGCTTCTCGGCGAAGCACTCCGATGTCTTACCGCGGGACGTCATCTGCGGGGTCTCACCACAGCATCGACTCCATCTTCCGCGGGGTCTGACCACACAGCATCTTCCGCGCGCCCCTCTACCCAATCCTATAAATTCCCCGCTGTACGAGCAGTCCTTCCTCGCTCTCCGCATCGACTATCCACCCACACCTGCATTCACCCAGACCACCATGCTCTACTCCACCCGCGCCATTGTCCCGGCCAACGGCTTCCTGCCTTACGGTGGTCGTCGCGTCCGTGCCCCTCCATCCTCCGAGGCATCTACCCGGAGTCCTGGCCCTTCGTCGACCCAAACCCAGGCCCGGAGACACATTTCCATCGTAGAGCAACTCGCCCTCATGGTCATCCCGACGTCGAGGCTTCAGGCCATCCCCTCCTTCTGGATTCGTACGAGTCCAAGTTGAGACTCGCAGCGGTCCTATGCGACGCTGTGACGCCAATTGTCCCTATTAGCTACGCGAGCTTTCTATCCTACTATCATTACCGCAAACGCATTTCTCTTTAACATATCGATTCGATTGTCTGGAATCATCTACTTGTTGTCTGTTTGTCGGGGTCGTTTCTTGCTGAGGCTTGTTTGTTCCGGAGACCATCCCCTTCGGCTCTAAACATATCATTCTTCCTTCGCTTCGTCATCCGTGAGCACCCGACTCTTGGACTATTCAATAACTAACGCGGTTCCTCCCAGCGAGCTTCGTTTGCGCCGTCTTAAACCTCCCACGGGTGCTTCTGCCGATGCGGATCTCTGGTCGACTTTTGTTAACTGCTATCTCCCGTAAGTCGTTACTTTTGGACTTTTGGCTTTGCTTCCAGAGAAATCCTCTTCAAGCGCTCTAGATATGACGGTGTCTGCTCCCTTGTCAGCCTCTTCATGTCATCCGCGAATATACAGGGCTTGGCAGATAAGATGGCTCATGGTCTATGTCTGTTGTCGAGCGATCATTATTCAAGTTATTCAAGTTATAAAAAGAGGGAGAAGGAGAGAAAAAAGAGGGAGATTGGGACCCACCATTTGCGTGTTTCCCTTGAATTTTCTGTGTGAAAAAGGCCCTCCGTCGTGTGAAAATCCGTCGAAAAGTCTCCGTCACGCTCAGGCCTGATCAAGCCGCATTTGGATTTCAAGTCTATGTCCAAACGGGGTACCTTCCCCTTTGGACATGAGCCCCCAGCCAATCGTATTTCAAGTTTTGCCCGGAGCCTCGGACCCGACTGTTTCCGGCTCTGCTGTCACCGACTCTTTCGCTCTCTTTCCTGCTCTCACATCGACCTTCTGTCCCGTCTCCGGAGCCCTTACACCGACGGTGCCAGTGGGGCAGTGCTTCACTCTGGGTGGACGCGGATGTTGGAACCGCTGGGACGTTGCATAGCCTCAAAAAGTCTCACCAGGTATGTCGTTCGTGGTGTTTTCTGTATCCTCCTGCGGGCTAACAACTCCTTAGCTCTCTTTGTACCTCGCATATGGAGGACTCGCTATGGCAAGCCTCCAGCTCAAGCCCTGTCCCATTTGCCCTCGCCCGGGAAGACCATAACTCTCGAGCTCGAATCTTCAAACATCTCCCTCGGACCAACAGCATCTCTTCGCAGCTCGAAGATGGCCGCACTCTTTCGGACTACAACATCCAGAAGGAGCCTACTATCTCGGTGCGTTCCATGTTGGCAACTATTCTGAGCCACCGAGTTCTCATCGCGCGTAGTTCTGCGTCTCGCGGCGGTATGCAAATCTTCGTTAGGACCCTCACCGGGAAGACCATCACCCTCAAGGTCGAGTCATCGGACATCATGGACAACGTCAAGGCGAAGATTCAGGACAAGGAGGGCATTCCTGTAACCGCGTCTCCGCCGCGCCGTCGAGGCCCACAAACGCGACTGGACTGCTGACGAGCCCGCAAGATCCTCGAGGACCGCATGTGTGTATTGTACTACTGCGCCGCAAGGAGTTCTGGACCAGGTTCGTTCATTGCCTGCTCGTTTACTTCCATTAACCCGCAGCCCAGTACCAAATCGCCGCTGTCACCGCGAACATTTCCGAGTCGCGCAAGCTCGAGACGCAGCGGTCATTTGCGCACGGCACCATACCCACACTGTCTCATCTTTGCCGGCAAGCAGTTGGAGAACCGTCGCACCCTTTCGAGCCGCTCTCGTCTTACTCAATGGGCTAATAGGTAAGTTTTTCCCGGGCCAGGATAATCGGCCGCCCAACTGCCGCCGGCGGCAGTGGGCGGCAGTTGACATAGCCGCCCAGCATATCTTACGCGGGTACTGTCCCAGTTCGAGAGTTGGTGTATTGCCGCCGTCGGTGCATTGGTTAGATTGCCAGAATGCATCTGGTAAGTGTCTAATCGAAGCCAAAATGCAAGAGATACTGATTTTTCATCTCCACCGTACACATTGGATGGGCGGCAGTGGGCGGCAGTTCACATCATTCGGTGGCTGTGATGGGACAAAGTGCCGCCCGGCGGCTCTGGTACCAACTGATTGGGCGGCAGCGCAGGGCGGCCGTGGGCGGCAGTTCGAGGACTCAGGGCGGCAGTTGTGGGAGTTGTGTGACACGGTGGGCGGCAGTTAGGCAGCAGCTCAAAAGGGAGGGCGGCAGTTGGTATCGGATGGGATGGAAATTACACAACATTCTAGTAAGTTGGAGCTCACTGAAAAGTTTTGAACATGACTGTTGACTCAAATGGCTGGCAGGAGCCTCTGAGAAGAACTTGACATAAATAAACTGCTACCAGCGGCAATTCTGGCGTCAGAGTGCGGCTGTCAACGTCTCCGATGTGCCCGAAAACATGAAATTCTGGGGCTAGGAATGAGAGCTTAAGGAACAAGCGGTATACTTGAGCTGTTAGAGTATTGAGACAGCTCTCGCCGAGCTTCTGCAGTCCCTGGAAGGTCCCAGTGGTTGATTTAAAACAAATAATTGATGCATTCACAAAGGAGTGGTTGGTTTTGGTCTCGTGAGGTTTACAGGGAGGGCGCTGCATGCGAACACTGGGACACATCTTTGAATACCTTGGCAGGAGGCTCATGATCAGAGGTGCTTGGATATGAGCGTTCTGGCTTGATTCACGCGATCAATAAATTGAAGCATTTCGGAATAACTAACCAAGAAAGAGATATTAAATCCAGCAGACAAGGGCACACCGTGTGGACGGGCCGACGCTATCCAGACATCATTACTCCAAAAAACACATCAGACGTGTGTTGGGCGGCAGTTTGTCCGTGCGGCTGATGGGCGGCAGTTTGTGACACTCGACTTGATGGGCGGCAGTTTGTCCGGTCGGCGGCAGTGCTGTTGGGCGGCCATGGGCGGCAGTTGGGCGGCTGGGGCGGCCGATTAGCCCAGCCCGTTTTTCCCGTATTCCTCTTCATTACCGTTCTCATTTGTTTCAGTAGATACAATATACATGCAAATACAGTAAAATAACAAGATTCTACTGCAATTACTTATAGACTGAAGTAAGTGACTGTACCTCGCGTACGTCAAGGGTGTCGCGCCTTTTCCTTGCGCACCCGTTTATTCGTGCCAGCTGCGTGGGCTGGCTCAGTTCTGTGGCTGCAGCGCATGCGGCCGCCGCTCCCGGGACATGTATCGGCGGACTTGCACTGGGCGAGCGCGCATAGAGCGCATCGCTTCTTCCCCTTCTCCATCGCAATCTTCTTTGTTGGACGTGTGCGTTCTTGCGCGTTGTATCCTCCCGAATTGGCAGTATGCACGGAGATGGTCGTCTGGTGAAAGACGGGTCGAGTGGGCCCGAGTTGGGAGCTGGATGGTCCGAGGGTTGACGGACCGACGGACGGGGGATGGTTGGCGACGCGCATGGATTGGAGCGGGGGTGGATTATTTGGAGCGCCGCCGTGTTGTTTTAATAGTGGTCGGGAGAGGAGGAAGTGGGCGCCATTTTATTTTAGACGCGTCAACGCACAAGGAGCTCGATATAATGCGGAAGGTGGAATTGACTACGTGACTATGTGACTGATGTGGCTCATGTCCTAATCGGGCATAAGCCAGCAACAGCCTTGGCCCATGAGCCGATAAGATTATCCAGGCTCCCACATCTGATATTCTCCCGAAGCGAATCTTGACCGTCGTATGTCAGCAGGACAGCCTTCTTTTCACATACTTCTCTCCTTCCTTCTTGCCATGACTTGCAGCGACGTCTCCACCCCCGACTTGAGCCAGCGAGCCTCTTCCGTTTCTACATGTTTAGGACCTGTTGCCTCGGGCGGCTGGCTCGCACACATGATCCTCGCGGCCCAAGTTATGGCGAGCACCACAAGGTTCATCAACATTCCCTACATCAACGCCGTCTTCGAAACTACTCTAGTGTTTCTCGAAACTGTCGATGTGCGTGTCTGGTTGCTGCAGTTATTCATCCATTTATCGTTGCTGTCCCTTGTTCTTTCTCGAGCAGAAGGTGCATCGTAATCGGGACGCCCTCAGGGATCTGTGCGCCTCCATCGTGGAGATCGTTTCGACTCTTAGCCGAGAACTCCATGCCTCAGCCCATAATGCCTCTCGGTTCCTTTCCTTTTGCGGAGAATTCATCGAGTTAAGAATACCTGTGGCTGACGTTCTCTATGCTGATTCAGAAATAAGAATCCTTCACGCTCTCAGGAATGGTCTAGAGCAGATGGGACGCAGACGAAAGGGTATCGGAGGTCGAGTTTGGGAAATCCTCAACGCCAGGAATGTTGCGGAGGAGCTTCAACGACAGCGTAATCGCATCAATGATCTCCGCGCAAACTTCATAGTAGGTTCACCATTCAGGAAATGAGCTCAAATTTCATGTATCTTTTTAGCTTATCGCTACTGTGGACGTCAACTTGACTGTCAAGTCGCTTGTACCTCCTTCGAACATTGAAGTTGAAAAAAGCTTGGTGCGTGGAAGAGAAAGCTACTACTGTACACTCATATTTGGGCAGTTTCGCAACATATCTTTGGGGGATATTAACCTGCTCTACGAAAGTCCACTCTCCAACAATATCCACAAAATCAAAGTTTTCACCGCCAAGATTGCCCCAGAGTCCTCTTTGATGACGGTCGCAAAATATGATGATGAAGATGCAAGCCTTTACCTCCATTCGTAGTGAAGTCTTATTTTAACACAGATGTGGATGCATGACATGCACCGGTCTTCCCGTTTGCGGTGCTCAATTTCTTCTCCATTTTTGCTTCCGCTAAGTTATGACCAGACATCCCAATCTTTGCCAACTATTTGGGGTAACCAAAGCACCCCTGTGGCATGCATTGATATTTCATGATGGTCAGTGCTTCATGTCCAGACCGCAGAAGTGTAATAGATTCATTCCAGAAATCATCCCGCTGGCAGTTTACCGACAGTTCTACCGTCCAGTGTCCGATGTGATTTGGGTTTTAACCGAGGCAATCCTGGTATGTTCTTGCTCTGCACGAGGAAGTGGCTCATAAGGATTGTCAGTTCAAAGAATTCAAAGTATGGACGGCTGTTCTGTTCTCTCATCTCATAATTTTTCAGGATGCAGCCCAATATCACGTTTGGCATTTTGAACATGAAGGCGAAGTCTGTCATTCAAATCACACTTCCCAATTGATTTCATTCCATTTCCCTCAGAGTGTTGCCGAAGAGTCAGCAATCTGTGTCAAACTCAGCCCACCCCGGATCTGTCTTGCAATACCACAGTTTCAAAAGGACAACTTTCTGGTCGATTGCCTGGAGTTGAGCCTCTCTGAATGGCATACTCCAAACTTCAACACTCAAGTCACACCTCCGAGTCCCATCATTTCAACTTTGCTCAGGGCCTGGACAAGCACTCCCACATGGCCAGCACTTATTGGGAACCTGAAATGGCCGATGGTGTGTAATTCCTTGATCCCAGCGTGGTACATGTGGCCTTTGAATGGTGTGAAACCATGCGAGGTGTTCATAGGCGCAGGGATTCAGGTGCAACGGGGAGATCCTTGGCCGGTCACTCTCATCGGGGAAAGCTCCCCACCCTCATGCCTTGAGGTGGCTTCCAAAGGATGGAAGTTGTCAAGATGCTCCTTTCCGGCTTCACTACTCATCCAACATGATGCTGTTGGTGACACATGGACAAGGTTTGTAACTACATGTCCTAAGCTTGTCCTTATTCTAACTCTTCTACAGAATCACCATCCCATCGGGTTATTTCAAGGCTTCGGAACTCTCGTGTCCTCCTACACCAACGGACGGCTTCTCATTTGTCTGTGGTGTGAAACTCCCGGAAGAGAAGCGAGCTGAGGCCAACACGGCCTGGCTCACCAACAACCGCCAGTGGGTCTGTGAATCTTATCCCGCGACTGCTTCTAAAGACTGTGCTTGTGGTGCGTGTACCCAATTCCCCACTATATCAATGTCTGGCGTCACACATTATTAGGAGTTCTTCAAAGCCTCTCATGCCATGTTGGATTTCATCCGCTGGAGGAAGAACAGGAGCTGCTACAGAATGGCACAACTGAAGTCGCTTACCTATTTCTTTGCCCGGTCGACGTGGTTTCGGGGGAATCCGGACGCATTTCTCTACATCTCCCCGAGTCAAACCAGTTTTATTGGTCCCTCAATTCATCGGGTGGTAACCCGCTGGATGAGGAGCAAATTCGAAGGATAGGACTTCCGCGCATGAATTTTGTGTTCGCTTTTGGAGCAAGCGTATGGCACAAGTATCATTTCGGAGCAATCCGAGAGTTTGTCGGTATCGATAAGTGACGAATAGAGGTACCATTATTGTTTATGTTTTTCCATTGACTTGTCATCCGCTCACTGGGGAAGAGCAGCTTGGGATATTGGGCAACTTGAACTGTTGAACATGTTTCTCGCATCATGATCGGAATCGTATGGATGATGAGGCCGTTACCAAACACGACCATACAGCGCCATCTTGCTCGACGCGTTAACCTGACTGGCAGTCGACTTTGCCTTGAAATGAATCCATTCTCTCCATTCTCGCGTCCATCTGCTACCGTTGTACCGCTGGCGAATCGACAACGAGATTGCGCTGGTAGAGGATGAAGCCGAACCGCTTTGGAAACGCTACGGCACGCCTACACGCTGGCAGTCGTGCATAACTCGACCACTCGATGGCTTCAACTCAGCTACCACTGCCTCGAGTGACTTTTCCGTGCCTTTGGAAACTAGTAGTGCGTTTCATAGCTTGTCCTCTGCCACCTGCTGACGCGCCTTTGCAGTCTGCCTGAATTCGCGGTCTCCACAAAGCATCCCATCCCATCCCTTCATCCACCAGGCACAGCTCCATGCCCTCCTCGACTGCGCTTGCTCGGATTCCGAGTCTACCGTACACCTTCGCCGTCAGATTTGGATAACTAGTGCACCAGTGCTGGACACTCTTCCCAACGCCTGCCGTTGAGGAGCCCCCCGCTCTTCCGTCGCATCCGAACCGCCATACAACACTCCACGGGAGGCATATTCGGCGTTACGAATGACTGGCGTTATCGCACATCGAAATCGACATTCAGCCAGCCCGATGACGTCCTCCTCCTCTCGCCACCCCGCCTCTTCCTCCATGCCTCTTCGCTGGACTCAGCCCTTGCCAGCCGCCGTTTTTATCGCACACATCGGCCTTTTCGTCCCGGAAGCCATCGTGTGGCTGTGCAATCCAGTCACCGACGAAAATCCCCCACTGCGTTCGCCACATCAGTGCTACGACCTACGGGCATCGCGGTCTGCAAAGCTGTAGAATAGGTCCTGCACGAGCTCCGGTCATTCGAAGACACTTTGCGCTGGATGGCAATACCGGATGGGCCGGCGCTGTGGCACTGTGGGCGGTCCGCTCTCCTGCTCGTCACCCTGTGCGACGACTCATGTCGAGGGTGTCTGGGCGTGCATTTTCATGAACTATCGGTGTTCGTGCAGCTTCTGAGAGCGCTGGTTGGCACAATGTTGTGTAATGGCGCTCGGAGACGAAACCTCGTCTTTCGAGAGATATGGACGATACGAGCCTCGTGTTGCCTTTACGAGGCCTTCAAGCCGCTACCTGTATACCCCCACATCCTCTCCCTCCAACGCTTCGTCTCCGTGAGCCTTCCTTCCGACGAGCATAGGAGCCACGTCTCACGTCTGCATGAGGTCCCCCTCTTCGACGATATATCTCCGTCGAGACGACTCTCCATTGGCGCTCTGGCCCTCCTGCGAGTACTCCACACCTCATCCGATGGTGCTATGCTGTCTGGGCTTCTCGGCCAAGCACTCCGCGGGACGTCATCTGCGGAGGTCTCACCCACAGCATCTTCATCTTCCGCGGGTCTAACCACACAGCATCTTCCGGCGCGCCCCTCTACCCAATCCTATAAATCCCCGGCTGTACGAACAGTCCTTCCTCGCTCTCGCATCGACCATCCACCCCACATCTACATTCACTCAAACCACCATGCTCTACTCGAATCGCGCCACTGTCCGGGTCAACGGCTTCCTGCCTTACGGCGGTCGTTGCGTCCGTGCCCCTCCATCCTCCTAGGCATCTACCCGCCCTCCTTCGTCGCCCCAAACCCAGACCTGCAGACACATTTCCATTGCAGAACAACTCGTCTTAATGGTCATACCGACGTCGAGGCTCCAGGCCGTCCCCATGACACGCTTTCATCCCCTCATTCGGGATTCGTACGAGTCCAAGTCGGGAGTTGTAGCGGTCCCTGTGCAATGCTGCCACGCCAACCGTCCCTATTAGCTGTGCTTTGTACGATTCGGAGCAAGCGCACCGTGAGGGTTGCGCAGCTGCTATTTTTGCTCGTATGGCCATTACCTTGCGAACTCGTTTCGTTTACATATCACAACGCGAGTTTCCTGTCTGACTATCGTCTCATTTCGGTTTGCATATCTTGCCCGTCTGACGTTTGAAATTCAATATCTTTTTCTTTCTCTGCTTGCTCGGTGTCTTCCCGTATCTTTTTTGCTTCGACTTCGACTTCCTTGTGAGGGTCATCAAGTTCACGGTACTAGACAAGCCTTTCCGTCGCCGATAAGCTCCTTCGTCATACTTGAGTCGAATAGAAGATGCTCTCAGAAGCATCTTAGAGCAGATGGGAGGCAATAATCCTATGTCGCTCGCTAAACGTGGGCACATCTCGACGGTCGTTTCGTTTGATAAACAGTGTTTCTCGATACGATAGACCTGTGTTATAGAGGGAGAACTTCGATTACAATGGTCGGTTACAACAAACAAACTACAATCTGAATATGGATCGGAATTGGAGGACATTTTCAATTCAACCTACGACTGTGACCTGCACCCCAACCATGACCAGCCGTGCGTAGGGAGTTGCATCTAGATGGTTTGAGACCCCCGATAACCGGACTGTCAGAGAGACCAATCGGCTCGTGTGCTTGTGCAAGCAGCGCTCCACGAGGGAACCAACAAAGTGCTCCTCCAGACCGATCTGGGCACGCCCCGATGGGAGAGGATAGACAACTTCAAGGTTTTCCAGGGCTGGGAGTAGAACACTGCGGGTGATACTATTTTTTTCCTCTGGCTGCAATGCACGGCCGATCGCCGCAAGAGCGTGTGGGTTGGGTCCAGCCGGAATCAGTTCCAGTTTAAGGTTTCGGATAGACGGGAGAAGAGCAAGCAACTGGCGAAGAAATGTAGGGTTTTGCACTGCAAGGGACAGTGTATTGAGATGAATCAGCCCTGAGCGGAGGACAAAGCTGTTGAATCTCGTGAAGTCGTGTTGATTGCCATAAATCGCGAGGCTGAGAGTGCGAAGCACGGGGAGTGTGAGGTAGTCAATGAGCTCTGCCAGAGCAACATGATCGTCCAGGCGCATAATTTGCAGCTGTGCCATTGTAACCACAGTCCCTATCACTGCAGCCACTGGCTGTTGCTCGATACGAGTAGCACGGATGGTGAGGGCTAGAAGCTTCGTGCACTGCGCAATCCGCATGATTCCCTCCGCCCAGCTGGCCTGGTGGAGTTCACAGGAAAGTTCTCTGAGCTGGGCCCAAGGGACATCCACAGCAGAGAGAGGGAAGGAAGCCACAGGAGTGGTCTTCGCCGCCGCCAACGAGAGTCTCGTCAGTTTGGATGCCGTATTGAGTGGGATGATGGCCGGGGACTGTTGGGATGCCACGCTGAGCTGCAGCTCAAGGTGTTCGAGGTATGGGAGCGGCCCAAGCTGTTGCGAGCCAAGTATATCGAACCCACGTGCAGGGAGGATGAATGTGGCCGATTTCCACTGCCTATGATAGGCAACAGCGATTTCCAGGAGCTGACGAGCACGCGTTGCGTTGCTCGACAAGAGGCGGTAGGTCACCGGCAGATCTCCTGCGCGCGTTGACCATAGCCTCATAAGCTCGATACCGGCATCGGTGTCGCGGGTAATGTTGATGTCGGTCCAGAGCTGCGGGGTCTGCAGCGCCGTCTGTCTCCATTCGCGATTGATTTGGGCGATGAGGAGTGGTGCGGTGCGAGGATCAGGAAAGACGAGATGGTCGACGTCGGGGAGGCATTGCAGTAGATATTGGCGAGGACGTTGGGAGGAAGGCTGGGAATAGGACGAGCTTTGCGCAACCTTTTCATTACGCGGCGAACTAGCTGCTTCATCGTTCGGTAGTGGAGGTGAGGGCGTAGAGAGGAAGCGTGGGGTGGTCAGCCAGCAGCCTGACAGCAGGCACGCAACGAGGCAAAGGTTATATGGGTTTTGAGCGGCGATGCGGAAGTTCTCCGGTCATTGGTTCTTCGACCTTCGACAATAGAGCTGAATAGGACTCTAAGAGTATTTTCTGCCTGCATTCCACAAGGGAGGGAGCGAACGGACGGACGGACGGCGAAGAGCCAGACCAGGGCAGATCGGAGCCGAAAGGGTGATGACGGCGTTGGCAAACACGACCACACACCGGCATCTCATCTCTCTCTGTTGCTGGACGTCCTCAGTCTCAGTCTCAGACTAATGGATTCATTCGCTCCCGCCATACTCGCGCCCATCCGCTACCGTTATATCGCCTGCGAATCCCTGGACGACGAAATTGTGCTGGTACGCTGAAGCCGAAACGCTACTAGCAACCACACGCTGCCAGTCGTGCATACTTAAACTCGACGACTGGAGGGCCCGAACTCAGCCGAGATACGTTGCGTGTTTTTGGAAACCAGTAGTGCGTTTCATAGCTTGTCGTCCTCTGCTACCTGCTGACGCGCCATTGTAGTCTGCTTGAATTCGAGGTCTCCACAATGTATCCCATCCCTTCATCCACCTCCCAAGCACAGCTCCATGCCATCCTCGACTGCGCTTGCTGAGATTCCGAGTTGTACAGCTTCGCCGCCAGATTTGGATAGCTAGTGCACAAGTGCTGGATACTCTTCCCAACGCCTGCCGTTTGAGGACCCCCTCGCTCTTCCATCACATCCGAACCGCCATACAACACTCCACGGGAGGAATGACTCGGCGGCGTTATCGCACATCGAATCGACATTCAGCCAGCCCGATGGCGTCCTCCTCCTCTCGCCACCCCCGCCTCTTCTTCCATGCCTCTTCGCTGGACTCAGCCCTTGCCAGCCGCCGTTTTCATCGCACACATCGACCTTTTTTGTCCCGGAAGCCATTGTGTGGCTGTGCAATCCAGTCACCGACGAAAATCCGCACTGCGTTCGCCACACCAGTGCTACGACCCACGGACATCGCGGTCTTCACAGCTGTAGAACGGCTCCTGCCACGAGCGCCCGGTCATTAGAAGACCCTTTGCGCTGGATGGCAATACCGGATGGGCCGGCGCTGTGGCACTGTGGGCGGTCCGCTCTCCTGCTCGTTACCCTGTGAGACGACTCATGTCGAGGGTGTCTGGGCGTGCATTTGCATGAACTATTGGTGTTCGTTGCAGCTTCTGAGAGCGCTGGTTGGCACAATGGTGTGGCAATGGCACTCGGGAGACGAAACCTCGTCTTTCGAGAGTTATGGACGATACGAGCCTCGTGTCGCCTTTTATGAGGCCGTCAAGCCGCTACCTGTATACCCCCAACATCCTCTCCCGCCAACGCTTCGTCTCCGGCAGGCTTCCTTTCCGACGAGAATAGGAGCCACGTCTCACGTCTGCATGAGGTCCCCCTCTTCGACGATATGTCTCCGTCGAGGACGACTCTCCATTGGCGCTCTGACCCTCCTGCTGAGTACTCCACACCTCATCC
This sequence comes from Mycena amicta, assembly GCA_029282125.1. Classification (NCBI taxonomy): domain Eukaryota; kingdom Fungi; phylum Basidiomycota; class Agaricomycetes; order Agaricales; family Mycenaceae; genus Mycena; species Mycena amicta. The sequence continues at coordinate 274,188 of JARIHP010000025.1, forward strand.
GATGGTGCTATGCTGTCTGAGCTTGTCGGCGAAGCACTCCAATGTCTCACCGCGGGACGTCATTTGCGGCGGTCTCACCACAGCATTGACTCCAATCTTCCGCGGAGTCTGACCACACAGCATGTTCCGCGCGCCCCTCTACCCAATCCTATAAATCCCCCGCTGTACGAGCAGTCCCTCCTCGCTTCCGCATCGACCATCCACCCCACATCTACATTCACCCAAACCACCATGCTCTACTCGAATCGCGCCATTGTCCCGGTCAACGGCTTCCTGCCTTACGGTGGTCGTCGCTTCCGTGCCCCTCCATGCACCGAGGCATCTACCCGTCCTCCTTCGTCGCCCCAAACCCATGCCCGGAGACCCATTTCCATTGCACAGCAATTCGTCCTCATGATCATCCCGACGTCGAGGCTTCACGGTGTCCCATGACGCGCTCCCAACCCCTCCTTCGGGATTGGTACGAGTCCCAGTCGGGGCTTGCAGCGGTCCCTATGCGACGCAGCGATGCCAATCGTCCCTATTAGCTGCGCGAGCTTTCTGTCCTACTGTATCTTTATGGAAAACAAATTTCTCTCTTGTTTCACAACCTTTGTCTGCTACTGTATGTGGATGGCTCTTTTCCGCATCTTCGATTCGATTTTCTGAAATCTAATTATCCAATGTCGACTACCTACCTGGCGTCTGACTTTGCGTCTCTCGAGCATTATTTGTTCCGAGGCCCATCAGCCTCGGCTCCAAACAAATCATTCTTCCTCCGCTTCGTCACACTCAGGCTGGCACTTTTTGACGCCCTCTCTGTCCCAACAAGCGTCCTTTGCATGTCCACGCCCTCTTAACCGCCCACGGGAGCTTCTGCCCTGCTATCTGCGTTTCACCGTCCTAGCTCCCTTGCCTCACCGTCCTAGCTCCCTTGTCGCCCACGCCCACGAGTGCTTCTGCGATTCTTCTGCCGTGTTTCTTCTCGGTGTCTTTCGCAACGCAAATAGCTACTGCTGCGCGACACCTATCCTGCTGCGTCGGGTTTCCTCATTGAGGCACCTCTCCTTCCGCACCAGGCTTATCAATGCTTTTCGCTGTCTACAGCGACCCTCACTGAGCACAACCGCTATCTGTGCGTCTCACGACAGCGGCGAACTGCTTGGTAAAGTTCTCGCTATTTTAATCAAGTTTCTGTCAGCTATCTGCTGACTGAGCTACATCGACAGTCTTGCGAATATCGCTCCTGGCGGTATAAATGCCGCCCTTCGCTCCGCCCCTCCTGGTCAGAATCCAGTCAAACACCCCATTGAGCGATATCGATGAAGAACATTCTGTTTATTGGTGGAACGGGTTCGCTTCCATGATTCTCGCCCGGCGTCTGGTACTGATTGTCCAAATTCCCCTCCAGGCTACATTGGCGGCGTGATCTTATCCCGCTTCCTCGAAGACCAGGCCATCGACGAGCGCATCACGCTGCTCGTGCGCTCAGCGGACAAGGCCGAAAAATTGACATCCCTCAAGGCTGTCAAGAAAGAGCTCGTTGTGGTTCAAGGCAGCCATAACGACGGCCCGCTGGTGGAAAAGCTTGTTGCGGAAGCAGATGTCATTGTGTCCACGGTGAGCGTTCTGACTCGGACTTTTTCTTTCCGATTCTGACTCTTCACTGCGGTTAGGCGGATTGCGACGATTTGCAAGCGATGGAATCAATCCTTCGGGGAACCAAGGCGCGCTTTGAGGCTACCGGTGTGAAGCCCACCTTGATTCATATGGTTAGCGGTATTTTTCCAGTTCGATTCTTGTTCTAATGGTTCCCCAAGTCCGGTACCGGCTGCCTCGGAGATAACGCCAAAGGCGCCTTTGCATCGACTAAAGTCTATAGTGACCTCGACATTCCCGAAATCGAGGCCCTCCCTGCGACGCAGCACCATCGGAACGTCGACCTCGCCGTTGTTGCTGCAGACAAGGCCGGCTATGTGAACACCTACATTGTCATTCCGGGCGTGGTATATGGTGCTGCGCGTGGAATCCTTGCAGAGAACGGCATCCAGAACATGATCAATTTTGCGTGGGTCGCGCTTTTCCGCCTGTCGTTTGCCAGAGGAGCGGCGGGAATCATTGGTGAAGGAAAAAATCTGGTTGCCCATGTGGAGGTCAATGAGGGTGAGTGGTAACACGTCTTATTCAGTTTCGATTAATTTTAAAGCACGCAGTCGCCGACCTGGTGCTTCTGCTATACAACCGCATACAAGCTGGCACAGCTGCTCATGGTCGCGCGAAGGCTATTACTTCGTCGACAACGGCTCTGTTCCGTTCGCTCGCCTCGTTGAGGTCGTAGAAACGCGCACGGGTCCTCGCCGGCCGTTGACGCAGGAAGAACTAGACCAGTACATGCCTGGTGCGGTGCGTGGTTCTATTGTTCATTGTATCCGGCCCGAACTCACAAACATAACAGCTTAGCCTCCAAGCATTTTTTGGAGATAACGGCGTTACCTTGTCGTCTCGCGGGAGGGCGATGGGATGGAAACCTGTGAATGGGACGGAGCATCTGCTGGAATCGCTGCGAGATGAGCTTGCACAATACAAGGCTTGAATATTGAATAGTTTGGCACATTTCAATCGAGTTCAGAAAGACGAAAACGTCGCGTCTGCAAAATTGCTAGTAGGCGTTCAATCCGATCGCGCATTCCTCCGCTTTGCATTCCGTGTCTGAGCAGGGCAAATTTTTGGGCCCTGCGAGCGACGTCCTGAAGTACAGCTGGCTCAAAGCATCCCGACGTACCACATGTTATCATGACAAGCTACTCAAGCTCTAGCCTTTGATGGTAAGAGCAACGAAAAGCGCAAGGAGCATTTTTATCGCCGACTCTGCACGAGCTGACATCAACACCGGAATTTAAACGTGGATGCTGTCCGGTAGGTAGGAGCTTTCGTCGTTCGAAGAAAGGTACGAGAGGACCTCGAGAACTTGAAGGATATGGAACACAGCTTTCCAAGGAGTTGATTGAGATTCGTCAAGACAGCGACTACCTCTCGTCTTGTTGTCCATGGATCCATCGTGACTGTTGGCCGACGAGCAGACTTGCAATTGGACTAGAAGGGTGGTTGGCAGCAAGCCGTCATGGATTACTGAGCCTTCGAGGTCTGGTCATCCTCAGAAGATGGCGGTCTCGCAACTCCATGACTCGGCGTCAGCTGGAGCCGGTGGCTAGGTCAGTGTGAAGGGATGAATGAAGGGATGCATGATGCGAACACACACCACGTCATTCATTGGCTGATCGCGGGGTATAAAAAGGAAGCTCCAGCCGCGGCTTCTCGACTCTTAAGCAGCATGGAATCACTCATCCGTCCCAGGCCACCACCGCCGCCGCCGCCCGCGCCTGTACCGTTGCCGACCTTGCAGGTCTATACCAGGACCACGACGCTCTGCACGGGCACTGTCGTCTCGAATCTGTTCGGCCAGAGGACGGGGAAAGAGTTTAGCGACCTGGAGGCCCGTGAGTCGATATCTATCCGCAGTGACATGCGTATGACTTACGAGTCGTGGCAAAGTCGTGGCCGGTCAGCTTTACATTGATCCTGGGCATGCGATCAAGGAAATAACGATCATGCATGGCGGTGTGGTACGTTGTACTTTGTCTCCTGACTGGTGCGAGGAGGTTAAGTTCGGATTTCCAGATAGACGGAATTCAAGTCACCTACTGGAACAATGGGGGTACAACGACCTCGACGCTGCGCCACGGCACATCCAGCGAATCGACCGATCCGAACTTGAATCGGTCGACTGTCACTATTAACCGTGAGTCGCACTGTTGAACCTGAACGTCCCTGAACTCACACTAATGGAAAGCGGATGAGTCGATTATCGCCATCTCGGGCAAAAGTGGCCAAACCCGCTGGGGCGAGCGCGTAACCCAGCTCAATTTCTGCCTTTACGATGGGAAGACCGGACGCACACGGATTGCCGGGGTGGGTATTCATATATTCTTGCATCCAGAACGTTGAACACCGATATAGCCCTTCGGCGGAACGGGCGGGAAAGCATTCCGCGTTACAGCCAGCGGCGATTTCGTCGCGTTTGGCGGCTATGCGATCAATACGAATCTCAGTCGTGCGTTTCGTTTCTTCTTTCATGCGTGTGTGCTGGGTTGAATCGGGGCTTCAGTGGACCAGTTGAAACACCGTGGTGCGGAGGGAGGGCTGTATGGGCTTACCTTTGTTGACGTTGCGTGTGGGAGTCTTTGAAGGAGCTCAGCAAGGAGTTTGGCCGAAAGCAAGAAGCAATGGATGTGTTGTATTTTGTTGAAGCCTACTAGGCGATTATTTGAAGAATTTGTCGACCGGTCGCGGCTGGAGTCCGATGCACTCTGGACGCAGGCGAAGTGAACTGTGACTAGCAGAAAGCTTGAGCGTGGATTTACGGGACCAGCTGAGCTACCTGAGCCATAGACATCCGTGTTTCGAGCGAGGTGGAGGAACGAGAGGAGCAGATCAGAGGCGATGCACCGTGACGTTTACTTACCCACGCTGTCACCACTTGCTCAGCGCGTCCATCTCCATTCGATTCTAACTCGCAAGGATGCTCTCCGCTGCTGTCCTCATCGCCGACGGAACCGAGGAAATGGAGTTGTAAGTCTTCCACACCTCGTCTGCGTGCTCTCAATGCTGAGTTTGACCAGCACGATCACCTACGACACGCTCGTCCGCGCGGGTGTCTCCTGCCACTCGCTCTACGTCCAAGATCCCGGAGTCTCCGCATCCCAACAACTGAAACCATACGCGACGTGCTCTCGCGGTGTACGAATCATGTACGATGCCACGCTGGACGCGGAGGTGCGCTTCCCTCTCTTTTCATGCTCTTGGAAATTCATACGTATCTCAACAGCTCAACAACCAATTCGACGCTCTGGTCATCCCCGGCGGGGCCAAAGGCGCTGATACCCTCTCCAAAAACCCCGCGGTACAGCAGCTTGTGCGGGAGTATTTGAAGCAAGGCAAGATCGTTGGCATGATTTGTGCTGGTCCGTCCCCTATGTTGTTATTGCTGCTGGGACTAGCTCGTCGTGCAGGAAGTCTCGCAGCGCTCACGGCAGGACTTGCGCGGCAGGCGATTACTTCGCACCCCAGCGTCAAAGAACAGCTCGAGAGCGGTATGATATGTCATTATTATCTTGAAGCAGTCCTTGCTGATCCCACCGGCTGCAGAGTTTGACTACTCCGAAGAACCCGTGGTCGTCTCTGGGAACCTCGTCACCTCGTGCGTTTTAATCCAACCTATCCCGCGGCTATCTCAGTATTGCTGCCCCTTGCAGGCGCGGTCCAGGTCGACCATCGTTTCCTTTCTCTACCTCCAAACTAATATCGCATCCATATAGGAACGTCATTCCCCTTCGCCCTCACCCTCGTCTCCTTGCTCTGCGGTACAGAGAAGCGTGCGGAGGTGCAGTCACCGATGGTCTTTCCGCCAGGCACGCCGTTTTGAACCTGCACTGGCAGTCCCAGCGGTAGGTTTTCTGTCACAACTCATCGACCGGAGCCTCATTCTTATGCAAGCTGAGTCGTGGCGGAAGAATCAACGAATTGACAGAAGTCCAAACGAAACACACGATAACTTGTACATTTATCTTCCAGCGCGTTGTATTTCCAGCAACAACAAGAAGCATATGCCTCACCGTCTTCCCTCTCCTCGCAGTACACTTGCAATCTCCATCGGCACACGCCGCGAATCTAATTTCGGCATATGAACGGAGACAATTGTCGTTTCGTTAATCTCCGTTTTGACGATTAAGCCCCTCGCTGCTTCCCCGCATTAATATTGACCTTCATCCCAGGCGAGCGCTTTAACCTCCGGGACACCGGACATTGTTGACGCATTTCGGGCATTTCGGATGCGTTTTTGAGCTCCGCGGACGGGTTTTCGAATTAATGATGCCTGCGTCTCGGACTCAGTGCGCGGGATCTATTTTCATGGGCGCACGCTGCACTGTGGAGTCTGGACCGATCTCTCGAGCTCCCAACGCCCTTCCATCCGTTCGTTTCCGGTCAGACTCCAGCGATAAGGGAACACGACTTGTCCACAAAACTCCACTGTGACGCCATTCATCTTCCACACGTCCATCTCCTGTTCGGTGACTTTTTAGTGTCCGCGTTGCGCGAGGGGGTGGACGATGACGACATGGAATCAGGAGCTCCACCCTGGCATGCGAGCTTTCCGGTCAAATATAGGGAGCTGGCTCGAGCGCATCAGCACGGCGGGTCCGACTCCGGGGCTGTCATTGACGATCAGCCCGCAGCACAAGCCAAGAACATAAAGAGAGAGCAGGAGAGACAGAGGCGTGCACTCCCCGTGTTTTGTGCGTGCTGTTCGTTCCTCCGGGAATTGTCAGCTCTCTCTGTCTTCCTTTCACCCTTCACCGGACTTTATAGCAATTGCACTGGCTGATGGATTCCCATTGCTGCGATGTCGACCGCGTGATACCCTGGCAACGAAATGGCCGCTCACGTCACCCCCTGGCTAAATGGAGGAAGATCTTCACATCGAGTCAATTATGGAGATTTATGTCAGCTATAGAGCTTTCCCCCGGCCTCCACCCTTGTACTCAACGTCCAGGCACCCGCCCCACCTAGTCCCCGCCCACGACAACACCAACGCATAACGCCAGAATTCATACACGAGCTGCACTGGCACTCCGTGCGTCGCGCTGAGCGCCGTTTTCGGACGCGTCTTTGTACTGAACGCGCTATTTCAGCCTTTGCCTTCTTGCCTACAAACGCAAACGCCAAACGACAATGAAATACCATTCACCGCTCCTATCCGACCGAGAGTCCATCTCCTCCATCCAGGTGCGACGCGCGTTTTCTTTGTCTGTCGAGTCCTTTGTGTCTGATTTGGAATTTGGGGCTTTGTTAGAGCACCGACACCCTCCGCCCGGTTCCCAGTCCCAGCACGCTGGCGACGAGTTTCGAGGACGCCTGCTCGCCGACAGGCGACCAGCGCTGGTCAGAGGTCGTTCCGCCCGATACTGGGCTGACCTTTGCCGTTATGGAGTCCGCAGAAGGAGACAGCGATGCGATGAGCTTCAGCACAAGTCCCGACTTCCTTCTTTCCCCTCCACACCTACGCCGTCGTGGCGACTTGCCCACCGACGCCTCCACGTACAACCGCTCGCAGGTGCTCACCCTTGGCACCTCCAACAACTCGATCTTCACCGCCGGCCTCGCGACGACACCGGGCACGATGCAGTTCTTCCGCGACAACTTCCCCTTCGAAGCCCCGGCGTTCTTCCCTCCCCCGCGTGACCGCCCAGCCGCTGCACGCACCCAGACCTCCTCGACGATGGACGGGCTCGACGTCTACCTGCGCGGGTCGCTCCTTGGCCAGGGGCACAATGCGAATCGCTATGCGTCGTGCTTTGAGGAGTTTGACGGGGATTTCGAGTTTGACCCACGGACGCCGTATGCGAGAGCGCGTATGCAGGCGTGGATGAAGGGACAGGAGAAAGGGAAGGGTTATGTGCGGGACGACGATGTCAGCGACGAGGGGTTCTTTGAGGCGGACATGTATCGCGGTATGGATAACGAGGACAACTTGGTGCGTCGTGGGCCTGTCTTGCGTCTCGAAAACTAACAGTTCTTACAGCCCTCGAGATTCTCAATGACGACCACCTCCACGTCCAACTTCGTGACCGTCGAGAAGGAGAAAGACTTTGAAACCTCTACCGCGACTTGGACAGCGCTCGAGGCGCCGAATACACCAGGCTACTCTCGTACGTCACCCGCCCATCTTCGCATCTCCGTCTCACAATCCCTGCGCGTAGGCCTCATGTTCACCCCTCCCTCGGATCCTGAACATAAACGTCGGCTGCTCAAAACGCGTCCAACGCCAGGCCCCGCATCGCCTGCCGACGTCCTCAACCGGCCGGAATACAACCACAGTCGGCTCCCGTTCCCCATTCCCCTGCCCATGCGCTCCGCCTCCTCACCCTCGTCCTCCCCGATTCTGCGCTCCAAAACGCCCACACCGACTCGCTCACCCTCTGCCGGCTCGCCAATCGTGCGCTCCAAAACACCCACACCATCGAGCTCGACCCCTCGTGGCCGCAACCTCTCGTCCCGCCGCTCCCTTCCCAGCCTACCGAAACTCAGTCTCTCGCGCAAGAGACGCGTCCCGTCGGATTCGGATTCTGCTACGCGCAGTGCCGGTTCTGGTGGTCCCGGACCTGGGTGGGTGTGGATCGACGTCAAGGATCGCAAAGGGCTGGATGCCATGGCGGGGGTCCGCGAGCAAGAAGAGGCGGAGGACCAAGATGAGCAGCAGCACCAGCCGCAACACCAGCGCAAGGGAGAAATGGAGGAAGACGAAGCAGAGATGCGGTTGCCGATTTGGCGCGAGCATGCGACTATGCTTGCACGCCCACAACCACCTCTGCATTCCCAATCGGCACCTGCGGTCGCTCGCTCCAGGTATACATAGGTGTCCCCCTCCTCGCTCCTCCTCTACCTCTCCCTCTTCCTTTCCATACTCTTCCTCTCTCTCTCTGTCGCTTTCCTGCCTACATAGACAGTCCAATCGATGGACTCACCCACGACTCCTTACGACCACCCACCAATGCCCTTCCTTCTTCCCTCCTCCCGGCTCCTAGCTACTCGCTCTCAATCTTGCTCTTGCTCTCACTACCCCATCTATGCACACACCCTCTCTGTCCTTCCGCACTATCGGCTAATAGCCCATCCCACTCGCTCTCTTTTCCGTCCTCTGGGTACAAATACGCCGCCAGCTACCTGTTTCTTCTACATATCTGTATACATATACTTCCGCGGAGTCGGATCGATAGAATTCAGAATACACAATACAAAATGTACTTTGTTGGGCCTACGCTCGTTTACTTTGTATACCTGATTCTCTCTTTGACGGAACGACCAGCGAAGAAAGAAGTCATGCAAAGAAGGTAATACACAACGACGAAGAAGACGAAAAGATATTTGTACGGCAAACTCGAATGAAAAAGAAAGGTATGGAGAGGAGAAACGAGACATGTACGATGATGGTCATATGAGAGACAGGTACTAGTAGTGCAGCTAATAGGGACGGTTGGCGTCGCAGCTTTGCAGAGGGACCGCTCCCAGTCCCGACTTGGACTCGTACGAATCCCGAAGGAGGGGATGGGAGCGCGTCAGGGGAACGGCCTGAAGCCTCGACCTCGGGGTGACCATGAGGGCGAGCTGCTCTACGATGGAGATGTGTCTCCAGGTCTGGGTTTGGGGCGACGGGGGAGAATTGGTAGATGAAGTAACGCGGACTCGGCGACCACCGTAAGGCAGGAAGCCGTTGACCGGGACAATGACGCGGGTGGAATAGAGCATGGTGATCTGGGTGAATGTAGATGTGGGTGGCGGAGAGCGAGGCAGTATTGCTCGTATAGTAGGGGTTGGCGAGAGGGGTGTGCGGAAGATGCTGTGGTCAGACTCCGCGGAAGTGAGACCTCCGCAAACGACATCCCGCGGTGAGACATTGGCGTCCGGCCAATGGTTCGCCGCCGTCGCATGAGGTGTGGAGTACGCGTGGGAGGACCGATGGAGAGGCGTCTCGACGCGAAATTCCGCAGGAGAGGTCATGGTGAGAGGTGGCTCCTATGAGGGTCGGAAAGAGAGCTCCCGGAGACGAAGTGTTAGCGGGAGAGGACGTCGTGGCAGCCAGGTAGCGGGTTGATGGCCTCAGGAGAGCCATAGAAGTCCCGTATTATCCATATCTCCCGAAAGACGGTGTTTCGTCTGCGAGTCCGCTTCGACACCATTCCGCCGGCCAACCGGCTCCGAAGCTGCGCGGACACCAAGCGTTCATGCGGGTGCATGCCCAGGCATCCACAGCAATACTCGGCGCGACCGGTAACAAGCAGGAGCTAGGACCACCCGAAGCGCTGTAGCAACGGCTCATCCGGTATTGCCATCCAGCGCAAAGGTCATTCAAATGACCGGAACGCGTTCAGAAGCTACTCGACAGCTGTGCAGACCGCGTTGACCGAGATTCATAGCGCTGCTGTGGCGAACGCAGCGTAGATTTTCGTCGGTGACTGGATTACACAGCCACACAATGGCGAGGGAGACGCAAAAGTCGATGTGGGCCATGAAACGGCGGCTGGCAGCAATGAAAACGGCAACTGGCTGCTCCCGGGGAAGAGGCACGGAGGAAGCGGGGGAGGATGTGGAGGCACGGCTGCCAGTGAATGTGTGGATCGACGACGACAACGAGTCATTCGCCAAGGCCGCAGATGTGTTACGCCGCCGCATTTCGTTGTGTATCGTATTGCATTAAGGCGATTTCGGGTGCGGCGGATGACGAGGAGGGGAGCTCTGAGACCGTCGGGAAGAGTATCCGAGTCGTGCAACGATACCCTGGCTGTCGAAATGGAGCGGTGGAAATGCTACGGTAGACGCGGCAAACGCAGTCGGGAAGGACATGGAGCTATGCCCAAGGAGAGGGTAGAGCGGGAGAATGGGATGTTCCTTGTTGAGAGCGGATTCAAGCCGACTGCAAAGGCGCGTCAGCAGGTGGCAGAGGACGACAAGCTATGAAGCGCACTACTGGTTTTTAAAGGCACAGAGAAGTAACTCGACGTGGTAGCTGAGTTCGGGCCGTCGCATTCGTCGAGTTATGCACGACTGGCTGCGTGTAGGCTTGTAGTAGCTTTCAGCTAGCTACCAGCGCAATTTCGTCGTCCGCGGATTCGCAAGCGGTATAACGCTAGCGGATGGGCGCGAGTATGCGGGAGCAAATGAATCCATTCTCACGAAAAACTCTTCGACTGAGGACGTCGAGGAAGAGAGATGAGATGCTGGTGTATGGTCGTGTTTGGCAACGGCATCATCATCCTTCCCCTTTGCGACTCAAATGCGAGAAAGTCGGCCTCGTCGCCCACCCATGTTGATACCAAGCTAGGACACGGCATGCAGGGCCACTGGCAAATACTCTCAGTGACCTCAACTGCCCAAGGTCGAAGATCCACTGGCTGGCAGCAAACTTCCGCAGGACCGTACTTATCGTCGCTCAAGAGTCAAGACGTATACAGTCTACCTTTGCCTCGTTGCGTGTATGAGGTATATGAAGCGATGGCATTGTGAGGCCGGCGGAGATAATGACCGCCCACTCAGATTCGACAAGGCTGTACATGGCCATGGTGATGCAGTGCGCAGAGCTGTGCGACAGCACAGTGCATGAAGCTGTACGACAGCGCAGTGCACGAAGCTGTACTGCAGCGCCGTACTTTTAGTAGTAGGTGTGCATCCATTCTGTCCCTTCCCCTTCATCTGCCTGCATGCCACCATTGAGCCGCCAGCGGACGTTCGAAACTGGCAGCATACTCAGCTGGTGGTCGGATAGCAACCCACCGGGTGCAACAATTAACCTCCATGCCCTCGCGAAGCCGTTGATGGGTCGCATGTACCACCGGCAGGTCTTGGGCTTCATCAAAAAGATTCGTGGTACTCCACTTTCGGAGGAAACCCTGCAGCTTTGCTGGAACTACCTAGCGTATGGTATCCCAAGGGTTGGGGAGCACTGGCTGATAATGCTATAGGTACAAACATCTATTATCCATCACGAAGAAGGCCATTCTGTCGGAGCTTTGCGATAGAGCGCGCTCTGTCGACGAGGCACAAAATCTGGTTAACTCAGTGGTGTTCTGTGGGCTCACTGAACTGCTTCAAGCTCCTGGTTCTGAGGTGCGGAGATGGACATGCTTGACAGTTGGAGAGTTGGCCAGGCACAAATCCACATCCATGGCTGTCCTGGGGTTAAATCCTTGTCTGCAGCTTGTCAGTCTTCTGCAGTGAGTATCTATCTTTGCTGTGTGGAAGATGTGCCTTATTGGCAAGTAGGGACCAACCCATTGAGGTCATCGAGGCTGCTATGTATGCACTCTCACAGATTGTGCATTGGCAAGAAGGTGCAAAGGTTGCCAGTGCAGCAAAAGCACTTGACCATGTCATGGAACTGCTTCAAAATCCTGCATCTGGGGTCCGGAGATGGACCTGCTGGACAGTTGGAAAGATTGCCATGGACGACTCAACATCCATGGCTGTCCTGGAGTTAAATCCTTGTCCCAAACTTGTCAGTCTTCTGCAGTGAGTATCTATCTTTGCTGTGTGGAAGATGTCCCTTATTCACATGTAGGGACCAACCTGTCGAGGTCATTGAGGCTGCTATGTATGCACTCTCACGGATTGTGTCTTGGCAACAAGGTGCAGAGGCTGCCAGTGCAGCAAAAGCACTTGACCACGTCATGGAACTGCTGCAACATCCTGCATCTAACGTGCGCAGATTGACGTGCCGGACAGTGGGAAGGATTGTTGTGTACAAATCTACATCAATTGCTGTCCTGGAGTTAAATCCTTGTCCCCAGCTTGTCGATCTTCTACGGTGAGTAGCTATTTTTGCTTTGTGGAAGATGTCCCTTATTTACATGTAGGGACCAACCTGACGAGGTTACTGAGGCTGCTATGTATGCACTCTCACGGATTGTGTCTTGGCAACAAGGTGCAGAGGCTGCCAGTGCAGCCAAAGCACTTGACCATGTCATGGAACTGCTGCAACATCCTGCATCTGAGGTCCGGACATTGACATGCTGGACAGTGGGAAGCATTGCTGCCACCAACTCAACATCCATGGCTGTCCTGGAATTGAACCCTTGTCCCCAGCTTGTCGATCTTCTACGGTGAGTAGCTATTTTTGCTTTGTGGAAGATGTCCCTTATTTACATGTAGGGACCAACCTGACCAGGTTACTGAGGCTGCTATGTATGCACTCTCACGGATTGTGTCTTGGCAACAAGGTGCAGAGGCTGCCAGTGCAGCAAAAGCACTTGACCACGTCATGGAACTGCTGCAACATCCTGCATCTGAGGTCCGGAGATGGACGTGCTGGACAGTGGGAAGCATTGCTGCCACCAACTCAACATCCATGGCTGTCCTGGAATTGAACCCTTGTTCCCAGCTTGTCAGTCTTCTGCGGTGAGTATCTATTTTTGCTGTGTGGAAGATGTCCCTTATTCACATGTAGGGACCAACCTGTAGACGTCATTGAGGCTGCTATGTATGCACTCTCATGTATTGTGTCTTGGCAAGAAGGTGCAGTGGCTGCCAGTGCAGCCAAAGCACTTGACCATGTCATGGAACTGCTGCAACATCCTGCATCTGAGGTCCGGACATTGACATGCTGGACAGTGGGAAGCATTGCCGCCACCAACTCAACATCCATGGCTGTCCTGGAATTGAACCCTTGTCCCCAGCTTGTCGATCTTCTACGGTGAGTAGCTATTTTTGCTTTGTGGAAGATGTCCCTTATTTACATGTAGGGACCAACCTGACGAGGTTACTGAGGCTGCTATGTATGCACTCTCACGGATTGTGTCTTGGCAACAAGGTGCAGAGGCTGCCAGTGCAGCCAAAGCACTTGACCATGTCATGGAACTGCTGCAACATCCTGCGTCTGAGGTCCGGAGATGGACGTGCTGGACAGTGGGAAGCATTGCTGCCACCAACTCAACATCCATGGCTGTCCTGGAATTGAACCCTTGTTCCCAGCTTGTCAGTCTTCTGCGGTGAGTATCTATTTTTGCTGTGTGGAAGATGTCCCTTATTCACATGTAGGGACCACCCTGTCGAGGTCATCGAGGCTGCTATGTATGCACTCTCACAGATTGTGTCTTGGCAACAAGGTGCAAAGGCTGCCAGTGCAGCCAAAGCACTTGACCATGTCATGGAACTGCTGCAACATCCTGCGTCTGAGGTCCGGAGATGGACGTGCTGGACAGTGGGAAGCATTGCTGTCACCAACTCAACATCCATAGCTCAGGTTGTCCTGGAATTGAACCCTTGTTCCCAGCTTGTCAGTCTTCTGCGGTGAGTATCTATTTTTGCTGTGTAGAAGATGTCCCTTATTCACATGTAGGGACCAACCTGTCGACGTCATTGAGGCTGCTATGTATGCACTCTCATGTATTGTGTCTTGGCAAGAAGGTGCAGTGGCTGCCAGTGCAGCCAAAGCACTTGACCATGTCATGGAACTGCTGCAACATCCTGCATCTGAGGTCCGGACATTGACATGCTGGACAGTGGGAAGCATTGCCGCCACCAACTCAACATCCATGGCTGTCCTGGAATTGAACCCTTGTTCCCAGCTTGTCAGTCTTCTGCGGTGAGTATCTATTTTTGCTGTGTGGAAGATGTCCCTTATTCACATGTAGGGACCAACCTGTCGATGTCATCGAGGCTGCTATGTATGCACTCTCACAGATTGTGTCTTGGAAACAAGGTGCAAAGGCTGCCAGTGCAGCAAAAGCACTTGCCCACGTCATGGAACTGCTGCAACATCCTGCATCTGAGGTCCGGAGATGGACGTGCTGGACAGTGGGACGGATTGCCGCGCACAAATCAAGATCCATCACTGTCCTGGAGTTAAACCTATGTCCCCAGCTTGTTGGTCTCTTGCGGTGAGTAGCTATGTTTGCTGTATACCAGATCTTTGCTTACCTGGCAGTAGCGACCCCTTCGCTGAGGTGATTGAGGCTGCCACTTATGCACTCTCACAGATTGAGGCACGCTCTGAAGAAGAGTCCCTGGGGTCCAGGAACCAACAGGACATGAGTTGGGATGTTCGGGTCCGATGATACAGGTAGCAGGTTCTGCCGTACACCACACCTCATTTTAACTTCCATCTTTGCCGAATGGACCAGCAACTTCCCAGTCAAGTTGATGCCACGGTTGCAGTACTAGTAAGTTGAAAGTGAGATGAACTTCAGCTCATTTTGTGTGCACCTCCTACGAAGTTTGCAGGATACTCCTCCATAACATTTCGAGCCTTGATGGGTTCCGAAACTCTACGTCCAATGGCCTTGCATGTGTCCCATCCGCTCTAGGCCGCTTCTGAGGGAATCAGGGATGTTTTATTCAACGTGAGTATGTTAGGAGGGAGCTTATTGGTGACGCACAGCAGAAAATATTTGCCTGCAAAGCTAATGACTCTCACTACAATGAAATCCAAGCAAAAAGATATGGAAAGACACCGACAAGCAGAGACAGAAAGAGATATTGTATTTCCCAAGTCAAATCCAAGTAAGATATGTAAACAGAAACGAGGCGATAGTCAGGCAGGAAACTCTTGGAAAAGGGAAATGAGCTTGCAAGGTAATGGCCATACGAGCAAAAGTAGCAGCGGCGCAACCTCCACAGTGTGCTTCCTCCGAATCGTACAAGGCACAGCTAATGGGGACGGTTGGCGTCGCAGCGCCGCAGAGGGACCGCTCCCAATCCCGACGAGGACTCGTAGTACGAGGAGCGTGAATCCGCAGGGAGGGGATGGGAGCGCGTCATGGGGACAGCGTGAAGGCTCGGCTTCAGGGTGACCATGAGGGCGAGTTGTTCTAGGATGGAAATTTATCTCCGGGCCTGGGTTTGGGCCGACGAAGGAGGACAGGTAGATGAAGTAACGCGGATCGGCGACCACCGTAAGGCAGGAAGCCGTTGACCGGGACAATGGCACGAGTCGAGTAGAGCATGGTGGTAGAATGAATGTAGATGTGGGTGGATAGTCAATGCGGAGAGCCAGGAAGGTAACTGCTTGTACAGCGGGGGATTTATAGCATTGGATAGAGGGGCGCGCGGAAGATGCTGTGTGGTTAGACTCCGCGGAAGATGGAGTCGATGGCTGTGGTGAGACCTCCGCAAATGACGTCCCGCGGTGAGACATTGGAGTGCTTCGCCGAGAATCCCAGACAGCATAGCACCATCGGATGAGGTGTGGAGTGCTGGCATGAGGGCCAGAGCGCCAATTGGAGAGTCGTCTCGACGGAGATATGTCGTCGAAGAGGGGGACCTCATGCAGACGTGAACGTGGCTCCTATGCTCGTCGGAAGGAAGGCTTCCGTGGGGTAATACGCGTAGGAGGACCAGAGCGCCGATGGAACCCGAAATTCCGCAGGAGAGGTCATGGTGAGACGTGGCTCGGAAAGAGAGCTCCCGGCGACGAAAGGTTGGCGGGAGAGGACGTCGGGGTAGCAAGGTCGCGGGTTGAAGGCCCGGGAGAGCCATAGACGTCCCGTATGGTCCATATCTCTCGAAAGACGGTGTTTCGTCTCCGAGTGTGATTCGACACCATTCCGCCGCCCAGCCGTCTCCGAAGCTGCACGAACACCGAGCGTTCATCCGAATACACGCCCAGGCATCCACAGCACTACTCGGCGCGACCGGTAACAAGCAAGAGGCGGGACCGCCCGAAGCGCTGTAGCAACGGCTCAACCGGCATTTCCAGCCCGCACAACGTGGGCTCGAATGGGAGGAGCTCGCGGAAAAGCCATGTACCAGTATGGTATACCGCGGTGTCCGATAGCGGTACTTGTCGCGGAGCGAAACCGTCGAGAGTTTTTCGTCTCGGCGGATCCGCACAGCCACGACACGGAGGGAGACGATGAAGCCGACGTGGCGGGCGGCGGCGACGACTTGTGAGCCCACAGGAACACAGAGGGAGAGGCGGGAGTTTCGAGGGGAGTGCCGAGGAGGTCATTCAGCCGGCCGGGCGGCTGGAATGTCGATTGGCGTGTGTCGGCCTCTCGCATAACGATAGGTGAAGAGGATGGATGTTGTTTCGGACGGCGCATCGGGATATTCAGAGGCCAGCGGCGCGCAGAACCTGGAGCTGGGTCGCTGGTCGTTTGCGATGGCGAAGCGGTGATAGTAGACCTCCTTTTCTGCCGCGGGTAGCCCTAGCACTGGCAGTGGACTGTGGGCGTCGCAAATACGCTCCAGGAGAGGCTGGATGAGGCGGGGTGGCTGCTGGGGATGTGCTCCGTGTGACGTATAGATTTGCGAGGTCGATTCGTTGCCGCTCCCGTTGTGGGTGGGCATGGCCCTGCGGTGGTCGCTGGCGAAAGACAGCAGGGAGGGATGCAATGGTCGCAGAACGAGAAGCCGTCTCCTGCGAGGGAATGAAAGCGCAGGGTGGGTTGGTGGGATCGGTATGCGATAGATGAAGAGGGCGAGCATCGTGCACTGCAATTGCGCGCATGCGCCAATGACGATTATTCGACTATGCTCGCGTCTCCCGATGGGCGATGTCCAGGAGGACACGAAGATGAGCCCCGGGACGATGTCGATTTCGACGGAGGGAGCATACATGTCGTTGACCGGAGGGTGGCGAACGGGTGTATCCAGGAGAACCACCGTCGGAACGACTCGAGATTGGAGGGCTGAGAAGGGGACTCGTGTCAGCAGCTGTAAGAACACAAGTGGCTCCGAGACGCACGAAGATGTTCCTATAAGTGCTCGGAGCGACTTTGAGGTTTCCAGGTCATCATGTCCGCGCGTTTGGCTTGATGAAGGACGGCAGACGAATACGAGGTCTGGCTCCATTACACGTCCGCGACGGGCGACGAATGATCATGAGAGGGTAGCGTTGCGTAGCTCCACCGGGTCGGCGGCGTTTTGGCTTCGGTCGTCGACCACTTTTTCATAGTGGCCGCAAAGTGGCATCTGGATGTCGGAGCCTCGGAGGGAATTCGCTGTAATGGACGTGATTGCAGCGCAGCAGGACAGGCGAGCCCGAGTGGCCAGGGCGACGTAGACAACGCCACGGAAGCGTATGAGATCGGAGAGCGGGAGACGCAAGCGGCTGCCGGTGTGTGGTCATGTTTGGCAGCGGCCTGCTTAACTTCAAGTTGATGACGCACGAATGCTCGCATTCTTGCGGAGAACAGGAACTCCTAACTCGACAACCTACTCTCGAAACCGTACAACAATAACTTCATGGATGGTCACTGGGCATGCCCTTTCGCCGGACCGGCTGCTTCGAAGAAAAAATTGAGGACTCACACTTAAGTGACTCACACACAAGAGCAACACAAGAGGCTACAAACCCACCTTTTCCCGCCAATCTCGACGGCCGCCTACAGCCTGCGAGCTACTACCTCAGTATCTCTCGCCGACTCTCGACATCTTCGTCGGACGACGAAGCTTCAGTCGACACAGACCTTCTTCGTGCAAACGCAAACCCGGCCTTCGAACTGACGTGCGGCTGCATTACGCCTCTAACTGGATGCCGTAGCCACGCCTCCGACTCCCCCGTGTTCCCGGACTAAGGCTGTTCTTCCCCAAATCAATCCCGAATGCGGTGCCGGCCGACCAGGCTGAGTTCAACTTTGACTGCGATGGAACTCGGATGAGTTACTAGCTGCCCATCTCGGTATGTGTCCTCTCTTCAATTTGCGTGGGGAAATAATGGTTTATCTTTGGATCCACCATCAGTGCAGCAATACATTTTCATCCGAAACGAACAAAAAGACGAACTTACGCGCGGAAGATGAACTGTTACTGTCTGAGGCTGAGAAGTCGCTGCGCTCCCCGCACAGGATGAATGCTGTATCCGTTTCACCTCGCGTCGTTACTTATGGCTTGCTCCTCGCATCACACCGTCGACAAGAATGCCCTCCCTAGACCTCGACTCTCAGTTTGGCGCCATACCACTCGCAGTGTGTGCCCCCGAGGATACCACGGGAGCTCCGCTGAGGTCAACCCCTCTGGCTGCGACTGGCAGGGGCAATGTAACAACCTGCACGTATGATGGATCACCGCAAACCGTGTGCAGCTACGTCAATGCACGCGCGCTTTCTTCTTCCACAGAAGTTCGACTTATTCTCCTCAGGGGAAGTTGACAGGCAACGGCTCCCTGCCGAATACCCATTCTTGTCCTATCGGTGTCGATGATGCGCAGGGAGAAAGCATTACACGGTTGGCTCATTTTCCATATGCGCGTAGCTGAGCTTTTACATTCTCCGCTAGCAGTCTCTCCATCGCCGTCTCAATAATCACTAACACTCTGCCGCTCTCACCGCCAGTGCAGACTCCACCGATCCTCACTACGCAAGTTGTAGCTACAACATTCCCTGTCCTCACCTCGACTCAGTTGACTCGGACGATTCCAACCCCCACTCCTTCGTCGGCCATGGCGATCGCCTCGACAAGGCGCTCGACATCATCGTCCACATTCATAGTTACTCTGAGCTCTTCCTCACAACCCACTGCTCCTGTCACAAATTCAACTTCAAGCTCCCTCTCCAATTCCAGGTGAGTGTCTCGTCTCGATCGAACGACCGAGTTGTGGACTGAGTTCTTCGCCTTCCTTTTTTTACCAACAGCCCAAGTACCGGTACCATCATAGGGGCGATATTCGGTGCCACTGTTGGTCTCCTTCTATTCATCGGGCTGGTGTGGGTGTTGCGAAGCAAATGCCGCCGCCGCCGCCCACGATATTCGAGCTCCGCAGGCGCCCTTGCCGACAATTTGGCGCCACAGGATCCTCGTTCAGCACTCGCACTAGCGGAATCGGCCTCCACACGCACATCGGCGGACTTTGACCCACCACGAACTGTAGAGTCGAACTGGCCGGTCAATGAAAAGGGTCCGAGATCGTCTATGGGGATTCGGGAGAAGGAGCGAGAGCTGCAGTTCAGATGGGGCTGAATCTTATTCTTGTTCTTATTCTTATTTTCTGGTGCCAGTGGGCGTAGACAAGTAAAATTTTCCCCCATAGATGAGATTTGAATCATATTTCCATCGCGTGAAATGCATACCGAAACTTCGAAGAAATCGTTGTAATTTCCCGCGGCGTCATTTCCCGTTGCTCGCACAATGCTCGCAATTTCAGATTGGGACCAGTGCCTTAATTGCGAGCGGAGCGAGCATATATAGACTATCACGTGAGGAAGGGTGTCGGATGGAGTGAACAAACAACAACAAACAGTTAGCGCGGTCAGGGGCTCCCAGCGTACCGCGGAAAGAATGGCTTCAAAGTCGTTCACTTCTTCCTCCCTGCTTCCAAGACTTGGTATTTGTACCTTTCCGTACATACCAATTTCTAACCTCTTAGTGTGCACATTTTGGAGCTGAGTTTTGGTGTCGGTGGGAGACATTTCGGACTGGCTTGCCAGATTGGCTTGCCCCGCCAAGCGGAGTTTGAATTTGGCTGGGGCTGGCTTTTCTGGCTTGGCTTGGGCTTGTGATGGCTTGGGAGCGACGTCAACGAGATCTTTATACCTAGGGCAATATGTAACAAACCTCTGAGCTCTATGGGGTCAGTTTAACTGCGTGAAGGCGCTCATCGACGTTATGAACCGTGCCGTCAAGCTCGTTGATCGCCGCGGCTGTCATCATCGACGTCGAGCGCTGTCAGTGTCGCCAACGACAACGACGGCTGTCATCAACAGCGTCGAGCGCTGTCATCAACAACGCGTCGGCGAGCGCCTGGCCTGCAGCCACAGCATGCCTTGATCACCCTCAAGAGTCAAGACGCGTAGGAGTCTCTGGATAGATCCTCGAGCTTGAACTTCACCGTGTTGGTGTAGACAACGACAATGGTAATTCTTCTCGATAATGTGTGTAGAGGGCTATATATGGTCTGTGTGGGTTCTACCATCGAAAATTACTCTTCTTGAGCAGGTTCAGTTGTGGCTTGGGCGGGCGACATTCTGGCTTGTGATGGCTGATGGCTGATGGAACAGTTGGCTTGTGCCCATAAAGGCCACAACTGCGGGTGTATTTGGAGTATTTTACAGCATTGCAACTCACTTGTGTAGTCCTATGTCACCCCTGACAAATTTAGGACCTCGGTGTCCACCCAGAGTGCAGAATAAAAGTCGTCGGCACATCAGCGGATCAACCATCACAAGCCAGTTTCGTCACCTCAGCGAGCGTCGTGTTTCTCGCTGATAGAGATAACAAAATTGATTGTGAGGGGCAATACAGACTCATCATGGCCAAAACAACCGATATCGGGCAAGGTTGCGGGCACTCAGTCCAGTACTCGCTGTCGCTACCTCCTTAAGTCGCCGAGTTCAAGTTGCTCACCAGAAATCATCCTACAACATTGCGGAGACAATATGAAGTCATCGGCAATGCTCACGGATGTGTTTGACGGTGTATTGGACTCAGAGGACAGTTTATGTTGAGGGAGGAATGGCTTGCCAAGCCGACGGATTGGCTTGCCAAGCCAACGGATCGGCACGACAAGCCGGCTTGTCTGGCTTGGGCTTTGATCCCCACCCAAAATCCAAGCCCAAGCCAGAAAAGCCAATCCGCGCAGGGACAAGCCAGTTTGGCAAGCCAGAAAGTGAACTCTCGTTTTGGTGGGGAGAGTCAGCTTATTGAATTTTTCTGCCAGATATTATTTAAAAAATAATAATGATTTTACTTGGATTCTCCGCGAGCACTCCCCGCCGGTCTGGCGAATACATATTCTAATCTAATCGACATATATATACACGTGCCAAATCAGATGGACATCTGACTAAGTATGACTCACTCCAAGCCACCACCTCGGCGCGCGAGCCCCCTCGGCGAGCCATCCGCTAGCATTCTCTCCTCGCGAGTTGTTCAGACGGAACTCTTGATGATTCAATGCTCTCCCGCCTCGCCCACGCCTTCGTCAATTCACAACGCATCGCCCTCGTGCCAGTGTGAACCCCATCCCGCCAGACGAGATGGGACCTCGTTCGCAGCCCGCGACTCGGAAACCGTCGTCGTGAGTTTTCCATTGACTTTCCAAACATCGTATCTTGAACTGATGCAAAGATTGACGCCCCGCGAATCTCATTGGGAGCACGCGCAACCATCCACCGGTCGTCGCTGATCCCAGCCCAGAGACTATTTCACCGGAGAGCTCGCAAGGTCCAACACGCCGCCCTCGCGCCTAAGGCCCGATGCCCTACCGTGATGGCGGTAGCGACACGCGGTATAACCAATTTTAGCCCCCAAAACAATGTTATCCTGTGGCTTTCAGGTGCCCGCGATGAGCGACGACGATACTTAGAGTGCCCCAGGCTGGGAACCTAACGTTCACTCTTTCACCCAATGACGACCCCACAAGCCATTGCCGCAGCGGACGCCTTTCACTGTCCCCCGTTCGACAGAGGCGGCGAGCCTTTAACGGCGGAGATCCACCAGCTGCCCCTTGTTGGCTGTCTCTACGAAGGCAACTTGACCTCCGGTCTAGAGTGCATATACACACTTCAACAGGTTGGTCTCTCAACGCCCGGTCCTTCGAGCGCTCAGTACGTTCACCAGGGCCCGTCACCATCTCTACTTTCGGGGCCGGATTCTTTGTGTCCAAATGTTAGAGGCGCGAGTGCAGGGATCCCGTTTTCCACCGTGTATGTAATTCCCTGCCGGAATAGCGTGTCTGACCACAGATCTAGCGACGTATCCACGCAGGTCACCGCGTCTCCCCATTCAAGCCCTGTCGCATCTAGGACATCGTCTAGGATATTGACGAGGTTTGGATCATCTCTAGGATTCCCAGCCGGGGAACTAACCATCTTTCAGATCTAGTTCATCGTCGCATTCCAGCACTGGGCACAGTGCAACCAATAGCCATTCAACATCAGGAACGATCTCCTTGCCCGGTATATCCAGCCCGACCATGACTTCTAGTGCGAACACCAGTACTTCCGCTCCGGCCGGGTGAGATCTACGATCAAATGAAAAGAAATGGTACTCATAACCGTTCAAGGATCTCAGTCTACGCAATCGTAGGAATCGCCCTGGGAGCAACCGTTGCCGCTTTAGCATTGTTGGCAACAATCATACTTCTGCATCGCCGAAGACAAGGACGGGTTGCAGAACGACGTCTACCGCGTGCATACAACTCGCATACTCATGGGGGTGAAAGTAGCCAAAATAGGCTTGGCCGAGAAGAGAAGACAACCGTGAACGCGATGGGCTTGCAGACCGCAGGCCCAGTGGTCGGGATGCCCGGCCCAGGCACGGCTCCGAGTCGGTCTTTAGAGTTGGAACTTCATAACACTGCACTTCAAGCCCAGGTGAACATGCTACGGGTTCGGATTCAAGCCCAGCAGCATATGGCGGTTCGCGTTGAGGGTTCAAATAGTCTTCCACCGTCGTATTGTTAAACAAGGTCCTTTAATATAGCTTTAATACTTGTAAACAATCATAATAATTTACCGTCTACTGCTGCTGCTGTTGTTCCTTGTATGTATCGCAGAAACCATCACTCCAGCCTGCCCACATACGCGCACAAGTATTGAATATTTCAAACATGCCTTACAAACGCTTTAGCTTTTTCTTTCTTTCGGTGATTGTGGTAAGAGCTGCACAAGCCAGCATTCCAAGAAGACAAATACAAGACGTGTTTCAATTATAATGTGAGTCCTCCTGATAATCCAACGTCGACTCATCACTCATCCCGCTCACAGGCGGCATATCGGCAAACGCCAGGCCCGTGTGTGCCGTCCGAGTCGCACTACTTGCACTCAAATTAAATCCACCTATTGCTTCGCCTCCGTGAGGATCCAGCTGCGTAAACCGCCGTGTCGCTGCTATCTGCCCGCGAATGAGCAGCAGCACGCGAGTGGTTAGGACGGAGTGGAGGACGCGTTGAAGCGAGGCGAGCCAGTTGGCCATGTAGTCCTGGACGCGATTGGGATGACTTTGAGAGGAAGACGCTGATACACAGTTACGCACCGGTCCCAGGATAGGCACCAAAACGTTCGCGATTGATATTGCTTGGATGTGCGTCAGTTTCGGCGGGGCACATCGAGGAGAACGAACCGAGCAAGTACACGTAGAAGAACAGCCCTGCGTAGCACCGCACCTTCAGCGAACCGAGAACAGCCCGAGGTCCGGACAAACGCACCATCTTTGTACAGCTGGATCAACCACCCGCTATGGATACTACGATTTCGCACTAAACCGCGCGCAACGCAGTCAGCTTCCGCTACCCTCGTTCCACTTGGGTGGACGACTCACGATCGCGATATGCCCGAAGCGCGGTGAGTACTACGATCGCTGCACGGAAACATCAGTCCAACAGTAAACGAAGTAGAAGGAAGAGGGAAGGAATGGACTGGGCACGCACTCGTCTCGCTCAGCATGAGCAATATGTACGCGAATATGATGACAGTCCCCGCCTTGTCGAGTTTGCAGCCCACGCCGTCGGCTTGTACATCTATGAAAGCATTTCATTCGTCAGCCAACCAGAAGCTCGAGGATTCAGAAGGAACGGAACGCACACACGAGCGACGCCAGCTCGATTTGGGTGACCGCTAGTGCGGGGATGACGGTGCACTGTGCAGAAACCAATAAGTATAACAGGCCAAGAGAATCACGAGCATGAAAGACAAGGACGCACCGCCCAAACTACGCACAGAATGATCAAGACCGCCCGACTCCGACCCCAGATTGCGTAGGTGCGGAGGATGAGGATTCCTGTGCCACGGTGATTGGAGAGACAGAAGGCGAAGAAAAGGCAAGAGGACGTACCTTCCGAGATACATATCCCGATGAGGGACATCCCTGTGAGAAGATTTGAAAGAAAGAAATAAGAGGTAGTCGAGGCGTACATCCAATAAGCCTGTTCCGCACTAGACATCCCTGTGGCCTGGTTTCATACGCGTTTTGTACGGTAAAGTCTAACGAACCTCGGGCGAGAGATACTGAAATCGGGCTATGGGCGTCAAAGGAAAGAAATTAAACAATTTAATTCGACGTTAGGCACAAAATGCGCACCACTGGTCGAGATAATGACGTCCACGAACGGGAGGTATCGGTTTAGCAGGAATACGACCGTCCCAATTGACCGTGGATGGGACCAGATCGCTGAAATCTAAGCGTTGTGTGAGGGAAGCGAAAGGAGGTGGGCATGCGGAGGGAGGGCGGCGAACTGCGGACGCACTTCTCGGTCGAGGGTAAGCAGCCAGTCGTAGGCCTATGCCAGGATGTATGAGTGTGAGGTAAAACACAAAGTCACCGCAGCTAGAGGACCGACGACGTACAAGGATGGTACAGCAAGCGACCAGCGTGCTCGGGATCAGGCGAGCCTTTAAGACCTAGCGTAGAGCGAGTCGATAAGCGGCATGAGTCGCGGGAGGCAGCAGACAGACACACCTCTGTTTCGTCGCTCATGGTGGCAAGGGGCGAGAGGCGACGCCGAGAAGCACGCAGTGGAGAAGATGGGCGGGAGCAAAATTAGTGATGACGTGGGAAAAGAACGTCGGTCAGAAGCCTGCGGCGAGATTTCGCCCCGCGCCCAGTCTAGCCTGGGAGATTGGTACGGACAGTAGGATGCTTGGTTTAATTGGAACGGCAGCAGAGTGTCGAATTTGAAGCGTACAGGCCCAGCTTTGCATAGGGTACCAGTACAGTGGAACGCGGCAAACATCACAACAGCAACGTTAACCAGAGCCCGGCCCGACGCAATCTTTCATTACAGCTGTAAATAGACCGTACCTTGTGTGGTTCCATGTCAGATGGACACTGTGATACCGACAGCCTGCCAGTGAGCGGCGGACGAGGAGCGAATAAGATCCTCGCTGGGCAGGGCGCCCGCGGTGGCGTAACTTGAAGATGACTAAGATCGCTATCATTTTATCGTTTGGGCGAGTGCACGACGGAGAAAAATCGACGATGCGCCAATCTGATGCGCTCGAAGGCGCATCATGAGAATCGTGTCAAATGATCGCGGATCAACGAAAGTGTTTGATCCGTGTGGTTCAATCTTGTTATCTACACCGCCAAAGACGACTTATCCCTGCATGCAAAACTCCGCGAAAGTCTCCGGAGGCACCAACACCCGCTTGAAAGTAGGCTCTTGGCCCCGCCACCCTATTTTACGGTTCGAAACGTTCACATGGGTGCGTGAAAGACGATGAAAGCCAGCAGGAGTCCATTGTCTATCCTAATTGATCAAGTAACGATCAATGGATTCGCTATCCGAACGAGAATAGAAAGGGAAAGTGAAAAAAATGCAACAGTTATTCCGAATTGGTAGCGCCTGGACTTGAACCTCGGCCAATGAGCGGAATCAGTGGCCCTAGTGCATACTCCCGAGAAGGGCTGCAAAGTTGCAGCATTGTATATAATTGCAAGGTACGTAGATAGGGTAGGGGTCGCTACATTACTATATACGATTCGAATCTCTAAGTATCTCGAAACAAATGCGCAGCGTGGAGAATGGGAGATGTGAAAAATACCACTAGGTAGTAAGGATGTGCTTCAAAGTAGGACATAGTCTGCCCACGCGGCGTTCAAGTTCGTCCGACATCGGTACATTCTCCCATTCAGTCTCGGAAACGGTAGCATCGTCTCTTAGGACAAGCATTCTCAAGCTACGGAAGGACGGCAGCGCAGCTAGAATTTGCTCCAATGAAATCCACTGAAGTGGCGTCAATAATCGAACATAGTCGAGCTGAGAAGAGTCAAGTACCTCGTCTTCATCCTGCTCGGGGGAGGGGGCGAACTTGAGATACTCCAGTTCTGGAAGATACTTCGAGATGAGCGCAGGATCCACGGTATTCCACGATTCACCCACGAGGGTTAGCTGAGTAACGACAACTCGGCTCGCAGCCACACCCTCGAGGCAATCTTCCATCTGTGCTACGGGGTCACCAGTGGCGGGCTCAATTTCGATCAGAGGATGCGCAACCTGGGCTCCTGGGAGAAAAATTCGGGCAAGAAGATCGGGGCCTGTGAACTGTCGTAGGTTGGGAAGCAACGGCGCTCCATTGAGTTCTTTCTGGCAGGTGGCAGCGAATGCTTCGATTTCTTCATCCACAAAAGCATGCACACGCCCGTAGACGATGAGATCCTCAAGGGCCAATCGACCTGCGACAAATTGGACCAGGTTAAGGCAGAACCCCGTTTCAAGTTTGCGGAGATTAGGGAATGCTTTGTTACCAGACGGAAACAGGGCCGGGAACGGCACACAGATTGAACGAAGTGTGCGGATATTCTTCAGTTTTTCTAGCTGCCTGGCGTACCTGTACAAAGTATTTGGGCGAGCCAGACTGGGAGACATCTCTAGAAAATCCCTAACCACCAGTCAGGTCGATCGATACAGAACGTGAGCAGAAACATGTTGCTCACAAGTTTAAAACGCGGGTCAATGTGCGATATTCGGGGTGCGCATTTAGCGTGGCAAAGAGGGGCTTGAGAGACGTGTCCCGAGTTAAATGTATGTTGCCATAGAGCTCGCCGGATGCGAGTCCATTCAGTGCGCTGTTCACTTGACAGAGGGTGGCAAGCATGGCTGGCGGTAGCCTCTTCAGGATTTCAATACCGATCTCAGCGGGGAGGTCGAAGAAAGGAATCTGGGGGCTGTCGTCGGGGGAGGAGGCCGCTGCCATGATAATGTCCACTGGGGAATGGTGGTGACGGTTGTGGTAGAGGGAGGGAAGTTTAAGCGACGGCGTCGGGGCTCATTTTATGCTGGCGCACGTACCAAGCACCAGAGGACAAATTGGGACGACAATGGAGCCAACGTTGAGGCAAAGCGGGTATGCTTTGTCGAGCGACCCTGATTATGACTGCCAGTGGCAAGAAGCCAGGTATCCCCAATACATAGGCTAGCAGGGAGATAAACGAATCAGAGAGCAGGATTGCACCGAGAGTGAATTAGAAGGGTTCAAGACGAAGTCGACATGACGGTCGAAAGCAAACGGTTACTCGGATCAATTTTGCTGAGCTGCGTATCATTGATGCTGTCGGTCACATCCGTGACAGTCCTGCTAAAAGCCATCATGTCGGCAGCGAGTGAGCCACAGTGCTCCATGTGCTGCTTCAAAAGCTCGCCGCTTCTTCCCACTGCCGCTCAAAGCGACCAACTCCAGTCATTGCTCCGTTCCAATCACCCCGTCTCGAGCACTCTGGAGGCCAGTTTTCGCCACGCTGTCGATGTAGGAAAGGCGGACCTCCTGAACTACGACGCCGAAATCCAGCGGTTAGCGAAGATGATGGAACAAATAGTTTCCGAGCGCCATCTACTGGCAGCTCACGTCGATGGATGCCAGAGTGCTCTCACCTCGAACGTTCGGCGTCTCCCCAACGAGCTCCTAGCTCGAATCATCGAAATTTGTGCCTTGTCTTCCGGGGAGATGTATACGTGGGAAGACAGTGATACCTCGATGGACGAGCTGCGACGCTTGGCGAAAAGCCATCTGCTGGATCTGGCTAAAGTGTGTACACGATGCCTCGTCATAGAGTCCGGTAGCCTAATCGTCCCACAGGTCTGCAGCCGCTGGCACGGGGTAGTAGTGGGAACACCCAGTTTATGGGCACGCATCAATGTCCATACTGATCTTTGGCCATCTGCGGGCGACCGCGCAGAAACATTTCTGACGCTGCTTCGATCGTCCCTGGGTCGTAGTGCTTCCCACCCACTGGTCCTCGACATTACTCTCCCGAGGGAAGGATTGTCAGATGTGGCATCTAGAGCGATGTTGCTCCTTGTAGAACATGCACGGCGGTGGAAGGATGCATTTCTCACCCTTAACGCTGAATCTGCGGTTCTTCTCAACGAAGTCCAAGCAAATTTCGTCTCCCTAGAGCGGCTGGAAATTTTCACATCCTCGACATTCGAACCCTTGATCAGCAATATCTCCATCGCAGCTCCATCTCTTTGTCATGTCTCCCTGACTGGTCATCCCCGCAACCTGCCCCATAATCTGCCCTTGGCTCAGGTGGTGAAGTTTGATTACCATGGGAATCCTCTCATCTCCACGCCCGAGACATTCCCCATGTTACCTTGTTCGCACCTTTCCCAAGAAACGTTCGTCGCGGTCCAGGGCGTGCTTTCGTTCTCGCCGCTGGGAGGCGTCGAGGTACCGTGTGTCTGGAGAATCACGTCCCTCGCCCTTTCCCACCGACTTGCGACTCCCATGTCACCGACGGAGGCGCAGCGTGCTATCGGAAGCGTCCTAGCGTGCCTCACTCTTCCGTCCTTGTACCGTTTCGCTCTCCACACCTCCGCGGGGACCACCTCCGACTACGCTCTTGTCTGGAGCCCAGTAGACTTTGCCCAGCTCTCCGAACGTTCAGGCTTCAGCAGTTCCCTCGTTGCTCTTTCTCTTGCCATCATCATTTCTGACGCCGAGCTTCTTGCGGTTCTCGGCGACCTGAAGAACCTTGAGGGTCTGACACTCTCGGATTTACCGTCGTCGAACTGCATTCTCATCGGGGATACCTTACTTTGTGCGCTGAGCAGTGGCAATGACGCCGCCGACGTTCCGGCTCTGTTGCCGCGCCTCGGACTCCTCAATATATCCACCTGCCTGGGATTCACAGATGGTGCTTTGCTCAGATTGGCGGAGAGCAGAATCTCGCACTGGCAGTGCCGACAATTCACGTATCTTTTCACGCTCGCGGTGAGCAGGCTTAATCCGACGAGGAGAGAGCTTGGCGAGGACTTGATCGCTAGATTAACTGAGCTGGAAGGGCAGGATCGCATGGGGTTCAATCTTGACCTCGGCGAAGAGCAGTGGAAGTTGGTTCTGTACGGAACATATTGCATTAAAAAAAAAAACTAAGAACGTTACCATTCGGATACGGATAATAGTAATTATAACAGACCAACACAATCCCATGCAAAATCTGAGACGAAAGCACTCTCGTGTATACGTATTAGCAGTGACCGGTGCACTGGCACTCAGTTGGCTCAACATTATCATCGACCGCCTTCCTCGTCACCAAATAATCCAGCAGACTCGGACACACCTGCCGCAGCGCCAACTCATATTCCTCCCCGAACTCAGCGCATTCCCAATCCGCCGCTGCCGTGAACGGATCGTGCGCGACGACCAAGACTTCGAGGTTGCCGAAAGAAGGGAGAGCAGCGTTGATTCTGTCGAGGAGAGCGTCCTGTTGAAGGAGTGAGAATCGATCGGGGGGTTAGGGAGATAAGAGCACATACCTCGTCTTGCTGTTCGCCGGATGCGTTGCCAAAGAAGATGTATCGCAAGTGCGGGAGGTAGTTGGAGACAAGCGCGGGGTTTAAAGCGTCCCAGTCGCCAACCATGCTCGTGAGCTGGATAACCGGAACAGCGCTCGCGGCAACGCTTCGAAGACAGCGTTCAATCTGCAAGTCGAAATACTGCTGCTCGGGATGGTCTGGGTCGAGGATGAACGGAGGAACGCCAGTCTCCTCGTCGTCAAAGGGCAGATATGTACGCGGGCGACTCGGCCATGCGATGACCGGATGAGAGACCTGCGAGCCGGGCAAAACGCTCGTGGCGAGGCTGAATGGACCATTGAACTGGCGTAAATTCGGGAGGATCGGCGTTGCAAACGCCTCTGTGTATGCGTCGGCCTCGGCATCCAAACAGAGGGACTCCCCGCCGAGGATGTTGATCTCTTCAAGAGACGATCGACCAGCGACGAACGAGACAATGTTGTAGAAGAAGTTAGTTTCGAGCGTGCACAGGAGGGGGAAGGCGGCGCTTCCAGAGGGGAAAAGGGAAGGAAAGGCATGGAAGGTGGAATGGAGAGCGCGGAGGTTTTGCAGTTTCTCCAGCTCGTGTCCGTAGTTAACCAGAGTGTCGACGCGGCCTGCGAAGTCGTCATCCGTCAGGTCGATTTCGTCCGGGAAGTCTCTGAGAAATAATGAGCGAACTGCATTTGATACCTAGACGAATGCACTCACAGACTCAAGGCGCGGACGAGTGGACGAAATTCTGGGTGCGCATCCAGGGTAGCACAAAGTTTTCCGAGCCCAGATTCGCTCGTGATCCTCACAGTCCGATAGAGCTCCGAGGTTAGGTTGTCGCAGACGCGCCACTCGACGAGGCAGAGGGTGGCAAGATCAACTTGCGGCGTCACCCGAGCGATTTCGAGCAGCAGTTCCGTCGGGAGCGCGGAGAAGGCGTTCATGGTGGTGAATTGCCAAGGATGGGGGTTGGTAGGGGTTGGTAGGGGTTGGTGGGGTTTTTTTGAGGAGGAATCCGGCTCGAGGCCGTAGCTTTTATACTCATAACAGGGCCATCGGTCCAAGCACACCGAGTTAGAGCCACCGCATCGACAAAGCGCAAACTGCGGACCAAGCACCAGCGATCCAAACTGGATAGGAAGCAAGTTCTCGTTGCTGACCAGAACTTGGCGTACGATGATGTGGCAAATACCCGTGTTGCGCCGACTAGGCAGTTCTGCGTCGGGACTCAGTGAGCTCAATAGGATACGATGCACTGAGATCTCAACGTTCAACTCTCCGTCAAACAAAAGCTGCAGCGACAGATACTCCCTCCATTTCGCATCCGCTCTTCGGTCCAAGTATCCAGCAACACCTCGACATCTCCATCTCCATCCACGTAGTACCCCTGGGGGCCACGGAAGCCATCTGCGGGTCGGGCTGCGGCGAGACGCAATTGGAGTCTCTGCGCGTCGGCGGAAACAGGCCGTGCGAGCGAGCGAAATTCTTCGACGAGCGGTGCAGCGATGAGGGTCCGATAACGGTTCCGGTATTCTGAATCTTCACCAGGACGCTCCGGATAGTCTGGTGGCGGCGATTCCGGTGGGGTCATGGATGATGAGCGCGCTTGAACCGTCAGCTCAAACCTGTGAAGATGCGAATTGGGGTCCGAAAAGCGTAATTTGAGGGCCTCGAGGAGCGAAGGTAGCGCAGTCGGATCGTCGTCCATCCACACACGGAGGATAAGAGTATCCAACTTGAGGAGACAGTTGGTGTCTACGAGGAGCGTCGCGATGATGGGTATGCCGGGGAGGTGATCGTGGTCGAATCTGAGCGACAGATGGGTGAGCGCGGGCAGACTACCGAGCAGCGCATGCAGGCTTGCGGTAGGTCCCGAGCAGAGTCCCTCGTCGATGATGAGGGATTCCAGCGTTTCCGCACACGATGAGCGCGAGAAGAACGCTGCGACCACGCTGAACGGGTCAGGGCCCGCTCGACCGACGTGATGTAAATGGAGATGGATAAGCACCGGAAGGATCAGAAGAGTAAGCAGGTTTTGGTTGGTGATTCGGATGGAGCGTAGTGAGAAGAGAGGAGGGAGCATTCCACCCGTGGGCATGCTGCCTGGGATACCCCAGAAGCCCTCGAAGCGCTGAAGAGATCCGCATGGACGCAGGGCGTCGACAGCATCGTTTACCCCCCAGCCGCCGGCGCATTTCAATCGCGTAAGTTGTCCCCACGGGAGATGGAGTGCGACTGGGGATTTATAGCGCCCTCCAATGACCAGATGACGAAGGCGAGGAAAGGGATTCCGCCTTGCAGGTATTGAGCTTTGTATTGAGCTTTGTACATCTCTGATGCTTCCGAGAGCGAGCTTTTCGAGTAGGGGATATGTTGACCCAGTGAGGAGGTCCAATACCACGGATGGGAAGGTAAGGGACATATCTTGCCACTGGGTTGCATGCTGCAGCAGAAGAGTCATGATCCTTTGCGCTGTGTCCGAGTCGGCGTTATGATGCATCCGAACGTCGTAACGCAGTGGGTGCACTCCAGTCCGGGAGAGCCACAAGTCCAGCGGTTCGGGAGTTTTTATTCCGCCGAACATGCTGCTGGGTTGGTGCATCGATCCGTCAAAGCGGCAGGAGGACCATAGCGACGGAGTGTGCACCGCGATGGCACGCCAGCTGCCGCAGATTTGGGTGAGGAGGAGAGGAGGTCGGCGTGGGTGTGGAATGGGCTGGATGGGAAGGGATTCGTCGAAGATGTTCTGCAGGATTTCTGGCGCGAGAGCTGCGATGGACATCGTGGTCGATGGGAGAAAGCTGTGGTGATTGACAGTTTCCTTTCGGGCAAAAATTGACGCCCGTCTTTCTCCGTCTCCGTCTTCTTTCTCCACTGCCCGCTCCCGCTGAGATTCTGGCGACCGTCGACGGCGAAATACAGACGCTGTGCTTAGGCCTTACCTATACTCGAGCTCAATAGTGCTCGTACTTGGCTTTTCGTTGCAGCTTTCTCTCGAGTCTTCAGTGCTTGGCTCCGTGCTCGAGTCTTCAAGTTCGTCTCCTCTGCAGTTGTGTATCTTGTACCCGTTTCTGGTTCCTTCTCATCGGACCTTGAACCACAGACTCCGCTCACGGTCATAAGAAGCACGAGTTTGGGCTCCTGGTCCGTGCGCCTCAACGCCTGCCAACTCGAGAGTGTGACATCCTTCGGTCTTCCTCCAGGCTTGCCTCTTACCACCACCATGACTGCAAGGCCGCGCTCCTCGCCCCGCACAGGACCCTTTTCACGTCCACCTTAGCGAGCCAGTGGTCCACTGTAACGTCGTTGGTGCTCCGTATGGAGTTTCGTCGTCGTTCTGTTGGCCTACACCCTTCATCCACCGCTGGCAACTCCCGCTCTGTTCTCCACTGTACGCTTTCCACGCCCGGAGAGAGAGTGCTCACGACAAGGCTTTAACCCCTCCGCCGTCGAGCATTGCTTTCCCTTTCCGTGGTGTCCTTCCCTTCACAGCAGTCCGGCCGCTCCTTACCTCGCTCTCAATCCTGCTCGCTCGTCGTTCGAGTCGTAGCCTTCTTACTGTCCTGCCCATCGTGGCTCTATCGCATCCTGCCGATCTGCTTTTATGCAACCGTACCTTGCTCGGCGTTCCCGGCTGTTTGTGCAGGCGGCACTGCGGTGGCGCAAACGAGGCGTGTGGTGGGCCAAGGGCAGAGTGTTTGTTCCCAGTGTCAGATGTGGGGGTGTTTATTCGTTGCGCGGCGCGCGATTGTCCGCGTACTTGTCTCTGCAGCTGTGGTGCGCCTGGTTCCCTGGCAGCATCTAATTTTTGGGACCATTTGGTCGCTTCGGCGGCTGTTTTCGCGCCCTTCTTTCGCTCGAATCGGTGCGTCATTCGATTTTCGACAGTCATTTAATTCTGCTAATTTACTTGCTGGTCTTTGTTTGCGATTGCTTTCTCGGACCCATGGACCATGTAATTGATCCCTTTCCCGTACATTGCTTCTCTTCGATCGCTTCAGCGTCTTTCTTGTCGTCCTGTGAATGTCCTTCCACTACCCTGAATGTTTTCCTGAGTACAACCTACATTCTGTACATTTATCCCACTGGTAGTGCTACTCCAATTCAACCTGACTCGAGAACCGGCTGCCTGCCTTCAAGGTAAGCAAGTACTCTACAAAAAACGAAACCGCCCAAAAATGACCTCATCCCAAATCAAACGGGATCCCTCACCAGCTGCAGTGAGAGTGACGGCCTGCGCCAGAATGCTTAACGCAGATAATCAGGCTACGCGCAAGACGGTCCTTAGACGCCGGCTAATGCATCCCTAATTTCCGCGGCTGGATGCTCGAGGAAAACAAGAGGCAAGAGGTTTGAGCGTAGGCAGGGACGCAGAGACTCTTTCAAGTTTTCAGCATTATACTCGCATGGATGGGAGCAGAGCGCGACGACTTGAAGCTTGAAGGCTGACATCCCCTTTGAAACATCGGCCGTAGATAGGTCATAAAAGTAAGAAGGTCAGACGCCATAGGGCTAGCGATGGTCGGCGCGGTGTTCGAGTCCCAGCGCCAGCAGGATTCAACAATAAAAAGAACGAAGTCATCAATAGCCTAACCCCGCGCTCTCGAGAATGCATAAAGATTTGTTGTTCGACGAGAATCGAGTTCTCGCGCGCATCGGGTCAGGCTTGTTTCTTGAGTGTGAGCAGCGATTTATAGCCAGGATAACCATGCCAGAGGCGTACTTCGGCACGGAACGATCAAGTTGACGAGCGGCAGATTGAATGCATCTGAGCGCGACGATAAATGCAGAGGCGGCAGGGGCCAGTACGGGTCCTTGGAAGTTGGGGCACTGGCAGAAGGATGAGGCCTGCAAGAAGCAAAAGAATCCTAAAGTCGCACATAAAGCGCAGTTGCACAACCTGACCCCGGGTCGACCGAGCTGGAAATTGCGCTCTCGAGATGATGTTCACTATAGAAACGACAGACATATTGAGCTCTCGCGCGCAGTATCAGGCTTGTTTCTGTGGGGGCGAGCAGCGAGTTACAGCCATATCATAGTGATCATTGAATAGCGGTTGAAGACAGCAGGAGGCTCCTAGTCAAGACAAGGGACTTGAAGGTTTGACGAGCTTCACGCGAAGATAGGATTCGGATTCGGACGAGCTCGTCTGCCGCCACACTGTCGTCGGACACGCATGGTGGATTGAAAGCAAGGCACATCTGCTTAGTCATCAGCAAATGCATCATGATTTCCAGTTCGGCCGACGCGTCCGAGTCGGATCAACACGTGGCGCTTTATCCCTCTCCGAAACCACCATCTGCGATCTGTGAAGGCTCCTCCTCTGGATGTTCCGGCTTGCGGGCGTGCTACAGCAAGTTCTCTGCGCGTCTCGTCGAGTGGAGTGGAGACTCGAAAGTTGAAAACTGCGCCCGGAAACTTGAGATCAGCCCGAAGAAGAGAGTAAGTTATTAACGCTGGCCTCACCCGAGACGCGTCGTGGAATCTGGATACGGGGGGGATTCGGGGCCGACTTTGAGTTTGAGCAAAACCAAAGGAAAAAAAAAAGTTTGTGGATGGCTTCAGATTTCACCCGGCTCGCTACGAACGAACGACGTGGCGGTACATTGTTTTCCAGACTATGACGCAAACCGAGTCTGGTGCCAGTGACCTCATGTGTGGAGGGCTGCCGAACGATAAATGTGTTTGCTGAATCGCTGAAGATGCTGCGGGTAGTAAACCCCGACAATGATCATGAAGGATGTGCTGGTGTTGCCAGTGTCGAATCACTGTCAATGTCCCGTCCCGGGAGTATGATACCATGCGAATGGCGCAAAGCGATGATTTGAACAAAAGAGCCGAACCTTCCAAGTGATTCGCCAGGCTCGGGACGAACGAGTGATCATGACGAGGGGTACGTGGGTTCCGTTTTGACTAGAGAATCGAGCTATCCTCAGGCTTATCACTGACTTGGTGTAGGGGCGCATTAACATGATAAATTTAAATTCGAAGCTGCTGCAGCGAGAGCGGGACCTTGGGGATCGATCTCAATCCAAAAATTCCGTATGAATAAAAAGAAATTGATACTACTAGTACCACACGAGGATGGTATGAGGTTATTTATCATTGTTTAATCCGAAACTGAAAGCCGACATCGAGTTGTTGAAACTGAATCTTAGTCATGTGTTGCATAAACCGAATGCTCAAACTGAATTCAGCTCAAGATCCTCTACTTTCAGCAATTTTATACCACAACCTCGGGAGAGTCAGCATTTGGCAGGATCCGCCTCCAACGATGGCATCAGCGGCACAATGACGCGCCGCAATGCCGCATACTTTTTTTTTTTTTTTTGCTTTTTTTTTTTTTTGTTTGGGTGGTATGCGCCCCCGGAGGCAGACAACTAATTGTATACTTACTTTCTTGACCACTGTAAAGTGGTCTTAAGCACAGATTGTCTATGAAAATTCAAAATCGAGGCTCCCCTTGTTGTCGTTTTATTTCTCTTAGCTGATTTAAGATACCTGTTGCACGACGTTTCTGTCTATTACCACCACCTCCTTGCCCAAAACATTGATCTTTCTCTTTGCTCTCTACCTGAAGTGTCCACTGTCCGATGCAGCTCACAGATCATCATGATGATGCTCGAAGGGTGAGAAGCATTGGGAGTTGCCAGTGCGTTGGATGAGGCCCGAGGGTGAGTTAGCAAGACAGGCAGATAGTTTACGCGTTGCAGGGTACTAAGCTAAAGCAGCGGCAGCAGCTGCACACAGATAAATGAATGGTTCTTCAAGTTGCGATGCAACTGAAACTCAATCAGTGCAGAGAACACAGGACAGCCACCAATAAGTCCTGCAAATGTATCTCAGCCTCGCGCGATAAAGCAATGTAAACACGTACCTATACACAAAACTTGAAGATGTTTGATGAAGCCCTCATCACCGAGCAAACCAGTGTTTATCCAAGAAGTTCCGAGGAATGTGAAAAGGGTCTTGCGCTAGATGACAATGACAATGTGCGACACCCATAGCGGCTTCTGGACGAGAACTCTACATCGTCGATGTCATCCAATGGCAGGATGAGCGTATTTACTTTAGCCATCGATAGAGGTAGGGCAGGTAAGAGCGGATCGTTGTCGCGTCATTTTACAATTAAAGGAAGAGCAACCTGGTTTAATTCAAACACAGGTATTCGAGTATATCCGAGTCAGTGCGAGGCACTGTGCAATGAACAAGGAATAAGATGTACCTCTCGATGTTGCATCTCCTCTGCCTCGTCAGGCGCCGTGCTCGTATCTTCTCCTCAAGTGTCGTCATCTCAGCCATTCACAATGGCTCTCTCTTGGTGTCCTCGATCGCCGACCGCCCACCAAAGAATCCGCGCGCCGTTCGACGGCCTCAGCGTCACAAAATGCCAGTGCATCACAATCACCGCCCAGCACCTGTCCGTCCGGCATCCCCTCAGTTAATGCGCGGCGTAATCTGCCGCGGAGTTTTGCAGTACCAATGCGAAGGGAGTGAGTGGAGAGACAGATTGGAAGTATGTCCATTCGGAGCTTTGTCGACCCATGGTGCTGCGTGCACTGCTGGTTGGAGCGCCCGCGGCGGCGGCGCCGCGTCCAGGACCTTCGCGAGAACAGCATCAAATGAGAAAACGACGATTGAGATATACCGTTGTTCGGGCGCTTGCCCAGGTGTCCAGCATCCCGCAATTCCAGAAGAACGATGACCAGCATATGCATGTCTCCGA
This sequence comes from Mycena amicta, assembly GCA_029282125.1. Classification (NCBI taxonomy): domain Eukaryota; kingdom Fungi; phylum Basidiomycota; class Agaricomycetes; order Agaricales; family Mycenaceae; genus Mycena; species Mycena amicta. The sequence continues at coordinate 311,645 of JARIHP010000025.1, forward strand.
TGTCGTCGCTAGACCGTTACCCTTCTATAACGCACCTCTATCGTATCAAAGATCGGATCATATCCTTTTCGAGACTCGCTCTAGCCTTTTCATCTGGAAACCTGCAGCCGAGCGAATTTCGGCGGTAGTCGCCTAGCTCGCGGTCAATGCTACATAGGGCTTCAGGATGCTGTGAACCTCAGCCTATGCAGCCGACACTACATAGCGCTACACAGAAGTCAATTGATGCTCCACGGCGCTGCACAGCTGTCAGCCGATATGCTCCTATCCTACATCGACACTCACTTAGCATTTAGCCCCGTCAAGTCCGAGTCCACTCAAAATTTGTACAAGTCCACTCGCGCTGACTTTGCGTTAGCGGGCTCGCTGTGACCGTTACCATCTCTTTTGCCTCTTCCCTCCATCTCTCAACACGGACCCTCCCTACAGTTTGCCTCCACCGAGCACGCCGTTTGCTCATCGATGCTCTTTACCGGATAACCAGGGCGCTCGCATGTGGTGGATGGCTGCGAGGTGCGCCATCGTAGTTGCCTTCGACGACGTCAACTGACCAGTGCTTTGAGCTTGGAAGTGCTCGCACTCGAGGGACTCGGACACCACCATCGGCACCATCGCTAGGTCTCCGGATGACCTCAGCACCACTCGTCGTACGTTCTTCCCTCGCATACATGGCTACCGTTACTATCTGCTAGCGACGACGACTCATATACACCCACGCACTTCTCCGTTCTCCCGCCGTTCGCCGTTCCTTCTCTCTACCCTACCCACTCCGGCGATGCCCACCAAGCCCAGGTTCCTAAGGAGTCAACTTGGCTCATCCGGTTCAGCGCCAACAAGATCACTCCTCCTCGACGCTGGTCTCTGCTGCTCGTCCTCAACATGCGTCCTACTCACCCACTGTCCCCGTCCCCATCGGCGCCTCGAGCACCGTTCTTACGGTATGTACCTCATCCCGCATGATGCTCCACTAAAACTCACTTACTAGTAGTCCGGTGCAATGTAGTCGCAGTTGTTTGGCGCATCTTCTGCAGAGTCTCGTGCCTCGGAGCCTGGTAAGTACATTTGGACCGTAGTATAGCATGAATATAATCTGAATTTTCTGGTTTTTTTTTTCGTGAGGACTGATGCCAGTGCCCGGGTCCGATGTCAGAACCGTACGTGAGCAATGCCGGCAGCTGCTCGCGTAGCACACTGCAGCACATTGCAGCTGCCTATGCATGCCATGGAGTTCTCGTTAAGTGGGGGAGTTCCTAGGGTGCTACACGACTCCATCGTGCTTGGGAGGACTACAGAGCGTGGGTTAGGTTTCCTGATGACTTGGACACTCTAGCCCTTTCGAGTGATGTTAACGCACGTTCGCGCCTCGAGGCGAGCGGCATGCAAGCCGAGCTGTCATGACGCGAGTATGGCGCAATCCTGACGAGAACTGCACTAAACGAGCCATGTTACTTCCGCCCTCACTCCACCTTCTTCCTGCCACCATCTCCCCTGCTCGAGCGCATCTCGCGTTGCTCCGACCACTTCGACTCGAGAAGGACTTAGATTAGCTCGCCATGGCGGTTGGAACGTTGAGTGGGGATGTCTCGAAACCGATGCGTCCGCTTCGCTTACGCTTGCCACAATCATTAAACTAGCGGCGAAGGGTTGACATTCGGTGAGCAGGCCTTGCCATCTCGACTCTAGCCTCACTCACCCGCACAATAAGCCGACGGACGCCTCTCAGCCACCGCTCTCCTCAAACTCCGCCTCATACCACGAACTCAGCGCAAACGATTCGGCTATCCGTTATCCGAAAACGAGCGATACGACGGCAAGCGAGCTCCTGCCCACCCTCTCCAACGTCTCACACACCCACTTCTAGCCGCTTTAACCCGCGAGTACGCGCTAAGCAGTCAAGACAAGTTTTACCGTGCAAATCCTTGAGTCTCACATCAAGAACCAACAAGCAACACGATGGCGTACGTCGATATTACAAGAACGCGCCGGTCCTATTCCCATTCCATCCGCCACCATCTACCTGTCGCGTCGTACCTGTTCCCGCACATCGTGCTCCGAGTCATCTGTCCTCAAGACACTCGCTCTCCAATGCGCTCAACGTCTCGAAGGCCTGCACGCTCACGTCAAGGCCTGTCAGTGGTCTGATTTCTTTTGCGATGTCGACGCCTATTCTGGATGGAAGGGCTGCGCTGGGCTCGCGATGGAGGATGGACCTCAGAGGACGAGTATCACAACCAAGGTACGTCTGCCCCGCTTGCACCGCTATAGAGACACGCTTACATCCCCTTCCTCCGCCACTCCAGTCTCCACCCATGCACACTGCACTTGCCTCAACGCCGCCCGATTCATATTTACCGAAACTACGGTGGTTAGCGGGACAGAGCGGAAGCGCCGTCATTGTTGACGTAAGCCGCTGCGTGCTTCACGTTTGACTCGACGACACCGTCACTGGCTGTATACGGGAACTGCGGAGGAGGAGGGGTGTTCTCCGAGGGCATCGATTGGACGCAGCGGAGGCTCATAACACTCGGTAACGTTCGTGTATTCTGGATCCCGTCTGCTATACATCCTTGCGAGCTTCTGTTTTATGTTCGCCACTGTGTACCCAGTTCTTCCGTAGCCATGAAGCTCAAAGTCACCTCAGTTCGAGCCTGCCATCTACCTTGCTCGATTTTCGATGACGAATCCCCAAACTTGGCTCACTCACGCTACTGTGACGCCGACACGAACAAATGCAGTACGTTCTCCGTCTTTGCATTCACGATTTGCCAGTGCTCCTTGCTAGCCCACATACCTCGCGTGCTCCGTCGCAGACATTGACCAGTGCCGTGACTTCTCAGCTATCTCTACAATTTGTCAATCTCACTCAGCTTGATTCGTACACAACCCAGATGCACGCCTCCCCTTGCATCCAGAGTCATGATCTGAATGCTGCATCTACCAAATTAAGGCCTGTGCTAGCGGGTCGGTATATGATACCGTATATCGTGTGCTCAAGTAGCTTAGTAATCGCATGCAGCGAAAGCTTACACCTGCGTCTTTCCATGGCAAACCCAATTTGACCAGCGGAAACCGCGTCTATGTATATGGCTTGCGTGCTCTGTAATCAGTCTTGCTGGAAAGAAGCGCAAGTTTTGTGTTTGAAACTTGGAGACCTACCTGAGGTCAGGCCAATCAACGCGAGTCTGCATCAAGAGGGGGAGCGGAGCGACCCCCTGTCTTGTACTTGTGGAGAAAGGCCAGTGCTTCGCATGGCAGACCGAGTACTTTTTTTATATCTTTTTTGTTTGGGCTGTAGCTTTGTGTAGTCCCAATAATTCACCTTCTTATGAGGCAGGACCCTTGGCTGAGAGGTCAGTGTCAAGAACGGAGTCTGGGCTCTGTGATCTCCAAACACCAGGGGCGAACGAGGTCGGCTTCCTCGCGGTAGCGAGTGGCGAGGACCGTAAGGTGATGAAGGTCGTTGGACCCGCACGGACAGCGGGCGTAGGAGTGCCTGAAATGTGGCGCGGGACGGTCGGGTTCGAAATACGGGCAGCGGGTTCTAGAACCCGACGGTGCTGATGGCTCCCAAGGCGCAAACAAGACCACAGAGAGTAAGGCCGTGTGATAGACGAGGTAGAAGCTAGAGTCCCTAGCTCCTACCTCTCCCTTATATACTACAAGATATGTATATATGTCAATTGGTATCCCTTCTCCTAGTCCCTACATGTCTGATCGTCGTCTCCTTCATCAAGCCGCGACAGCGGTCAAATCCTGTCGCCTGGCTTAAACCCCATAACCCCCTGTTTCCAGCAACGCCTACTAAGCGCACGATCGTCGGGTTATGAGGCGGGTTGATGGTGTGATGTGCCCAGTGATGCGCCATCAACCCGTTTCATGACAGTCAGATCCAGATTTTGGCCCTTGTACACGCCGGTTGACGAACAAGTATGTAACCTTTGTATAGATAGCCCTTGGCAAATTTCCATCCGAACTTCTTTCGGGGCCTGCATCCAAAATTTCATCTGAATTTCACCTCTGCCATCACCATTTTCTCGCAATTTCCCAAAGATTTCCCTCCAAATTTCTCTGGAACTGCTTCTAGTACAGGAAAGACCGGTCAGAAGAAGAAGAAGGCACTGGCGGCAAGCATGGACATGGATGGCAAAAGCTGAAGGGCGGAAGTAGCCAGTGTACATGAAGAATTGATCAGATTCGTTAGGTATCCAACAGGATACACGCACGCATGGTGTCATGAAACCGACTAATGGCGCATCACCTAGGCGCATCACGCCATCAGCCCGTGCCGGTTACAACATATCCAACGATCGCAGGAAAGGAGAGATCATATACGGATACCAAGGGAAGGGACGACCACTGTCGCGGATTGACAGGGAGGAGGGGATCGGACATGTAGGAGAGACTGATAGGATACCGATTGATAGCACACCTGTAGTATAAGAAGGGGCGGTAGAAGCTAGGAGCTCTAGCTTCTACCTCGTCTAATACACGGCCTTACTCTCCACGGTCTCGTATTGGACTTTCCATCCATCTTCGACGCACTTCGACGCCATCGGGTTCTAGACTCCGAGTCCCCGTCGTAGAACCCGACCATCCTGACCCGCGTCCCATTGGACTCCTAGACCCCGCTGAAACTGCGGGTTCTATCGTACACATCCCCACGGAGCCTCTCGACACTCACTCCCGCGAGGAGAGCACTCCGGTTCGCCCTTGGTGTCTTGGGACTGTGGAGCCCCGACCCCGTTCTTGACACATGGCAAATAAAGCCTTTCCCATCTGTATCTCAACTGAGGAAACATCAAGGATCACAATATAGCACAGAGAAAACACAAGTAATCATATGAACACTGTCTGCGGGAATGACCATTCGAGAAGTAGGGGGTATATCAATACAAGATGTTTGCATCACCAAAACTGTCGGGTCCTAGTTAGCCCCTCACGAGGCCGACGATGCGCGACTATCCCGACTAGGGTCGCCACAGCCTGACGATGGCGTGAACCAAGTCACCATCCGCGACTAGGCTCACCGAGCCTAGTCGAGCTCGTCGACCCTAGTTGCCCTCGCTACGGGCCCACTACTCACCACTATCATCTTGTAGCTCGCAAACTCACCACCAGCGTCACGAGCCCATCCCAGTTCTCAATTCACCTCAACCATACACGAAATAGTTTCAAATCACGATAATATTGCAAAGGCGTAGTACACAGGCAAAGTTGATATACATTGGTTTGTTTCTGCAACGGCGAAGTTAGCAAGATTGAAACGGAACTGGATTAACAACGCACCGGAGTTGAGGGATGTTTGAGAACATGATGCTGTACGCGTCGTTAGCATGGTCCGCAGTACCAGTTCGTCGAACGTACAGCAGAGGAAGGTCAGTCGAGTTACTCGAGTATGCGCGACTGTGGTTAGACAGCAAATTTAGTTGATTAAGGCCGATGAGCGATTTAGGGAAACCAGGTCGATGGGAGGGGATGAGACATAAGTCAAGCACGTACATTATACGAGCCATTATTATCCGAGGTAGCGAAAGGCCAGTGATGAGAGCGACGGAGAGGGATAGGGTACCGTTGCTGAATGCAGTCGATCTGGAAGCAGAACGTCGGCGGCAGGAAGAGGAGCAGCACCACGACGTACCAAAAGTTATCAAAGCGAGTCGACGAGCATGGTGGTTAGCCTGCGCGGATTCAGTAATCTGGACGGAGCAGCATGGAAGACAAACCATACAGGCGAGACCTGCGGACAGGGCGCCTGTGTGATGAGCGCGACGTCGAATCCCGTCGTCGATGTCGCAATCCTTGATGGAGAGAGGCGGCGATATGGCCCAATGACATTGCTGAATGCGGACATCAGGAAAACCCGGATTTCATAACTGTTCGCTAATTAGCACTCACCGGTCAGAATCCTGATATTCTGGCTAATCTTCGCTAGTGCCAAACATTTCTGATAATTCACATAAATTATGGCAGATTATGCCGACAGAGATCAATAGTGTCAAACGACTCGGAGACATGTCCCCACTCGCCACCTCAAAGTCCCATGGGCATGCAAACTCCAAAGGAGCATACATACGGACGGCAAAGTCGGCTCAGGTGGCACGAAGTCGTTCACGAAATTCTTCTAAGTCCCGCATCACTAATCTGTCAGCAATGACATGTATTCGGCGCCGCTTCCGTGGCCATCAAACGTGCCAGCACATCGGTTATGCGTGACACGTCAGAAAATTTTCTCTTCCTTTCGCCCATGTTGCCCACTCCCGCTCAAGCGTCTTTCGCTGTCCTCGGCGGTCGAGCCTCCCGTGAGTTCATCCCCAGGCCAGCCTTATCATTCTCACCTCTCTCACCCACAGTTGTAGGCGCTGCCCACCATTGGCACTGGTTCGTGCCAGCACTATACGACTGTCGTACACCGCAGGAACTCCGCTCAAGCCGGTGCGTCTTTCATCTCCCGTCCCCATATTCGTGACTGACAAGGTTAGCTCTACTCTGGAACCGCTTGCCGTCGTTGGCATTGGTGCTCCCTGGCGAGGAGGAGGATGTCCTTGATGCGGTTGGCCAGGCTCATCGAGCTTCCGAGGGTGCGTGCATTTTTTTCTTCTCTCCTTTCCCTCGCCTTATCTTTTCTACTTGAGAACTGTGTGCTACGGTGTGTTGGTTTACTACCCGTTGCATATCTTCTGACGACGTGCTTAACCTCAGCTACCCCTCATTCGCACCTTCCTCATTCGCACCTTCCTTTCCGCTGCGCCCCCATCTTGTGCCCGCCAATGTCCCCGCCCGCAACCCACGCCGTCGTCGCTCCCGCTGGTTTGAGTACGTCCCACCTGTGGTGTCGGTCCATCTGTGCTGACCGAGACATTTTCCCAGTTCGCTGATGGTCGCGGCGGCAATCCCGTCATGACTGACCTCGAAACCACTCCAGTGAGTATGGCTTCATCTTCCCTCCTGCTGCATGCTCATTCAAGCCCCAGAGATGTTGCCCCCGTTCCGGATTGTCGTACATGCCGGGCGGTCATACGGTGGGTAGTGAGTTTGGGTGTGGGTCTTGGATGGCGGGCAGGCTTTTGGCACGCACCTTTGTATTTGATAGTTCTTGAATATAGTATGCTCTACAAGCTCCTTGCAATATGTTGGGTATCAATCAAGGCAAGAAACTCGATGGACATTCTAAGAAATTGCGTGAAAACTCTGTCATAAAACACGATAAAGCTCAACTAATCCTCATAGTTCATCATTATAAAAGGGGGGGGTAGCTAATCCTACATTTTCAAATTCCTACATTCGGTGCTAATTAGCGCCGATTATCAACGATTATCAAAGATTATGGGATTCGGGTTTTCCTGATGGATGAGAAACGTAAATGCGGAAAAACACCGATGACGGGCCTTTGGAGCGACGTGAGGATAGCCCAGGACCAAGAAAGCAACAATAACTTGAATATCGGAGGCGAGCTAGAGAGTGTTTGAGCGGCGTGAATATACAAGGAGCGCACGTATGTGACGGAACGGAGAGGCTTCGATGAGCGCGACACTGTGGTTGGTAGTCTACTTGTGCATGGTATCAGTAACCGGATAATGATTTCAAAGAACATTACTCACCTGCTGTGCGCTGCAGTACTCCACTGGCAGCCGGTTACAATCGCCGCTGCAGCCCAGAATGTGTTCCGCCTCGAGCCACGGTGCCCGAGATGTTGCGAAAAGTGGAAGGGCACGCCGACATTGTGTTGCTGTGGGAGTAATCTTTGAGCGCCATGTGTTTGAGCGCCATGTGTTTGAGCGCCATGTGTTTGAGCGCCATGTGTTTGAGCGCCATGTGTCTTTGCGGCGAGTGAGTGTTTGAAGAGATTGCGGGCTGGAATTCAAGTTTGGCGTGTTTGGCGAGAATGCAAAGTGTCGTGGAAAGTGTATGCATGTAGGAGGCTTGCGCGAGAAACAGTCGCCAGTCTGAAAGCTCGTCAGCACATCATGGACTGGAGTATATGCGCGTCAAAGGTTGCTATGCGTGTGATATGGTGGATATATGCGCGCGGAATGGGACTGAGGCATGATTATTGTCGTTCCTGAGGCGAGGCGCAACGGGTCAGAGGCGGATGCGAGAGGGAGAGGCAAGGGAGAGGTCAGGAACCGGGACTCACGATTGTAGTAGCGGCTCTTTGTCGAATTTGCACGTTGAGCAGATGGTCTTCATGGCGCCGAGGTCGCAGCCTTGTTTGATGGCGAGGCGGCCGGCTTGTAGGTCTGGAAGAGCGCGTGGGTGGTCTTGCCTGCTTGACACAGAAGACACAGGTGGTGATCCAAAGCAATGAGACAGCGTGTACCTAAAGGGTTAGACGAGCCCAGAAGCAGTAGTGACGACGACGCACCATGCCAGACCCCGCCACGGGATCCTCCAATGGACCGGGGATGGAAGAAGACGATGTGGATGGCGCGGACGACGGGCACGATGGGTAGCCAGTGCGAAGATGAGCGCGCTGCGTGTGTCAGTGATTGGTGGTGGTGGTGGTAAGAGACAAGAAGCGCGCCTTGATGCCATCACCTTTTATGGCTGCAGCTCGTTCAATCAGACGTGGCGGGGTGGGGCTGGCGGGCCGCTAGCGAGGCTCCACTATGCTAGTCGGGTCGTAACTAGGCGGCGGCGAGGATCGTCTGCCAGGACGATGATAGTCGGGGTCTAGCGATGACACGCCGAGGTTAGTGGGAGTCTAGTGATGGCTAGTCCCCGGCCCGATCCCCAACTAGGATTCAACACTTTTCCTGATGTGGATTTTCGGAGCTACTGTCCTGTGTTCCAACAAGAAATACATGCCCCTTACAAAAAACCAGCCAATTCCCATGGGGATTTGTTTCTACGCTTGTTTCCGCTTCCAGCAAGTGCTCAATTCTTATTGGTCAATTCCTAAAATATGACTGAAAATTCGGATTTTCGGGGCTACTGCATCATGTACTGGCAGTAGATAGGTACCTCCTGGCCAAAAAACCGGCCGATTCCCATGGGGACTTTTCTTTCTACATGTGTTTCTGTTTTCGGAAAAGAGCTTGATACCACATCCTCAATTCATAAACAAGAATGACCATTCAGATTTTCAGCACTGCAGTCTGCTGCATTATATACTGGTGGTAGATACAATTCTTATTGGTCAATTCCTAAAATATGACTGAAAATTCGGATTTTCGGGGCTACTGCATCATGTACTGGCAGTAGATAGGTACCTCCTGGCCAAAAAACCGGCCGATTCCCATGGGGACTTTTCTTTCTACATGTGTTTCTGTTTTCGGAAAAGAGCTTGATACCACATCCTCAATTCATAAACAAGAATGACCATTCAGATTTTCAGCACTGCAGTCTGCTGCATTATATACTGGTGGTAGATACATGTGTCCTCTCCAAAAATGGGCTGATTCTGATGGGGACTTTTTTATTTTATTTTATTTATTCATAGCTAAACTTTCCCCTATGAGGCTTGACGCAACAGGGGCATGGATAAGATCTTCTATTGAGCAATGTTCATCAGAAAATTACCAAACGACCGGTGTCCGAAGCCATTGTCAGCAGCTTACAGAAGACTTGTACAACTCAACTGAGGATAGATAGTTGCAGTGCCAAACAGATATAAACTGACTGTCCGTACAAGAAAGCCGTCGCTAGTGCTCCGGCAACCAGTGCAGGCCAAGAGTGGGCCGTCCTGACTCCTGCGCGTGTTTTAAATACTCGCAGGACTGAACACATAGTACGGGACACGTTGACTCAGACTGTGTGCCATGCCATCGCACCACGATTCAAGCCACGACACTGCGCAGCGATGCTGCCGTTGACGTGGACATGCTGCGTGATGGATTGATCGTCAGGTAGTTTGCTTCAAAGTTCAGAGTAGAGTAACGCAAAATTTGGTGGAGGTTGTAATAGTACAGTAATACCAGAGGTGGTTGCATGGGTGTTCATTGGTTTTGTGTTGTTTTGCCCATAGCTACTCAATTACTGCTTGTTCCCCTAAGCGGTTTATAGCAGGGTGATTTACTAGTTGACCCGTAACTTTGATGTTTTGGTCACATGATGGTCACAGGGCGGCGGGCATCGGCGGCGGGCGGGGCGGGGCGGGCGGCAATGGCAATGCTAAGGCGTGATGGTGTGCGCTGATGCGCAGTGACAATACGTGACAATGAATGGTATCGGTGACGGGAGAACTATTACGCAGCCTTAACGAGAACCAGCTTACGATGAACACAGCCGCTATTGAGACTACCAAAGTTGTTACAAATTTGAAAAAAGACTTCAAATCCAATCTAATGAAATTCGCTAATTTCATTACAATCTAGAAAGATGAAGGGTGGCGAGATCGATGCGAAAACCCCTTGTCAGGTGTGTCATAAACGATTACTAAAGTACTCGTAACTGCAGAAAAGATCAGCACTGAGCATGCACTGGCAGATGAAGGGTAGCAACAAGAGGATGGGTGCCAATAGCACAATCCCCCATGGGCTAAAGCTGCACCTTTCAGAGCCACTATGGCCTATGAAGTTCAAAGACTTGTTACCTGTGAGCCTGTGACTCATGAGACGATGAATGCTTCTCTTCCCGGCGCTCTCTCCCTTTAATTCATTTGGCCAGGCAGCAGCTTCCCAGCCAATGCCTCCGGTTTGTGTTCTTGTGGTTTCCCAGAGTACTCAGAGTCTCGCTCGAGTCAGTTGACTGTACTTGCGGGCAGGCTTTCACGTGGCCACGTTCACATAGACGAGTGGAGTAGAGGCATCGAAGTGATGCTTAGAGCCATTAAGTACGTGACGAAGAGAGCTTTTGAATGTTGCCCGAAGGAAGCCAGCGACAGAGTGAGTAAGTAAGCGGTGAGCGGTGGCAAGAAGCAAAGTGTATTGATGAGATCAATCATGTTCTTGCCTTTGATGATGGGCTGATCGCCGAAGACCGCCCGATTGGCTGAGCAGCTTGTGCCCAGTGTCGATTTTCAGCAATCAAAAACTGGGTTTCGATTTGGGTAGTTAGATTTGAGCTTCAACGTTTAGCTTGTGGATTTCAGTTTGGCTGTCCAGCATTGGCAAAATCAGTGGGCTTCGGCATTCGGTGTTCAAAAATAGGTCGAATTTCAGTAATCCCTATTAAACAACGAAGAATGACTTTATAGGATGGCCCACGGTCGATACGAACGACAGACTCCGTTTCCGGATCCACAAGTCAGAGGGCCACTGGCAGTGCAGAGCCTGCAAATATATGCAGAGCTGCCAGTGTTCAGATTTGACCGTGACTCGGATGCATCGATGTGGGGAAGCAAGAAGCGAAGTAAGAGTTCGAGTTGACGGTACTAGTAAAGGGATCGTCGAGGTCTCCGCGATTCGTGAAAAGCTCGTAAGTGACAAAAAGGATTGCATGCAGTATCATTCGCGAGGCTCGGTACGAACGAACGAACGTGAAGTATCTATTTCAGTTGAACCCGACGCGGATTGAACTTCAAAGTTGTGGATTTGATGCCATGATGTCCTGGTGTCGGTGCGAACGCCAGACTCCGTTTTCACTGGCACAAGTCATAGGGCCAGTGCAGAGTTTTCGCAATTACTATATGCAGAGCTGTTCAGATTTGACGGTGACTCGGATGTATCGACGTGGGGAAGCACTGGCAAGAGAAGCGAAGTACTTAAGAGTTGACTGTCGAGTTGATTCGCTACAGGGTAAGGAGCAGAAGGAGGTCTCCGCGATTCGTGAACAGATCTAGTTTGCGCCGTGCGGCTAGTACTAGTATTGACAAAAATGATTCGCGGATGCAGTGATATTCGCCAAGCTCGGTACGAACGAACGACGTGACGTATCTATTTGACTTGAAACTTGAAACCGACGCGGATTTGCGGCCAGCCGTGCTGACTTGATAATTGCATGCAGGAGGTTGCTGATACTTACGCGGAGATTTACAAGGCGGGAAAGTTTCGATAACTCCAACAAAAGAAAAGCCTGGTCCTCGTTGATCTGATGTCCTGGTGTCGGTGCGAACGACAGACTCTGTTTTGACACGTGCAGAGGGCCAGTGCACTGGCAGAGTGTGCAAATATACGTCGAGCTGTTCAGATTTGACTCGGAGTCGGATGCATCGATGTGGGGAAGCAACTAAGAGTTGACTGTCAAGTTGATTCGCTACAGGGGTAAGGAGCAGAAGGAAGGTCTCCGCCAATCGTCAAAAGACTAATTTGCGGCTAGTGTTAAAAAAAAAAAATCCTGGTCTTCCTGAACCTGTGCGATATTCACCAAGCTCGGTACGAACGAACGACGTGACGTATCTATTTTGACTGGAAACTTCAACTTCAACCCGAAGCGGATTTGTGGCCAGCCGTGCTGACTTGATATTGCATGCAGGAGGTTGCTCATATGCGGAGATTTAGGCTGGAAAGTTTCGATAACTCCAACAAAAGAAAAGCATTGTCCTGATTGATCTATGTCCTGGTGTCGGTACGAACGACAGACTAGTCCTCGCACTCTTTGCTGGCTCGATGGATCAGGAGACAATCTAAGCTGGATGTAGACTTGCATGAACGAGCTTGCGGTGGTTGTTTGTGTGTTGCCGGTCGTGGGAAGGTGCATGCAAAGCGCGGATCATGAGTCCGAGTCTTGGTCAGCAGCCTGAGCCGCTGACGACACGTTTCCTCCGCCCTTCCATCTGCGGGCCTTGTCCTCCCGCCAACCCCACGATTTCGCTGCGCAGGTGTGGTTGGCCAAGACCAGACCACACTCTACACTCCACCGACTCTTCGTCTCGCCTGGTCCATCGATTGACGATGGAGATGGAGACTCGGATACCTACCGGCGCAGCCGACGATGGGGAAGGAATGGGTCTGAGCACCTCAGCATCGACCATCCGCACCCTCCCACTCCCACCACTACCCCTACCACAACGCAGCAGTCCATATGCATTACCCCACGACACATCCACATCCACATCCACATCGACGCCCTCCTCGCCATCGAGCTCGAGCAGCCTCATCTCCCTCGACTACGACTCGAACCTCGACTCGGTGTCGAGCAGCTTCTTCTTCAGCTCGGCGGCTGCTAGTCCCCCGCATCCGCATCCGCACCCGGCGCAACAAGGTGGAGAGCTGGTGATACCCTCGTTGGTACTCCCGGCGCCGTTGCTTGTACCCGGGAATGGGCAAGATCCGCTTCGAAGGAGGAAGCGACGAGAGAATCATCCGCAGCTGGCGCGGTTTCTCGTCGTGGGCGAGCCGAAGGGGTTGTTCCCCACGGACGGAAACGCGGATTCCATGAGAGGGTGGTGTATCTCAGAAGAAGAAGATGACGAGGGTGGATACAAGGTCTTGCGGCTGACCCCCGAGGCCAAGGACAAGGACCGTGAAGCGGTAGAGCTGGTGTTCGTGGCAGAGGATGTGCGGCAGGTGTGTCCTTGTCCTTGTTCTTCTCTCTTCCCTCCTTATCGCTTGCACTACTAACACAATCACACCACAGCTCGGCACCCACGTCCCCTCTATAACATCCCTCATCCTCCAGCCCTTCCGCTCCCTCGCTTCGGTTCTTCGTTCCCCGTCGGCAATGCCTATACGTCCCGAAGATGAAGACGAAGCCGAAGACGACCTCATATCGGCTCTCCTCGCGTCAGACGCGTCGCCGCTGTACACCGCACTGCTGGTCATGTCTGTATCTGGGCCCGACGATGATAACGAGGGGAAGATCCCGGATGCCCTGCGTCGGCTCGTGCCTGTTCTAGTCCTCGACCATGGCCAGCTACCACTAAATCAAGGCGACGAACACTCTGCCCTCGCTGCTCATTCCCCACCAACATCTTCTTCCTCACCCTCACCTCCTCCTCCTCACCCACTCGCCAACCCAGGCGAGGACGCCCCCCATGTCGACCCAAATCCAAATCCTATTGCGACCATCCCAGCATCACCCGCGTCCCCTTCCCTCTTCGCGTTCGAGGGAGACGGTGACCCTGGTGACGACGCTCTGGTATCCCCGCCCGCACCCGCGCCGTCTGCTGCTACTACCGCGAGTACGTCGAGTGCGTCAGACCCGGACGCGGACCATGATGCGCCCGCTCAGCCCGACGAAGACCCAGACCCAGACCCACCGCTTGCGACTGCTCGGCCTATCATCACCATCCACATCCACGACAACACCCACGCTCTTCTCCCCAAACCCGACCAGTCCACATCCCCCCTCCCTGGTCTGACCCCGCACAAGATCCGCGAGCTAAGGAGGGACGCAGCGGGGCTGTTTGTGGATTGGTGGGATGCGGAGGCGGAGGCGTCTGTCAATGCGAGAGGGGCTCGACACGCGAAGGCATACGACTCGTTCTCTTACCTCCCCCGCTCTCGCACGAACCCGCCGTCTTCCATCGCTAGCGCCAGCGCCAGTGCTACTCGCAGCACCAGCCGGAAACAACACCACCGACACCGACACCATGGCCACCACCACAGCCCATGGCCATTCACACCCTACACACCCTACTCCGTCAACGTAACAGACCCGCTGCACCTCCCGAGCCTTTTGAGACTGGTGCGGGACGTCGTATGGGGATCCGTGTCAATGTCCGTGTCCGGCGTATGGGGGACGTTTGTGGCGGGGTTGGTGGTGGGTGTTGGGATTGGGGTTGTGGCTAGTGTTGGGTGGGGGTGGGGGAGGGTGTAGGGAGGGAAGGGAAGGGAAGGGAAGGGAAGGGAAGGGAAGGGAAGGCAGGGTATGGCTTGGGGAGGGCAGGAGAGTTGGGAGAGGGGTGCGGGAAGGCCTGGGTCTGTGCGCAGAGGGTGGATGGGGCGAGTGTACAGCAAGCGCGCGACGATGACGATGATTCTGGGGGAGAAATCGTTTGGGGAGCGGCCGGCGGCCGGCGACCTCTGATCTCTGCCCGGGCTTCTCTTCGTCGTTGACGTCGACAACTCATGTCTTCTCGTCTGGTCGGGCTTCGAGCTGCGAGGACCAAGACGAATACGATGTAATGTAATGTGTAGATCCATCTCTCTCTTACTCTTTTTCTTCCTTGCTGCTTCATCTTCATGATCATTTGTATCTAGTACTAGTATCCACTTGCACGAAATGTTCTATGTCTCTGTTTTCTTGATCTCTTGAGTCTCATCTGATGTGTCCTGCCCTGCCGCGGCGTCGTTGCTCACGGTGTCTTTCATGCGACTGCGCTCTGCTGGCTGTCTTTCTGTGCATATAGGCTGTGCTCTCTCTCTTGTGGTCGACGCAGCAATGTGCTGTGATGCATCCCGGTCCTAGCCCTTTCATGCTGCTGTCGTCCTTGATTCTTGTTCCTCGACATCACCCTTGGGTCCCAGCTCGGAGCTGCAGCAGCAGCCCTTTTATTCTGCCAGCTGGGATTCGTCAAGGCGCAGGAATGCAGACGGGTGGACAACGTGATGTTAGGTCTGGGATGCGGGAAGTTCTGCTTGCTATGGAATGGTGCTCATGGACCTATAATTGTGATTTGTGTATTGTGTATAGCTCACTCCCGTGTCGATGGTCTACGTACTCGTTGGAGGGTACAGCTTGCCGTCGGTGTGGGTTTGGGTTGGGCCGTTCCAGATTGGGACCTAGTGCCTTTAAATCTTAATCTTAATCTTATGTACTATGGCTGTCTGTATCCTGTATGGAATACATCCGTGATAATTAGGTTTCAGCGACGAGTTGAGGGCCTTCGTTCCGCAGCCGGGACATGTCGCGCGGAAGCAAGCGTTGACAAGAGAAGGAAAAAGCGCTGCAAATATTCACCGTACCTACAACCTGACCCCGAATCGATCGGGATGCCCTGTGTCCGTGTCCGTGTCCGTGTCTAACCCCGGGAAGAGGAGTTACACCGCTGGCTGGCTCAGGCTGCGTGCTTTGTAGGTCGCAGACGAATTTGGATAATTTGCGCCGTAGATCGAGTTGCGTGAAGTGTAAGCATGCGAAGATGAGATGAGATGAGATATCGGTACAGATGAGTACAATGGGTATGGGTGGCAGTCTACGGGATCTCTGAATCCGTAAACGGGGACGCGTGGAATAAGAGTGGAAGATCACCGACATTATACATAACCTCAAGCTAGTGGGTCGACATTCCCCTGCTCCTCCTCCCCGCATGCGCATTTCTTTGTGGCCGTCACCGTCTTCTTGTCGACGAGTCGCTGGCTGACACGGCTTCCCTTCCCGGGCCGTGCGGGCTCTAGATCTTTGGGCCCAGGCTTCCGAGTCCGAGCCCTGGTGGGCAGCGGTTTGATTTCCCTCGCTGGGACTGGGACTGGGACTGGGGCGATAACTTGAACAGATGTAGATGTGGACGCCTGCGCATGCCTATTCGCCGTGCCCTTGCCTTTGGTCGTCAACCTCTTGATCATGAGTTTCGTGGTCTGTGTCTGCATCTTGACGACCCGAACAGGTTGCCCAACTTGCCCAGAGAACTTGAACTCCTCCCTCGCCTCTTCCTCCGCGCGTCGCCGCCGCCAGGTGGCATTCTCATTCTCCTCTCGCTCTCGCTCTCGCTCTCGAGCTCTAGATCTGGCAGCAACACGCGCACGACGGGCCCGGGCCCGGGCACGCACGGACTCCGGCCCCGCGGTCACGCTAGCCTCCGGATCCGAGTGCGCTTCCCAATCATGCACCCGGAATTCGGCGGGGGTGGCGAATGTGGATCCGCATTCGAGGCATTCGAAGTTCTCCTGAAGCTCCGAGTCGGCGGCAGATCTAGCCTCTGAGGCGAGTTTGGCGGACGCTGGGTCTCGAACACATCAGCCAGGTGAAGAGGGCGGCGACGATTGCTTGGTTCTGGCCATGGTCGCGGGGCAGTCGTTCGCGGACGAAAGACGCGACGGGTGTTGATGCTGGCCATGTGGCACTGGTGAGACGAATACTTAGATGGAGTAGAGGCGAGAGCGCACCTAGGCCGTCAGCCGCCTGAACGGAACAGTCACTATGGGCCATTGTCGATACTTGTGAGTGGCACGGCGAGTTGGTTGATTCGGAGGGGAAAGAGTACTAGCTAGTGTGCCCACAGCACGGATTATATGCTCGCGCTCGGGCAGAAACGACCAACGATGGCTCCTCCGTGCATACCTTTGTCAGGTCTGCATCGTGGCCAGATGTGCTGCACAGATCATGCCGAGAGTGCGCTTGGATCCATGCATGCATGCAGCATATGGTCCTTGGACAATGCGTACGCGTGGGGCTAGTCAAGTTGGCCTGGTAACAGCGCGCTTGGAGGCGGTACCGCGACGACTGTTTTGAGGCGGGCCTGGCCAAAGGTGGGATGGTGAACTGACTATTTGGACGGTGTGTGGTGTCAGCGCGAGCACTGGCACTACGGCGGAAAAATGAGGGATACCTGATATTTCGAGAGGGAATGGCGCTACGAGACAGCGGAAAGCGTGACAAGAGAGCCGGATAGACAGTCATGATCAGGAAGCATTGGCCGACGTCTACTTATGGCGCTGATTATAAGCAATCGCAGGGGAATCTTCGAAGAAGATTGGTCGACAATATGCAATCAAGATATTCGATTCTTCAAAAAGTTCAAGCATAGCAGAGAGTTTCTAACTTTCTCGTCAGTGTAAAGATTGAACGGAGAAGGTTATACCGCGGGCCCTCACTGGCCAGAAATAATCCTTCTTCTTCGTGAGCTGCGTTCCGGACAGTCAGTTTCCGAGCTGAGTCGGCTCAAGTCTTGAAAGACAGAGAGAAGTTAGAGACCTTACCGCAGGGCGCCGGCAACGCAATATCGTCGGATCAGCTTCATTCTAGCCCATTCAACGCCTTTGCCTGTTACGCAGATCACACCTGGTGGTTCGGAGGAGAGGATTGAAGCGCCACGTGTTGATCCGACTCGGATGCGTCGGCCGAACTTGAATCATGATACTGATGACTAAGCAGATGTGCCTTGCTTTCCACCATACGTATCCGACGACGGTGTGGCGGCAGACGAGCTCGTCCGAATCCTATCTTCGCGTGAGGCTCGTGAACCTTCAAGTCCCTTGTCTTGATTAGGAGCCTCCCGCTGTCTTCAACCGCTATTCAATGATCATATGATTACTAGTATGGCTGTAACTCGCTGCTCGCCCCCGCAGAAACAAGCCTGATACACTGCGTGCGAGAACTCAGTATGTCATCTCGTGTGAACATCTATCTCGAGAGCGCAATTTCCAGCTCGGTCGACCCGGGGTCAAGTTGTGCAACCGCAGTCTGTCCCTAGGATTCTGTTGATCCTTGCAGGCCTCATCCTTCTGCCCCACGCGTACTCAACTAACACGGGTCTTGTGGCCCCTCAATATATCGTCGTGTTCAAGAGATACATTCAATCTGGCGCTCGCCGGCGTCAACTTGATCGTTCCGTATCGATATCGAAGTACAAAGTACACCGTTGGCGTGGTTATCCTGGCTATAAATCGCTTCTCACACTCAAGAAACAAGCCTGACACGATGCGCGCGAGAACTTGATTCTCGTCGAACAACAAATCGTTATCCATTCTCGAGAGCGCGATTCCCAGCCCGGTCGACCCGGGGTTAGGCTATTGATGACTTCGTTCTTTTTATTGTTGAATCCTGCTGGCGTTGGGACTCGAGCACCGCCGACCAACGCTAGCCCTATGGCGCCTGACCTTACTTTTATACTATCTACGGCCGATGCTTCAAAGGGGATTGAAGGGGATGTCAGCCTTCAAGCTTCAAGTCGTCGCGCTCTGCTCCCATCCATGCGAGTATAATGCTGAAAACGTGAACACTCTTGCCTCTTGTTTTCCTCGAGCATCCAGCCGCGGAAATTAGGGATGCATTAGCCGGCGTCTAAGGACCGTCTTGCGCGTAGCGAGAAGCCTGATTATCTGCGTTAAGCATTCTGGCGCAGACCGTGAGTTTCGCTGGCGAGGGATACCGTTCGATTCGGGATGAGGTCATTTCTGGGCGGTTTCGTTTTTTGTAGAGTGCTCGAAACGCAGGCGAGCGGTTCTCGAGTCAGGTTGAATTGGAGTACATAGCACCAGTGGTGGGATAAATGTACAGAATGTAGGTTGTACGCTAATTCAGCAGAGAAACATTCCGGGTAGTGTAAGGACCTTCGCAGGACGACGAGAAAGACGCTGAAGCGATTGAAGAGAAGCAATGTACGGGAAAAGGATCAATTACATGGTCCATGGGTCCGAGAAAGCAATCGCAAACAAAGACTAGCAAGTAAATTAGCAGAAGGAAATGGCTGTCGAAAATCGAATGACGCACCGATTCCAGCGAACGAAGAGCGCGAAAACAGCCGCCGAAGCGACCAAATGGTTCCAAAAATTAGATGCTGCCTGGAACCAGGCGCACCACAGCTGCAGAGACAAGTACGCGGGTAATCGCGCGCCGCGTAACGAATAAACACCCCCACATCTGACACTAGGAACAAACCCTCTGCTCTTGACCCACCACACGCCTCGTTGCGCCATCGCAGTGCCGCCTGCACAAACAGCCGGGAACGCCGTGCGAAGTACGGTTGCATAAAAGCAGATAGGCAGGATGCGATAGAGCCACGATGGGCAGGACAGTAAGAAGGCTACGACTCGAACGACGAGTGAGCAGGATTAACAGCGAGGTAAGGAGCGGCCGGACGATGTGAAGGGAAGGACACCACGGAAAGGGAAAGCAATGCTCGACGGCGGAGGGGTTAAA
Organism: Mycena amicta; assembly: GCA_029282125.1. Classification (NCBI taxonomy): domain Eukaryota; kingdom Fungi; phylum Basidiomycota; class Agaricomycetes; order Agaricales; family Mycenaceae; genus Mycena; species Mycena amicta. Next base: position 331,265 of record JARIHP010000025.1, read on the forward strand.
GCCTTGTCGTGAGCACTCTCTCTCCGGGCGCGGAAAGCGTACAGTGGAGAGCAGCGCGGGAGCTGACAGCGACGGATGAAGGGTGTAGGCCCACAGAACGACGGCGGAACTCCATACGGAGCACCAACGACGTTACAGTGGACCACTGGCTCGCTAAGGTGGACGTGAAAAGGGTCCTGTGCGGGGCGAGGAGCGCGGCCTTGCAGTCATGGTGGTGGTAAGAGGTAAGAGGCAAGCCTGGAGGAAGAACCGAAGGATGTCACACTCCCGAGTTGGCAGGCGTTGAGGCGCACGGACCAGGAGGCGAAACTCGTGCTTCTTCTGACCGTGAGCGGAGTCTGTATTTCAAGTTCCGACGGGATGGAACCGGAAACAGATACAAGATAAAAAATTGTTTAATCTTCAGTAGGAGACAGCAAGAAAATTAGCCTGAGCGCCGCTGTATTGCCAGAGTAGACGAACTTGCAGACTCGAGCCACGATTCACGAAGCCAAGCAATTGCCAGTGAGAACAAGTTGAGCAACGTCGGAAAGCCAAGTACGCGCACTACTGAGCTCGAGTATAAGAGCTGCGGCGTGTGGGTTTCGCCGTCGACGGTCTCCAGAATCTCGGAGAGAAAGAAGACGGAGGAAGCCGGGCGTCAATTTTTGACGCCTGACACCAGAAAAGGAAACTGTCAATCACCACAGCTTTCTTCCATCGACCACGATGTCCATCGCAACTCTCGCGCCAGAAATCCTGCAGAACATCTTCGAAGAATCCCTTTCCATCCAGCCCATTCCTCACCCACTCCAATCTCCCCTCCTCCTCACCCAAATCTGCGGCAGCTGGCGGGCCATCGCGCTGCACACTCCGTCGTTATGGTCCTCCTGCCGCTTTCACGGGTCGACGCACCAGACCAACCGCATGTTCGGCGGAATAAAAACTCCCGAACTGCTGGAGTTGTGGCTCTCCCGGACTCGAGTGCACCCGCTGCGTTACGACGTTCGAGTGCATCAAAACGCAGACAACGCGCAAAGGATCATGACTGTTCTGCTGCAGCATGCAAACCAGTGGCAAGATATATCTCTTACCTTCCCATCCGTGGTATTGGACCTCCTCACTGGGTCAACATATCCCCTACTCGAAAAACTCGCTCTCAGAAATACCATGCGCTTCCCACAAATGGCCGCACAAGGCTCAATACCCGCAGAGCGGAATCCCTTCCCTCGCCTTCGCCATCTTATCACTGCAGGGCTCGCTCCCTCGCAAATACCCCTCGATCTCCCGTTGGGCCAACTTACGCGGTTGAAATGTGGCGGCTGGGTGGTGAACAACGCTGTCGACGCCGTCCGCCGTTGCGGCGCGCTCCAGCACTTCGAATTCTTTTGGAGCGTCCCAGGCAGCATGCCCTCCGGTGGAATGCGCCCTCCTCTCCTCTCACTACGCGCCCTGCGTATCACCAACCAAAACCTGCTCACCGTTTTTATCCTTCCTGGGCTTGTTCATCTCCACCTTCACAACGTCAGTCGAGCGGGCCCTGATCCGCTTGGTGTGGTCGCAGCTTTCCTCTCGCGCTCTTCGTGTGCGGAAACGCTGGAATCCCTTATCATCGACGAGGGAGTCTGCTCGGGACCTACCGCTAGCTTGCATGCGCTACTCGGTAGTCTCCCAGCGCTGATCCATCTGTCGCTCAGATTCGACCACGATCACCTCCCCGGCATACCCATCATCGCGACGCTCCTCGCAGACACCAACTGTCTCCTCAAGTTGGACACGCTTATCCTCCGCGTGTGGATGGACGACGATCCGACTGTGCTACCTGCGCTCCTCGAGGCCCTCAAATTGCGCTTATCAGACCCCAATTCGTATCTTCACAAATTTGAGCTGACGGTTCAAGCGCGCTCATCATCCATGACCCCGCCGGAATCGCCGCCACCAGACTACCCAGAGCGTCCTGGTGAAGATTCAGAATACCGGAACCGTTATCGGAACCTCATCGCTGCACCGCTCGTCGAAGAATTTCGCTCGCTCGCCCGCCCTGTTTCCGCCGACGCGCAGAGACTCCAACTGCGTCTCGCAGCAGCCAGACCGGCAGATGGCTTCCGTGGCCCCGAGGGGTACTACGTGGATGGAGATGGAGATGTCGAGGTGTTGCTGGATACTTGGACCGAAGAGCGGATGCGAGATGGAGGGAGTATCTGTCGATGCAGCTTTTGTTTCGGGGAGAGTTGAGATATGGTACAATGTTAGTACATCATGACCATGTCCTATTGAGCCCGCTGAGTCCCGACGCAGAATTGCCTGCTGTTTCGCGTTCGAAGGAACAAGGTCTGGTGAGACACGAGGATGTTTCCTATTGAGTTTGGATCACTGGTCCGCTGGGACCCAGTTTGCGCTTTGTCTGCGGTGGCTCTAACTCGGTGCGCGCTTGGACCGATGGCGCTGTTGCGAGTATAAAAGCGGCTGCCCCGAGCCGTATTCCTCTTCAAAAAAACCCCCACCAACCCCATCCTTCCCAACTCACCACCATGAACGCCTTCTCCACGCTCCCTACGGAAATGCTGCTCGAAATTGCTCGGGTGACGCCGCAAGTTGATCTTGCCACCCTCTGCGTCGTCGAGTGGCGCGTCTGCGAGAACCTAACCTCGGAGCTCTATCGGACTGTGACGATAACGAGCGAATCTGCGCTCGGAAAACTTTGTGCCACCCTGGATGCGCACCCGGAATTCCGTCCACTCGTCCGCGCCTTGAGTTTGTGAGTGAATTTCATATTTGAATCGAATGCAGTTCGCTGACTCGGATTATTTCTCAGAGACTTCCCGGACGAAATCGACCTGACGGATGACGACTTCGCAGGCCGCGTCGACACTCTGGTCAACTACGGACACCAGCTGGAGAAACTACAAAATCTCCGCGCTCTCCATTCCACTTTCCATGCCTTCCCTTCCCTTCTCCCCTCCGGAAGCGCCGCGTTCCCCCTCCTGCGCACGCTGGAAACCACCTTCTTCTACAACATCGTGCAGTTCGTCGCTGGTCGATCGTCTCTTGAAGAAATCACCATCCTCGGCGGGGAGTCCCTCTGTTTGGATGCCGAGGCCGACGCATACACAGAGGCGTTTGCAGCGCCGATCCTCCCGAACTTACGCCAGTTCAACGGTCCATTCAGCCTCGCCACGAGCGTTTTGCCCGGCTCGCAGGTCTCTCATCCCGTCATCGCATGGCCGAGTCGCCCGCGTACATATCTGCTCTTTGACGACGAGGAGACTGGCGTTCCTCCGTTCATCCTCGACCCAGAACATCCCGAGCAGCAGTATTTCGACTTGCAGATTGAACGCTGTCTTCGAAGCGTTGCCGAGAGCGCTGTTCCGGTTATGCAGCTCACGAGCATGGTTGGCGACTGGGACGCTTTAAACCCTGCGCTTGTCTCCAAGTACCTCCCCGACTTGCGATACATCTTCTTTGGAAATGCATCCGGCGAGCAGCAAGACGAGGTATGTGCTCTTATCTCCCTAACCCCAATCAATTCTCACCCCCTTCAACAGGACACTCTCCTCGACAGAATCAACGCTGCTCTCCCTTCGTTCGGCAACCTCGAAGTCTTGGTCGTCGCGCACGATCCGTTCACGGCAGCGGCGGATTGGGAATGCGCTGAGTTCGGGGAGGAATATGAGTTGGCGCTGCGGCAGGTATGTCCGAGTCTGCTGGATTATCTGGTGACGAGGAAGGCGGTCGATGAGAATGTCGAGCCCACTGCATGCAACGATTCGGTCCCATGCTAGCACTTATACTTATGCATTCGAAACATTATTGAACTTGTGGAAGAAACTAGTGTGGAACGAATACTGCGAAGCTATCACGAGCATCGATCCTCTAGATCTGTTAGACTACTGGGGACAATCAGTCCCATTCGTCGTAATGAAACTTAATCCATAGAGGCCTCCCTTCGCCCCCTTCAGCTGATTGACTATTCGCACCATTTGTCATCAGAAAGTCGGTTTAACGAATGGATTCCACTTACGGCTCAAATCCGTGTTGGCAGCATTTCCGCCCAGAGCAACCACGGTACCATTACCAGCCACGGTGAACGCTGTGCCAGAGGCGCTTCCGAACGGCTGTACGTTGGGATGAATGATCAGCGGAATTGTGCGGTATAGACCGTACATACCCCAGCTATCCTGGACTCCCCGGTGAAGGAGTTCGCAAGTGTGAATGTGAGCTGCAGCACGCGTACGCCATACGGAGAATGGACGCCGGTCTCCCCGGATACCGCGATAATCGTTTCGTTGGCTTTCATAATTTGAATGAGCACGGAGTCGGAGACAAGGTTTGCAGGACAGATACGTACTGCCCACTGTAAGGGTTGAATTCATCAGCCCTGAATCAACGGTGGTAAGAGAGGTTCCGTGAGATATGGTGGTGAGGTCCTGGTCGGTTCCCTGCGCGTAAGTAACGCCCAAGCCGTCGATCTGAATCAAATCCGTTCAGTCCAGAGATGAGAGCACAGCGGATTTACTAACCACGGATCCGTGGCGGAAGGTAATTGCTTTTATGGAAGGAACGTTATCTGTTGTAACAGTTGCATTACCGACAACTAAACGTATGCGTTTCAGAATTGCATGGCAAGGTAGGTATTGTTTCAACTTACACGCGGTAAGATCATTGAAATCGTCGCCTGTACTGGCACCAAACAGTTGCGAAGTACTGGTTGAAAGTCTGTGAATGCAGATTAGATGCAATACTCCGTTGAGGGCAGCGTTAAACCTACGTATTGCAGGGGGGATTGCACGGCGGAACAGGCGTGCAGTCCACACCAATGTCGACGCCCACGATAGATACGGGGATCCCCGCACAGGTCACAGCGATCCCACTAGTGCTAAGGTATCCCTTGTGAGGAAGGAACACCGAAATTCTATAAGCAACTCACCAGTTGCTGTCACAGCCCGACGATGCGATCGGCTTGCAGCAGATTCCCAGGTCCACTGGCGGAATGGGAATGGTGACGCCCAAGAGTGCAAGAAACGGTTCCACCGCTGGACTACCCGACGACAGGAGTTTTTCGCAGCATTGAGGAGTGTTTTCGCGAGACTCGATGTGAGCGGTCGTCGTCTATTATTGGCCGAATTAGCACCGTGTAGGTATGCGTAAACGTAGAGACACACAGCGACCAACGAAGCAGCGAATACTGAGGACCAGAGGAGCATGTTGTTGACGGTCAGTGCGGAGTCGTCCTAGTACTCATGGTGCTTTATAACGTCCGAGTGCGGGTTCGGATTGACACCTGGAGCGACGCGCTCCATGAATGAAAGTAACGTCCCAAATGGTTGAAATTAACTGGGAGCATACCTGCTTTAAATTTGACATTGCAGAAGATACTTTTTCGGCAGCGACATTGTTTCCGTGGACGTTGACGTGGAGTTGGGCGTCGCGTACCTTTCTAGATCCGGCAATTCTATGACAAGGCTTCGAGGTTTCCGCCGAATTGCTCTGTTTTCGATGAGTCCCACGGAGCCTAACACAGACGGTGGGGTTACAAAGGAACGGAGGAAGCCTCTGTGAAGCAAGTCGAATCTTTCGCCATTTACATCCCTTTTCGAGCTTGCACGTTCTTCGAGTCCTTTTCGTTCTGTTTTCTTCGTAGCCGAGGGTCGTCTCGTCGGCGTTCGCAGCTGTAGACCGAGTACCAAGCCGCGACATCATGGACGAAGGAAACAAGTAGCGGATCATCAGTGTTCCGTGTTGTTCCGAGCGATCTCCACGTCATCGTTTCACGTTCGTCGCTTTGACCACCATCTGGATTCTGCCGGTGGACCGAGTCTGGCCGTGTCGAATTCATGCGGGCTGCCATCCAAGTATCATTCCAGCCATCATGCTCAAGGCCGGGCCAACGACAAGTGGCCGCGTGTGAGGCTCTCTGGCGTGGTCAAACCCGTCAACCCGCACGGGTTTCGGTAACCCGTGCCGTTGCCTAATCGGAGTCAACCCTCGTGTGTTCTGCCAGCGGCTTCTCCGTGGACCAAGTAAGTGGGGCCCGTCGCTCATCGGCAGTAACGAGTCAAGAGGCCGTCGTGCAGATTCTCCATCCGCTCCTCCATACATCAAGTCATTGGGGTCCGAAGTCAAACAAACCAAGTGAAACAATACACGATGTCCTTCGTTCGGTCGCTCCAAAATCTGCCGAATCCCTTCCAATGGACACCTCTTTTTTTCTTTCTTTCGTTTTGAAACTCCCTGTACTACTAAGTAGTACGTTTTCGCCCTCGAGCGTTCTGTACTAATTCAAGACTCAAATGGGCACTAATTGACTTCAAGCTTCTTGCGAATCTAGTGCATGCCACGGTCTCCGAGTCGGATCTTGTTCTCCGCTCCGGCGACGTCCCTCCCTTGCATCGAGAATGCTAGTGGCTTTCGTCTGGTCTTGCGCTGACGTCCTCAGGCTGTTGTATTTCAGGCAGCGACATCCACATCCACGAACTTCAACTAGTACTTGAAGCCGAGACTCCTCAGGCTTTAATCTAGTCCGGCCAGACTGTTTGTTCTCCAGATTGTCCTCGGCCCTTTTTGCTCGTCACATTCTCATTTCAAGCCTATCTGAAGTAGTTGGGTGAATATATTTGCTCACACCAGTTTCAAGTTACAGCAAGATTGCATTGGGTTTACAGCGAGAGTAGTTAATTCTCGCTGTTCTCCAGAGCGTCCCTCTTCATCTGCTCCAATGCCGCCCAATTACCCAGCCCAAAGATGTCCGGCAAGTCATCCCAAAAAGCCTGATCCGCAGTGGCCTTCATTTGCTTCATTTCAGTGAGGCATGGCGCACATACGGCCCACGAAATAGTGGTCCAGTCGTTCGGGGCCCAGTTGTCCAGCGGCATGGAGTAGTTGGGGTAGACGTCATACCCATAGCTGTGCTCCGCCTCAGCCCTGCATTCGAGACGGACGTCGCTACATCGGCGCTGGCGAGTACACCCCGGCAGCACGGGCGGTTCCCAGAGGAACTCGAGGGAGCGGGCACACCAATGCCGGTCGAGCTTTCGAATCGCCTCCAAGTACCGGAGCTTGTCTGCGGGGAGTATCTCGGAGTCGAAAATCGTGGCTGGGGATTTGATGCGGGCGACGCGGTAGAAGGCCGCCGGGAGCATCCAGTCAACAGAGAGCTGGCGCGCAAGGATGAGGGCGGAGAGGAGAAGCTCTGGGGCTGCTCCAGACATAAAATTTGGATTTGTGGTGACCGTGGTTGTAGTTGTGAGCATGGTGTGCCATCCGTCGAGCGTAGTCGGATATGCAACGGCGAGATGCGACAATGCTCGCTTGTGAAGCCAGTCGACCATATATTTGTGACTGAGACGGGCGACGGGAGATACAATCGCAAAGCTCGTCGCCGCAGGTGGGGCCTGGAAGAAGCTACTAAGATCAGCAATGGGGCCCTGACCCAGGGAGTAGTCATACTTTGGATAGATTAACGCTCTCAAAAACGCCGACATATCAGCCGCCGAGTCTTGAACTCGTACAAGAAGGCCTCCATCGGTAGTCTCGGCATCCGGGGGTATAGGCAAGGACAGCATGTCGCGAAAGAAAGTCGATTGTGTGGCAAGAAAGTCACTAGAGACACGGAAGAGCATGTCCTCCGCTTGGAGTACGAGGCCGCAGTCTTGGAAATACAATCCCTCCGCGTGTTGAAGGTGGTCCATGGCGAGTGTCGAAAGACGATGTGATGTGCCGAGACGTTGCGAGGAGCGAGGACGATGGGACACGATGGGATGGTCACGAATGATGTGACGAGTCATGTGGCGTCGGATCAGTAGGCCGAAGTCTGTGATATCAAACAATCACCAAACAAACCAAGCTCTCGTTTGTTCCCCATGTCGTCTCCGCCGTTCTCGTATCTCGACCTCGTCAACGCCTGTGGCAACATGCGAGTACGACACAAACCCGTCCTCCCCTCCTCCTTCGACACCGAAGAACTCGCACCGTTCTACCTCACGCAAGACCCCACGAGCCCGGTCATCGGTCTCCTGCGTCCCGAAATCGTCCAGCGGCTCGACGAGGTCAACCAGGCTGCTCTCCAGTCCAACCAGCCACGCGTATTCGAAGGAGTTCCCAGTGCCAACGACATCCCCGGGCTAGGCGAGCACAAAGGGCGTATTAGCTTCCACTCGTCAATCGACACGCCGGCGAAGCGGACTTTGGCAATGAAGACGCTGTGCGAACGATGGCGAGACACCGGTGTCTATCCAGACATCATCGGGCCAGGAAAATGGCGCGACGAGCGATATCCGGTGTATCGGGATCCGTTTGGCGGGCACGACTACCCCGTCGATGCAGAGGCAGGGAACAGGGACCAGCTGAACTATGCGTTCGAGATGGAGCGTGCAGCATGTGCGCTCTTTGGAATCGTCACATATGGAGTCCACATGAGTGCGTACCAGGAAGGCGAGGGCGATATGGGGCAAAGAGAGCTTAAAGTATGGGTGCCGACGCGGGCAATGACAAAATCGGTGTGAGCTTTCCCTTCTCACCCATTCCTTCCTCCTGTAACACACATCAGGTGGCCGGGATACCTCGACAACACGGTAGCGGGCGGTATTCCCGCAGGCATGCCGATCTTCGAAGCGCTCGTTAAGGAATGCATGGAGGAAGCAAGTCTCTCGGAGGAGCTCGTTCGCCAGCATGTTCGTCCTGTGGGATGCATCAGCTATTTCTTCAGGTATTCCCCGCGCGCTGGCTTCTTGAAACCACACTCATCTCTGCAGAACCTCAAAAGGATGGCTGCAACCCGAAGTCGAATACGTGTACGACCTGGTTATCCCGCCCAGCGCTGACCCAGCTCCGTTCGAGCCGAAACCCCTTGACGGCGAAGTCGAACGATTCGATGTACGTCCGTTCCGTACTTCCTGATGTCTTCTTGTATCCGATACTGGCCAGTTCATGGACAAGGAGGACATCGAAGTCGCCATGCGCGCAGGGCGATTCAAGGCCAACTGTGCCGCTGGCAAGTCCATCTATCCTTCGGTTTAAAGCTGTAGACTCATCTTGTGTAGTTCTCATCGACCTATTCATCCGGCTGGGCTACATCACGCCGGACAACGAGCCAGAGTACATGAAGATCGTCACGGGGCTGCATACCCAGTTCGATTATGAGCGATGGGCGTGTGCTTGACCTGGGAAGCAAGCCGCCGCTGAGGGACCGATATCTCAGGGTTCGATTTAGTCGGAGGATATATGCTGGGTCGGGCGAACGGACGACCAGGACTGGGAATAGACGCAAAAATGTTTGATATACCGGGACATACATACATACATAGCAAATCTTTTGAATATCAGAAAGAACTTGATTTAACCAACGCTCCAACGCTCCACTGCAATCGCGAACACCCGAGGAATCAATCCACATAGACTGGCGGCGCCAGCGTAAGCTGACGTACCTCTTCCCGGAGCATGCGGAGCTCGTTTACGATTGCAGGGTCTTGACCTTGGGGTCCACCGACTGATGTGGCTTGGCCGGCGGGATTCAAAGGACTGACAACCGCAGACCCCACCGGTGGTGGAGCACCAGCACGAGCGCCTTTCCGCGCGGCAGCCTGAGAATTTGAACCCCGGGCCAGCTGCGAAGAATCGGATGTGGACGGATTGAATTCTTGCGCTGAAGCTGACGCTACCCAAGGGCTTGAGCCATCACCGTCCAAATCGACCTTCTCGCGTAGCAGACCGCGTCGTTTGTTCCTCCGCACCAGGAAAGTAGCGCACGCGATGACAATACCGAGCGCGAGTAGACCACCAACCACACCCCCTGCGATGGCACCGACGTTATTTTTCTTCTTCTGAATCGATGCAGCGGCGGTGAGGCCCGGGATACTGGAGGTGGAGGACTCGGATGGGCCGGAGTAAGGAGCGGTGGTCGTGATCGGGCTAACTGTTGAGTTTGGTGCTCCTGCGGTATCCGGTGGAAAGAACTGGGAAAATACGGAAAATGGAGAGCGTACCAGTCCCACCCGCGAGGGTAGACAGCTCCGCAAACCCAATCGAAGGCGGATCTTGTCTGAACACCGAATACACATTTTTCTGCGTTCACAGTTCAACCTTCGTCACCAGACGCGCTATGGAGAATCGTCACCAAGAACGTGCCACCAAATGTCCAACTAGGTCGATCGCTGCCAGTGGTAGCATTGGAGAAATAACTGTCCCCCTCCTGCGTGAACAGCGCGAATATCGCGCCAACACAGTGTGTTGCATTCAGCGGATTGATACCCATATCGATGAGGTTAATCGGCCAGGAGCGCGCCTTGGTACCAAAGGAGAAGCTGATTGAGGGAGGGGAATCGCACGCTGTAGAGGGAAAATATTCAGCTAGGACGATTGTGTTTGGGAGGTACTTGCGGAAAGAGTAGAAGCCATCTTGGTTCTGGATTGGACTAGAATTCGGCACAGCAGCCCAAATCCGCGCAACGTCGCCTGGCGGGCCAGGAAGGATGGACGATGACATGTCGAAGGCCGCCACCCGCGTTGAGGCTTGCGCAGAAATCGTCACTCCGTTCACGGTTATTGCTGTGTCGGGGATTCAACAAAAAGAAAAAAACAGAATAAACAGAAAGTGAGACGGAGACGTACAAACGACATTCAGCGACCAGTACGCCTCACTCTTCCCAGTCAACTGCAGAAATTCGATATTTCCAGAGTACAGCGAGGTATCGATACCTCCAAAGGTGAACATTCCGCCGGGCTCTTTCTCTTGGGTATTCGAGGTTCCGAGTACGCGCGCGAGATAGAGCGACATATCTGTGGAACCCCCTGCGAGAGCTTCCTGCCAGAAGAGTCTTGTTGAGGATTGGACCAGGCCTGAGATGCCGGCGAAGGCTAGGCCAAGGCTTCCAGAGAGAGCTTGGCCCGGGATGAGGGTTGAGGAGAGGGCAGTACCGTAAACTTGGAGTGAGATGAGATGTCTGTGAACTGGCACTGGCAGGAGAGAGAGGCTCACGGAAAGTCGATCCCTCTACACGCAAGTCGCCGAGCCCTATCGTATTGCAACTGTAGACGTTCAAACAAAGTTTGATGATTGAACGTGGCCTGCCGAGTGTTAGCCGAGCGCCAAGCGTTACGGGACGTGGATGTGAGGACCCCGGAGATTAATATCAGTCCGATATCGCCGCACAGCTGCATTGTACTTAACTTCCATGTTCTCCCTCAATTCTCCCTTCCCAACTCCACACAGAGGAATACCAAGGACACCTTCTATACCAGTCTGACAAGCAAGAGCCTCAGTTGAGCCTCAGTGGGTCTTGTATCGGCGAGCTCTCGGATGGTGCTGAGTCCGACGACTCTCTTTGGCAAGGAGTCAATCTGCCAGTGGCATCAAGTGAGCTACACTCTCTTCAATCAACAAGCCTGTGTTGCTGCCGGCAACAAGTCCCCTCTCCTGAGTCACCCACTGGCAAACTTGAAGCATTGGTGCATTTCCGAGCATCACCAAGTAACTCTGAGCTTCCATCCAATGTTCCAACGCTCCCGGATGGTGTGATTCGCACAAGCCAAGGATAAGTAGAAACGACATCGACGGATACAAGCTTGCCCGCATTACCGATGTGATGTGCGCCTCCCGTACATGCGGTTAAGGTAAGTTTCAACTTTCAATAACTTGGTGTGCAGCCTGAGGTCCTGGGGAGTGGTCATCGACATGCAAGAGAGTTGTTTCCCATACCTTGGGCAGCAGACTCGGAAGGTGCTTTAGGTCTTCAAGGACTTGCATCGTGGCGACCATCACAATGTCCGCCAATAACAAACAAGGGAAGCACTCACAGTGTGCCAGTGCGCGACTCGAGTCTCGGATGACCTAGGTGGATGGTTCATACAACGAGTATGTTTGTGCTTTCTCACTTCCCGTTACTGAAGCACGAACTAACGTCGACCAATGAAACTCTAAACCCTGAACTCAACTCGGGACTCGAGCACAGTCCCGGGCCCTTCCAAAAAATGAATTTCCCGGAAGTAGGGGCTGGTATCGAGCCTAACTCAACTCAACTGAAATATCCTTATAACCAATTCAATCCAACTCCTTCGTTGCTGACCAGCAGCACCGCAAGAAGTGTGGAGCTGACATTTGTATAGCGCATGAGTTCGAGGCTTCCGACTGAAGTATAGAGGGGTTAGCGGCATTGGCGTGGGTGTGGGCGTGGAATAGGCGCTCACACTTCTTTTGCGGATAGCATGTAGGAGCTCGTGTCGCGCACACGTGATCGGTTGATGGCAGTCCTACCGACGTGTTGCACCTTGTTCTGACGCGACCTGGACGTGTCTAGGGCTCTAACACAATCGGGAAAATGATGATGTAATGCTGCGGACGTGCAGCAGTGACACAGGACAGTGGTGGCGTAGAGTACAGCCTTGCTTTGGCTGTGTTGTTGAAACACGTCACTGGCAGTGATCCTAAAAAGGAAAGCACAGTTAGTTTAAATTAGAGCCTTTAGTGAAACAGTACGGGTATATAAGGTGAGTGTGTACATGAATAAACTTCAGTAAAGGGCTTTTCGATCCCCCCGAGTCCCCGACGGTTGATTTGAGTTCAAGTTAAGAGCATACAGAATGGAACGGATACGAGAACGAGAACAAGAGACGACCACGATACGTGAAACGGGATTCATATCCAAACCACACACACACTACCACCCCATTCTGAATTGCAACAATCGTATATTTCGGATGGAACCACCGAACTCGCGTGCATACCAACGACTACGACAACTTCAACGACTCCCACACGTACACGTATCGAATCGGAAGGGAGCATCGAGTTGGTTATGCCTTAAAGACGAAGGATTTGGATTTGGATTTGGATTTGTTTGCAGTTCTGGTTTTGGGAGCTTAGAGTTTCTCACTTAGACGTTTACTTTCTCACTTAGACGTTTACTTTCTTTAAAAGCCAGAAGAAGAAGCAATAGTTCTATTAAGAAAGTGTGTGTGTAAGTGAAGCGTTGTTGTTGTTGTGGTAGTCATTGTTCAGCGCCACAAACTACTATTACAGCTGTTTTCAAAGTTTGTGTGGATCGTGGAGCCATTTGCTGCTCCAATTTGTTGACATTTGTTGACTAAATTGATGAGATTTGGCCTGTGGAGCGGGCTTGACGTCAGCGGAAAAGGCGGTTTGAATAGAAAAGACAACAACAAAGGTTGAAAACAGCTGTAAGCCTGCAGCACCGCAAACCACCGTCGAGCCCACACCTGCACTGGTACTGGCCATTCATGCATGCAAAATTCTGACCCAGCTAAAGCTGCCAATACATGCAAAGTACAATCGTTCTATGAGGTTCCAATGGTTGACGTTGGCGTCTTGCCGCCTCCTGGGACTCTAGACCTGTCACTGTTATTTGTGCGAACAGGATCCAAAGTACGCACAGGAATACCTTGTGAACGGCCGGGACCAGCAGCGACGATGTATTGAGAATACAGCCCCGTCCGCCTCCGGGTCGGGAAGAAACTGGCATGAAATTTCTCAGTATCTGCGTCTAGAAGTACGCAGAAAGAACATACGGAGATGTCCTCGTTGCAGATTAGGTGCGCGAGGGTTGATATCAACAGCGCACTAGGTGGCTGGCCCCTTGAGTTAAAAGTTGAGGATGGCGGTTACATTCTGGCGGGCAACGAACTACTCAAAAAGCCAGCATCTCGGCATCAAGGTGCATGGACATTTGAAATATTGAAATACTCACAAGAATGTCCAGAAATGAAATCGCGAGGCCCAGGCCAGAGCTGATACAGCGTTGGCATCGGGGGCAACGCTGGCTTCCGGCGATGAGAAGTACCGGAACGGAGACGAATTCAGCTGGCACGGTGTTGTGCCCGTATTACGGCGCTGTATTCCGTGCAACACGGTTACGGTGCCCAGCCCTAATTCAGCATCTCTGTCACTGGCAGTAAAGTGGTGGCAGGCTCATAGTGTTGCGAGCATGCGAGTGGTGGACAGAGCCGGAGACAGTGTCGAAGCAGCGGGCTGGAGACGTTCCACTTTACTACTTGAGTAGTAGAATCAGCGGAAGTAAATGAAAACAACTTGTTTGCATTTACTTCCGCTTGTTTGAAACAACGGCCAGACGACCGGAGAGTTGAGACAACGATGAGACTCGGAGGTGCGGCAGTGGATGACTCAGGCTGATATTAATCTCCGGGGTCCTCAGATCAACATCCCGTAACGCTTGGCGGTCGGCTGGCACCCGGCAACACACGTTCAATCATCAAAATTCGTTTGAACGTGTACAGTTGCAATACTATCGTGTCTGCGAAGAGGAACCCTGTTATAGAGTCCCCGCCGAAACCTAGCGTCTGTGTCTTTCCGTCAGTGGAGAGATTCTTTACCGAGGACGATATGCGATGGTCGTAGCTCTTGACATCTGCGGTGGGGCAGCCGCCGGTACAGGGTTTCCCGGCGACGATGATGTCGGCGCTAGTCGTGGCGAGCAGGACATTGATCTTTTGTGGACTAGTACGAATGTGAGACCGCGATGATCATGAGCGACTCGGAGGCCTGAACGACGTACGGTGTGCCGATGGAGAGTTCCGTGTAATAGAACGAGTCGGAGTCCTGTCGCCCATTCCAGAAATTGAGGATAAGACAATGCAAGCGACCTGCTCCATCGATGAGTGCCAAGTCCTCCTCACGAGATTGTAAGGCTCGCTTGGCAGTCCTTTGAGCAAGCGCGATGTAATCTTCCAGCGTCTGTGCTCCTTTCCCTCCACGAGACAGCTGTACCTGCAGCGCTGCCGCCTGAGCAACAAGAATGGCGAGCGCAGCTACGAACACCATGGCTGGAAGCAAGTCCAAAGCTGTGGCGACGCTCGGGGCAAATCTCTCAGCTCAAGATGGAAGATCGACGTCGTCATTTTGGAGGAGGGCTTGGCGACAGAGTGAGTTCGAAATGCCCACGGATAGATCCTCGGTGATACACCTGACCTTGCGGTGGTTTCAAACTGGCTGGGTGAAAGCTCGGGAATACTTACCACGAAGGATCGTCTTTTTCTTGACGCGATCCTACGCTTAAGATTCCACCTTGACGGCAGAAGCGAATTGCATGGCGCCGCTGGCCATGGAGGTGTGTTCTACTTCTCACACGGGTTGCTTGGCTGATCGTGAAGGGTCCTCTCGTGGTGGTTCTGAAGCCACAGTGACTCCGAGGAATTGGTTTGTTCTTGCTCGCCTATATAATAAGTTTGAGACCAACTCGAGACAAGAGTGGCTGGGAAACTGCAGCTATCGTTTATGATTTGCATGTCACTGTGCAAGTTAGAATAAGCCACCGGCGCGCCTACGGTAAGTACTGCTACCATCTTCTCCAGCCCACGGAATCTTCGGCCATCCGGAATGCATATGTCCCAAGGTTGGCTGCAAGGGCTCAACCATCAACCGCCCATCCGCCCGCAGCTCCGGCAACGTATTTCCCACATCCCACTCAAACGACTCGAACATCATTTGTGGTACAACCCAACACATCCGCGGCTCTTTTGGATGGGGGACGAGCATCCGCCAAAGTTCCACGAGGAAGCGGCGTGGGTTGCCTGAGACCTCGAAGTCATACACCCCTGGTAGGAAGATCACTCGGAATTCCTTCAACGAGGGGCTGTTCTGCGGCTGGAGGATGCCGGAGAAGATGCGATGGACGTCGGCCGAGTAGAGTACTGGATGGGACAGCTCGAGGGCGAGGTATTCCAGGGTCGGAAAGACGGAGGGCGCAGTCCAGAGTGATGTGACTCGTTCTGTGCGGCGGTCAGCGACGTGAGGAGAGAACAAATGAGCACGACGTACCTTTAAAGATGGACAGATGGAACGTTCGCAGCGTCCGAGCGGCATGAGAGAGGAGTGGAGAGATACCCACAGAGTGGGAGCGATCGTCGAGTATACACGAAAAGTGTTCGAGCTTCGCAAAAAACTGTGAAACCGAACCCGAGAGCGCGGAGACGACAGAATGTGAAGCAGGGCGGAGGCTGAGGCTCTGCAACACAAGGCCGGCGGGCTGTGGTACTTCCGAAGTGGTGATATTGACGTCGTGGAAGGAAACCAGAGGGATACGGCAGAACAAATCCAAAATTGTCGACAATTCGACTGTGTTGATGTTCTGGAGATGAAGCTCGGTCGTGGGCTTCCTCGCAAAGAGACGATGCAAGGCGTTTATGAACTTGCGAGGAATGTCGTCCCAAACGAGGTACCCCCAGCTCTTGCCGTCCAGTACGCATCCGACCACTCCTTCCAGCCTGTCCAACACGTCCTCCATCGCCTTGGTCCTCTCGGGTCGGCTGAAGCGCTGAGGTAGGTTGATATGGATGCGCCTGATGCATGAGAGAATGTGCGGCGACTGGTTGAGCACGGAGAGTCCCGCCATGGCGTTGGAATCGCTGAGCTTGACTGTCTGCAGCAAACGGCGCTGGCAAGATGCGACGAATGGCCATGCCACGAGGGAGAGGGATTTCACAGATGAAAGGTCGTGCACATCGTCGAGGATAGCGTCTATGAGCTCGATGGGCAGCATTCTTGCGTAGATGTGGTGGTCGTGAGTCAAGATGGGCCGGATCAGTGGCACCGCAAATGCCGCGCTCCCACGCTGCCACACCGGCATCACCGTGCCGTTGATGCAAGATCGCCGACTGTGACTCACACTACGACCAGGACTGGGAATAGACGCAAAAATGTTCGGTATACCGGGGCATACATACATACGTAGCAAATCTTTGAACATCAGAAAGAACTTCATTTGGCCAACGCTCCAACGCTGCGGAGGGAATCATTCCCCATAGACTAGACAGGGGCGCCAGCGTACGCTGACGTTGGGGACTTGGGGTACACTGACAGATGTCGCTTCTCCTGCGGGATCCGAAGGACTGACAACCGCCTGAGTGCCTAAGTACTGTGACCATCTTCTCCAGCCCACGAAATCTTCGGCCATCCGGAATGCAGATGTCCAAAGGTTGGCTGCAAGGGCTCAAATATCAACCGCCCATCCGCGCGCAGCTCCGGCAACGCATTTCCCACATCCCACTCATACGACTCGAACATTTGTGGTACAACCCAACACATCCGCGGCTCTTTTGGATGGGAGACGAGCATCCGCCCGAGTTCTATGAGCAAGTCGCTTGGGTTGCAGACGAGCTCGAAGTCATACACCACTGGTAGGAAGATCACTCGAAGTTCCTTCAATGAGGGGCTGTTATGCGGCTGGAGCATGCCGGAGAAGAGGCGATGCACTTCGGCCGAGTAGAATACCGGGTGGGACAGCTCGAGGGTGAGGTATTCCAGGGTCGGAAGAACGGAGGGGACTGTCCAGTGTGATGTAGCTTGTTCTGTGGGGCGATCAGTAATATGAGGAGAGAACAATGGGCACAACGTACCGTCGAAGATAGACAGATGGAACGTTCGCAGCGTCTGCGCGGCATGAGAGAGGATAGGAAAGATGCCCTCAGAGAGGGAGCGAAAGCTATGGTCGCCGTTATCGAGGATACACGAAAAGTGTTCGACCTTCGCAAAAAAATGCGAAACCGAACCCGAGAGCGCGGAAACGGCAAGATGTGAAGCAGGGCGGAGGCTGAGGCTCTGCAACACAAGGCCGCGGGGCAGCATATCGTCCTGTGCCACTTTTGGGGTGATGATATTGACGACGTGGAAGGAAACCAGAGGGATACGACAGAACAAATCCAAAATCGTCGACAATTCGACTTCGTTGATGTTCTGGAGATGAAGCTCAATCGTGGGCTTCCTCGCAAAGAGACGATGCAAGGCCATGATGAATCTTCGAGGAATGTCGTCCCAAATGAGGAACCCCCAGCTCTTGCCGTCCAGCACGCATCCGACCACCCCTTCCAGCCTGTCCAACACGTCCTCCATCGCCGTGATCCTCTCGGGTCGGCTGAAGCGCTGAGGTAGATTGATGTGGATGCGCCTGATGCATGAGAGAATGTGCGGCGACTGGTTGAGCACGGAGAGTCCCGCCATGGCGTTGGAATCGCTGAGCTTGACTGTCTGCAGCAAACGGCGCTGGCAAGGTGCGACGAATGGCCATGCCACGAGAGAGAGGGATTTCAAAGATGACAGGTCGTGTATATCGTCGAGGATAGCGTCTATGAGCTCGATGGGCAGCATTCTTGCGTAGATGTGGTCGTGAGTCAAGAGGCTGGGCCGGATCATGATCGGTGGCACCGCGCAAATGCCACGCTGCCACACCGGCGTGCCGTTGATGCAACTGGGATTGTTGTCTAAGACGAAGTTCTCATCGCCGGCTGGGACTCAAACCGTCGTTCAAGCGACGACGTTAGAGATTGGCACCCCTACGGCCCGGGCGGTACCCTCAAAAGAAAGAAAAAGAAGCGGTACAACTTGAAGGTAGGACTGGAGCACCGTTTGAATCTGATAATTGCTCTCTCCTTCCACTCCTACGAGAAACACATGCAACCAAATTGTTTGCTCTCAAGCTGCAGTATGCACGATTCGAGGGGGGATAATCGCAAGCGCAAGTACGTGAAGACGATGTTGTAACCGCATAAAGCGGGAGAAGGAGAACTCAGAAAATGTTAAACGGAGTGCTCAAGAACTGGTCAAACGGCGCGCCAGGTCTAGCGGGGAATGTCGATCATCCGTAGCCACCTCAACACAAAACCAACCAACAAAATCGTTCCTAATCCCACCTATGCTCGAGCACCGTTCGGACGGCGTACGCGTCTGATGATGTTGACAATCCAGCAGCACGAGCAACGCGTGCAAGCAGATTGTTTGCTCTCAAGCTGCAGTGTACGCGCTCGGAGGGGAATAGATAGCAGGTAAAGAGTACTAAAAACGGTCCTGTACAGAGGGGAAGCTTGAGCGCCATTCTAACGGCGTATGCGTCTGGCGACAACCGCAGAGTACCACGAGCAAACGCGTGCAACCAAATCGTTTGCTCTCAAGCTGCACTGTACACGATTCGGGGAACAAATAGCAGGTAAAGAGTACTAAAAACCGTCCTGTACAAAGGCGAAGCTCGAGCGCCGTTCGAACGGCATACACGTCTGATAATAACTCAAAGCTGTCCTCATGAGCCACGCGTGCAATCAATTTGTTTGCTCTGAGTCTCAAGCTGTATTGAGGGGGATAACTATAGCAGGTGGCTGTTCCACCTTACCTGGACTCGGAGACACAATGCTGAACTTTGAACTCGTCGACAGAAAGACGTCAGAGGGATAACACACAAGGAAAAACGATAGTCCCGGCATAGACCCGGCCGCCGTTCGAACGACGAATCAGGCCAATCCATGCTGCGCGCATGGAGCCAGATTGCTGCTGTCGGGTTGACGATGGGCTAAGTAGCAGGTATATATGCCGCAACCAGGAAGCATCTGAAGACCATTTCAAGTCTCACGGATGCTGGATTAGATTGCGTTTGTAGGGACAGTCCTGCAAGCATCTGGAACACAGTGGTTTGCTGTGAAGGATAGGTTAAGATGTCGCAAGTTTGCATTAGTTCAGTAATCAGTCGACAGGAAGGGAGAGGATCCCGGGTCTCTTGCTTTCAAGCTGCACTGTGCGCGATTCGGGGCCGAGATAAATAGCGGGAGAAGACCGTGGTGTAACCACGTAGAGCGGTAGGCAGTTTGTTGAACTCGTTTTGGAGAAAAAATGTCATAGAAGATAATCTGGTAGACCCGACCGCCGTTCGAACGGCGGGCACACGCGACTGGAATGCGATCCTTCAAGCTGGTTATCCATGCTGCGCGCATGCAGCCAGGTTGCTGCTGTCGGGTTGACGGTGGGCTAAGTAGCAGGTATATATGCCACAGCTGAGAACCAGGTGAGCAGCCTGAGGAAGCATCTGAAGACCATTCGCGTGCCGGCTGTCTGTGGTACCCTACCTGGGGATGTGATGCATCGTGGTCGCTGATCATAGACCTGCCATGATTCATCCGGCTCGGTGATTATCGAGGCCATTTGATGCATCACCCTCCGCTAAACTGTCGAGAGGCCACCACCGCATCCCCACCATGCTTCTGTTGCGGGCCACAGCGATCAGACACCAGCTCCTTTGCACTGACAGCGATCACGCTTCGTCAACGCTGTCGCGGACGACGAGCTCAATGCTGCCCGGAATAAATTCTATAAAATCCGGGGAAAATATGGGAGGTAGCGAGAGGCTTTGTATCAAAAGAGATGTGAAATGAGCATCCGATGAACGTGCCACACGCCACGATACATCAAATGTTTACGGTGTGATTTATACGAAAGCGCGCGGCGTACGCTCAGTAAGGAATCTGAAGCCACAGTGATGGATAGTAACGCACACTGGCACATATCCATCAGATTTGAGAGACGCGCCGCGCGTATTGCGGGCCACCCGCCAACCCACACAAAAGCGCGGGTACACCAGCGGGTGCGGCCCGATGACGGGTACGCGACAACACACCAAGAGTCATAGACGGGAATTCCACGTTCTTGAGTTCAGTGGGCTGGAAGAACTGAGCCAATGGCAGGGGCACAGAATCGTGGCCGTACGACACGGATATCGGATACGGACGACACCGTGTCAACAGTGAATACGATCATGATCGCGCACCGTACCGTACGCTGGCGTATGGATATGGACACGGCGGCACTTTCCCCACCAAAAGTCGGCATCCGTATCCACCGCATGTGGGCTGCGGGCCGGCCGTACCGTATCCGGTACGTACGGTGCCGCGTCTTCGCTGTCACGGCATTTCCTCATTTGGAACGATGTCCGGAGGAAACGAGAGCAGTCTAGCTGCGCCATAGAGCAGTTTGAACAAAAAGCGGCGACATGGTAATTCTATCCAGCCTTCTAGAATTGGATTACTGTAGTATTTTCAATGAGTGCTTCAGTTTCACCTATCAGGGTATAATTGGTGCGCCACTGGGAGCGCAGGCTGGTCGAATATTGCCCCAGAAACACTGTATTCGAGCTCTACGTGCAGAGGCGTTGAGGAAAATGCGAAATTTTGAGCAATTTGGTAGAGTAGAAGTCGAGTTATGTTTTCTGAGAACCGCGGAGTGAGGCAAGCTCAACAAGAGTCTAGCTTGGAGATGCACCTGGACCACTGAACCAAACAATGGGTGACTTCGCAGGAACTAAAATCTAGGCCACTGGGGCACGCTTGCCTCTAACTATACATGTCTCTGAGGGTCTAGCAAGGCTTCACAAACCCCAATTTGCGTCAAAATTGGGATGTGCGCTCGTTTTGATGGCAGTCGTTTTGGCGCGACAGCAGCGTGTTACACGCGTTTTTTGCGTGTTATATGATATTAAAGTAATATTCAAGTCATCCAGCCCAGTTAATATGTGTTCTAAACTAGATACTATCACTACACTGCGCCGTGTCTCGCAAGCTTCAATGTTGACTGTTCCTGGGAATTGACTGGCTGTGTTTTGTGACCATGAGACATGATACAAGGGCCCAAGGTACAATTGGAGGTGTCCAGGATCGCTGACACATACTGCGCCGCAACGCTCTCGAAGGCAGTCGGGACCACCGGATCCAGGAAGCGGATCAATCGCGATATAATGGTTGCGAGAGGAGCGTGGGGATGGGAGGCAACAGGCACGCGACAGGTGGGTTACAGCATGGATGGACAACGGCGGAGCGAGGAGCAGCGGCGGAAGCGCGTGGAATTCCGAATTGGCGGCGGGCAGACCGGGATGATGGCTGACAGGCTGACGTGGACCGTCTTTCAAATCTTTGATGCGCGTGGGCAGAGGCGGATAGGCGCTTGATGGGCGGGCCGCACGGCGGGCCCTGAACCAGGAGTGATCGATTGTCGATGTGCATGATGCATCACTCTGCCTCGATAACTATCGAGAAGGATGAATCATGACACATCGACAATCAGCGGGATATGATTCTTCATATCCCCAGGTACGCCTGGTCTGTGGAATCCATTGCGCAAGTCCGAGTCTTGCCGTTCTTCTGCGAGCCAGGACAATAAGGCTGCCAGTGCCGATCCGGCGAATAGACGGACGTAGAACGAGCAAAGTCAAATTGCGATGTCTGGGCCAACCCGCGTCTCAAGAATCTCCAAGGCCGCGGGGGGAAGAAGGTGCGAGGTTCAGGATGAGCAATTGGTGCATCCGAGGCCGTTTCGGCAGATTGTCGACCAGTGAAGAATGAGTGAAGAACAGGCGGCGGTTTGACTATGCAGACTCGTGCTGGTGCACGCTCCTCGCCAATAGGAACTCGTGCACGTCCAGTTCAGGAGATCCAAACGCGGGTTCGATTCCTGCTGGTCTGTTCACTCGGAAACCAGTGCTTTTTCTTCTTCTTTCTTTCTCGTCGTTTCGGTCAGCGGCCTGTACATGATCACCCAGTGTATTGAGTGGTTGAGAAGCACTACGGCCTCGAGTTAGAGTATGACCAATCTTGAATGGATGACATCGTTGACGGTGCGGAGAGAACCGGAGTGTGACCGTCACATCACATTCTCCACACTCCACTCTCCCGCCGACGATGCCAGCCTCTCGACGCGGCAGCGGCAGCATCGTGCTGCCGTCAGGGCAGACGATGGCCATGCACACCCGCACAAACGACGACGACGACCTCCCCCATGCAACAAAAAAGTGCGTTCTCCGTTCCCCACACAAAAGCGCATGTCTCACATTGACCTCGCAGGACGATGGCAGACCATCTACGCAAATACGAGAGCCTGTGCGTCCCTCTGGCCCATGTCCGATGAGCGCTGATGTGGTTTCCTTCCCTTCCCGCCCACCAGATTCACATTGACCCCGCAACGGATGCGGATGATTGTCGAGGCATTCAAGGATACGCTGGAGCTGGGCCTGTCGAAGCATAACCAGATTGTCGTACGTCGTCGTCCTCTGCCTCCTTCCATCTCCCGCCGTCCGCGCCAGTGCTCGGCTCCCTTCTGCGTCTCCTCCAATCTAACGCCTCCGTCAGCCCATGATTCCAGCGTACGTCTTTGGATGGCCCACAGGCCAGGAAAAGGGCGACTACCTGTCCGTCGACCTCGGTGCGTGCCGATACCTCTTTGCTCCAGTCACTCACTCATTCCCGTCCTTAGGCGGTACCAACCTCCGCGTATGTCTCGTCACGCTCGAGGGCGAGGGCAAATTCGAGGTCACCCAAACGAAATACCGATTGACGGAGGAGCAGAAGCAGGAGGACGGGCAGAAGCTGTTCGACTTTTGCGCAGAGTGCCTCAAGACGTTCGTCGATACGAACCTGCAGAACGAGAACAGCGGGCTGAAGCTCACGCCGGGGGAGAAGCTTCCATTGGGGTTCACGGTGCGTTCTCCTCGCCCTGCGTCGCTTGTATCCGCTCACTCACCCCATACAGTTCTCGTATCCATGCTCGCAGGAACGCATTGACCACGGCGAGCTCATCCGCTGGACCAAAGGCTTCGGGGCGCCCAACACCGAGGGGCACGACGTCGCCGCCATGTTCCGAGCCTCCCTCGACAAGTTTCAGCTGCCCATCGAGCTCACCGCCCTCATAAACGACACCACGGGCACCCTCATCGCCTCGCACTACGTCAACCCCAAGACCAAGATCGCGGTCATCTTTGGCACGGGCTGCAACGCCGCGTACATGGAGGAGGTCAAGGATGTGCCCAAGATACACGATCTGGGGATCGGCCTCGATGGGCAGATGGCGATCAACTGCGAGTGGGGCGCGTTTGACTCGTTTGAGCATGAACACCTCCCGAGGACAAAGTATGACCAGACTGTGGATGAGAGCTCCAACAAGCCGGGCGAGCAGGCGTTCGAGGTGTGTCTGCTCTTTCCTTCCTTCTGTTACAATCCTCACCCAACCCACACAGAAACTAATCTCCGGACGGTACCTCGGCGAAATCCTCCGCCTCGTGCTCTGCGAGCTCATCGACGAAGGTGTCCTCTTCCTGGGCCAAAACACCTACAAGCTCGAAGTCGCGTACGCCTTCGACACAGCGTTCCTCTCCCTCCTCGAATCCGACCCGACAGACGAACTCCTCATGGGCATCGGCATCTTCACGCATTTCTTTGCGCTCGAGACGACGTTGGCGGAACGGCAGTTTTTCCGCGCGCTGGCAAAGCTTATTGGACGGAGGGCGGCACGGTTGAGTGCGTGTGGGATTGCGGCGATTGTGAGCAAGATGGGGTATTTGGAGGAAGGGTGTTCGGTTGGTGCGGATGGGTCGTTGTATAATGTGCGTTTTTTTTTTTCTTGGGCGGCAATGGGGCGCGATGAAAGCTGACGGCTGTTAGAAATATCCTGGGTTTGCGGACCGCGTGCATGAGGGTTTGCAGGATATCTTTGGGGACAAGGGACGGTATGTCATTTCTTCTTCCTTCCTCAACTAAACTCAACCCAACCCACTACGCAGGAACATCATCACGCACCACGCCGAAGACGGGAGCGGTGTCGGGAGCGCCATCATCGCTGCCATGACAAAGGCGCGCAAGGATGCGGGGATCTATGTCAACCTCTAGGCTTTAGGCTCTAGCGGGGAGGGGAAGGGAGGGAGGTGGGGAGGGAGGGGATGTGGGAGGTGGGGCGTGAAATGAAGAACTTAAAGGAAGAAAGGAATTTTCCACAAACGCGATGGACGTATCTGTATGCGTGTGTGCCAGTGTACTTTTATCTTTTTAGCGGGACCATATATAACGTCGATAGATGTTGAGCCTTGCGCCCTTGTATCATTCCTTGTAACTGTGTGTCTATGTTTCCTGTTCCTGTTATCGTCGTAGTCGGGCATATAGCTACGCGCGTGGGCTGTAGATGTAGCCCGAGAAGCAACGATTTGGTTGCACACTGGAGTCATGACGAACTCGGTCTTTTCTCATGTGGTTGCCGTTCGAACGGCACTCGGGGCATAACAGCTACTAGATATATCCTCTTTTTTTTTTTTTTCCAAAGCAAACAACTTGATGTTGCTTGTATTCGTACTTATCATGGATTGGGTCTGTGCCAGGCACGCAGGCTATAACTATAGCCCGAGAAGCAACGGATTTGGGTGGATTTATGACGAATTCTGCTATCACGATGCTTCTCATGCGGTCGCCGTTCGAACGGCACTCGGGCCCTGCCGGGAATGAATGCATCGATATCTGCCCTTTATACTACTGCCCTATCCCGTCCCATTTTTATTTATCGATGGCTTTACAACTATGTGCACATGGAGGAGACTCGTCGATTATTATTTACCAGAGAAAACAGGAAGTTGTATCTTCGTACTACGTACGGTCTTCCTCCGAGGCAAGGTTCTTCGTGTGTATCTCTTGCTGATAACCACGCACGCGGGCATAGATGTAGCCCGAGAGCAACGATTTGGCTGCAGGCTGGATTTATATAACGTTCTGCGTTCGTCGTACGGTCGCCGTTCGAACGGCACTCGGGCCCTGAGTACAGCTTGGTGTTCCTTTTTTCCAAAGCAAACAATCGATTGTGCTTACCTTGCATCGCCATTCAGGCTCGCGTTGGCCCTCTCAGAGCACCAGGGTGCTGTCAAGGGATAGCTAATAGATTTAAGACCTCTCCGAGGAACCGACATGCACCAATCATCGACCCGTTGAATCGCTAGTTACCCTGCGGGACATCGGACTGTTCCCATACTGTACCGGCAATGGGTTACGTGCGGCTTGAGTCTTGAGCCGGAATACGGCTTCGAGTTTACGGTCCGTTCCGAAGCATGCTCTCTGTGCCTTCAACCCAGAGAGCCCGACGAGTCTGTCGTTGTGTCGCAAGCACTTAAGTTCAACTTACCCACAAATTTAATGCGGCCTTCCTGGCATTCAAAACAGAGAAAGAAAGGGAAAAAAAAACCCCGGCCTCCGATGGGGGAATTTGTTCATCCGAGGCGTCGTCGGGACTCGAGAGTCGAGAGCTCGACGGCAGTTCCCGTAAAGTCTCCACTCGATGACGTGAGTCTTACGATACGTCCACGCCGCAGAATCCGAAATTTGCACCTGAAAAGGTAAGATTTGTTTGGCGTGCGCAGAGAGTGTATTGCCAGTGTATTGGGCTTATAGAAGCTGCCCTGTTGATGCAGGCACGCGACGCAGTTGGATGTTGTGGCATTCTGAGTCCAGCCCACGCGCGAGTTGTCGGCGAATGATTTATTTCGTTTACTAGTAGTTCATCGGCTGCTGCCTTGTGCTTGTCCTTGTGCTTGGGCTCCGAAGCTCGCGTACTGTACTTGCAGGCTCCGAGTAATGGCGTCCTCTCGTCTCCCAGGTCGACCCACGACTCCATTAGTCAACAAATATCGGCAGATGCGCTGCGCTGCTCTTGCCTGCCATTGCATGTATGTCCACGGCGTCGCTAGCAGATACAATACATTAATAATACACTATTTTGTATTCCCTCCCCTCGCCTAATCTGGGAAACCAACCACCCCATCGCGTCTGTCGTCTCTTCCCCATCGCCGACATCCAGCGCAATAACCACTGGCACAACCGCGACCTTGTTCAAAACTTCTGCCAACTCGTCCCCGCGGCGGTTGTTCCTCCTCCTTCCTCCCTTCCACCGAAGCAGTCGTCGTCGAGGTGTCGAGGTTCGCGACCGCGTGCATGTCCATCTCGCACCCGTCGAGCTCGGTACTCGTTGACCCGTAATCGATGTCGACGATGGTCGATGGGTACACCGTCCGTGTTTGGGCCCTCTGAGTTTCGATGCCGTCGTTGGAGCGGTAGAGCGCTTGCATCGCGCGGATGAAGGACTGGGGAGGATGAAGGATGAGGATTACGCATCGAGAAAGGCGAGAAGACAAGACAAACAGGGTCCGTAGCAGCGAGCAAGCCGTATATCAACGGACGTGCGCAGTAGATCGCAAAGTCGGCAATGTTCACCTTGATGTTCTGCGAAAAATAGCCCTCAATGCCGAAAGAAGGAAGGGAGAGGCAGGCAGAGACGTAACGTACCTGGTTGGTGCGCAAAGGATCGCTGATCAGATACAAGTCAATGACGGAGGTGGTGATGTTGAGCAGACATGCGGTGAAAGGATAGAGGCCTGATGGTCATATATATAGCGAGCTAAGAGATGCTGTGGGCGACGCACCAACGCGCAAAACAATTCGACGAAACACAACTCTGTCCCGCTGCAACCTCGTCAAGTCGGCCGTTGGTGGCTCGCTGCCCTGGGTACCAGAGGCCCCCATATCTGAACGGTGCGTACGAGTGCAGAGCATTTGGGTCTCTAGCTGGGCTTGTGTGAGTACAGAGACGAGCAGAGGGATGAATGCGCGAACTCACCCCATAGCCAAGCAGGTAAACTAGTACTACTTTGAAACATATGACCCTCGCCGACGGACGCGGCGAGCATCCAGACGATCTGGGTGCTGAGGACCCACTTGAGGAGGGTGGTACCTGGCGGGGAGACGTACCCGCAGGAGCCGCTGGCGAATCTGTTCAGGCGATCGATGGGGGTAAGCTTCAAGGTTAAACGTGAGGTCAAGCGGCGAGGACGCACCCGAGTCGACCGGCAGCTAGCGGGGTGATGTTGCAAGCGAGACAGACGATCATCACGCCGGCGACATAAAATTTCTCCATCCGCTGGCCGTTGACCTTGTGTGCCAGCACGAGACTGTGGTGGGTGGGTGAGGGAGAGAGAGAGAGAGAGTCGAGGCAGGGAAGGGACGCACGGGAGGTTGATGGCGACGCAGAAGAACATCCCAGCGGAGAACAGAAGACTTCCCTAGAGGCAGGATGAGGTGAACGGAAAAGTGCAGAGAAAAAATTGCGACGGACATTGGCGAAGAACGCACGGAGCGTGCAGCCAAGCCCTGGCCGTGGGTTGATGGTGGGGAACGTGAAGCAAAAGACGAGACTGTCGAGTCGTGAATTATCATAGAAAGCACACACAAGAAGACGAGGGTGTACTGTGCAAGCAGAGCGTAGACCAACAACCGAAAGCTAACACGGTCGAGATGTTTTCGTGACACGGGCTTCCAGGCCGCGTATGCGCAGAGGCAGAGGAGAATGGTCGTGAACCCTGCGCCTGGGACAAGAAGACCAAACAGGACGCGCCGACTGTGGATGGATGTCAACAGTGAGAGCCAGGGGACAGAGGGTCAACACACAAGAGCAGCGCATCTGCCGACGTTGACGCTGAGTCCGGAAGTCGTGAGCCAGAGGTCAACGACGTGGTCGACATGGCGGATAAGAAGGAAAAGGGAAGAACCCGCGGGTGTGGGAACGAGATTTTTAATGAGAGGCGTGTTAACTGACGCAAGCTTGCAGGCATAAGGAATTGATTGATGATAAATAAATCTTCACACGGTCCGGTTCTCCGACAACCAACCGAGTTGAACCGACAACTCGCGTGGTGATCTTTTCAATGATATCATATACTATTGGTTAGGAACGCCGTAAGATATGCGGCCCGCTCCGACGGTGTTGCGTGACCACGAAGGGTTGGCCGCATTAAATTCGACAAAATTGGTGGAGCTCGAGTCGGTCGCCTGGTATTCAGCAAGCAAGGTAACATGTGTAGTTGAAATGGTACGGTCGAATGGCTTAGGGCAGCGCCATTGGATACGTCGATGCTCTGTGAGAAGATGTGGCACGCTAGCGCCGTGATTACACCGCCTTCAGGGACGCTCGATGCCCACTATGTGTCGTAACCGTTAAGCGTACCTGATTACGGGTCAGGCCGCTTGATTTTCGGCAACGTGCGAAAACTGATCCGTTGGCCTCCTCAACCCCGGTCCGGAGGATTCAGATGGCGCGGCTGCACAAATCGCATACCTTTCAAACTCATGTCCTAAACCACTCAGCCCGGGGCGACTTACCATCGCCTGCTCATCAGTTGGAGATTGTGGCGAATGAAGTCATGAGTATTCACCGTTCGAACGGTGCCCGGGTGTTTGCAATTAGTCCGACGTGCTTTTTTGTTGGTGCCACTGCTGGCAGACCACGCGTCAATGAATGAATAAACTATGGCCGCTCCATGCTCCGGGAAGCTCGAGAGCAATAAATCGGTTGCACGCTTGCTACTTTGAGTGACGAAGAAGTCAGGTGCGCATCCGCCGTTCGATCGGCGCTCGAGCATTTCCATTTGTTCTCGCTCAACTTTTCTTTTGGCGCCTTAGGTGAAAGAACATCATGTTCATGAATTGATCTCCCAGGATTTACCCCTACCGCAAGCCCTCCTCAATAGATTGAGGAGTCTGCTCCATACTATTACGAGAAGAGTTCGTGCGCAATAATTAACCGGGAGCGGTCAATTTCTCAGTCGCGAAGTACTTACAGTCTGGATTCCAGAAACGCTTGCAAGTATACCGGAGGATTCTAAACGGCTCGGGCAGTGCTATTCGGACCTCGCGGTGTCATGGTGATGACGTGATGGTCGCTGACACGTAACTTTGGTCCGCAGCCACCATGTCTCCCCCGCTGCAATTCGTGCATAGCCCAAAACCCCGGCAGCGCGCCTGTGATTCGTGCAGAAAGACCAAAAGTTTGTCTCTTTCCGTGTCTCTAGAACTACGATTGACGCGCGCCAGGGAAATGTACGTGTCCCAAGCATCCACATCGTTTCTCACCGACGGCAGGCGACGGTCAGCACCGATGCAGTGAGTGTATAAAGCGGGATGTTCGTTGTACCTACGTCAAGCCGTCCGTCGCTCGGGTGCGCCAGTTCTGTTCGCTTGTCAGAGTCGTTCCCGTGCCGACTTTGTCCATTTAGGGGCGTACTGCCACTCCGGGGGAGGACGTCGACCACTCGGAATACGTGTATACTCTGAGCCAACGACTACGCACCACCGAGATGGCACTTGCTGAGGAACAAGCGGAGGTGCTTCGCGACACCATCTCTGCGTCATCGCCAGCTTCGAGTTCCTCAGCTGCGCCGCCCCATCGGTGGTTGAACCACATCCGCGCTTTGACGAACCTTGAACCGGTTCATCCCGATGACACGCAGCACCACGATCTTGCGGAGAGTTTTGGTGCGCTGTCGTTGTCGACTGAGGGTGCTGCGGATCGAGGGTTGGACCCGGGGTTCCAGGGAAGAGCTGGGATTGGCATGCTCGTCAAGGCGGCGGTAGCTTTACGCGATGGCTCGACAAGTGGGAGTGGGAATGCGGCTGCAACACC
Organism: Mycena amicta; assembly: GCA_029282125.1. Lineage (NCBI taxonomy): Eukaryota > Fungi > Basidiomycota > Agaricomycetes > Agaricales > Mycenaceae > Mycena > Mycena amicta. The sequence continues at coordinate 361,275 of JARIHP010000025.1, forward strand.
AGCATCTCATGATCAAGCAGAGTATCGTCAGCAGGGCTCGAAGAAACTTCCTCTGCCGTGGACGCTCAAGCCAGTGTGTCTCGACCAATTCTCCGGCTGCCTCGCTCCTTACTAATTTCGTTTGATAGTGGGATAAACACCATCGACCTGCGCATCATGATTCCCTTTCCATCCACCACCCTCGCCTCCCCGTCTTGTTTGACGCGTATTTCACCCACGTTGACGCGTACATCCCGCTCCTCCATCGTGGGACGTTTTTGGATGACAACGACAACAGCGTCCTGCTCCTGGTCTGCGCACTGGGCGAACTCTACGTCATGGAAGAGGAAGAATCCGCCACTGGAATAACGGACTCATCGAGGAGGTTGGAGCGTGCACGAAGATGGTTCGACCAGGTAGAGCTGAGTGGGATTCGGAGACAGGCGGAGGTACATGATTTGCAGGCGTATTGCGTGAGTTCGCTCCCCGCCCGCCCCGGCTTGAATTTTGACGGATCTCGTATATCTAGCTTGCAACGACGTTGCTCTTCATAACCTCCCCCGACCCACGTTCCGCCTGGCGGGTGCTCGGATTCGGGATACTCCTCCTACAGGATATCGGCGCACACAAGCGCCGTGAAGGTGCCCGGACAGTGCAGGCGGAGAGCGAGCGGAGGGCTGTTTGGTGAGTGTCTCTCTTCAGTTCATCCGGACCATTTTCTGTATTTCTTATATTCCGTGCTGGATCCTGACGTTCTTCGACTGGGTACTGAGCGGGATGTTGGGGAGGGTGCCGTTGTTGACTCGGAGAGAGTGCGTTTTTCCTCTCTGCAGTTGTTACCGCTAGACTCATTCATGCTGGACTGTAGCCTCGATATCGGCGAGCCGAGACCTTTCTTTGATGATACAGATGCAGATGCTCATTGGGACGACGTGGAGCATACCAATGGCAATCACGACCCCAACCCACAGCCGGCGCCGGCGTCCCCCGTCAAGTTCTTCACCACGCTCCTGCAAGTGGGTCGTGTGCATCAGTTCTCGATACGGCTCATGGTACGTCTCTTCCCTCCCCCCCTCCCCCCCTTCCCCTCTCTAACCCACGTCAAAACCCAGATCCTGCCGTACGCCTCCACCGCGCGAGTTGCAATAGCAGAAGAACTGAAAGCCGTGGCGATGGAGATTGAGCTGGTATTGGAGCTTTGGAGAACGATTCAGGTGTCGAGGGAATGTGCGTTATTCCCTTTTCTTTTCCTGTTTTCGGTATTCATGCTCCCTACAGTGACATGGGACCCAGCACGTCCACAACAGGACGACACGCTCTACACACAATCCGCGGTCCTGCATTGTTTCTACTTTTACACGCGGCTGGAGGTCTTGCGGCCGTTTATCATCGATGTACGTACTACGTCCTTCGCATCTTCCATCTTCCATCTCCTTAATAATCCTAAACTCTTCTCTAGGACCCCGAAGCGAGAGAAAAAGCCGCGTGCGTTGCGCGCGCATGTATCGCCCTGGTGGACGCACATCATCGCAGGTGTCCAAAGCACCCGTTGTGGCTGAGCCAGGTGCGTTTCCTGGTATTCCTTACTCAGAAATCCCACTGACGGAGGATGTGTTTGTTTTCTGTAGCCCGCGTTGTTCACTTCAGTGATGATTCTCCTTCTATGCCACGCCTGCTCCTGCTCTTGCCAATCTCCCACTTCCCCCGAGTCGACGCTGGAGCTCGGAGCTGAAGACCGGCGATGTTCCGAGGATGGAGATTTCTCACTAGTCAGTCTAGCGGTGGACGTGTTGAAGAGTCAGCAGACCCTGTGCGTGTTTTTTGTCTTCTTGTATTCTTCGAGGTACCGACCTTAATCCGTAGATGGCCTGCATCAGGGTATTATATCTCGCTCCTACAGCGCTGTATCGCCCTCGAGTTTCGCGAGAGATCCGCTGCCGATACACACCATCCACCGGCACTCATCCCCACGCCTACTCCCTGGACATCTACCTCGGTCGATTCGGCGATTAATACTCCGACGCCGACGCCGATGCCGATGCCGATGCCGACGCCGCCCGGTGTCGATGGCTCGGACTCTGTGGCGGGACGCATGCTTGTGGAGGATCTTGTCGATCCTGAATGGGACGCGAGTGCACTGAATATCGCAATCGCACCGCCGGTGTTTGTCGGTGACGAGGAGGTGCAGACGCGTGTTGGATCCGGAAGTGCACGAGGGAGAGCAAGAGGTGCGAGGTGGAAGGAGTGGGAGGCGATGATGGGCGCAGGGTTCATTTGATTGAGGCTGTGGGCGGAGAGATGGTGTATGAGGCGTTGAGAAAGAGAGAGCAATAACAGAAACAAGAAAAATTTGAATGTGCCCATCTGCATGCAGTAGGCTCGAGTCCCGTTCGAACGGAAGACATTGGTTGAAATGCAACAGGACAATGCAAATCATTCGCCTCTGCGATCTACCCATCGCTCTCGAGTTGCGATTGTAACACCGTTCGGCGCCTTAAATACCTGAGGATGCTCGGAGAGAAGGGCTACACGACGAATAATATATCATTGCAATCTTCAGATGGGCCTTTTAACAGAGCGGCCCGTGCAGTTGCATGCATTTGCGAGCTTCACAGGAAAACTGCGGCTCTTGAGCTGCCCTGCTCATGGTTGAATGATAGGATTAACTACACGACCAAGTACTACTCGAATCGAAGATATAAGTACGAAAGGTCGGCCGTCGGCCCGACGAGATCCGGGTCCCAAGATCTAATCGCGGTCATCTTCACCGGCAATCGCATACCATCCGTAACAGATAAAACTGAGGCTGTAATGACGCACAGAAAACTGTCGCTCTTTTCCGTCACGGTCAGCACACACATTATTTTGTTAAAACTGTTTTTATAACTGCTGTTATACTCAACACCAAAGTAGACTTTAAATAGTGAAAACTGCTTTTATACTTCAGAGTGCTCTGCTTGCCTCCAGCACCTGTTCCTTCAGCTTTTCTGCATCTGTATGCCGTCCCAGGTCTCGGTAGGTTGAAGCAAGATTGTCTGCTGCTATAATGGTATGTGGATGCTGGGCTCCAAGCAACCTGGTCCGTTGCTCTAGTACCTGCTCCTCTAGCCTCAGCGCATCTGTGTGCCGCCCCAGGTTTCTGTAGGTCACAGCAAGATTGCCTGCTGCTAGAATGGTATGTGGATGATCTGCTCCAAGCAGCCTGGTCTGTTGGTGTAGCACTTGCTCCTCTAGCTTTTGTGCATCTACGTGCTGTTCCAGGTCGCTGTAGGTCGCAGCAAGATTGGCGATTGCTCGAATGGTATGTGGATGCTCTGCTCCAAGCAGCCTGGTGCGTTGCTCCAGCACCTGTTCATTTAACCTTTGTGCATCTATGTGCCGTCCCAGGGCTCGGTAGGTCAGAGCAAGGTTGCCTGCTGTCTGAATAGTGTCAGGATGCTCTGCTCCAAGCAGCCTTGTCCATTTCTCCAGTACCTGCTCCTCTAGCTTTTGTGCATCTGTGGGCCATCCCAAATCTCGGTAGGTCGAAGCAAGGTCACCTGCTGCTCGAATAGTATGTGGATGCTCTGCTCCAAGAAGCTGTGTCCGTTGCTCCAGCACCGGCTCCGCTAGCTTCTGTGCATCTGTGTACCGTCCTAGGTCTCGGTAAATCAAAGCAAGATTGCCTGCTGTCTGAATAGTGTCAAGATGCTCTGCTCCAAGTAGCCTGGTCTGTTGCTCCAGCACCCGCTCATTTAGCCTTTGTGCATCTGTGTGCCATCCCAGTTCTCGGTAAGTCAGAGCAAGGTTGCCTGCAATCTGAATGGTAACAGGATGGTCTGGTCCAAGAATGTGATTACTCCTGGTCAATGCATACCTTCTGAGAGCTTCAGCCACTCTGTACATTCCTCCTGCTTCCATGATATTCCCAAAGCGATCTTCAAATCCTGTGTCTATCAAGTCCCCATCTTTCCATAACTGGACCAGGTGTAAGAACAATTGTATCTCTTGCATGACCTCTACACTGCATACAGCAGACATCCCCAAAAGAGCAACCACTGACTTCCATTGACCAATTGGATCAATAGCCATGGTTCTTGACCACTGGTGCACAAGCGGATGGATGGACCCTATATTGCTCTGCCATACCATGAGCGAGTAACTGCAAATCTCTGATATCATCTCCCCAAATGCCAAGCTGTTCCACTTGGACTCTGAATTCTTGAATCTCGACAAGAAATCCAAAGCAGGTTGCAATATATTGAGGGAGGGATCCAGTGGCCCATCTCCAGGTGTATATTCAGATGCCTGTTTGAAGATGTCCTCAGTAATCCCTTCAAAGTGAATGAAGGAGCACAGTTGCAAGAACTGAGCTGCAAGTGGTCCAAGCTGCCTAAAGCTCATCTCCCATGTTGTATACACAGTCCACTCATAGTCTCCCTGGGACTGTTGAGGTTTCTTGGCCAGTAGAGAAGCTCTGTTCTCCTGATAAATGGGTATAAATCTGGAAATATCCTGGTTCAAACTAGGCATTTTGGAGATGAATGCCCCTGCTTGTACGATCGCAAGTGGAAAGCAATATAGCTCCTAGAAGAGGATCAAATCGTAGGCTGATAGCGTAATTATTACCTACCTCGACCACTGCCACTGCCTGAGTCTTCTGATTGTCTATGTGTAATCCAGCACATTTGAGAAGAAGTGCTACTGCATCCTCAAGCACCAAATTTGAAATCTCAATGATCTTTTTGTCTGGGCCAGTATGGAACCAGAGCTGTGGGTTCCGAGATGTGATCAAAATGTTTCCATGAGTGCATTTAGGCAGATACACTCCCAGGTCCAGATCCACCTGATCTGCATTGTCAAAGAGAAGCAGCCATTCATCCTGGTTTGCTTTCAGCCAGGTCTGTGCAGCTTCTGCGGTATCTTCTAGACTCTTGGCCAATGATATCTGCTTGTAACCCATTTCAATCGCTTCTGCATTACTTGCATTGATCTTGAACTTGTTGGTAAACCTAAGCATAGGATAAATTGTATTGTTCTAAGAAGTATAAAAATATTCTCAAACCTGGATCCAGAGTCTGAAATGAACTTCAGTGCAATCTGGGTTTTCCCAGCTCCCCCAAGACCATAGAGTAGCACAACTTTCTGTTCCTTGGGCTCTGTTGGCTGGAAGAACCTATCCAACTGCAATAGGATATCTCTCCGACCTTGAAAGAATTTTGAGGGAGGAGGGCAGGTTGTAATGAATTGAATTTTCTCTAGAAAATATCTCAGAATTTGCAGCCATGGAAAGTTTAGATAGTCACCTCTGACAAATCTTGGCTGTATAATAGTCTGCCCAGGAGCTAGTACAACAACACTGTCTGAAGTTTGACTCTGAGCAACACTCTGTAGACGTTGAGTGACCATGTGGTCAATCCTGCCCCATCTTAGCACAGCTTCTTGAAAGCTGTGGATGAGCACCAGATTTCCAAACTGTGCATCAAGGTGATTGAATAGTGCTTGAACCTTTTCCAGGGCATTGTGTGTGTGATTTAAGATTGCACGGATTGGGTTTGTGAGGTGGATCCACATTTCTTGGATCACATCGATAATGCGTCCAGCTAAAGCATCTTCGATCTGGGATCGTGGGTGCTCAGAGTTGAAAGTGTCTTCAAACCAGCTAAGACATTGATGAATATAAGGAATTATGTTCCAGGTCTGACACACCTCATGCCTGTGGTTGTATAAGCTGCCAACAATGGTGGACCACCACTTTGTGGAATCTGACCACCAGGGGTCTCATTCAAGACTAGTTCGGCACTGCGGACCCCCAAGAACTGGAGGTGTTGGACACACATATAAATTAGTAGCAGCTGTGTACATACCTTGATCTGCTCTTGCAAGTCTGTAATGCTTCTCCCATGCAGAGCAATTGCACTAGTAATATGACTTGGAAGGTTAAATTCCTTTCCGAGTCTCCAACTGGTTCGTTTCTTTTTGAGCTCTTCGATCCTCCCTGAGATCCCATTGAGAAGTCTATAAAGTCACATCTTGCCAATCTCAGAGCACAGAAGACATACTGTTGGAAATCCAGACATTTCTCCTGCAATTGTGCTGTACTTGCAACTCCAGGTTGTTCTTGAATTACATGTTGAAGCATCTCAAGTGTTCTGACCATCTTTTCGCAGAGATCCTTGAGAGCTTCTTGATTTTTCTGCAGCTTCTGGATTTTTTTCTCTCAGAAGCATCCAGAGAATATTAATAATCATACCGCAACATCCTCCAGGAGCAGAACCAGACTTTCAAAGACAGCCTTTGCAGCTGGAGGAGTGGAACCAGTTGCCTCGACACCTTGTCGTGCCACATGGAGCAGGCCGTCAAGCCACGGTGTCACTGTGTCTGCAGCGGCGCCCGAGGCACTATTGGAAGGTGAACCTGACGGAGTCAGAGAAGACCCGCGGTTGGGCATGAGCCTCTTCATCCACCCACTCCGAGTTGCAGCACTGGCAGCAGTAGAGGGCTGGGGATGGTGCGGCGTGGTCATGGTGAGAAGAGAAGCAGCAGTGAGCAGCAATCTGTCACCGGTGTGAACAGCCGTATCAATTTTGGCCAGATATCTGTGCCAATCTCGGACATTGCATGCCGTCACATGGCTTCCCATTTCTATACTGGTAGACAGCCGACGGATTTAATCATCAAGTCATTCGTGCCGTCTCTTCCCGTAACAAACACAAAACGGAAGAGCCTGAGCAAAAGTTGTTGGGTGAGAGGGCAATGGCGGTTACTGGAGTGCGAACATCAAATTCCAGGATGCTCTTCGCCTCCGCAGCGACGTCCCAGATCGCGACTCCACTGTCCATGCCGCCCGACACAAGTACTGTAGTGTTCCGTCCTCTGAAGAGCTCAGGTACGAAACCCCATTTGTGACAGTCTCATCAGCTGTGAGTAGCCACAGGATTAACACTTGAAGGTTCGGATTCAAGTTGGCACTCCGGCAATAGGTTTTCCTCACTGGCAGGATTTGCATGATACATCGCGACTCGAGTATAATAAATCTACCCAGGCTACAGCAGCGGAACTATTGTCGTATTCAAGTAAAGTAGATCTCATTTTTGATTTGTAAGCTAAGCTGGCGCTCTCCATATTTCATCAGTCCTCAATCCTCACGGATAATCCCCCGCCCCGCCCAAGAAGAACGCCCTGATCTCTTCCACACCCATCTCCGCCGTCTGTGCCACGACAACATCACAGCTCTCGCGATGGTACGACTCGGAGTGCGCCGCGAGGGCGTCGAGGGGCGCGTCTAGCGGAAGGGCGTACAGGAATCTGGGGTCAAGTTAGCAGAGAATCGGCGAAATATAGAAGAGGAAGGAAAGAAGCAACAACAACAACATACCCGGTGATATCACACTCGTTGCATACCAGCTTGTCCCGCCGAGTTGAAGGACGCCAGAGAATTTCGTTAAGTTGGAGACGGCTGAGACGCGGTGGGGAGGGAATGTGCGTGTTTGCATCTGTGGTTCCGAGTTCTCAGCTGCGGGGGAAGGCTACCTCAAAGTAAAAACGAGACTCACCTGGGACATGTTGGGGTCGTTTCTTGTTCCCCACATCAGCACGCTCGGGGAGGGGGTCGACCCAGGATTGTTGGGGAACGAGGCGTACGGGAAGTTGCCATTCAGTTGCCGGCGGAAGCTCGGACGAGTCGAACTGCGGTTCGTCGTGCACAAGCCAGCGAAGGTAGTAGTTCTGCAACGACAAGACGGTTTCTTCCCAGTCGGCGTCCGAAACCCCAACGACGCTTGTGTTTGTGTTTTGGAGCCCTTGTGCGGCGGCGTATTGCAGTTGCCGTAGAATGCGGGCCCAAGATTCTTGCGATAACTGCGCATTTCGGTATTTTGTAAACGACAAAAGACTGCAGAGAGAGAGAGAGAGAGAACACGCACCTGCCGCCCGCCGCCTTCATGCAACACCAAACGAACGAGATGGCTCGTTTCGAAATCCGCATTGAGGATCCGGAAACGGGAAGATTTGACAGAGGAGGACTCGGGGTGCATGTTGGGAGGCCGACGAAGCTCCTCCAGCGCAGCGGCTTGGAGACGGTTGTCGCTTTCGAGTGTCGATGTCCGAGTGCGAAGATGAACTAGCTTCTCGTTCTTCTCGTGCAGCCAGCCTTGGATCTCCTGCACCGTCCGAGTCGTCTCGCGGTTAACGAACTCGAGTCTGGAGATCTCCGCTCGTAGAGCATCGACGGTCCCTTCGGACACCTGCAGTGCTGTATCCTTCGCCCGTTCCACTCTGCGCAGCTCGTCCATCTCCCTCTGAGCCACCACGTTCACCGTCCGAGTCGTCTCGCCGTTAAGCGCCTCGAGTCTGGAGATCTGCGCTCGTAGAGCATCGACGGTCCCTTGGGACACCTGCAGTGCTGTATCCTTCGCCCGTTCCATCCTGCGCAGCTCGTCCATCTCCCTCTGAGCCACCACTCTCGCACTCGCCAGCGTCTCAAGCTGGGCCTGCGCGTTTACGAGATCCGCGTCTCTAGTCGCCACCGACTGTTTCAGCGCCGCGACCTCGGCCTTCAAGTCCTTTTCGTCCGCCAACAGATCGTCCGTCAACTCGTTCGCAGCGTCAAGCGCCGTACGGAGGCGTCGGATTTCGTCGGTGTTGCTCTGGTCCAGCCGAGTCTGCTGCTCAATCGTCTGCGCACGATATGTCTCCGCCTCCGTTTGCACCACGCCCAACTGACCCTCCAAACGTTTACGCTCGTTCTCCAGCGTCTCCAGCGCTCCGCGGAGGATTTGAAACGTCGCCTTCAATGTGTCGAGCCCGTCCTCTGCGCTGTCGGGGAGCACCACCGGCTGCGGGAATGGCAATTCGCGGCAGATGGAATCAATTTCGGCGAGCTGGGATTTGGTGGTGTCGTGCGCTGCCCTGAGAGTGTCGTGCGTGACTTTCAGCTCCGCCAGCTCGTCCTCCATTGGCGCGAGGACTTCGATGCGGCCGAGGAGGGCCTCGATGAGATCGGGGGATACCTCTAACTCGTCTTGGGCTTGGAGTTGGTGGTGTTGCTCTGCGACTTGAGCTCTGAGGGCGTCGAGCTGAGCTTGCACGGCTTGTCCCGCTGCCGTCGCTATATAGCACATCAGTACATGTCCCATGCGTAAATGGAAAAAAAGACACTCACCAGCATCTCTCTCCCGCACCAACTGCGCCTGATTCTCCGCCTGACCCTCCAAACGTTTACGCTCGTTCTCCAGCGTCTCCAGCGCTCCGCGGAGGATATGAAACGTCGCCTTCAACGTGTCGAGCCCCTCGTCTGCAACCGTCTCCGGGAGAACCAACCGGAGTGGGAATGGGAATTCGCGGCAGATGGAATCGACTTCGGCAAGCTGGGATTTGGTGGTGTCGTGCGCTGCCCTGAGAGTGTCGTGCGTGACTTTCAGCTCCGCCAGTTCGTCCTCCATTGGCGCGAGGACTTCGATGCGGCCGAGGAGATCCTCGATGAGATCGGGGGATACCTCGGACACGGCTGGCTCGACTTGGGCTTGGACTTGGTGGTGTTGCTGCGCGACTTGAGCTCTGAGGGCGTCGAGCTGGGCTTGCACGGTTTGTCCCGCTGCGGTAGCTATAGCACTATTGATACAGGTTCCAGGTGTAAATGGAAAGAAGAGACTCACCTGCATCTCTCTCCTGCACCAACTGCGCCTGTAACTGCGCCTTCTCCTCCTTGAGCTTCACATTATCCCGCCGGAGACCTTGGTACTCGATGTCCTCCGACGGGATTCTGGTTCTCGCAGGCGAAACATCGTCGACGGCAACCTCCTGGGAATCGACCTCCATGGGATCTTCGGCCGGCGCGGCGTCGCCAGGCATCGTCGAAGTGGATTGTGCAATTGCCGGGGCTTGTACACGCGCTTCGACCTCCAACCGCCCGACATGGGCCTGTAACCTCGCGTTCTCCTCCTGTAGCGCCGTCATCTGCTCCCGGAGCCGTCGAATTTCCACCTCGTTGCGCTTCTTCGTCGATGGCAAGATGTCTGCGGTTGCTGCTGCTACTGCGGAAGGGTTTCGTCGCTTGGGTGGAGGCGGCTGGGGTTTCTCCGCACCGGTCGATGAAGTCGACGTTGCTCTGGATGGCTGGCGCTGAGGAACAGCCGTCGACGATGGATGAGGTTGACTCGGACCTGGGATTGGGCCGGTGTGCTGGGTCTGCGTCGGACTATAGCTCGTATCACCCCCGTTGGCAGCAGCCATCGTCCGCGTCGCGAACAAATAGTTCTTCACAACGGTGGAGTCGGCATATGGGCCCGAGCCAGAGTCCTGCTGTCAAGACCACACATTCAATATCCGTCGTCATGAACAAAAAGATGGCACACGCACTCGAGACTGCAATCTCCGCACAGGCGCTGTCGCTATCGGCGGGATGTCCATGACGCCAAAGAGCGGGGGAAGCACCTCGGGGGCGGATCGTTGGCGTTTTGCGGTTGGCGTGGAGGCTGACACGTCGACTGGGGAGCCTCGTTTGAGTCCTGTGCCGGACCCGGTGGATGGGCCGGGCTCGGACATCCTGGGTCGAATTGGAGGTAAATGAGAAGGTAAAGTTGGCGAATGGCACTTGGGAAAGCTTGATTATCTGTGGATTAACGCCTATATGAGCGAAAGAGACCTCCAGGAGCGTTTTTTCACGCCCAGAAGATTTTTTCATGCGTACATTTCGTAGTCGCGACTGGCGGTGGAATGCTTCGGATCTCGCGGGGAGAGTTGTTTAGGAGTCTGGTAGAAGAGGAAGCCACCCGGTTTCGAAGAGTTTGACGCGTTTTTCAGGATTCTAGCGCCGAAACATGAAGGTGCGTGAGAGAGCTTCCGTGCGTCACGCCATAGTAGTGACAGGTCATGATGTGATACGGCGCTGGAAAATAACATGCGTAAATAATCGGATTTGGAATTGCGCTGAGGCCAGGGACTGAATTCCGTGTAAGTTTCTCCCACTGTACATCGTCCGAATACTTGGTCAGCTCTGCTCAGAAAAAAAAAATGGACAAAATGGCGGCTCTCAGGCTTCGCGCTTCTGCGCATATCCAGAAAAAGAGCCCAAAGCATGCTCGGCATCGTCATCCCTTTGCTGCTTTCCACGAAAATAATCTCCTCCCGCTGCTCACCACGCCCAAGCCCATTCCTATGCTCTTTGCCGAGCTGGCACTTCTTGCCGCCGCCGCCGCCGCCGCAATATCGATATTCTCCTTCTCCTTCGAAGCGGGTTTTAATATCTGTGTTTTGAATCCCATCAGTCTCAACCAGCTCACAAAACCGACACATGCGCACCTTGAACGAACAAACCATGTCCTCATCCACACTCATCATCGCCGCCGCATTATCAAACTCGCCGCAGTAATTTGGCGCCGAGAAGAGCGTCACCAGCCGTCTGGACGCGAAGAACTCGAACCCGTCTTCGACGACTTGGTGCGCGCGACAGATGAGATCTAGGTCGTGCGTTTTGATGAAGCGGGCGACGACGTCGGCGCCAAAGGCGTATCCCGCCCCGCGGTCGTTTTCTTCCCAGCCGGAGAGCGAGGGGGTCGGGTCGGACCAGAGGAGGTCGGAAAGAAGGCCTGTTTGGGTGGGTCAGTCGGAACGGACAAGGGGAAAGAGGAACAGGAAAGTGCGGGGACTCACCGCCTTCCGGCACCTCCGTCGGCCGCGGTATACTCCTTATCTGGTCGAAAGAGTGCAACTCCGGACTGATTCCACCATGCATCGTGAGTATCCGGTCCCCAATGATCGCAGCCACAGGTAAACAGTTGAAGCAGTCGCCAAACATCTTCCATAGTTTTATGTTGTATCTCCGTTTGCCTATAGTTCCTAGAGTTCAGCCACAGAAACACACAAGACACGGACCCGAAGACCCACATTCATCGTAGAACCCATAAATCCGATTCACCCCCGCGCTCTCATGGTTCCCTCTCAACAGGAAGAAGTTCTCTGGATACCGAATTTTGTATGCGAGCAACAAACAGATCGTCTCGAGCGACTGCTTGCCGCGGTCGACGTAGTCCCCCAGGAACAGATAGTTGGATTCGGGCGGGAAGCCACCGTATTCGAAGAGACGGAGGAGGTCGGAGTATTGCCCGTGGATGTCGCCTGTCTTTGGGCTTAGCGGCACGACTCGGACTAACGAGGGGGAAAGCGACGGAAGCGCAGCGCACCACAGACATGTATCGGCGGCTCCAGCTCGAGCAGCATCGGCTGGCTCATGAATATCTCCCGCGAACGCGTGCAGAGGTACTGAATCTCGTATTCCTGCAGTTTCACGCTCTTCCCGGGTCGGTTTCCGCGCACTTCGAGGAGCCGCTCGATGACCGAGTCCAGGTCGATTTCGATTTGGTTGGAGTTGCCCATGGGGTGCGTGTGTCGTGGGCTGGAATGAAGAGGCGAGGTGACGGACGAGGGTGACGCAAGCGTTTTTTTTAGGGGCACTGGGTGTTGGCGGAAAGGGGGGGAAGACGTTCTTCCGTGTCACTGTGGACGTTGGGTGCAAGATAGACGCCGCGGTCACGGCAGTTAAGGGACGCGTGTCGGTATCGCGGTTATGACTCGATTTATAACCATCAAAAGGCGCTAGCGCGTCCGCGATTGCTTGGATGACGAGTTGCCGCCTTGCTGTGATCTGCAGATTACTATCTCGAGCTCCACGATGGTGTCGGAGGTGGATGGAGGTGGGGCAGGGGAAACCGCGTGTTGCCCCAAGGCAGTAAATAGTTTTATCTATCGGATGAGTCTAAGACGGGGATTGCATCGCCTCGATGAGAAATCCACATACCGCGTAATACGGCGCGCACGTCAAAGAACCTGATATACAGCTTTTTGAAGGCCTCGAGGGACAGATAATCTTCTTCCTAAGGGGGATTGTTCCGCTCTCGAGGACTTGATAGGTAACCGGTGCGTGCTGGTACCACGCTAACTTAGTACTGCAGCTGCCAGCGGAGTCAATCCGTGGTTATTGCGGAAATGAATTCGATCGAAGGACACGCGGGTGGATGGGATTGGGAGCCGTGAATGAGTCGGTTGTGCCGGCGGGGCAAAAGCGGGGTGGCGGTTGGAAGCAAAGGTCCGAAAGCCGAGCAGCTAACGTCACTGATCCCGAGCCGCATTCGCACTCCGACATCAGTTCATCAGCGGGCTTTAAATTAGAAACTTTCGAGATTCGGAGCGGAGGAGTGGGCATTGGTACGTAGGCTGCAAAGCCAACTCATAGAAAATAAGCACAAATGAATATGCTATTCCACAATCAAAATGAAGCAATTCGAATACGCCTACATCGCTCCAGCCCGCTTCGAACGGGCAGCCACTTTCTCATATAGCTAACAAAGATTGTGAGAGAAGAATTAAATGTGAAGTGGGCGGACCGAGGCCGCTTGGAGCTTACTCAGTGTGATTGGGCCTTCAACAACTCACAACATCAAAAAACAATTTTCGAGAATCAAAAGATAGCCGAAGTCCTCAAATCGCTCCGGCCCGCTTCGAACAGGCAGCCATTTTCTCATACTGCCAGCATGCTGAATGTAAGATGCGCACGGACTGAGGCCGCCTGGAGCTTCCTAAGTCTGATTGGGCCTTCAACAACTCACAACATCAAAAACAATTCGAGAATCAAAATACAGCGAAGTCCTCGAATCGCTCCACCCCGCTTCGAACGGGCAGCCACTTTCTCGTATGGCTAGTAGACAAGATGGAATGTGAGATGGAAGGGGCCGAGACCGCCTGGAGCTTGCTCAGTCTGAGTGGGCCTCTAACAACTCATGATTTTAGAGGGAGGAAAAGAAAGGACAATTTGCGGATAAGCACACTTCAATACGATGTCGTGCTTAGAGCTCAGAAGCCCGCGTCAAATCCTTCAACTCAATGTCGATTCCCGATGTCTGCACCTGCCCAATCTCCCAAGAAAATGCAGCTGGCAGCTGCTTTATCCTCTTGGACGGATTCGCCGACCTCATTCCCGTCTAGCCTTCGGGTCTGGCTGCGAAAACGAGGCTCCTGCGGCTCTTTTTCAGGCACCTGAGCTGTTTGTCCACTGGTGATTGAACATACGTCTGCTGTGCCATGCTGGTTGTGCGTCGCCGTGAATCTTGCGCATCGTCATCGTTGTTGATCGTTCCTGGACTGTTCAAGTCTGCGCACAAAGGTCCCAGTGTAATTAGTTGCCACAGGTGTCGCCAGAGTCAATTCAATTCAATTCAATATTCATAGCCAGCGAGGCTCATTATTGAAATCCTAGCGAGGTACATTCGCGCCGTCGCCCAGGCTGTCGCTCAACACATTTTGTCAGTCGGGATGAAGTTAAACTTGTAGGCCGTATGTCTTGACGAGAAACCAGATCTTTGTTAGATTGCCAGCTGGATAGTACTTAGCAGGAGGGAAACAGAGGTGTCACAGCCTGTGACACTCGGCGGCATTTCTCCCACGTCAAGGCGCGCACCCACGCGGCCTCATTCGCCCGCCCACAGCAGAGAGAGCGCTTCCTGGAAACCGGCGTTCCGGAGCGGGACCGTGCCGTGTAATTCCTTCCTTCCTTCGCTACGACCCTGTTACGAATATGGCACTGGAACGCTGGCTGCGACAGTTCCGTCAATCTCGCGACGGCTCGGGACGCTGAATCTGATGCTCGCACGCATCATAGACTCGGACCTGGGCATCACAGCCCGTGCCTTGTCTTTTGCTTTCTCCTCCCACTCTCATCTTCACTGCGCACCAACGAATCCCGGAGAATGGGACTCCGTTCGCCCTTCCGCTCTCTACTCCTGTCCCTCCTTCCCCTTCTCCTCCCAGCTGCTCGCGGCGAAGTTACCATCTATACCCCCCGGTAACCAGGCCGTCTTCGCCACCAGCGCTGCACCCGCATCGGAATACACCGGCGTCCAAGCGTTTAACCCGACGACCTTGATACCCCCGCCCGTCCCCACACCCGCGATCCCCACCAACATCCCGGTTACGCTACAGAAGAGCGGCACGCAAGGATTGTCCATCGCGCAGGATGGCGCATTCATGGGCTTCTCAGTCGAAATGTCAGTGACGAATCAAGTCAGTGAGTGGCCAGCCTTGCTTCGTGAAACTGAGTTGACGTTTCTCCGCAGTGGGCAAGAACTCGACCCTTCTCCAAGTGGCCTTCCTGAACCTCATGGCCAGCCTCGTCCAACGCGCCGGCTCTGTGCGCATCCGTCTCGGCGGAAACAGTCAGGAAACGGCCAAGCTCGTCGACTCGTTACAGGATGGGCGCATCCTCGCAAAGAACCTCACAGGCGTCTTCGGACCCACGAGCACTCCACCTCTCGACTACACCCGCGACCTCATGTATACCCTGGGCAACATCTCCGCCCTCCTCAATATCGACTGGATCGTCGGCATCCCGTGGTTCGTCACCAATCCGTTCGACCTGAGCATCATCCCGCTCGCCCAAAGCGTGCTCGGGGACCACCTCCTCGGCTTCCAAGCCGGGAACGAGCCCGACATGTACGTCCAGCATGGCCATCGGGTTCCCCCGGAGTACCCGCAATACACGCCATACGACTACGGTGGGGAGATGAGCGACTTCCTCACCCAGCTCGCGGCGAGTGGGTTCGACCCGAATGGTACCTCGAAGGATCTGCTCGTCGCTCCGAACATCGCCTGGGCTGCCTGGAGCCCTCAGGACGTCTGGGATTCAGGCTTCGTCGACAAGTTTGACGAGAACCTCAAGTTCCTGTCTGTGGAGAAGTATCCCGTGGTGCGTCCCATCACCCTCTCTTCATGACCATCTCTGACAAGCGACAAAAGAGCAACTGCGGCGCGATGATCCACGATAATGAAGTCATCCTCGACCCTCAAACCGTCTTCCCCGACTTTCTCCAGCACGACACGCACATTACCAGCCTCATCTCGCAATACGTCAGCAGCACGGCCTACGCACAGACGAAGAACAAGCCCTTCATCATGACGGAGACCAACCAGGCTGCGTGTGGCGGCATCGTCGGGGTGTCGGATGTTTTCGGTGCAGCGTTATGGTCGCTCGACTACGCGCTCCAGCTCGCCCACTCGAATTTCTCCAGCGCGTTCTTCCATACTGGTGGAGAGCACGTTTTCTACAATGTACGCAAACAATCTCTTTCGCCTGCGCTTTCGCTTTTCCGCTTACCCCGTTTCGCAGCCCTTCACCGCACCACCCACAAATCAGTCCACTTTCAGGAAATGGACGGTGGGGCCTATATACTACGCCGCCCTCGCCATGGCCGAAACCATCGGCCGCTCCAACCAGTCGCAGGTGCTGGACCTCACCCCGAGTCTCCAGAACATCAGCGCATTCACCCCCGTGTACGGGATCTACCAAGACGGCGCACCCGTCCGCGTCGCGGCCTTCAACTACGTCGACGACCCCAGCGGCGCCTCGGACGTGACCTTCAGCCTCTCCGTCTCGGACACGGGGACACCCGCGCAGGTCAAGGTCAAGTACCTCGCCGCGAAGAGTGTCAGCCAGAAGGGCGGGTACACGTGGGCGAACCAAACCCTCGGCGGGGTGTTCGAGAGCGACGGGCGGCTGGTCGGGGACGAGGATATCCAGACGGTGCAGTGCGTCGATGCGGTGTGTGCGGTCAAGGTGCCGGCGCCGGGCTTTGCGTTGGTGTATTTGACGGACGAGGTGTTTTCGGAGGCGGCTAGTGCTGCGGATGGGAGTGGGGCGACGGTGACGTTCCCGACGACGGCCAAGACGCAGACGCATAACACTGGTGTGTTTTTCTTCTTATTCTCCAGCGCTTGCGTTTGAGGCTAATGGCATGTTGCAGCTACCGTCGACCCGCTGGTCCTCGCTACCTCGAACGGACACGACGGCAGCATCGATGGTATGGGCAGCACGAGCCGGGGGAAGAAGTCGAATGGTGCCAGTAGGACGACTACAAGCGCTGGTGCGGCGGCTGTCCTTGCGGGCTTGGTGTTTGGCGCGGGGATGATGTGGAGGTAGTCTCCTGTTTGTGTTTCTGCTACGTATTTAGTCGAATGGATGGATATTATCCGGATGGCTGAGACATACCCGCATAGCATGGTGTAAGCCCGCCCGCGTACTTACATCACTGCATCACAGTTGTCACATCACTTCTTTTCTTTCCTGTACTACGTACACCGCTGAATCACCCCCCGCACAAGGGTCTTAAAGTTCTCTTGGGACCCTCTCTTCCTGCCTCTTAGTGTTTCTGGGCAAAGGTACGCCCAGCTTCCACTTTTTGAACTTTATTTTTTGGCTTGTGCAACCCTCCAACTCGACAACGAGCCTCGCTGTCGACAACCCCGCGCTTCCCTGCCAACCCCGCGCTTCCCTGCCAACCCCGCGCTTCCCTGCCAACCCCGCGCTTCTCTGTCAACTCGCCAAGCGCTCCCACGCTCCGTCGTAGCCGTCCCGGGCGACAACTGCATTCAATCCATCTCGCTGGGCATCACAGCGTCTCCACACCCTCGGAACGCTTCCTCCCACGTCCCCATTTACTCGCCCCCGCCCAGCCAGGCGTAGCGAGCATAGTCGTGCGACGAACCAGCCCGTTCACGCCGACTTGACATCTCCACCGCGAACGACGTCCTGCCAGACCTCTCCCCTCGCAACCACACTCCCCCATCTGTCCCCCAAGGCCTCCTGCAAACGCAGAGCCATGAACCCGCCATCCCCGAAGCCCTCACCCAGTTCGGCCGAAGGACATTCCGAGTCCGCCCGAGCCGACGCACGTTCCTTCCCAATCGGGAAGGTCGTACGATTCACGGATTCCCCAAAAGTTTTGGGTCCGTCTGCCAGATTTTCCCACCCTTCTTGTTCCCCACGTCTCGATAATTCCCTTAATTCCTCTATCCTTCCGTCGCATAATACTTCCTTGTCTCGTACGCTGCCTCAATTGGCCTTGTCCCGCACCACCCATACCCCTCCCAGTAGAATGCCTTCCACCAAAGCCACCGTCACAAACGACAACCCGAAATTCCCTCCCAAGCTCACCGAGGGCAAGGTTACCGTGGAAATTCTCCGCGACTTCTCCGAGGCGGTGGAAGGATACGTCAAACGGCAGAAGATCCCGCCTGAGTCCGTTGTCGAGGAGATCTGGGACTCCTTCAAGTCCGTAAAGCTCCGCACATGGCTCCGTCCCCGCAAGGACGACTTCATTGCCCTCCCTTTTGCTGCCTTCATCACCAAAATACGCGAGAAACTCCTCGGCGCGGACTGGGCTGCCGTCCACGCGCGGAAGGTGCGCGCCCGTCAGCAGGGTGCCACCGAATCCTTCGACGACTTTTCCACCGCCGTCCGCGAGCTCAACGACCTTCTCCTCGACAGCCCACATCATCTCGACGACGACACGCTCCGCACCCAACTCATTGCACAATCCCTCGAGGAGCTCTCCACCCTGTACAACAAGGATGAGGACAAACTCAACGAGATCGAGGACTTCGATGACTGGGTCGACGCCGTCATCGAGATCGACGCCGAGCGCATCGCGGCCAACAATCGCACAGAGGCCACGCTCCGCCGCATCCTAGCTGAGCAAGCTGCTGCCACCGCTGCCAAGCGTCCCGCGTCCAACCTCCCTCCCTCCGACCGCGACTCCAAGCGCGCGCGCAAGGAGAACATCCCTTCCGCCGTGATCCCTCCTTCCGCTCGCCTCCCTCCTCTGGATCCCTCCGAGCGTCTCCTTCTGGAGAACAACTCGGGTTGCACGAAGTGCCGCCGCGTTTTCGTGACCCACACCCACCGCGACTGCCCAAACAATTTCCCCGACGCCGCAACCTACCGCACCCTCACCCAGAAGGACGTTGACGACGCCCGCTCCCGCTCCTCGTCCAAGCCCCCAGTGAAGACCGAGTCGCGGACCCCACGCGCTCCCAAAGCTGTCAACGCTGTCCTCCGCAACATCACCGACATGGACTCGGACTCAGAGTCTTGGTCGGACGGTGATCGTGAAGTGTCCCCATCGTTCTCGGACATTGGAACTCGGGTACGCACCCCTTCCTCCCCTTCCTCCCGCCACTTTTTCTGGACCTTCCTTCTGGAAGGCCCTCTCACCAACCTCCCCTTGCCTGTAAACGCACTTATTGACAATGGTTCTGATCTAGTCTTGATCAATGAAGACCTGGTCGATCGTGCAGGACTCCGTCGCCGCCGCCTTCATCATCCAATTGAATTCAACGTCGCTACCTCTTCCTCTTCTCCTTCTTCTCTTATCCACGACTACGTAAAGTTACGCCCAATTTCTACCGACCATGTCTGGTCTTCCCGAGCGATACGAGCATATGTTGTACCAAACCTTTCCGTGCCTGTTATTCTCGGTATCCCCTTCCTCGCAAAGAACCACATAGTCATAGACCACATGAAGCGGATAGTAATGTGTGCGAATGATAACTATGATCTATTGAACCCGCCTCCAATTGTGCCCAAACCCCCACCACGTCTCAAACTGCGTGAACGGATGAAGCAAGTTATGAGCCAGCGGAAGCTGCTCGCTAATGAACTGCGCTCAGTATGTGAAGCACGCCGTACAAAAATGGAATCAGCTGGTCTCTTTGAAGAGGTCAAACCAGTTGATCTCGTCGCAGCGGTGCAACAACGGATCCAGACTCTCGCCGAGTGGGAACGTTTAAAGCTGCGGGGTGAATCGATTAAGAACGAGTTCCGCCCCATCTTCGACCCAATACCCAACGCGAACCAACTCCCTACAGACGTGTACTGCGAGATCTCCGTGAAGGATGCACACCAAACGCTGAAACGTCGCAGCTACCAAACTCCCCGCAAGTACCGTGAGGCTTGGAGTGTGCTAATTCAAAAACACTTGGATGCTGGCCGGATCCGACCCTCAAACTCTTCCTTTGCTTCTCCCGCAATGCTCATTGCAAAGGCAGACAAAACTGTCTTGCCAAGATGGGTAAATGACTTCCGCGACCTTAACTCAAACACGGTCCCTGATGTTTTCCCACTGCCGAGAGTAGACGACATACTCGCGGATTGTGCAAAGGGAAAAATCTGGTCAAAAATTGACTTCACCGATTCCTTCTTCCAAACTCGGATGCACCCCGACTCAATAAAATACACGGCTGTGTCAACACCACTGGGTCTCTATGAATGGCTAGTAATGCCACAAGGTCTCCGCAACGCTCCATCCATACAGCAGCGCCGGGTGACTGCCGCTCTCCGTGAATACATAGGCAAATTCTGCCATGTCTACCTCGACGATGTCATTATTTGGTCTCAAACCGAAGAGGAACATGCTGAACATATACGTCTGATCTTTGCTGCGCTTCAGAAAGCCAGCCTATACTGCAACGAAAAAAAGACACAACTCTTCTGCTACGTTATTGACTTCCTCGGCCATCGTATCTCCCAACGTGGCATCGAGCCTGACGGCGCTAAAGTTGAAAGAATCCTCAACTGGCCGAAGCCCAAATCTGCAACCAATGTCCGAGCGTTCCTAGGACTAGTACGCTTTGTGGCTCAATTCTTGCCGGGACTAGCTCGGTACACAGAAGCTCTATCTCCGTTGACCACCAAGGCAGCAGATGCTGAGTGGCCGGGTTGGCAAGACGCGCACCAAGCAGCGTTCGATGCTATCAAGCAGCTTGTCATCAGTGCGGATTGCCTGACCACAATCGACCATGACAACATGGGAGATAACAAAATCTTCGTTACAACCGACGCCAGTGACACCCGCTCGGGCGGTATCCTTTCTTATGGACCGTCTTGGGAAACCGCGCGACCAGTGGCATTTGACTCTATGACTTTCAAGGGCGCGGAGCTCAACTACCCAGTTCACGAAAAGGAACTTCTTGCGATCATCCGTGCCTGCCAGAAATGGCGTACAGACTTGATAGGTTCACCAATCCATGTTTATACAGACCACCGAACATTGGAAAACTTCAACACCCAGCGTGATCTGTCCCGCAGACAGGCTCGATGGATGGAGTTCCTCTCTCAGTTCGACCTGAAAATAATCTACATACCAGGCCCGGAGAACGAGGCTGCGGATGCACTCTCTAGGACTGAATTTGACGAGACCCTCGAGAAGACCCACTTTGACGAGGAAGGTGTTGCACTGGCAGCCGCCGTCATACCACCTCAACTCTACGCAACAAAATGCATCTCACACAACCGCATTCATAAGCATCACACCAGGATCGTGGGTGCCATCCTGAAGATCACCACGGATGATGACCTCCTGGAACGCATCAGGACTGGATATGAACATGATAAATGGACGGCAAAACTGGACTCCTTGAAAGACTCTCTACCCGGACTCAGGGAGGAGAACGGCCTTTGGTTCATCAAGGACCGGCTAGTAATCCCACGTGCAAACAATCTGCGAGAGACTCTATTCCAACTGGCTCATGACGCACTGGGACACTTTGGGTTCGATAAGAGCTACGAGTCTCTTCGGAACGCTTATTACTGGCCAAACATGCGCAAAGACCTAGAATCGGGTTATATTCCATCATGTGCCGATTGTCAACGGAACAAGTCTTCCACTAAACGCAAGGCTGGTCCACTCCATCCCCTGCCTATCCCAGACAAGCGTGGTGACTCCGTGGCAATTGATTTTATTGGTCCGCTACCGGAAGACTCGGGATTCAACTGCATTGCAACACTAACAGACCGTTTGGGCTCTGACCTGCAATTTGCACCAACTCGTACTGATATCAGTGCCGAAGACTTTGCTCTTATCTTCTTTGACAAGTGGTATTGCGAAAACGGACTACCTCTCGAGATTATCTCAGACCGTGATAAACTTTTCATGTCCAAATTCTGGGCGGCACTCCACAAGCTCACAGGAGTCAAGCTCAAGATGTCCACCGCCTACCATCCCCAAACGGATGGTGCAAGCGAACGCACAAACAAAACCCTCATTCAATGCTTGCGCTTCCATGTCTCTCAGACCCAACATGGCTGGGTTCGCGCCTTACCACGCATACGTTTCACAATGATGAATACCGTGAATGCATCCACCGGATACACAGGCTTCCAGCTCCACACGGGCCGCTCACCAAGGCTTGTACCTCCCTTTGGCTCAGTAGAGCGCCCGGACGACTCAGCAGATGCATTCGACGCTGAGGCCTTCATGGAGCAGCTGAACGAGGACATGGAAGATGCAAAGGACAACCTCATCGCGGCCAAGGCCTCCCAAGCAGAACAGGCTAACAAAACACGCAGACCAACTCCTGACTTCAAAGTTGGAGACCGTGTAGTCCTGGACACCAAGAAACGCCGAAGGCATTACCTGGACTCAGGATCGGGACGTGTGGCCAAATTCATGGTCCGAAACGATGGTCCTTATAAAATCGTCGCGGTACACAAGGAATGCTCGACGGTCACGCTAGACCTTAGAAACCAACCTCGCATCTACCCCGTGTTTCACACATCAGAGGTCGAACTCTTCCATGAGAATGACCCCACCCTCTTCCCAGACCGAGAACTGGATCGCCCCGGACCTACTGTAGATGCGGAATCGGGGCAAGAAGAATACCTCATCGAACGTATTGTCGACGAACGCACAAGACGCAACAAGACGCAGTACTTGGTGCATTGGGCTGGCTGGGGGAAGGAGGATAGGACTTGGGAAGATGAAGATAAGCTGAAGAACACCGACCACCTGGCTGCTTGGAAATCAGGATTGACGCAATCGCGCATCATCGACAGACGGGACGAAAATACTTACAACTTGGACGATCTCAGCCAACTGACACCACTGCCGCCAACCGAACGCCAGTCGCAACAGACCACCGAAGGATCGATGGAAAGGGGAGCCACGTCTGCCGTGTAAACCCGTCTCGAGTTCTTGACGGTATGCGAATACACCCGCAGTTGGCTTGCTGGAGGGTACTCATTTTTCTGAGAAGGGGAGGGTGTAAGCCCGCCCGCGTACTTACATCACTGCATCACAGTTGTCACATCACTTCTTTTCTTTCCTGTACTACGTACACCGCTGAATCACCCCCGCACAAGGGTCTTAAAGTTCTCTTGGGACCCTCTCTTCCTGCCTCTTAGTGTTTCTGGGCAAAGGTACGCCCAGCTTCCACATGGAATGTGAGTGCAAGCATTGTCGACGGTACGTATGCCTTTCACTGCCCGTTCCTTTTCGAGTCCAAGAACCCAAGGCTCACTTGCAACCGCCAGTCCAGATATGCACCCTCGGGAGGGGGGCTTGAAGGTTGGGGAGCCGCAGTGCCGTCCACTGGCGCATCCGGATGGGCGGCGCCGCAAATGCAAGGTTTTTGGTTCTTGGACTCGGAAAAGGGAGGGGTAGTGAAAGGCATTGGTTCTTGGAGCGTATGGGGGCCCCTTAAGGCCACGACCGTGGGTTTGACGAGAGCAGAAATAGTGTTCTCGGTCGCTGAAGCGGCGACACGTGGGTTTTACGAGCAGACATGGTGTTCTTGCAATTGGCCGCTGAAGCCGCGGTGACCGTGGGTTGACGAGCAGAATTAGTTTTCTTGTAGTCTCGGATACCCGGACCTTCTTACAACACCGAAATCCTAGACCGGAGATAAGTCCTAATCCCTACATTTCTGTGATTTTTACGAGTACTTGCTACTCGTCCATCAAACACTTGACTCGGACAGGGCAGTTTTGAAGAGCTCGTTTCCGATTCCCTGCCCTCGGAGACTCATCCATGCCATCCTCAGCTACATCAAGAATGCACGGAAGATATCGGAACTTGATCATCTCGGGAGGAAGGCAGTGCTAAATTGGACGCCTCACACGAGGCAGACAGCCGTGCGATTTTCCCTCGCTCGTCTCCTTCACACCACCATGTCCCAAGCCTCGCAGCTGGGTTTGCAACACATGGACTCGATGGGAAGGTGTGCTTCCTATCAAACTTGCAGGTATGGCCATTGATGCCTTACAGCTGGTTTGGGGACACCTTTGACCAGTCATACGCACGATCCGAGATCCAACAAGCCCTAGCTGAGAGCATCAGCGACATAATCCAAGACATGTATGCTGTTCTCAGTCCTTCTGTCCGTGGCCATCTCCTCTACGACAACAATGATTTTGACAAGGCCGGAAAACTGTTTGACCATCTTGATGCACAACAAGGAAATATCGAGCTTGTCCGGGCCTTTCAGCAGGCTGTGTTAAAGCACAATGTGGACCACATGCTCAATGGGGAGCTTGATGTTGGAGACAGGCTTGGTATGTCATCTTTCTGCCACAAGTATCCCACCTCACACCAACTTCACAGCCCTACAAGAGATGCGACAAGTTAGGAAAGACTCGGTGATCAGTAACCTCACCTCTGCGCTCCACCTTGTCGAGAAGGTTGCAAATGTTGCTCAGAAGGTCCACCTCGTTGTGCCCGTTGCTTCACTTCTGTCTGAGATTCTGCAAGCATACAAGGTACATTGAATAGTTTTTGGTTGTCCACTCAATTAAATGTTATTGTTGTAGGAAACAAAGGACATGCACAAGAAAAGGGACATACTGCTTACTCGTATAACTGATATCACAATGGATCTCTGTGGCACCATCTTGCATCTTGAGGAGATGAAACATGTTGACCTTATTGGGCGTCTCAAGGCAGATGTTGAGAAATACACTGAGTAACTTTCTTATTCCTTGTGTTGTTTTGCAGCCTCATTGAATGACCTACAGACTTGTCCAGAAGGTTTATGCAAGTATCACTGTTGTTGATGGCCACAAGCAAGTTTTCCGAATCTGGGCCCGCAATATTCTAGAAAGTGAATTGAGTGCGCTCAGTCAAGAGCTCACTTCATTTGAGGACAGGTTCAAGGCAAGTACTATATACACAAGCACTACATGGCACCCACCTTATATATAGACCAATCGCTTGGTGGACCTTGCTATTATGCACAGCAAGACCACAGTAACATTAGCCGAGGTTTATGATAAAGCGTCAGTTATATCTGGTTAGGGTATTTACACAAAGCTGACATACACTCAGCCTTAAGGACAAGCTTCAGGAATGGCTGCAATTCCCTCCTGATATGAGAGAGAGGCAAAATACAACCCTGGAGTCCCATCATGAAGGCACAGGGCAGTGGCTCTTGGATGGCAACCAGTTCATCAACTGGCAAGACAATCCGGGATCTTTATGGATTCAGGGACAATGTAAGCTGCTCCCAGCACGAGCAATCCAGACTCTAATTTGCTGTCAGCTGGTAGTGGGAAGAGTGTACTCAGGTAATGTCTACTCTCACTATGCTTCATGGATGTGGGCTTGAGCATTTTCAAATGAACAGCTCTACAATAATCGACAAGCTCATCAGGGATAACAATTTAATCCCCAAACCAAACACTCCTGCTGTTGCATACTTCTACTTTGACTTCAGAGACGAAAAGAAACAATCTGTGGGAGTAGCACTTGGGTGCATTGTTTTACAGCTCTCAGCTCAATCCCTTCATCCACATCCTTATCAGGCTCTGGATGACCTGTACAGCAGCAAATCAATGGGTCAGGTACTACCAACCTATAAGGATCTCCAGAATGTTCTTGAAAAGCTACTCTCAGAGCTTGGTCGTACTTATATTGTCCTTGATGCTCTTGATGAGGCTAAAGATGTGGAATATCAGCCCCTTGTTGAGCTGATCTCTCAACTCCAAGGTTGGGACAAAAGCCCGTTGCACCTACTTTTCACCAGCCAATCTCGAGACATATTCACAACGCACTTCCAGGACATAAAATGTATTGCCCTTGAGATCGATAAAACACAGAAGGACATCAAAATCTTTGTTGGTAGTGAACTCCGGACCAAGCACACTTTGAAGCAGTGGGCACATCATGCAGACTATATCACCGAGAAGGTTGTGCGAAGGAGTAATGGAATGCAAGTGGCTTCCTTCTCTTTGAGTATGGGATGTTTATACTAACTCTCCGTCTAGGTTTCGCCTGGCAGCTTGTCTCCTTGTTGAACTTTCCCGCTGCAAGTTGGCAAGCAAATTGGACGGGATACTCACCACTCTTCCTGGTGACCTGTATGGGATCTATGCCCGCTTCCTACAACAAATCAGTGCTGATTACCTTGTCTATGTTGAAAGACTTCTGCTATGGCTTGTCTTTTCTGCTAAACCAGTCACTCTGGGGGAGCTTAATGACGCTCTTGCAACAGATTTTGCTGACATGGACACGTATACATATGACCCCAATCTACGCGGCAGTGCGACAGGGGTTTTTGAATGGTTGGAGGGACTGGTCATATATACTGATGATGAGAGTGATACACCATGTGTAAGCTTGGCTCATGCATCAGTCAAGGATTATGTCTTGTCAGGCCACCTGTCAAGTACATTCAACTTGAATGTGACAGAGAATCTTTCACACACCATGATTGCACAGACCTGCATAGGCTACCTTCTCCACTTCAGTGAGCACTCTCTGAATGAGAAAACACTGCCGGACTATCCTCTGGCTGTATATGCTGCTCGGTATTGGTACTACCATCTGTTGCACTGCCATGACCGAGCGATTCTGTCTGCCTCAGCAATGCAACTGTTGGAGCCTGCGAGCGGTCAATATATTGCGTTGAATCATCTGCATCAAGTTGATGAGTATTTCTCAAGGCCAAAGTGGTCATACAAAGCATTATTGCCACTGTATCTGTGTTCTTACATAGGATATCTTGAGGGAGTACGTCTTCTGCTCGAGAAAGGCACCGACCTCAATGCTGATGGCGGAGAGTATGGCAATGCGTTGCAGGCTGCTTCCTACCAAGGCCACACTGAAATTGTGCGCCTTCTGCTTGCAAAAGGTGCTGAGCTCAATGCTGAGGGCGGGGAGTATGGGAATGCATTGCAGGCTGCGTCCTACAGAGGCCACACTGAGATTGTGGGTCTTCTGCTCGAGAAAGGTGCCAACATCAATGCCCAGGGCGGAGAGTATGGCAATGCATTGCAGGCTGCATTCTATGGAGGCCACACTGAGATTGTGCGTCTTCTGCTCAAGAAAGGTGCTGATGTCAATGGCCAGGGCGGAGGCTACAGCAACGCATTGCGGGATGCATCTTATCTAGGCCACACTGAGATTGTGCGTCTTCTGCTCGAGAAAAGTGCCAACATCAATGCCCAGGGCGGAGAGTATGGCAATGCATTGCAGGCTGCATCCTATGGAGGCCACACTGAGATTGTGCGTCTTCTGCTCCAGAAAGATGCCGACATCAATGTCCAGGGTGGAGAGCACAGCAACACATTGCAGGCTGCATCCTATGGAGGCCACACTGAGATTGTGCATCTTCTGCTCGAGAAAGGTGCCAACATCAATGCCCAGGGCGGACGCTACAGCAACGCATTGCAGGCTGCATCCTATCGAGGCCACACTGAGATTGTGCATCTTCTGCTCGAGAAAGGTGCCGACGTCAATGTCCAGGGTGGACGCTATGGCAACGCATTGCAGAATGCATCCTATCTAGGCCACACTGAGATTGTGCGTCTTCTGCTCGAGAAAGGTGCCGACATCAATGTCCAGGGTGGAGAGCACAGCAACGCATTGCAGGCTGCATTCTATGGACGCCACGCTGAGATTGTGCATCTTCTGCTCGAGAAAGGTGCCGACATCAATGCCCAGGGTGGAGAGTACGGCAACACATTGCAGGCTGCATCCTATCGAGGCCACACTGAGATTGTGCATCTTCTGCTCGAGAAAGGGGCCGACATCAATGTCCAGGGTGGACGCTATGGCAATGCATTGCAGGCTGCATCCTATCTAGGCCACACTGAGATTGTGTGTCTTCTGCTCCAGAAAGGTGCCGACATCAATGCCCTGGGCGGAGAGTACGGCAACACATTGCAGGCTGCATGCTATCGAGGCCACACTGAGATTGTGCATCTTCTGCTCGAGAAAGGTGCCGACGTCAATGCCCAGGGCGGACACTTTGGCAATGCATTGCAGGCTGCATCCTATGGAGGCCACACTGAGATTGTGCACCTTCTGCTCCAGAAAGATGCCGACATCAATGTCCAGGGTGGAGAGCACAGCAACGCATTGCGGGCTGCATTCTATGGACGCCACACTGAGATTGTGCATCTTCTGCTCGAGAAAGGTGCCGACATCAATGCCCAGGGTGGAGAGTACGGCAACACATTGCAGGCTGCATCCTATCGAGGCCACACTGAGATTGTGCATCTTCTGCTCGAGAAAGGTGCCGACGTCAATGTCCCGGGTGGACGCTATGGCAACGCATTGCAGAATGCGTGCTATCTAGGCCACACTGAGATTGTGTGTCTTCTGCTCGAGAAAGGTGCCGACATCAATGTCCAGGGTGGAGAGCACAGCAACGCATTGCAGGCTGCATTCTATGGACGCCACGCTGAGATTGTGCACCTTCTGCTCGAGAAAGGTGCCGACATCAATGCCCAGGGTGGAGAGTACGGCAATGCATTGCAGGCCGCATCCTATCTAGGCCACACTGAGATTGTGTCTCTTCTGCTCCAGAAAGGTGCCGACATCAATGCCCAGGGCGGACACTTTGGCAATGCATTGCAGGCCGCATCCTATGGAGGCCACACTGAGATTGTGCACCTTCTGCTTGAGAAAGGTGCCGACATTAATGCCCAGGGCGGAGAATACGGCAATGCATTGCAGGCTGCATCCTATCTAGGCCACACTGAGATTGTGTGTCTTCTGCTCAAGAAAGGTGCCAACATCAATGCCCAGGGCGGACACTTTGGCAATGCATTGCAGGCCGCATCCTATGGAGGCCACACTGACATTGTGCACCTTCTGCTTGAGAAAGGTGCCGACATCAATGCCCAGGGCGGAGGCTACAGCAACGCATTGCAGGCTGCATCCTATCTAGGCCACACTGAGATTGTGTGTCTTCTGCTCGAGAAAGGTGCTGACATCAATGCCCAGGGTGGACACTTTGGCAATGCATTGCAGGCCGCATCCTATGGAGGCCACACTGACATTGTGCACCTTCTGCTTGAGAAAGGTGCCGACATCAATGCCCAGGGCAGAGAGTACGGCAATGCATTGCAGGCTGCATCCTATCTAGGCCACACTGAGATTGTGTGTCTTCTGCTCAAGAAAGGTGCCAACATCAATGCCCAGGGCGGACACTTTGGCAATGCATTGCAGGCTGCATCCTATGGAGGCCAGACTGAGATTGTGCGTCTTCTGCTCGAGAAAGGTGCCGACATCAATGCCCAGGGCGGAGGCTACAGCAACGCATTGCAGGCTGCATCCTATGGAGGCCACACTGAGATTGTGCGTCTTCTGCTCGAGAAAGGTGCCAACATCAATGCCAAGGGAGGATGCTTTGGCAATGCATTGCAGGCTGCATCCTATGGAGGCCATACTGAGATTGTGCACCTTCTGCTCGAGAAAGGTGCCAACATCAATGCCCAGGGTGGAGAGTACGGCAATCCATTGCAGGCTGCATCCTATGGAGGCCACACTGTGATTGTGCGTCATCTGCTTGAGAAAGGTGCCAACATCAATGCCCAGGGCGGATGCTTTGGCAACACATTGCAGGCTGCATCCTATGGACGCCACACTGAGATTGTCCGTCTTCTGCTCGAGAAAGGTGCCGACATCAATGCCCAGGGCGGAGGCTATAGTAACGCATTGCAGGATGCATCCTACCTAGGCCACACTGAGATTGTGTGTCTTCTTCTCGAGAAAGGTGCCGACATCAATGCCCAGGGCGGACACTTTGGCAATGCATTGCAGGCTGCATCCTATGGAGGCCACACTGACATTGTGCGTCTTCTGCTCGAGAAAGGTGCCGACATCAATGCCCAGGGCGGAGGCTACAGCAACGCATTGCAGGATGCATCCTACCTAGGCCACACTGAGATTGTGCGTCTTCTGCTCGAGAAAGGTGCCGACATCAATGCCCAGGGCGGAGGCTACGGCAACGCATTGCAGGATGCATCCTATCTAGGCCACACTGAGATTGTGCATCTTCTGCTCCAGAAAGGTGCTGACATCAATGCCCAGGGCGGAGAGTACGGCAACACATTGCAGGCTGCATCCTATGGAGGCCACACTGAGATTCTGCGTCTTCTGCTCGAGAAAGGTGCTGAGGTCAATGTCCAGGGTGGAGAGTACGGCAATGCATTGCAGGCTGCATCCTATCAAGGCCACACTGAGATTGTGTGGCTTCTGCTTGAGAAAGGTGCTGATGTCAATGTCCAGGGTGGATGCTATGGCAACGCATTGCATGCTGCATCCTATCTAGGCCACACTGACATTGTGCATCTTCTTCTCGAGAAAGGTGCCGACATCAATGCCCAGGGAGGACACTTTGGCAATGCATTGCAGGCTGCATCCTATGGAGGCCACACTGACATTGTGCGTCTTCTGCTCGAGAAAGGTGCCGACATCAATGCCCAGGGCGGAGGCTACAGCAACGCATTGCAGGATGCATCCTATCAAGGCCACACTGAGATTGTGTGTCTTCTGCTTGAGAAAGGTGCCGATGTCAATGTCCAGGGTGGATGCTATGGCAACGCATTGCATGCTGCATCCTATCGAGGCCACACTGACATTGTGCATCTTCTTCTCGAGAAAGGCGCCGACCTTACTGCTGAGGGCGGAGAGTACGGCAATGTGTTGTCGTGCATTGAAATTGTTTAGCATCAAGAAGAAAAATTACACACTCGGTAAGTTCTTCCAATTCCAAAATTGATCACATACTCAAATAGGGAAGGTCAGGGGTAGTCACAGAGCGATGACAATCAACAATGGATCATAACATGGCATGTTGTCATTGCGAAGCCATGATGTCATCGGAGCAACATCATCATTCTGGCGCATTTTGCAGTATATAAACAGGCTGGACGATACTTACAACTCAACTTACTACTTGTTACCCGTACTTGTGTCCAGAACAAGGTCCGGGCTCTGAGATCTCCAGACACCAAGGGCAAACAAGGGTGGCTTCCTCGCAATAGTGAGTGGTGAAGGCCGCAAGGTGAAAGACGTCGTCGAACCCGCACAAGCGGTGGGTATGGAGCCGCTCCTAGGGCAAAGCGGGACGGTCGGGTTCGGAATACGGGTAGCGGGTTCTAGAACCCGATGGTGCTAGTGGCTTCCAAAGACAAGGACGAGACCCCAGAGAGTAAGGTTGTGTAATAGACGAGGTAGAAGCTAGCATCTGTCAGAAGCTAGAATAGCGACGCTGCGCAAGCCCTCAGTCGTCATCAAAGACAAGAGACTGAATATATTATGTACCTAGAATAGCGATGATGCGCAAGCTAGATTACACGTAAATACATTGAAATGAAAGTAGAGTATGAGCACGTACCCCTCAGTCGTTGTCAAAGACAAGAGACTGAGGGACACATGGGAATGGCGTGTTGGATGAAGGCCCTGGGCGGATCTAGAAAATCAGATTTTTGCCACCCCCGCTCGACCCCGGCTGTAATCCCATAGCATGACTAAACTTGAGGTGTTTCTCGTGCGGGAGAGCCTTCGTGAAGATGTCCACCACCATTTCATCGGTAGGATACCAAAGAACAATGGCTTCGCCATTCGCAACAAGACCATCGCGAATGTAGTGATATTTGTGCTGAATATGTTTTGTGCGGGCAGGGAATTGAGCATCTTTGGTGAGAATAATGGCTGCACGATTGTCACAGCGTCCTGCGGATGTCTGATGTCCTCGAAGAAGGACCGTAGCCAGGCTAAATGCTGGCCGGTGTTTGCAAGTCCGATGTACTCACTCTCAGTGGATGAGAGCGCAACCAACGTCTGCTGACGGCTGGACCAAGATATCGCGCCGTTGTTGGAGATGAACACGTAACCGGAGGTGGATTTCGAGGTGTCTGAGTCCCCGTTCCAGTCCGCGTCAGAATAACCCCCAAAAATTCATGTCCAAACCAATGTCAGATCCATCATAGTGTAAAACCCAGTCGCGTGTACCCTTGAGATATCGAAGGGCACGTTTAAGGAGAGCCCAATGACATGCCTTCGGATTTGCGTTGTATCGTCCGACAAGTCCGGTTGTGTAGGCAAGATCTGGTCGAGTTCCGAGCATAGCCCACATGAGCATACCAACGACACTCTGGTAGGAGAGTACAGGACCATCCGCGCGGAATGCCATATGAGTAATGGTTCGGTCATTGTCAACATCTGTGGCTCAGATGCGTGCATTGGTCGCCACCGGGGTTTTGACAGTATCACAGTCGGCCATTCCACACCGAGTTAGGACAGAGTCAATATAAGAACGTTGGGAAAGGGAAAGGGTGCGCTTCTTGCAGTCTCGATAGATGTTGAGGCCAAGAATTTGTTTCGCAGATCCCAAATCGCACATTTTGTACGTCTTTTGGAGTTTCACCTTGATACAATCCATGAACTCGCAGGAGCTGCCTGCAAGCAGTAGATCATCGACGTAGACGACCAGGAAGCAAAGCTGATTGCCCTCCTTGTAAACATAGAGGCAGGTCTCCGAAGAACACCGAGTGAAGTTCATCTCTCGGAGTGTTTTGTCCAGTGTACGGTTCCAGGTGCGTCCAGATTGATGAAGTCCGTATACGGAGCGGTTGAGCTTCCAGCAGTAACCCGGAGCGATTTCAACACAGGATGGAGGCATCATATAGACGTCCTCTTCGAGCTCACCATGGAGGTAGGCGGTCGAGATATCCATTTGGTCGAGCTCGAGGTCGTATTTCGCTGCCAGCGCGCAGATGATTCGGATCGATTCCAAGTTGGCAACAGGTGCAAAGACCTCTTGGTAGTCGATGCCAGCACGTTGCGTGAACCCACGGGCGACGATTCGGACCTTGTAGTGCTCAATCTCACAGCGGTGTTGAATTTGACTTTTAGCACCAGCTTGGAAGTGATTGGAGTAACACCATCAGGGATCGGAACCACCTCCTAGACCTTGTTTGCAATAAAACTGGCCAACTCCTCATTCAGTCCCTCAACCCATTGGTCAGCCTCTGGGGAATCCATCGCGTCATCCCAATTGGATGGAATGTGAGGATCAGCGCTGTCACGAGCAAGTCCAGCAAAGAATTCAAGATCTTCAGCGTCAATGACGGTGTAGGTGCCATCCTCCTCTTCGATGAATTCGACTCGCTGGGGGTTCAAGGAGGGAGAGGGACCGTCTGCAGACTGATCGTCGTTGGGCACCTGCTGGGCACGAAGATGCTGAGGTTCTGCAGCAGCCCGTTCATATGCAACATTTGGGTGCGGAGCCTGAGCATGTGCTCGATTAGAACGTCGTGGAGCAGGAGGCGATGCTGGTATCGAATGTGTTTCCGATCTTGGAGGCTCAAGACGCATACCACCAACTCGACGCAGCGGTGGTGCAGTTGGCGGTACAATACTGGAAATGGATTCCTGGTTTATTTCATCATGTGCCCCCACTGAGGAAGAGGGACCAGGAATACCCCCCACTGAAATCGACGTCTGCGGCGCTAGAGGAGCAGCGGAGATGATGATAGAGTCGTCTGACGCATCATGATCATAGTATTTTTGCTCTGTCGTAGACCTTGGGCAAAGGTCTCGAAGTCCACAGGCCTGCTGAGGCATGGTTCGGAAGGATCCTGGGCTTCGATGGGAGCGGGGGCTCGGTCATTAAACTTGACGTTGTTGGAAGTGATGATTTTTCCAGTTTCAACATCCAGTAGGTCGTACGCTTTGCTGCCCTCGTGGTACCCGATAAACACTGTCTGTTTAGATTTGTCTGCAAATTTCCCTTTCCGTTTCTTTTTCTGAATGAGAGGGTAGGCTGGACAACCAAATGGATGCATCCGGAAGATGTTTACGGGCCGATCATAAAGGTGTTCATGCGGTGTATGACCCTTTTGGGCACTGGCAGGTGAATGGATGATGGTATACGCAGCGTGAGACATGGCGCGATCCCAGTAGCGACGAGGAAGATGAGAAGCAGTGAGATTTGTTGTTGCACGAGTAGTGAGGGTCTGGTCCATCCGTTCTGCAATACCATTCTGCTCCGGTGTGTATATGGTGCAGTGGTCTCATGGATTACTGTACTATTTCCACCATAAGTTCAGGGGGTCTTACGCATTATGCGTGACCATTGTCTTGTCACAAGTTCATCATGATGAAATTACCCTATAGGGAAGGCCGGCGACCCGCCGGCCGAAAATTTTGATAAAATTTAGCCTAATTTGGCAGGAATTTGATGGGAAAATCGCGGTTTACGCATTACACATTTGCAGAAGTTTGGTTCACATGGCTCTCTTACGCATTACGCAAACTTGAGGTCGAAATAGTACAGTATCCCCCATCGACGAAAATTGTCTTCCATCTGCTTCGACATAAATTTGCCTCCATCAGTCCTAAAGAACCGAGTCCAAACCGAGTCCACCCTGGGCAGAATTCCCAGTTTACAATGTGAGAACGGAAGTGTTTTTCCGTTTGGTAACGCCAGTCCTTTAGCTTACGGTAGACCTGGGACTTTCGTCGGGCAAGAGGACCCACGGATGGGAAGAGAAGTGGTCGACAATGACGATCCAATAGCGATATCCACCTGAGCTCGTCGGATTCACCGGACCACCAATGTCAGTAGAGATGATATCCAGAGGTCTGCGTGGAACCGTCTGGCTTCATTCGAAAGGACGCTTCTTCATCTTGCCGAGGACACAAGGTTCACAGAATTCCGGGACGCCGGTGAGAGAGGTAATACCGGGAAGACGACCATGACAGAACATGTCCCGAATGCTCTCGAAATTGGTGTGCCCGAGCTTTCGATGTAGATCATTTATGTCCGCAGCATGTAGAGCCTTATCGTCGATTCCGATGGGTTTGCAATGCACGCGATAAAGACCATGACTGTGGGTCGCCTCAAGAGCAATCTGCTTCGTCTGCTCGTGCTGAACTGTGCAACGGTTTGCGACAAAGTGCGATGAAAGCCGTTTTTCAGCCAGTTGGTGTACCGATATGAGAGTGACCTTAAAATCGGGGACCAGAAGGGTGTTCTCGATGGATAAATCGACTAGCCCGCGGTTTGTTTTGCACTACAGACACATGGTCCCAATAGCAATAGCATCACATTTGGAATCGTCACCGAGACGGACACTATGCGGAGGATCCAAACGACGCAGGGACTTGGTGTCAAAATACCGCGCATCCCAGGACATAGTACATGAGGCACCAGAGTCAATGAGGACATAGCGACGACCAGAAGCATCATTTATGTAGAGCTGGCCATCCGATTCACGCGAGGCGTATGCAGAAATTTTCTTGTATAATGCAGAAGAAACATAAGCTACATGTGCTGCGTTGTCGGCGTCGGAATCGCTGTTGTCCACGGTATTCACCTGTTCGTCCTTGGCCTTGGTCTTGGCCTTCTTTCTCCGTTTACCGTTACCCTTAGCGCTGGCAGCAGCGGCGGCAGCGGGTGCAGTGTTCCCATTGGCGATGATAGTCCAGAGACCGTCCTTGCGCAGTTCAGACTCGGTGCGTTGTTTCCAGATGGGCCAGTCGCGTACGGAGCGGAGGATGACAGCTTTATCGGTGTCCATCAGGCTTATCGATGACGAGCGCGAAGGATGGGGAAGAGTGGTGCGCGACCTGCAAGGAGCGCTGGAGTCTCGAGGGTGCTTGAGAGGTGTACCGGCAGCTAGAAAGCACCGGGGCCCATAACCTGTCAGAAGCTAGAATAGTGACGCTGCGCAAGCCCTCAGTCGTCGTCAAAGACAAGAGACCAAATATATTATGTACCTAGAATAGCGACGATGCGCAAGCTACATCAGGAAAAACCTCCTCGGCGGTAGCTCCCAGCCAAGTTATATAGCGCGCAGAGTGATCCTTAGTACGCAGCAATTGATCCAGAGCCAAATATTGTCTCTGCAGCTCGCACACCCATATCTAGAGCGTGAATAGTCAATATAGCTTCAGCCCAGACGCCAGAGGCGTACATGATTTCGGCGCGGGACTGTATTGTGTGATGTGGTCGTGAGCACCACCTACGTTGAGCAGCATTGCTTCAAGCGGCAACTCATGGCGACGATGGAGTTCAATATATGTGTTATGGCATCGATGGAGTTCAAAATATTTCCTGTGGCAAACATGGTGTCCCGCGGACAGCGCCCGGGCCGGTCGCGCCATATCCGGCTCCAGGTACACAGGAAGCACCTGTGAGACAAACTCTCAGGACCGTGGCGACATATCCCTCAATTGGGAGTCGGATACGAAGCGCTAAAGCTTCGTATCCGACTGCGTCATAGTTGACAGCAAAAGAAAACATCTTCGTATTTAAAGCGGCTTAGCTCGAAGCGCGGTAAATTATCATCTACTTCAGTTACTGCCCATGTTTCGTCTAGTGAAAGTGTCTAAAAGTATGTAAGGGTTATAATAGAAAACGGGTGCAAGATCGAGGACGTTTGTACGCGTCCACGTAGAATCAATCTCCGCCCCGCACTTGGGTATCAAATGGCACGAGCGCACGATTTGCTCGACTGAGACAACAGCAGCGTTGGCATGTAACTGGCGCGTGGACCGCTGGGTTGTGTAGAATCCACTGACAGGATCCGGGCCATTGAGCGGTGTGAACCACTCAATGTACGCCAGAGGATGTGGATATGTGCCCAGATGCCGCGGCAGCTCAAAGATCAGCCGTACACGCGCCGGACGAAGCCCTTGCCGAGACTCAGTACTCAGTCGCAAGCACGTAAACATGAGATAATCAACTCACCCGTAAGACCAGAGGAAGCGATGTATTGGCGCGGGTGTTCGATGATCAGGGCGGTGTCAAAGATGGCGGGGGAACCAAGGGATCGTCCTTTTGGTGGCACCGCGGGAGTAGCACGAATGCGACAAGACCGGGCTTTCGAGCTAAGGAATCGATTCGGTGGCATTTTGAGCGTTATTTGCTTCCAGATGTCGAAGAAATCGTGCTGGCTCGGCGTCATGAAAGAGCGGAAATTGGTCTTGAGGAAGGCGGTGAGAGCGGGGAGGAATTCGGTGGCGCCGTAGGACACATGGATGTAATCAAGGCGGCGGTTCTTGAATGCGGGGTATTTGGCGATGGAGTAAAGCTTGGTGGGAAGCAGCGTCAGAGGGAGTGCGACAACGTTCTCCTCCACTTCATCGTCCGAGTCGTCCTCAAAATCAGCATTCTTCTTCCACCCCTGCGGCCGCTGCCCACGCTGCCGCTTAGCAGCGACCCAGGCGATATAGGCGGTGCGACGTGCGACGGCTTCTTGGCGCTGTAGCCAGAGCGTCATCTGCTCAGTGTAGTCGCGTTTGTTGGTCGCGCGATAGGCGTTCTTGGCAAAGTCGATGTGGAGACGCTCGGGAGATTCAGTGTTGTAGCCGTCGGCACTCCCGAAACGCCGGATACCGTCGATGTAGTGCTGCATGGCGTGGAGCTTGGGTATATTGAAATGCTCGCGGATTTTGGCGTCGACGAAGACCTGCTTGTGCTTGTGAAAGGTATCGAGGGCTGCCTGCATTAACTTGAGCGTCGTGGTCGTGTGCGAATGAAGGGAAGCGAGATAAATGAAATCAATCAAGGCCTTGCCGATGGCGAGAACCTTGTCAGTGACGGCACCTGCCAGCACACCGAGGAACACGCGCTGCATCTCTTTGTGTTCTCTCCCCGTCCACTGCGACACCTTCGTTATCCCCTTCTTAAAATGCCGCAGCCCGCAAACGCATTCATCGCCATAAACCGTGCGTCCATCTCCTTCTTTCCCAAGATGTCCGTACACCAGCTGACGAAATGATCCTTGAAGACGCCTTTATGGAGTTGGTGGAGGAGGTCGGGCGTGAAGCAGCCGAAGATATCGGTATGGGGGAGGTCAGCCCAGAAGGGTTTGTAGACGGCATGGAGGCCCCACTGGTCGAACTCGGGTGCGTCTTTCCTCGTTCTGTGCCTCTCCAAAATCTCAAGCGTCGCCGTTTCGTCCCTCCAGATCGTCTGAACAAGGTTCTCGCCCCGCTTATCATGCGGTACAAGACATCGTGGACATCGACTTTGCTTGCAGCACGCCACGAGGCACTGCTCGGGAAAATCTGCGACGTAGGCCGCGAGGATCGGAAAAACCAACCGGACGTGTCCATCGGCGCAAACCATCTGGACGCCGTTCTTTCCCGCATCGATGAGAGGCTCGAGGAGAATGGACATGCACTTGTGGAAGAGTCGGTAGCCGTTGAGCGAGCGGGTGCTGTCCTGGAAGCATTCGAGCTTTGAGACCGGCAAGTAACCAATCAACACCGTCGCGTGCGATGAGGGCTGACGCCGTATCTCTTTAGATATGTTTCCAATCGTCAAATACACCGGCCAGGCCGACTTGTCGCCCGAGAATTGTGAGAGCTGGGTTTTGTCGGACGATATGATGAGCGGGCTAACAGTCGCCCCAGCCTTGAGCTTTCCCTATCGCCGTGTCAACATTTGCCTGCGTAAAACTAGCCGAGACGTTCTCACCTGCGTCTGCCACCACCAATCGCCGGTCCACATCTCATCAAGAATTCGATGCTCTTCATCCGGCTCGACAGTCGAATATACGTGTTCCGGTGCGTACGCCATTGAGCTCTCGAAGGTTGGATTACTCATTAACTCTTTTATACACTCAACAGGGTCTCGTATCCAAAGCTCGAGGTCCTCCGACATCGCTCTCTTGTTGTCATCGACGCGATCCCCGGGTACGTGAACCATCTTGCATGTCCAGCCCGGACCTGTCGGAAGCTCATCGACCTTCTTCAGGAATGACCGATTGTTGTGGAACGAGAGATTCTCCTTTTTGCTCTGGGACGGCGTTAGCGTCCTCGTCGGAGCTGAGATGGGATACACACCGTAGGCAAGTTGAGATACTCCTCTGTCGCCGTCTGGCTCACGCTCCTCGTCAACCAGTTCGCAAGTTTCCACTCGTCATCATCTCGGAATGGCCAGTGCTCGTCGACATTGGCCGCCGTCTGCTCCTCCTGCATCTGCGCGAAGAGTGTGTTTGCCTTGCCCATGGACCATCCCGCAGCTGGCTTTCCATCCCGTGTATACGGCTGCGGGTACCGCTTGAAGCAGTCCGGGTTCTCGTCATCGGGCACCTCTTCAACGGTCGCACGGCGGTCTGGCGGCTGATAGATGCGTTCGGGAGGAGCAGGCTCGTCATGCGCCGGCGGCATATCATTGTCGACGTTGAAGGGATGCATTTCGGGCGGCGATGGGCTACGCGACTGCGGCGGCTGGGGCGCCGTTGTCGATGGCACAGCATTCAGAATCACCAGCCATTCGTCGCGACACCGTGCTGTGGCCGCGAGGTGGCGGTTGGCGGCCTCTGGGTTACCGCAGAGCTTGTGGCAGACGGGGCAGCGATTGCTCGAGCTGGGACTCATCAGGGAAAGGGGGCGATCTGCGGTATTTGATTTTCTTCGTGCATTTGACCCCCAAAATGATTAGAAATTTGTCCAGCGTGCGCGATAGCGCCATGGTCACATCAGCCGCTGCTTTCCGTTCACCACAACAACCCCAGGCGCGCGGACAAACATGTACAACCCAACGCGACGCGTTGTTGACGCTTGGCGGGTATATAAGTAGCGGGAACCTCAGGTATATAAAGCGCAGTCCATCTCCCTCATCCCTCACCCCAATTTTTTTAGCTCCCCTCGTGCCAGCACCTACAGCAATGCCCGCAAAGAAGACAACTCTCAGCGCCATCGTCGGCCCCAAGAATATCGCCCCTCGCAAGAGTACGTTGTCGTTGTCGTCCTCGTTGATCACCGCCGCTGGGCCCGCTCATCACACACGCCAGTGGCGCTCCGACCTGTCTGCTCAGCCAATAAGGAGAACGAGCAGACCGGTATGTCCTTTATCATCGTCTCGATTGTGCTCACCGTCTATCACAGCGCCTAATGGCTTCGCGTTTCGACCTACTCGTGCCACGAAGCCCATTGCCGACACTCTCGAAGATAGCGATAACGACAAGGAAGCCGACGAAGATTACCAAGAACCCCAGCACCACCGCGCGGACGAGAACGACGAGCCCATCGAGGAAGCAATGGACGACGACGACGATATCCTTCAGCCTCGCCGCCATGTCGTCCCAAGCGAGCGTTCGGCTGAGATGGGTACGCCAGTTTCCTCTTTTGCTGCCAATGTCGTCTCAATTGATATCTTTTCAGTCGAAGAACTCCAGACAGCGGAAGCCATTCGACGCAGCCACCGCAATACACAGGACGACGACGAACCACCCTCTCCTCAGCAGCTCGGTCGC
This sequence comes from Mycena amicta, assembly GCA_029282125.1. Lineage (NCBI taxonomy): Eukaryota > Fungi > Basidiomycota > Agaricomycetes > Agaricales > Mycenaceae > Mycena > Mycena amicta. The sequence goes on from JARIHP010000025.1 coordinate 401,335, forward strand.
GGCCGCCGTACAGTCCGTCGTAGCGAGAAGGCCGCCGACATGGATGAACGAGGTATGCATTGACATACCATCTACTTCTGGCACTCATTTTCCTTGCTTAGATGATGATAGCAGCCCACCCCCACCCCGCCGCAAAGCCAGGCGGGCCCAGCGCAACGATGACGAAGAGCTCGAGCCTTATCCGGAGCCGGATGTGAGTCATTTTTTCGATTTCCTTTTTCGGACAACTCTGGTTGCTCACGACCACCATGTAGTTCACCGCCCACACTGCCCTGACCCGCCTCGACAAGGGTAAGGGCAAGGCCACATCGCTCTTCCAGCGGGATAGTCGGGTCCCCACGACCGACAGCCCCGTCTACTTTCCCAGCATCCAGCGGAGCGACATCACACCCATCGCCAGCACCAGCGACCGGACTGGACCCAACGCCGCTTCAGGAAGCAGCACTCAAGTATGTTCTTCCCCTCCGGCGCCATTTTAGTACTAATTTGACGACAGCGGACAAGTCATAGTGACGACACCGTCGTCGCTGGCAGTAGCAGTCAGCGCGGTCGTCAAGACGGGCCTCGCACATTCAGCGGTCGACGCATGCCCTCCCGAGAGCCTTCCCCGGTGCGTCCTCATTGTTTCTGTCCCGACAGCCACTAACGCGAAGTACGCAGGACATTTACGATCACAACGGCCACCCTTTCCCTAAGCGCATACAACTCAGCCTCCGCACCGACAACAGCAACAGCCACAGCGACTACTCACCATCCGCCGTAACCGGCCAGAAGCGCCCGCGCGCTCCAGCAATCACCGACGACCTCCCTATCCAAGCCCAACGCACCGACTCGAGCAGCCGTCCCTTCAATGCCATCAGCCGTTATCCCCGTTCACTCTCCCCCGTCGCCGCCGAACCCTCTCCCGCCCAGCGCACGAAGACGAGCAGCCGCCCATGTGTCCGCGACCTTGACGATCAGCTGAAGGAGCCGATGGCCGTCGCAATCGAGGGCCTCCGGTGCTGGATTGCCAGCAACAATGCCTTCGCCGACGCTGCAGAGGCTGGGGCGGGGATCAAGGATGTCTGGAAGCTAGTCAACGAGACGCTCGACACCGACCTTCCGCTCGACATCTATATCAGCAAACTGGTGAGCTTCCGTTTATTGTATTTGATCCTTACTGACATTCCGTGAGCTCATGAATCGGTTCGCGCATACTCGAGGCGAAATGAAGACGAAGGCGCGGCACATTGTCAGTGCAGGCTTCAAGTCCGGCAGCAACAAGAAGACGCTTCTCGAGAATCGTGCCCGCGCGGAGTTGTTGAAGGAGGGTATCAATATCGCGTATGCGGTGCGTCCTTGTCCCTCTCCCGCTTCATCTCACTAATCGCTTGATCCTAGGACCCGGTGAATCAGACTGGTCTCTACAAGGCCGCCGACATCCAGCCGCTTACCAACGCATTCTGGTTCTCGAACCGGCGCGACGAAGGGCCCTCCCATCCCGAAGTCTTCAAGCCCCTTCCTCTACGTGCACTCGCTCTCATGCTCACGGTGGTGTGTCCTTTTATTCTCTGCATGGTCATTGCCTCATCATTGCCTCGCCGTAGATGGATAACTGCGTCGACGAATGGATCACCGGCACCCGCACAGATGTCCCATTCACCGCCAACGAGTATCGCTCTGTGTATCAATCACACGTCAAGTCCCTCCAGGCGTTCCAGATGCATGGTGCAAAGCACCAAATCCTCGAGAAGATCCTCACGAAGCTCCATAACAACGGGCGGTGAGTGTTCCCCCATCGTGATCACACCAGCTGACGTTGCTGCCATAGCTTCCACTCCGGCGCCCAGCCCCTTGAGTCTTCGGTGCCCCAGTCTGCGTTGACGACTGATGCGATGGACGCGGCGCTGGCTGAGTACGAGGCGGGCAATAATTCGGATAGCGACGCCGAGTAGATATCGACTACCATTTGTTTTAGCTATTTAATCAACTCTTTTTTACTCTCAAAGCCCAAGATACAATGTCTGAACAGCTCTCTATACACTTCTATATTGCCTACATTGTACTCTGAAGCAACAGCACTCCGAGATTCTAGAGCAAAGTCAGCGGGCAATACTGCCGAATATAGGACTACGGATCACCGCATGATTGATCTTGATTGCTACAATCTTATCGCATGGTGCTCTGGCGAACAATATATTGGGGGGCTGTCGATGGCACTCCAGCAGCTATATTGACGATAGACTGCTCTATTACAGGCAAAACTTTTCCTGATGTACAGTACACGTAAATACATTGAAATGAAAGTAGAGTATGAGCACGTACCCCTCAGTCGTCGTCAAAGACAAGAGACTAAGGGACGGGAATGGCGTGTCGGATGAAGGCCCGGGCGGATCTAGAAAATCAGATTTTTGACAGCATCCTTAGCTCCTACGGTAAGTAGCATTTTAATCAATTCGCATGTCACACATCACGCTGCCCGTAATCCCACGATTTTTTTTTGTATGTCACGGCCAAGGTCGAAAAATCGCGTCCCAAAAGGGTAATTTTGCACAATTTTCCGCCTGCCATATAAGGCAATTTGATGGAATCATACGAAAGGTTTATTTCGTATCCGATGTCACAGCCAAAATACCATTCGAATTGAGTAAAATGCTACAGTACCTCCCCCTTATATACTACAATATGTATATATGTCAATCGGTATCCTGTCTCCTAGTCCCTACATGTCCGATCGTCGTCTCCCTCATCAAGCCGCGACAGCGGTCCGATCCTGTCGCCTGTGCGATGTAGCATCGCTCTCGAGTTACGATGGAAAGTGTCGGGTGTTCAAATACCCGACTCTGTTGGTTGCTGCGAGAAGTTCATCGGCATGGACAGCAAAGAGAAACCTCGTAAACTGGACTGTGTATCAGTCACTGAGGCCTATGTGCCTAGGAATGGAGGTTTGGACCATTGCTTCCTAAGGGGAGTCGTCTAGTACAGAAAAAAAATTAGATAAGAGCAAGACGGGCAGGCTCGAGTTCCGTTCGAACGGAAGGCAGTAGAGGCTACATACAATGTAATCCTGTGCCTGTAGATTGTAGGTATATCGCTCTCGAGTTGGGATGGAAACCCCTCAAGCGTTGGAATACCTGAGTCGGCCGGTTCGAGAAAATCAGAAAATCAGCAAAAACAAAGTGAATTCGAACAAACGGCAAGATAAGATGTATTGGGTGAACTTCCTGGGCCAATGTTCAGCTCGGTCGTGCAATACTGCTAGTGCCGATCCCGCAATCGTAGTCAATGCACATTGCATTTGAGATCTGCGGATGTTGCTCGGACGTTGATGAACATGGGAGGAAAATCGACTCGGCACTACCGGCGTTGATCCGTGATTGTGAGTCATCGTAAGTTATTTAAATCCGCCGTTGATCCGTGATATCAAACGCATCATCGTTTTTAAAAATAACGCTCACCTCCTCGCTGGCTCGCTGGCTCCCCACATCTAATGCCGTGACGGCGGACACCAGCAGACAGCCTTCAGCTCTTCTGTCCACGCTGAACAGTGAAAGCTTAGCTACATCCATGATTCTAGTCGATATGGCGATGAAGTGGCCGTGTGGCATGATATCACGCTCGTCGACAGGCCAATATTTATACCTCGCAGCCGTTGTCACCTTGCTCTGACCCAGCTTCCATTCCTCCCTGGCCGTGCCAGCCCTTTTCACTTCTTTCTTCCTGCTCCCTTAATTCCTTAATCCCTTCATCCACACGCAATGCTCGGTCTTCTCCCCTTCCTTCTCCTCTTGCCAACTGCGCTCGCGCTCCCGCTTTTCGGACTCGGCAGCTTGGACGACTCTTCGTCAAACGACACCACCGTCGACCCACCGACACCACTCTCCCTCAGCGTCGCCAACAACACGCTGCTTCGACCGGGCTTCTTTGCGCGCGTGGCGTACTGCCCCTCGGACACGATTACCTCGTGGACGTGCGGAGCACCCTGCGATGCTCTCACTGGTGTGACGTTCTTGCAGAGCGGTGGAGGTGTGTGGCCCCTTGCTCTTCCGAATCCAATACTGACCGCTGGTTTTTGCGCTCAGATGAAGGCGCGATTCCATTGTGTATGTTCCTCCGACTGCGAGTGAGCGTCCTCTAACCCACGCGGCAGACTACATCGCCCACTCGGTCGACGACGACGCTATCGTGGTTGCCCATGAAGGAACGGATCCCAAGAAACTGTGCGTCGTCATGCGTCCTACTACCACTCCTCCATTAACCCCGCTCCTATTCCCAGCCTTTCCATCCTCAACGACGCGCAGTTCGGACTGGTCCCACTCAACGTCTCCCGCTTCCCAGGCACCGAAGGACGTGCGTCTTCCCTCCCTCTTCATTTCCTTGACACTCACACCACAAACAGAGAACATCACAGTCCACGACGGCTTCCAACAGACCTTCGAGCGCACTGCCGACGGGCTGCTCTCCGGCGTCCTCGCCGGGCTCGCCGCCACCAACGCCAGCCAGGTCATCGTCGCCGGGCACTCCCTCGGCGCCGCGCTGGCCGGCATGACCGGCGCATTCATCAAGACCTCCCTCGCCGCCTCCGAGACACCCGACGTCGACGTCTCCGTCACCGGCTTCGGCCTCCCGCGCGGCGGCAACCCCGCCTTTGCGTCCTTCCTCCAAGACACCTTCCCGGGCCCCAAACTCGCCTTTGTCACAAACCAGCACGACCCCGTTCCGCAGCTGCCACCGCTCTTCCTCGGCTTCGTCCATCCCGAGGGCGAGGTCCATGTCGTCGATGACACGCAGCAGAACCTCGTTAGCTGCCCCGGCCAGGACAACGAGGCGTGTGCGACGGGGAACAGTCTGTTCGATATCAGCGTGCAGAACCATTTGGGTATGTGCATTTTTCTTGTTTCCTTGACTGAAGATTGACTGTGTGCAGGACCGTACTTTTCGGATCTGACCTTTGGGGCGTCGCAGTGCTCGAGCTAGACAGACCATTGTATCGATAACTGTATCCCAATAGAACCCACTGTACACATTTCTTGTTTCTCTTTCCTTCTTCTGAGTGCTGGTCAATGACAAACGAGAAGAGAACCACGGCGGAGGCCCGGCGCCCCCCCCCCCAAAAAAAAAAACCAAGTTCGCTTGGCTCTACAGCCCGAGCTCGGTTCGACCGGGATATGCGCAGTGTAAAGCTCTCAAGAAACCTACAGCGCCTGCGTCGCTCTCGGGCTGGTTAGTGTTCAGCGGAGGAGCGATATTTTATGAGTTCTTTGCATCCAATGATCCAACTAAGGAACAACAAAAGTCCACCGTGCTACCCGAACACCGCTGGAACGGTGATAAGTAGCAAAATGCACCCGCCGGGAAATTACACCACCTCGAACAAAGCATACAGAAAAGCATAGAGGAGGCGGGCGGCGGAGGTGAAATTAAACAAAAGGAACCTCCCCTCGATCCACGGCCCGAGCTCGGTTCGACCGATGTAAGCGCAGCTCAAGTCAAAGCTTCTGAAACTGCAAGCCAGGGGCAGACGCTCTCGGGCACGGGCGGATTAACGGTAGCAAACCATACCTGTACTGCATGGCCAAAAAAGTGCATATTTTTAAACAGCACAAAAAAAAAGACACTCTCGACGGCATCACGGGAGATCAAGAAAAATTAAGTCCATTCAGAGATGGTTTCCGTTTCAAAAGTGTTCCCGTTACTTGCGACATGCCCCAGGCACCGATTGAACGGTGTTGCGCTGCTAATATAATCAGACTTTTCGCCCGATGAGCCAAGATCGTCGCTCTGGAAGATTTCTCTGAACCGTACAAGCTCCCTGTATACCAGTGTGATGGATTTAACCGTGAATAAAAAGCTGGATCGTCTCCCAGGTCCTAATCCCAGGCGCCGATCGAACGACGAGTCAACTCTGTATGGGTGTGAATACCGTTCTAAGTATCGCTGCTCTGAATCTGGGACATCTCCTACAGGTACAAAGCTTGCTAAATATGGGCGTCAATTATTGATTGGCCTTCGGTGTATTTCAAGCTCAACTGCATACCTTTGATCAAGAAACGCTGGCACTAACAAAAATACCAGTCTCGTTCTCGGAGTCGATGGCGCAAGAAATCGAAACCCCACCTAGTGATGCGCGCAATTTTGTGTCTCTCTTTTCAAGACGAAAAAAAAGGAAAGAAAAAAAAAGCTTTTCTCCAAGTCTAAGCCCAGGCACCGATCGAGCGTCGAGCCAGCTCTGTATATGTTTGCTCCGTGCTTTACTCATAAGTCGCTTCTCTGAATCTGGGACATCTTTTTTACAGGTATAAAGCTCGCTAAATGCTGCGTCATTATTGATCGATCTTCAAGCCAAACTTCTCATAAGTACTTGTGGCCAAAAACACTGGCTGGCACTAACAAAATCATAAAACCAATGAGTCTCGCTCTCGATGGCGCAAGAGCTCTAGAGATGTCTCTTTCTGCTCTCTCTCCGACTCTCGCTTTTCAAAACCAAAATAAAAATAAAAAAAACAAGAATTTATCCGCGTAATCCCAGGCGCCGATCGAACGACGAGCCAGCTCTGTATATGTTTGCTCCATCCTTTGCCCATAAAGTGCTGCTCCAAATCTGGGACATCTTTCTACAGGTATAAAGCTCGCTAAATACGGGCATTCTACTGTATTATCGACATGGCTCGAATCTCTAGATCTAAATGAAATCGGGCGTGCCCATCTGAGCCTCATGTCTGATTGTAATCTAATTTCTCCCACACTCACTCTTCGATGTCTCTCAATTTTGCCACAAACCACTCGACACCTGCGCGCATGTCCTGCACAAACCACACCGAAACTTTCCACTTTGCATCCTTACTCCGTCGGCAGCAAGCAAGCCTTAAGTGATGTTCTCGCGCAGGAAGCTGTCTGTCAAAATGCTTCTTTGGCAGATCGCTCCCATGGACTCCACTGCTTCCAAACGGGCCGGTGGGGGGCATAACTAAGGCTCCAACTATTTCCGTTTGTAAACGTTTATAAACGGTATTAACCGTTTAAATTTCCGTTTAATTTAGCCAGCCCTGTAAACGATAAACAGTTGCAAATAAACAGTTTAAACAGTTGTCTCACAGTGAACTGCTTTGGACCTTCCAGTGCATGTCTGTATGGGCCTTCACAACTATCAGGCAATCAAAATCTGGATACCACATCGTGAGCATGTTGCTGTTTGACGCATCGGCGCCGGGCCGGCCGGCCCACTTAGCTCCGCCATGGCCCGGACGTGTCTAATACCCACTCTGCACACTACCTGGCATCAAATCAACCTTCTTTGAGCCATGGCAAGACAACATACCTAATTGTAAGCTCATAATAACACTTGGTAATGCTGTAAGAACCAGGACTTTTCCTGTTCTACCCAAACCGTGTAAAAACTGTTTTAAACGGTTATAAACGGTTTATGAACCGTTTCCGTTTATTTTATCCGAAGTTGTAAACGAAAACTAAATGGTTGGAGCCTTAGGCATAACGAGTGAGCCATTTGCACGTCTCCGCCCTCACTCCCTTCCCTCCAACTTCCTCTTCCCTGCGGACAAGGCTCAATCCTGTGTCGATACCCAAGGCCCCACTGCAAGTCATTCACATGGTATCGAGCTCCCGCTCTGTCCTCTCACACCGTTCCTGATGCTCCTCTCGCTTCAACTCCACGCAAGCGATGCAAACCCTATTGCAAGCTCAAATGAGCGCCCACGTCAAGCCCACCTTCGAGTCAAGACATTCAAGCTCCAAGTCTTTTGCAAGCTCACTGTCTTCTTCAACTTTGCTGGCTCCTTCGGCCAACCTAGCTTTCACAACACCCGTCGGTCAGCGCGCGCGCAGACAGGGATGGGTGAGGCGGGAGGGTGGAAGACTCGAGATGTGGAGTGCACTCCCGAGGTGCCCAGCGCTAATAGGTGTGTCCATTGCTCCGTGTATTGCCAACTCATGCAACCATATGGTTGCAGCGTACTACATTCCTGTATTCATTTCCGTTCGAACTTCGCCCAAGCCAAATATGACCTTTCCACTTCTTCACCGGACGCAACGAACAAATCTGAAGAAGCTGCTGACAAGTGCGGCGAACCGCGAGAATGACGGCGACAAACCCAGCGGATGAGTGCAATTAGCCAACGAATGCCGCGGCGCGAACTCACTGAGAAGGCTCTGGGTGCGTGCTCCTCCGACGCGACGATGCCAAGCACTCCCAACACTCTCAGCCTCTCTTACATCCGCTACCCCATTGTATGGACACCGATATGAATGATCGAGAAGATGACGGCGGACGGACAAGACGACCGAGAGTGATGCAGAGATGACGAGGGCACCTGAGCTTCTAGGTGCGTGTAACATTTTCACATAACGTTAAACTCTCACTGGCAAGGTCCGCAGGGTTACGCACCTAAGCGACGAATAGCGATGACCTGAGAAACACAGACAAGCACACTGTGGGAAGCATGCGCGGATTAGCAACCCGCATGCTTTGCAGGGTACTAACCCGCACCGGTGTGGAGTACCAACCCGCAGACGTGCGGGTTACGAACCTGCAAATCAGTAACGGATGCCGGTTGCCAACCCGCACCGGTTTGCGGATCAAGTTTTGCGGGTTGACAAACCGCACCTATTTGCGGGTTGGTGGCTTGCAGCCCCCCAACCCGCAAAAATGTACCATGTTTTCGCAGGTGCGGGTTACCAACCCGCACGGGCTTCCCACAGTGAGCACGATTCGACCTTCCCACCCATTGCGCTCATCCATCAATTTTGGGTGACGGATAGTTCGGCGGTATTTATCTCAATCTTCTACTCCGACTCCAAATTTGTATATTCCCTAATAATAAGTTCTCTTTCATGCTCGCTGCTCAAATATTTGGTACTCAAATCTTGGGGCGGAGCGGAGCGCAGCCCTCCCTTGTCATTATTGATTGGCCGTCTGTGTATTTGATTTCAAGCTCAAGTTCCCATTGCATGCTTCTGGTCAAAAAACTAACGAGTCTCGACGGCGCAAGAGATCGAACATCCATCCACAGATTGCTCTCTCACTTTTCAAACAAAAAGATGTCGTAGGCTTCAAATCCAAGCCCAGGCGCCGATCGAACGACAAGCCAGCTCTGTATGCAATTTTCCTTCACCCATAAGTCGCAGCTCTGGATCTGGGACATCTTCTATGGGTAAAAAAGCTCACAAAATATGAGCGGACTCGATGTGCTTTTAAGGAACTTGAAGATGAAAGATGGCGCAAGAGATCAAAAATCCATTCAAAGATGGCGTATCTTTTGCTCTCCCCTTTCAAAAAGTGCGGTAGTTCATGCCTAAGCCCAGGCGTCGATCGAACGACGAGCCAGCTCTGTATGTGTTTGCTCCGTGCTTTATAAGTCGCTGCTCTGAATCTGGGACATCTTCTACAGGTACAAAGCTCGCTAAATACGAGTGTCGTTATTGATTGGCCATTTCTGTATTCCAAGCTGAAGCCTCCAACTGGCACTAACAAAGGTTACAAGTCTCGCTCTCGATGCCGCAAGAGATCGAAAATCCATTCAGCGATGCGCGGCTTTTCAAAACAAAAAGATATGGTGAGTGGTATAATCCTGGCCTAAGCCTAGATGCCGATCGAACGACGAGTCAGCTCTGTATGCAAGGGCACCTCTAATTATCGCTGCTCCGACTCTGAGACATCTCTTACACGTACAAAGCTCGCTAAACCTGGCGTCATCATTGATTGGCCTTCTGTGAATTTCAAGCTCAAGTTCCCATTGCATGCTTCTAGTAAAACTAACAAAAGGTACGAGTCTTCTCGAAGCCGCAAGAAATCGAAAATTCATTCGAGCTCGATTGCTCTTTACGAGCTTTTCAAACAAAAAGATGTCACAGGCCAATCCATAAGCCCAGGCGCCGATCGAACGACGAGCCAGCTCTGTATATGTTTGCTCGGTGCTTTACGCATAAGTCGCTGCTCTGAACCTGGGACATCTTTCTACAGGTATAAAGCTGGCTAAATATGAGCGGAACGTGAAGATGAAATAAATAAATAGACAAACAAAAAGGCATCGCGTACGACAAGAACTAAGACCTGAGCCCGGTTTGACCGAAATGCACCCCCCACCCACGACCGAAAAATGGTATTGCATCGCATGCGACACGAACGTCGCGCTCAGGTTTTGACTTGCAATTGTTGAAGTGCTGTTTGGCATTATATCACGCGACAGCGACACGTCTCTTTGACTACCACACCCACTCCACTCTACCGCTGCGCTCAGGCTGGCCCGCGTGAAGCTCAAGCCATCGTCGAAGGCTATGGTCGCTGCGCGGGAGAGATTCACGTCGAAACCAGCTCTCCGAGTCGCGCCATCTCGGTTCGTTCTATATCTCTATAAAAGCCTCGTACTCATCGGTTCCTTCCCATCTACAAGGCGCTGGTGTATCACATTGCTCGTGAAGGACGACCACTGCGGGTCAACGCGTCAGCCTTTCCGCGTAAACTGGAAACAGAAAACTCACCCCATTACCCACAAACACCGCCGCCCGCTTCGCGATCTCCATGTCCACCGCCATACTAACATCCCGCTGTTCGGTATTCAGCCGCAAGTCGCGCGTCGTGACGACTGTCTGCCATCCGGCGGTGTGCAGCGCCGTGACGAGCTCGTCGAGGAAGGCACCGGACTCGTTCGTCAGGAGATACACGAGGTCCAAGTCCACACGCTCTCCCCCTGCTGCATGCGCAAGCCACTCGCGCTGGACCTCCGCCACCCGCTGGACCACACCATCTACATCGGGCAGACACATCCGGAACGCCTTTTCCTCGCGCTGGGGGTCGTCTCCGGCCGGCAAGCGCCGATTCAGCACGTCAGGGAGGAACGAAAGCTGGGACCAGCCGTAGTGGCCCGACCCCCACGCCGCGAGCATCCGACAGTGCCCGATGTAGTCCCCGCGGCGCAGATGTACCGCCAGCATACGCGGGAATGGATTCCGCCCCGTCTGGGACATCGGTGGTCGCGAGACGCCACCAGGGAGCCAAAGGAACACGCCCCCGTCGATGTTGCCCTCGATTGCGCGCAGCACGATGTCCGACGGGCGTAACAGCGTGCTCACGGGCGACGTGGAGAACTCGTCCCAGAGACTCAACACCCGGTTGCCGCCCCACAGTCGCAGGTCGAACACCTGCGGGTAATCGTCCCTGATGTCTTTCGGCACGTATACGACCTCGAGACAGTTCTCTGGCGCGTCGAGGAGGAGCGTTCGCCATGTCTCGAAGATGAGGGAAGCGGAGGCGCCGTCGACACCGCCAGGGATGTGCGGCTTGATGTCGAGGGTGTTGATTTGCCGTCGGCGGGCGGGCGGGCAGACGGTGTCCCACCAGCGAGCCGAAATGGACCGCGGATGGTGGGTGGTGATGTTGGACGGCCAGGAACCACCGACCACGGGCCCCGCGAGCAGTGCGGGAAACGGTGTGGTGGCACCCGAACGCGGGGTCGGCGGGAACGGGTAGTGCTGGTCGGCCCATTTGTAGTCTGCAAAGACGTACGCGCGGTTGGACATGAAGGCGAGATGGGCGTTCATGAGTCTATTGGTGAGGTTTATTTCTCTTCCTTCGTTCCGAGTCGAAGAACACAGACGCACCGCTCATTCAAACAATTATTCCACCCCAACGAATTCGCCTCCATCGAGAACTTGACGTAGCGCCCGTCTCTGCCTTCGGGCAGCGGGAGATCCAGGTTGTGTTGCGGGAGCCGTGCGATCTGCCTGCGGAGCATGAAGTACGTGGGCCCGAGGGGAATGTCGAGCACCCGCGTGCGTGTTACTGGGTGCGCTGCCAGGAGCAGGAGGACGAGGAGGAGAAATACGGCGAGGGAGAGGCAAAGCCGTCGCATGGAGGGTCGTGTGAGGCGCATGCCGCCGGGGGTATATTTGCGATGTGGGAAGGGGAGGAGAAGTGGAGGAGAAGGACTCGGACTCAGGAGGCGGTGCATCCCTCTTGGCGTACGTTATCCCGCAGGCAGATTCCCGGACGTAATGAATTCAGACCGGTTTCCTGATGCTTACCGACGCGACTCTCGCGTTCGAGTGGTCTCGCAGATGAATTGCTCCGACGAGAGTTCTGCTGGAAAGAGGCTGGATCCCACCAACGCCTCGTGGCCACAGCCTGAGCGCCGGCAATTGTTCGGGGGGCTTTACCAAAACACACGTAGCCCGAAGAAACGGACTCGGAGTGGAGCCTGACGTAAATCGGTTGCGATTAGAAGTCCGAAGACCCGAAGATAGGTAAAGATTGTCCTCGGGAAGCCGCAAGCTACGATTTATCTTGAATTTTGTGTGGTTCGGTGGGGTGAGACCACAAGCAGGATGGGCGCCGCGGCGTCTGGATTGTTAGAGCAGGCGAGACTAGTCAAAAAGACAAACGCGTTCGAGTCCAATAAATGCTCACGCCCGGGTCGAACCAAGCGAGCATAAGTATTTCTTGCCGGGATCGAGTATTCCCGTGTAACGGGTGCACATCGACTTGCATAGCAGCCGAGGGCTATAGTGAAAGTGCGGAAACGTTTCAACTTTTGGGCCACTGGCAGTCAAACAACTTGAACTTGAAGCCGGCTCTGGCGCCGGCGAGCGACCTGCGAGTGGAGATGCATAGTGAGTCAAAATTTCGTGCCGACAGGGCGCAGGGGCCAGGGGGTGGGACGCACTGTGAAACGACATCGACGTCGGCCCGGCACTGCCGTAGTACTGCCGGTAGCGGGTCGCACTCTTCCTCCGCAGACGCCACCGAGGGCAGGAGAGCGGAATTTTGTTGCGAGCCGAGTCGAGAAAGCTGACTCAGGGACGAAAGCAGTAATCTGCTCTCACACACCGCCACATGTGACATGTCACGCAGCTCCTCGACCTCCCTCCTGCGTCCCTCGTCGACTCGGACCGATCCACGCAATGCAGCCGGCCGTGGACACTGGCAGTGGATCCGCGAGCATGTCCGCAACCGTGCCGGCTTTGACTCTGAGCGGACCGTGCGTGCCGCGGCCCATCCTCCTGCGAAAGGTGATGCATCACTCTCGGCTTTTCACCACTTTGACCGAGTTGACATTCCCTCCATTCGCTACCGGTTCTCCTCTCCTATCCGCAACAGAGCATTCGGGCAGTTCACCAACTCTTGACTCTTGAGCAGCAACGTCTCAAGTCCGTGCGCTCGCGCCTCGGCCGTTCCAACTTCCCCACTCGTCGAAGAGTCTCACTTGCGCTGTAAATCTTCTACCAAACCTGGAACGCTGACGGCTTCTGGATGTAAATCAAAATCAAATCATGGCGAATACCGCTTCAAATCCGTGCGCTCGCGCCTCGGCCGTTCCAACTTCCCCACTCGTCGAAGAGTCTCACTTGTGCTGTAACTCTTTCCTCTTGTCTGCTACCAAACCTGGAACGGCTTCTGGATGTAAATCGAAGTCGATGTCATGGCGAATACCGCTTTTGGATGAAGGACGGTGATCATGACTGGGAGGTAGACTCGATTTCGTGCTCTTTTGCGTGCGTCTGGGACTAGGGCTGAAGCAGGGTACCAGGAGGCGACTCTTCCAGACTCGATGGCTCGAAAGCTTGCCTGAGGAAGGACGAAAAACTGGAGGCTCAGGCTCTACGCGGTGGTAAATAATGCAGAACGCCGCCGTCCTCCCACGTCAATCAGCGGCAAATGGCATTTCCTGCATTATATCTTTTCGACTGCGACCTTCTCGTCCAGGGTAGTGCAGTGCACTTCCGCCGGTCACGTTATACCGACGCTGGGACCAGCGAGATGGACGTATATAACGACGAGCGCGGGCTGTTATTGAGGCACGGCGCACTACCGTCACCTCACCTTCCCTCCCCTCCCCTCCCCTCCCACCCGAACCCCTCGCCGACTATCCGCTAGCGCGGTCCCCTTCGCCCTCAGTGCATGGGAAACCTCTCCAGTCTGTGCAGTGGCAAAGCTGTCTCGTCCCAGCAGCAGCATGCTCCCACGCGGCTGAATCCGCCGGAGTCCCATTCACATAGCCGCCAATCCACTCCCGGCTCGTCATCAGAGTCGCGGTTTGCGCGCGGATGGGGTCGTTCGGCAGAGCTTTGCCAGCGTGGCCAGCGTGGGCGTACCCAGGGATGATGGGTGCTGAAGAGTGCCAAATTGTCTAGGTTAGTTCTTTCGTTGATGCCGCCGACTGGTCAACTCACCGCTTCAATCCCAGTAAACCCCCGGATGACCTCGACGAACTCTGTTGTTTTTGGTTTCCGCTTTCCTCCACGCATTGCTTTCCTCCACGCATCGTTTTCGCTTTCGCTCCCTCTTTGCTCTCCCACCTGCACCTGCTCTGTCCCTTCGCGATGCTTTCTCGCAACACTGTTTTGTACTGGCGATGATTAGTCATGAACTGGACAATACTGTATCACACACATACCTTGCACTGTACCATCCCTGTAATCGTAGATGTAGATGTAGACACAAGAGAGACTTCTCTCTTATAACCTCTCCGTCGAAAACAAGGATCGCCATTTGGAGAACAAGGTTGAACGTTTCGGCCGTCGGCTCCGAATCCGAGATCGGCCCGTGATTCCCGCACGGCCGGCACACAGATTTCAACTCTCTGTGTTCAAACAACTCATTGGCTTTGTCCTTTGACTTTTTTTTTTACTTCCAAGACTCGACTAGCATGGATTGAATTTCGATTTTCTGGCTGACTTTGGAAGCATTCCATGTTCATGGTCGCATGCACACATTGCACAGCTCTTAAGCAATCTCACAGAACCTTTGGTTTTGCTCATGATGCGGGTTCAAGAAACTCGCGGAAGGAAAAATTAACAATACAACGCAATGAGGGCCGAGCACCAATTGAACGGTGTTCCTACATTTTTTTGTGCCAAGTGACCTAAGTCCATCAAAATGAGAAACTTCTCTGGGGCCTAGAAATCGTGGTTTTCTATCAATAATCAATGCATGGGACAGATGTATCCGGAATCGTTTTCCGAGACCGTCCCAACACGCCCGCTCTCGAAGTGTTTTGTTGAGTCCTCATGGCGCTGCAGCTGTTTTCCTTTCGAAAATCCATGCAAAATAAACACCCAGATTGTCTGCACTCTAGCAAACTCATTTCTCGGTTACGATGGGTCGAGGTGGAGGTGCCGAATGTTCCGATTCTATAGAGCTCGCTTATAGAGCTCCATGATCCGCCGTTCGCCCAGGACAGTGGTGCTTCGGCCAGGTTCATCAAAATGATATGATATTTGAATGGCACCTAACAACCTCAGTTCCTGATGCTTCTGGGTCGCCAAGACATCGATCTGGAAGCGCCTTTCTCGGTCTTCCCGAAGAGCCCGGTCGTGAAGCGATCCGCCGCTTATTGAGATCTGGCGGTTTCGGATGATTTAAAAGATCCCACTCACTAAATCACTTTTCCCCACTCTACTGCCTTCCCCACTGCCCTACTCATGCCCTAATTCGACTTTCCCTCTGGCCATATCCCTCTGTTCTTGGATGGAGTGCCAACCGGCCTTTCACTGCTTCTGCCCATCCTACTACCCTGTACCCTGCCTGTCTAGCTTCAGGACTAGGCTTTCAACCCCACACTGCTCAGACTGGCCATGGTGTTCCTGTTGCTCTAAGGATGTCGGTGCCGGTGTGACTACTCCTTCCAGGTGTGTTCCAATGGTTCTCCTTGAGTATTCCTGCTGATGACTGCCCTAGGCCTCCTTTGCCTATGAGAACTCTTCTCCAGAATATTGCCACCACTTTCCCTGACCTCCAGCCCTGTCCTCTTGGCATGGGCCTGAAAGGTGTACAGTGAGCATTTTATGGCGCAGTGTGTGGCCCACTTCCTTGCTATCTAGGCTTTGCTGACACCCCTCAGGAACCACTACCGTGACCCTCCTCACCAGAACCAACATCCTTCAGAGCAAGAGCCACACCATGGGCAGTCGTTGAACGCCTGGTCCTGAAGCAGGTCATGGAGGGCTGTATGATGCACAAGCAGTAAAAGGCTGGCTGGGAACTCCATCCAGCGGCAGAGGGATATATCCAGAGGGAAACTCCAATTGGGCCATGGGTAGGGCAGTGGGGGAAAGCAGTAGAGTGATTTAGTGAAAAGGCAAAAAAAAAAACTTACACTGCCAACGGGCCCATATGTGGAAGTCAGCTGGAGTCGCCATCTGTGGCCAGGTAATCGTGCAGCTGGAGCCAGATGGATGACAGGTGATCGTCAGATGTACTGCTCAGCTGAGACCACAGCTGGCAGACGGCTGAGTCGACACCTGCAGCACAGAAATTTGTCCAGCTGTCACCACATTTCCGGAAATACTTACTACTCACCGCAATAATCCTCCAAGTCCCCTCAGGATCATTTCTTTGTCGGAGGAATGTGCAGATTGATCATTGTCATGGTCCCCTCAGTCACGTAGGTCAAATTTCACAAGTCTTCGCCTGCAGATATTGCATGCTTGATGGCATGCCGCACCTGTGACCATGGTTTCTCTTTCCCTCCGCCCATCATCCACCCACTGACTTCCGCCCCTCCCTCCTGTTCCTCATCAATGGCAAACCATCGTGGTGTGCCCGAGTCGTGGCGCAAACACCAAGGAGTAGACATGTCCCATAGTATGTGTTATATACCGCGAGAGGTATATAACATGTGTGTCATGAAACCGCACTGATGGCGCATCACCTAGGGCGCATCATGTCATCAGTCTGCGCCGTTGCAACATATCCAACGATCGTATGAAAGGAGAGATCGTATACATATACCAAGGGAAGGGACGACCGCTGTCGCAGCTTGACAGGGAGGAGTGGATCGGACATGTAGGAGGAACTGATAGGATACCGATTGATAGTAGACATATCCTGTAGTATAAGAAGGGGCGGTAGAAGCTAGGGGCCCTAGCTTCTACCTCGTCTAATACACGGCCTTACTCTCCACGGTCTCGTATTGGACTTCCCATCCGCGCCTGACGCATCTCGACGCCGTCGGGCTCTAGACTCCGAACCTCTGTCGTAGAACCCGACCATCCCAACTCGCATCCCGTTGGACTCCTAGACCCCGCTGAGACTGCGGGTTCTATCGTATACACCCCCAGGAGCCTCTCGAGACTCGCTATCGCGAGGAGAGCACTCCGGTTCACCCTTGGTGTCTTGGGACTGTGGAGCCCCGACCCCGTTCTTGACAATGTGTGCAGGACCATCCTCTCAATATGCAATGCCCACCATCCTTGGCCTGTGCTGGGATGCCAGAGCACCAGCAACGGCTTTCTTGTACCCCTTATATTATCCACACGTCTGTAAAGCTGTGCAGACCTAGGCCTGCCCATGTGATGTAAGCCCGTATCAGTCGGATGACGGAATTGGACGGATCAAATGCATATCGGGTCAAGCGGCCGAACTCAAACTGAGCATGAATGTGCAAACTCAAGAACAAATCGAGCGACCGGCCTCTCTTGTCAACATGATGCAAATGGCCAACACATGGCTTAAGTCATTAGATCCTAAACGGCTGTTTAAGCGTCTTACACACCGAATTTTGGTGTTTAGACATTAAACAGATTCTTAAACAGACTCTAAACAAAATCCTAAACAACCTCTAAACAGCGCGTTGTGAACCCCACAATATTATTGCACACACGATGCCGGTCGTCTTAAGGCTGACCCTGGTTCAGAAGAGCGGCAATATATTTTCTGGGTCGATCCAGCGGGCGATGACGGCGACAAACACCGTTTTACTGCTCTATTCTTTGGAAGCATTTTCCGTGTTCATCTTTCTGTGCAGGTGGCATGCACAGTGTCAAGCTATCTTACAGCACCCTCAACTTAGCTTGTGATGAGGGTTCACCAAAGAAAAGAAAAAAGACAACCGAACCCACTTGAAGCCGAGCACCGATTGAATGTTCCTACACCTGTATTGCCTTCAAAATCTCCCTGGTCTGCAGAGTATGTATGGGACTGCTCTCGGACTTGCGCGACTGAGGATGCGGCCGGCTACTAGTACATCCATGGGCAAAGCAGAAATGCGCAAGACCAGAACTTATAGATTGAAGGACTTCAAGTTTCAATTAAAGGCTCAGAAAGCTGCTAGCTAGTGACTGGGAGTTCAGGCAATCGGACCACATGGGATCGCACCATGAATATATCCAAAAAAAAAAAAAATGTTTTCTCCAAGAGAAGACTGACTGGCAAAATTCGATTTGAACTGTGAATGCGCAAAGCGGAAATCTCATTGGTTATCAGTTGTGCATGCGACTCTTGTCGCTCTCGGGGGCTAATTCCTACTGGACGTCGAAGCATATCAGCAGCGAGTATAATGATATTTGATGAGGCTGCCTCGACAGAAGAGACTTTATCCTGGCATGTTAAATAGCATTTTCTGTTGGATTACATCTGCATCAGGCCGAAACCGATGCGAAAGCTTTACAGAGGTTTCTTTTGAGATATACACTGCGGGAATGTCCATGTACAACTACGATACTCTAACGACAGCGACGAAACACAGTCCCAACGAGAGGAGTGGGGGGAGTAAAAGGGAGTGATGATTCAAGGAAGGGATCCAGACCGACTCGGACCCGCCTCCGGTCGCTGCTGTGGCAGCGGCGGCTGCGCCTTTTCCCGCAGGGAAAGACGGACTTGTGACTCGACACCCAAATCCATGTGGTACCGCGGCGGTAGTTCAACCACCTCGGACTGATCCGCCGTAATCACCGTCACCGGTGCCTGCCCCGCGTCGTGGTGCAACACATACGTGCGCGCTCTCTGGTTGGGGTCTGTCGTCCACGACGAGAGGACCTCGGTGGCGGACTGGGAGTTGCTTCTGCCTCGGGAGGTCACAGATTGAGAGATTGGTCGGTTGCCATACATGTCAGGTCTCCACTCGAATGCGTCGACTTGGGGATGCGGTTGTCGACGGAGGCGAAGGAAGAGGAAGAAGGCGAGGGCGGCGAGGATTCCGGCACCGAATGCGCTGCCGATCCCAGCGCCTACTGCGAGAGCCCGCGCTTTCGATTTTGCGCTAAGTTGTGATCAGATGATGAGCTGTGAGGGTAGGAGAAGAAGATGTTTTACATCGTTCCGGGTGCCACTGAAATCGCATTAGACCTCGTGTTTCCACGGCAAGAAGAACCGAAAACTCACAGCAATCCGTCGGTCCAAAACCACCACCGTGCAACGGTCCAAAGTGCCACAACTGTCCGTCCGCGCTCTGAAGCGACAGGAAGAACGGATACGACCACGGCAGAGAGACCGTCCAGTCAATCGTGCTCATGCTGTTCGAGGTAATGTTGAACGGCGGATGGAGCGGAGGCGCCACCTGGGATATTCGTGAGTGAATTCACATAAAAAAAGGGGAAACACACACCGTCAAAGTGTAGGGAGGTTTGCCCGATTTCGGCGTGACCTTGATATCGGTGCACTTTGGAGCGCGTCAGCTAGCATCACGACTTGAATCGAGTGCATATCTACTTGGTCTGTAAAGCCAAACTGCGACAGGGGCCCTGTATGATCGGTCGCGTCGACCTGAAGCTGCGTGGGGAAGGTAACATTCTGGCATCTAGGACCCCGTCTCAAAATTTAACAAAATAGAGGAAAGAGAGGACAAAACTTACGTGGGTTCCGCTACTGTTGAATTCTGAATAACCGTGTACATCGCCTGACAGCCTCCTGGAACGCCGTTCGTGTCCCACTGAAGGGGTGGTCATTGAAATCAATACTCCTCAAAAAACGGGGAACGAACCATGCAGATCTGATACTGGGTTCCCGGTGCGAAAGGGACTTGCCAGTCCTGCGAATATCAACGCTCGGAGCTATGCGAGATGCCCGCGGCGACGTACGAACTCAAGCCCAATCCCTACGTCGATAGTGAATGGTGTGGTAAATGTCCTGGGCGGGAGGCTCATTGGTACGGTTGTGAGGAGAAACTCGGAGGGAACGCACGATGTATAGACGACCATAGAATATGGCGCCACTGCATTGGGACTACAGAGCGCTCAGCGCTTAGAGTTCATCCGACTCGGAATCCGTACCCAATCGCTCCCTCTATCGCGAGATGTGATTAATACAGCGAGCAAGCAGAGAAAGCACGCACGTCGTCCCCATTTAATGTTTATCGTCTGGCATTGCTCTATTGCCCACATCAGGACTCACTCCACCGCGGACTCGACGCCATGAGCTGCGCACCTGTAATTGGAATCGGCGGCGCCTGCCCGGGGATGTTATAGTCGAAGAAGAAACCCTACAGCCCACCATTAGTCCGCAATTCAGGCAAAAAGTCCATAATGACACACCGGTTCCAGAAGCGGAACGACCTCAGCGCTTCCCGCCACCGCAAACAGTCCCACCACCGCCAACACCGCCGTACGCATCGTAAATCGGTCTAGCCGTGCGGAGAAAGAGAAGGAGGAAGAATTTGCCAGCCTCATCGCATCCACTAGCCGGAGAGGAGCGAACGAGGAAACGAGAAGAAAGGACGATAAACCTGGCAAAGGGCGGGAAGGGGAGGGGAGCTTGAGCGGAATGAGGATCCGGCGGCAGTCGCTGCTTTTGAGGTGACAGAGCGTGTGAACATGCTACCCGCATCATCGTGTTGATGGCACGCATTTCGGTAAACTGTGCCTTGCCGGAGATCGAAGTAAAACATGTACAGCAGATCATTCGTCTGAAGTGACTGCGGCAGCGTCTGTTGTTTATCAGTCAATGGGCAACGAGTCGCTTGCAGTTGCGGCTACGAAAGTGAGCGAGGTATTAAAAACAAGTACGAGCCATAAAATACTAGCCATCTGCTGCGCAACAGAGCGCTTGTGTGTCGTCTTCGGGAAGAGAACGTACAGCAGATCATTCGTCTCAAGGCAGCATTTGTTGTTCATCTGTCACGGAACCAGTGAGAGTGAATAGACTTGAGGCGCAGATGATGAGAAGGCGCTGACGCATGCAGTCGTAGGGTTCATCGCCTTGGTGTTGTAAGGTATGTTTCACCAATGTCTGTGGTCAATCTCGGACGTACTTCACGGTGAATCCCGGAAATTGCATTGAAAACTTTCAATAGGGGGAATCCGATCCACGGATGAGCATTTGAGGAACATATAGAGTCTGTCGTAAATCTAGCGGGATTGTTTGAACGAAGACAGCGGGAGGGAGGCAGGGTATTTGAATGGCAGAAGGGTGAGAGAAAAACGCCACGACGGAGATGAGCGGAGATGTGAGCGTAACATCATGATTTGCCCGGCATGGCGGTCCGTCCTCCGGTGCACTGCCAGTGTTCAACCTTGTTCTTCGATGGAGGCGTTATAAAATCGCTCTCATCGGATACATATGTGGAGGTACATGCCCATATGCTTCCTCTTGCTCCGCGGCTGCTAATGAAATCTAAAACTTGCCTCACGACGCGTTGACAGACGCAGAAATACGAGCCCGCCATAGCCCGCCCGACATAGGTCTGGGTCATGTAATAAATCACCGCTGCAACCGCTCCACTATCGCGCTACCGCCCCATCACCGCTTTGATACAATGGATCCAAACTGTACCCAACCAATATCGAGAACTATTCAAAACCTTACTGAAGAATTCTGTCAACGTGTTTCATACCCTCACAGATTGAATGACTTTAAAGTTCTCTCCAGCGCCATAAATTCGAAGGCGTTAGTAGTACTACCAATTCACGAATAACACTCCCGACACGCACATTCAACGATGTCCCGGGTGTGGCTCGCCAAATGTGCTTCGCCAATAAAACTCACAGAGCTGTCCGTTCAATCGGGCATCGGGACATTCTTCCAGCATCAGCTCTTGTTCCTTTTACTTTGCTTCTGTTTCGATTCTCATGTGCACATTTTGTGGCCTGGGTAAATCGTCTCAAGCCAATCTAAAGTAAGCGTATCTTCGTCAGTAAATCCCTTTTCGTCATCTTGATTCCGTTCCCTCCATCCCCGTTAATATTCCGAGTCATCTCGTTTCATTCCACCAAAATCGTGAGCTGCTTGCGCACTCTCCCGTCCTCAACCTAACCTTCCACCTTCTCATCTCCCTGCCCCTCCGCACTGGAAGACCTCGGCTGCGGCGCCCCGTGCTCAACGACCTCAACATCCTCGATGACATCGTCGTCGGCCGTCGCAGGCTCCGTATCGTGTGGCAGAAGCCCATTCAGCAGCGCGGCTACAATGCCAGCGGAGAGAACTATGTGCGTGTGAGCGGTAGCGGTCAAAGCAGGGGGAACAGCCGAAAGAGAACTCACAAGGAGTACTCAACACGATCGTCATCGAATCAAACCACCCCTGCAGCGCCTTGCTCGGATTATCCACACCCTCGAACAAGTGCGTGAATATTCCTGGTACGAGTAGGTCACCGAATCCGAAACTCAACGCTGCGGCAAGTACGAATCTATTAAAATCAGCTCCTGGTCCTTTGCAAGAAACGGAGCACAGCGCTCACCTTTCCCTCCTTCCCCACCTAACCATTCCCAACACTCTGACCCCACTGACAGCGACGCTCGCAAACAAGAACGTCGTCACGCCGCCAAGCACGGGGTTCGGGATCGCCAGGAGGGCGCCGGCGACTTTGCCAAGGATGCCAAAGAGGAGCAGGAAGGCGCAGCACCAGCGGCCGGCAGTGACTGACGCGGTGCGCGTTAGGGCGATGACGCCGTTGTTCTGTTGAGCGTTAACGATGGGTATAGATATGGGAAGAAAAGAGCAAGACGCACCTGCGCGAAGATGGATAACGGTGTAACCGTGAACAGAGCGGAGAGGAAGCCTCCAATACCATCGCTCTACCTCGAGTAAAAAAGAAGCATGAAGAGGGATGAGATCGTAGAACGCACCAACACCCCGCCCTGAATCCGACTATCGAACACCTCTCCGTCGACGGGCTGTCGGGAGACTTCAGCCGAGGCGGTGATGTCGCCGATGGCTTCCATCGCGAGCGAGACTGTGTGTGTCGATTCATCAGCATCGGGAGGAAGTGGACATGGAAGACAAACCGTAGACGGCCAACATGGGCAGAACCGCAGGGCCGTAGACGCCAATTTTGAACGTGTGCACCCAGAGGAAGGTGATGGCGGGTGCCGAGTCGATGGTAGAGCGGTCGGCGTACCCAGCCGCAGAGGCGACGATGGAGCTGTGGATAATTAGCGCAGGGAAAAGAGAGAGAAGAAAAACACACCCAACCAACAAGCCCACGATGATACTCGTGTTTTTCAAGAACGGGGACCCGAACATCTCTGTGAGGATGATAGTGACAAATGAGAGGAATCCGAGCCCGATGAATTCAGGGGAGCCCCATCTGTGCGGTATTAGCGGACTGGCGCGAAGAATGGAGACGTACGGGAGAGGTCTCGGTGCGAATATCGTTGGACACAGCTCGAATATACCTGAAGTTGGGCGGGAAGAGCAGGAGTTTGATCCTCCGCCCCAGTTCGGAATACCAGAGGAGCCAATGAGAGATGCACCGATGGTTAAGATGACGGTTCCTGTGAGTTATCGCAGGGTTAGCGCAGGGACGACAAGAACTATGCATGCAGGGAATCGACGGACCAGTGACCAGCGGCGGGAAGACTCTCCTCAACACGCGTATCGGCACAAATGCCATGCCAATCTCCAATAAAGAACAAATCAGAGACGTCCCCAGAAGCTTCCCGTACGCCTCGGGACATGCGAGCCTCGAGACTGTACCGTCCGCCGCTGTTGAGCTGGCACATGTACCGTCTGCATACATGGCATCGAAGATTGCATTCGCCGTGCTGAGCGTCGCGAAAGATGTACCGACGACGCTGATGAGTCCAGTTCCCAGATAATAGCCGCGAAATAGCTTGATGCGGGACATCTGCACCAATGATAGCAGCCCACACCCGATAAGCGACGCAGAGATCATGTAGGCGGAGGTCCGAGCGTCGAGGGAGAGTGCAGAGGCAAAGATGATGGGTGGGGTTATGAGCCCTGCGAGCATCGCGAGTGCGTGTTGCAGGCCGGTGGAAATGGCGAGGATGAGAGGCATTTCTTCGTGAAGCGCGTAGAACGGTGGCTGACGGGACTTGGAGGAGAGGTTGCCGAAGGGGAGGGTCGGTGTGCAAAGCCTTGCCAGCGGGTCAATACTTAGAAGTTTGAGTAAGAGGACTCGGCGCACCAAGCATAGTCATAATCTCCCAGCCAGCCATGCCGCGTTGTAACCTTTTCCTTCGCGCTTTCCAGCATCGACGGTCGTGGTGGGGGTGTGGGTTGCTGGTCGGTGGCCGTCGACATGGCGGTCGGTCGGAGAGCTGCTGACAGGCTAATTAAGCGGCGTGACACGGGACGCGCAGATAAGCGATTGCCGGCGGATTTACCCGGCTGCCGAGATAAGCCGGGACGCGGTCCCGTGATAAAGGTGATCCTTACGTGGCAATGCCTGCGCGTGCGATTGCTGACAGTCAGTACCCGAGTGCGACTCCATATGGCGTGCGCCTAGTTTGTTGACCTCTCCAATCGTTCATTCTGCGCACTGGAGCAAACCGGCCTCGGGGTTTCGTAAGAGCATTCCGACATCTCTTTTTATTCTCAAAGTTCCTGCCCTTTGAAGTGTTGCTTAGTGTTTCCCTAATATTGTCACCTCCGGGACTGAATACAAAACAGCATCGTCAAGCGTTGCACAGTGAACACTGCATGAACCCGTGAAGGTGCCTAGAAAAACTGCAAGCGGCTTACTTCGTCTTTTCTACCTAATTTTCACTGTCCGGATGGCACCTTCTGAATGGATTCTTAACCAGAAGTGTACTATTAGCCAACTCGAGTCAAAGGTCTTTTTGAGTTGGCAATCCACAAATTGCTGCAGAAAATCGCGCATAGGTATATGACTTCCCCCCTCCAAAGAGTGCCCGAGAGTGATTAATGTCGCTTCGCAGTCCTTGTATGGTCGCTATTAGTTGCGGTCAGAGTAGTCGGAACGAGTGTCGGAACGTGAGACCGGAAATCGTTTTGATGTCAACTTTTCGGAACGTCGGAAAACGCCTAGTGTATACCGACTCATAGGGCCGGTATGCACTTGTCCGAACGCTCCTTCCGGACTTGCTCCTAACCCTCAGGTTACCGGCCCTGGCCCGTGCACATCAAATGGAGATGATGGGCCTTTTGAAATTTGTCGCTCTACTGCTCCCTTATCGCACACCACCATGACTCGCAACAAGCCCGCTCCCAAGAAGCCCGCTCCCAAGCAGCCCGCTCCCAAGAAGCCCCGCGTAGAGGTGCCCGCCCTCGATTCCGGTTCAGACACCGAAGTAGAGACGGGGACTCGGAAAAAGCCGCGTAAGGCCGCGGCTAAGAAGGCTGCTGCCGTCCCTGCCGTCCCCATGCCCGACGCGCTCAAGCAGAACCCGTGCGTCACTAGCGTTGACTGCTTGACCACACCTGACGTCTTTCGACAGCTTCGAGAACAAAATCTACACCACCACGATGCTGAACGCGATCATCGACGACGAGCAGTACCGCGCCAAGCTCTACCCGGGCTCGGGTCCGAACCTGTCCACTGCAGCCGGTGGTGGTTCGTCGAAGGTCACCATCTACTGGGAGCTCGCAAAGCTCCTATGGGGCACAGACCACGCTGCGTTCATCGCGTGGCTCGGCACAGGCAAGGCAAAAGAGCGGGAGGTTATTACGGACAAGATCAAATATCGCCTCTCTGTGTGAGTACTGTCCTTATCGTCTGCTCGTGCTTATGCCTCCTAGCTTAGACAAAGCGACACGTAAGATTCGCGACGAAATGAAACAAACTGGGGCGGGGAATAGCATGACGCAGGAGGAACTTGACGGGCTGCCAGAGGACGATGAACGTCGCTCAGCATGGGGTGAGTCTGCATCGTCTTCTGTCCATCTTATTTCACTCACCTCTCATCGACTGGATAGGCTCCAAGCTTGCGGATTTCCCGTGGTATTTCGAAATGGATGGGCTTCTTGGCAGGCGTCCGAACGCCCAGCCTGTCGCTGTCGGCAACACGGCCTCGGACGACATCATCGACGTCTCCGACAACGACGCTGATACATCTGACGCCCCGCCAGGTGGAATGCCCGACGACACCCACGATTCGGACGCCGAACGCGACGCGCCAGGCTCGGACAACGACTCGAGCAACAGCGCCGAGGAAGGGGCGGCTGCAGGCGTCAAGCGCAAGAAGAAAACGGGTGCGCAGCCCTCGACCTCCGCTCCTGCGCAACGGAGCACTGCACCTGTCCGCAAGCCCAAAGCGCACGACGTCGGAGCGATGGTGGATCAGGAGGCGGAGACCCATCGCCAGCAGCTCAAGCTCGCGTCTCTGGACACGACCGCGGACATCGAGCGTGTCCGCGCAACCAAGGCGATTGCGCAGGGTCGGTTAGAGCTCAAGAGGGACAAGGAGAAGCGGAAGATGGAGGAGGAGAAGCGCAAGACGGACGACGCGACTTTTGCGCGCAAGCTGGAGATTTTGAAGGCAGAGCGTGAATTCGGCATCGACGCTGTGCGGCAGATGTTCCCCGATCACTACAAGGTCCATCACCAGCCCTCTACGTCCCACCAGAGCTCGCCGGGGCCCTCGCACCACTCCTTCCAAAGCAGCGATGACGCGCTCTACCCGTTGGGACACTTCGCCGGTGGAGAAACATTCGACTATAGCGCGCACGCCGGTCCGAGCATGCAAGCCGCTGGTTCAAGCGGGTGGTATGGTGCGAAAGCGTAACGGCTTTTACATCGAGTCTTGAACGTATATGTGACCTACTTATCTATTCGTAACCTAGAGCATTACGACGAGTTTGTATCGCGTTCAGTAGATACCTCTTCAATTCAGTCCTTTTTGCTTTACCTCCCGCGAGTCGATTGCGTCGTCCTGCAGCTGTAGTATCATCATATTGGGAAGCAGCACCCGCTTGACGACGCTCAATTCCTGCCGCAATAAATGGGTCCAACTGGGGTGAAGCGTACTGGTTGGATGCCTTGCGAAGTCGCTCTTCGTGGCGGAGGGCAAAGTTATGGACAACGACGCAGCAGACGATCCACTGTGTTGCATATCGATGATCCTCCGCACAGGCGATAGTGAGACGCAGGCCTTTCAGTGACTGCTCTCGTCCCTTGAGGAAACCGATGGCATGCTCTGACCGCACACGAACGTAAGAGACGTGGTTGTTATGAGTCGTGTTTTCAGTGGTGTCTTTTTCGGGGCTTTTATACGGTGCTTGAACGCGATCGGAAAGCTAGCGCCAGTCAGCATGCGAAGGAACAGACCAAACTGAAGATATACCGGATACGCGGCGTCCGCCCAAACAAACTCCCCATCTGGGAGAAGTGTCTCCAACTCCTTGTACATACGAGTCCCCGTCCATGCTACTGCATCATGGGTGCTTCCGACATGACCGTATCCGATGTCGATGATTCGGAGGTCTGGGAGATTTATGACCTTGGAAGGGAACATCAGTCTCAAAACTAACAGCGCAATGCAACTGACCTGTAGGTTCATCGAATAGTTCATCTTACGGTCGAAATAGCTGACACCAAACCAATGCGGGCGCGCCGCCAGCGGAATGAGGGTTCCGTCGACCATACACCATCCCCCGCCCCACTCTGGACACCCCGACTGCTTTTGCACCCAGGCTTTCGCTTTCTCCTTCTCAGCTGCAGTCGGCATGCATACATACTGCTTCAGCATGCCACTACCCAAGATCGCGGTTATAACGCGACGCGTGCAGCGTGGAATAGTGCCCTTGCCGAGGCCGGACCACCAGGAGACTGCTTGAAGGGATGCACCGTTTCCACTGTGCCCAAACTGATAGAGAGCAACAGCCAGTTGGATCTCGACGGGGAGTTGGGCGGAATTGGAGTTGTTGGTGAACACGGAGTGATTTTTGAGTCGGCGGAGGAGTTTGTCGAATGTAAGTGGCCAGATATGCAGTTCAGTCCGAAACAAGTGCGGTTGAGTGTGCTTCCAGACATGTAGACAAGTCTGCAGAGTGCCAGGCGGACGGGGAAGGCGTGTTCGCGCGATTTGATACCGCTGGGAGTACATGCCGTCAATCTGGCTCTGTATCCAGCGGAGGACGCGGGAGGTGTGGAAGATGGTGCGCCGACCGCGGGGAATGCGAATAAAATCGTCGCGAAGATCAAATGAATCGACACTTGAGTCGTCGGAGTCTGACGACGACGACTCGGAGCTGCTGGAGCTACTGGAGCTGCTTGAGCTGGACTCCGAGTCAGAGCTGTCATCGTCCAAGCCAAAGTCGAAGTCCATTCCATCACTTGGCTCGTCGTCGTCGTCGTCCACGCTGAGCGGCAGCTGTGGTCGGCGTAGAATCCCCACAGATAGGCGTGTCAAGGTGCGGAGTGACGCGTGAGAGATGCCGAGAGAGTGTAGACGGGTAAGATGGCGATGGCGCTGCCGGAAGAGCCGTTGGCGTAGTTTGCTGTGGCTCGCTGCTGCCCGGAGCAGCTCAGCGACCTGCGTGCGGCGGGAGTCAAGGCGCGTCATGGCACAGCCTGTCACAGATGGCGGTACCTGACGTTACTCTCGCCGACGACCGGGACGCTGGTGTGTCAAGGAACTGAGCATACTGAAGTTTTCCGGGTCCGGTCAAACCTGGAACCGGAAAATATATCGGAAAACAACTTCTACCGAGTTACATTCCGACCCATCATACCGACCCATTTCGGACGCTGTTCCGACTACTCTGACCGCAACTATTACATCGCCTGCGCATACCTCGGTCAAGCCGAGCTCGGGCCATCCCCCTCTTGTCACTCTGTTTTTCTCATTTGAACAAGTGAACACCATTGAGCTCTTGCTCCGCACTTTACACCCATCCTTTTTATTATCCTCTTGAAGTGCTGTGTACCCAAGAGTGATAATACCATTGCCTGTTGAGGGAGTTTTGTCCCAAGGCTAATTGGCTTCTTCTAAAATATCTTTAGGCTGAAAGAAATTTTTACTGTCTCGGCGGCAATTTAATATTTACATAGAAACACCTGGCCAGTATATCCGTCGACGTCCGGTAGGAAATGAACCCCGAGAGCGACTCTTGTCGCATGCGCAACTGATGGCCAATAAGAGTTCCGCATTGCCCATCCACGGTTCAAACCGTGTTCGGCATTGTAGGTATACTGGCCAGCTTCTTCTTTTTTTCTTTCTTTTTGGAAATTCTTACTGAAATCCTGCAATCCCATATGGTCCGCAACATTTTCACGTTTACCTGAATTCACTGGAGTTCTTTGTACCTTGCCAAAGTCCTTACTAGGAAGTTCGGAACATTCTAGTCTTTTTGAGTATCAGGGTATAAGGCCCGCTGCATCCCCACTCAAACAAGTCCGAGAGGGACCATACGGTCCCATACACAGTCTGTGAACCGGTTATTAGGTGATATAGGGTTGAGTAAGTTAGTGGACCCAAACTTACATCTGTAAGTAAAGTGTGTAACTTACGTGTAACTTACGGCGTAACTTACACCGGCCAGCAGAGGGTGCTTGTAAGTTCGTAAGTTTGCCCCAGGTGCCAAACCTCCGTGCCTATGGATCTCCACCAAGCACACAAGTTGTCCTTATTGTCGCCTCCCCCTTTGCTGACCATCACATCAATTGTTGGACCCACTGAGGTGGAGTGTGCATGTGGGTAGTGCTGCCCTGTGTCTAGGATGTAACTTACATGCAAATTTGAAACTTACAATACTTACATGCAGGTACTTACAGTGTAATTTACATCATGTGACTATTTGTAAGTTACATCGTAAGTTAGTCGACCTCGAGGGAGGCCATTGTAAGTTACAGTGTAAGAAATTGTAAGCATGTAACTTACACAACCCTATGATACAGGTGTAGGAACACCGTTCAATCGGTGCTCGGTCATCCGTGAATTGTCTTAGTGATTTTTTTTCTTCCGTTATTTTCCTGAACCCTCATGAGTAAAATCGAAGGTCACAAAGACTAGACGATGAAACGGAAAATGCCTTCAAGGAATAAGAGCCGTAAAACGGTGTTTGTCCCAGTCGCTGCGGGTAGCCGAGAAAGCATATCACAGCTCTCCTGAACTTGGGTCAGCCTCAAGGCGACTCGCGTCGCGTGTGCCATCTTTAACGAAATCGTAGATCTACGCTGCACATCCTGGATCAACCCGGCTTCTGGCGATTAGAGACGCTTTAAGTTTTTTTATCCTCAAAGCTTACTCAAGAGCTTCCCTACCTATCTCACCTGGCGCACACCTCGATCAGGCAGGCAGGAAGTCGAATCAGCAGCACAAACACAAGAACTTGGAAATGGAAATTGTAATTCAAATTGAACATCTGCTCAACCATTAAGAACGAAAAAAGATATCATCGATGATCATAAGCTGCTGAAGAAAAAAATCCAAGTCGATATCTCCGAGTCTCAGTGACGACTCGACAGAGTTTCTTGGATTATAAGTCAGCCTCAAGGCGACTCGCGTCGCCTGTGCAATCTTTACGAGAAATAGTAATTACGCTGCACATCCTGGTTCAACCCGGCTTCTGGCGATGAGCCTGAGTAGATCCGCAGGATGCTCCTTTTTTTTAAAAGTATCTGTATGGAAATTCAGCAAGAAAATCGAAATTAAAACCAATGCTAGTCGAGTCTTGGAATGTAAAAAAGTCAACGGACGAAGCGAACGAGGTGTTCGTGCATGCAGGCCGATGTCGGACTCGGAGCCGACGGAGGGGTTATAAGGGAGTGTGCGCTGTTGTCGCCCCATCTACCTCTACGATTACATGGATGGTGCAGTGAAAAATATGTGTGTGATACAGTAGTGTCCAGTTCATGAAACTAACTAATCATCGATGTTGCAAGGAAAGCATTGCGAAGAGGGACAGAGCAGGTGCAGGTGGGAGAGCCGAGAGATAGCGAAAAGCGAAAGCGATGCGTGGAGGAGCGGAAAGCAAAGCAAAACAAAACAGAGTTCCGACGCTGCCCAGGTGGTTACTGGGATGAAGCGGTGAGTTTACCAGTTCGGCACCCCATGATGAAATAACCAACCTGGACAATTTGGCCCTCTTCAGGACCTATCATCCCTGGGTACGCCCACATTTTCCAGGCTGGCAAAGCTCTGCCGAACGACCCCATCCCCGGGCAAACCGCGAGCCATGAGTGCCAGTGGGAGCGGATTGGCGGTGGGACTCGGGCACACTGGCATTCAGCCGCGTGCGCGTGTGAGCATCCCAGTGCTGCTCGGACGCAACAGCTTTGCCACTGCACAGGCTGGAGAGGTTTCCCATGCACTGAGGGGGAAGCGGAAGGGGGCCGCGCTGGCTGATAGTACGCGGCGCCGACCTTGGTTGGTAAGCGCGGACCTGGGCGGGTGGGGGTGGGTGGGCTGGGGCGGGGAGGTGACGGTAGAGCGCCGTGCCTCATCAGCAGCCCGCGCCCGTCGTTATATACGTCCATCTCGCTGGCCCCAGCGTCGGTATAAGTTAATAACGTGACCGGCGGAAGTGCACTGCACTACCCTGGAGGAGAAGTTCGAAGTCGAAGAGATATGATATAATGCAGGAAATGCCATCGCCGCTGATTGACGTGGGAGGACGGCGGCGTTCTGCATTACTTACCAACCGCGTAGAGCCTGAGCCTCCAGTTTTTTCGTCCTTCCTCAAAGCCATCGAGTCTGGAAGATTCGCCTCCCAGTACCCTGCTTGAGCCCTCGTCCCAGCCGCACGCAAAAGAGCTCGAAATCGAGTCCACTTACCTCCCAGTCGCCGTCCTTCATCCCAAAGCGGTATTCGCCATGACATCGACGTTCGTTGATTTACATCCAGAAGCCGTTCCAGGTTTGGTAGTAGACAAGAGGGAAGAGTTACAGCACAAGTGAGACTCTTCGACGAGTGGGGAACGGCCGCGGGACGGAGGCTCGAGCGCACGGACTTGAGACGTTGTTGGAACTGCCCGAATGCTCTGTGCTGCAGATAGGAGAGGGGGAGGCAACTCGGTCATGCAGAGTTTACCCGGAGTAGGGAAATCGAATAATTCAATCCAATATGCGAATCACAGACGGTGCCGAGCGCATATCTTCCTCTGGCTCCGTCTCATCCTCCAAACCGGTGATATCCGCCGGCAGCTGCGCCTCCCTCCACGCCCGAAACCCGCCAACAATATCCGTCGCATTCAGCAGCCCAATCTCCTGCAACGCCACCGCCGCAAGACTACTCGCCCTGCCTTCCTCGTCGAACAATATCACCCGAAGGTCATACCGATCGACAATCAACAACCGCTCCTCGCTCTGCGGATCGAAGAGCCACTCGAGGTGATTGCGGTCGACGACAAGCGAGCCGTGGATGCCGCCGCCGCCGCCGGCGTCCCGTTCAGACGGAGACCGAATGTCGACGAGGAAGGTCGGGGCGTGGACACCGCGGGTGGATGGTGTGCGTAGCTCGTCGAGGGCTTTGCGGGGAGTCAGTCGCTCGAGCTTGGTGCGAGCGAGTGCCAGACGGGTGGCCGCCGTGAAGCATCCTGGCGGTGGGATTAGTGGGTCCATGAGCGGCCGGGCGGACTTAAGAAGGACGTCGGAGAGCGCAGCTTCGTCCGTTGAAGGGGTTGTGGGCCCAGCGGGAGAGATGCGTTTGACGGAGGCGAGCCAGAGATGGCCTTCGTTCGTCGTGGAAGTGATGCGTCCGATGAACTTGGATGAGGCGAGCAGCACAGCACGTTGAACGTAGTGCTCCGGGGACCCACATATCATCAGCGTGTTGGTCTTGCCACTCGTCGCCAGCGCAAAGATCTGTGTCAATTCGTTTAGTTTCAAGTGCCGAGCGCAGGGCAGGGATGAAAATATACTCACGAAATCCTTGACAAACAACAGCTGTTTCCTCAGTTCCTCTGCTACGCGCCTCAGAAAGTCCTCGTCGTCTGCTTTTGCAAGTATCAGGAGCACTCCCATCCGCACGCCCTCGACGGTCTTCCCGTGGGCCACGGCACGCACGGCGACCTCAAAGGCCGCGTGGTTGCGAACATCTTCGAGCGTCCGCTGTACTGGGCCGGTGGATTGGGTGGATCGGTCGGGGGCGATGGACGCGGTCGACGTAGACGAGGAGCGTCGTGACATGTGGCGGTGTGTGGGAACGGATTGCCTTTTGGGGTCGAGCACGACTTTCAGAGCGAGCCCGCCTTCAAGTTCTCCGCACTTTCAGCTCGTGTCGATGTTCACTCACTGGCATCCACGCATAAAAAGCACTCGACTCGGCATTTGGCAAACGTGTTCTATGATCGATCTGCGTAGCGGAATGCTCTTGGTTCGCTCCAGGTTCGAGGATGTACATTCGTCTGCTTTTTCTTTCTCTTTCGCTTGCTCAGTTCACAGGTCGCGTATTCGCAATTACAGACGTCTGACGCGCTGCTCGCTTCACTACGCAAAGCCTTCAAAGGTCTCCGCACTTTCAGCTCGTGTCGATGCTCACTCACTGGCATCTACGCATAAAAAGCACTCGACTCAGCATTTGGCAAAGCGAGATCCTGGTTCGCATGATCTCAACGTGGCAGAATGCTCTTGGTTCGCTCCAGGGTTGAGGATCATAGGTGCTTTCCTTTTTTTCTCTGTTCTCTCGCTCGCTCAGTTCACAAGTCGCGTATTCGCGATTAAAAACGCACTGCTGCAGATCGCGCTCCTCGCCGCAGTTTCATGATCAAGGGCACCAGAAAGTGCAAATCGCTCAACCATCTTTCGTCATTCTTCGCCTCGAGCGGCCTCCAGGACAACTTTCAGCTTTCAGCCCAGAGTGATATATATGCTCCCATTCGAACTTGAAGCTGCCAATGCCCCAGTGCCTTCAAGTTCTCCGCACTTTCGATGTTCACTCACTGGCATCCATGCATAAAAAGCATTCGACTCGACATTTGGCAAGCGAGACCTCCTGGTTTGCATGATCTCGACGCAGAATGCTCTTGGTTCGCTCCAGGGTCGAGGGACTCGAGGGTTAGGGGTTATTCGTGTTTGCCTTGTTTTTTTCTTCTTTTTCTCTCGCTCGCTCAGTTCACAGGTCGCGTATTCGCGATTACAGACGTCTGACGCGCTGCTCGCCACACTTCACTAACACCCGAACGCGCAAATCATGCCCCAAATTGCAAAGCCTTCAAGTTCTCCGCACCTTCAGCTCGTGTCGATGTTCACTCACTGGCATCCACGCATAAAAAGCACTCGACTCAGCATTTGGGGCAAGCGAGATCCTGGTTCGCATAATCTCAGCGCAGAATGCTCTTGGTTCGCTCCAGGGTCGAGGATTTCTAAGATGGATTTGGTGTTCTACTGTATTCTACTGTATTATCCATGTCTCCTGAATCTGCAGATCCAAATGAAATCGGGCGCGCTAATCTGAGCCTCATGTCTGATTCTAATCAGAACTCTCTCACCCTTTCGCTTTCATGTGTCTCGATTTCCCCACAAACGACTCGCAATCCACGCACACATCGTGCTCAAACGACTCTGAAATTTTGCACTTTACATCTCTACTATCCATCCACTGAGCAAGCGTTGAGCGATGTTATCGTGCAGGAAGCGCTGTCTGTCAAACCTTGCTTGACAGATCGCTCCCACAGACCCCACTGCCTCCGCAGCGAGCTCCGTGTCGTATAACGAGCCGCTGAGCTCGCGCTTGCCCTGCCCTCACCCCACTTCAGCCTACTTCAGCTTCCTCCCTGCCAGTATGTGCAAGACTCGACTCTTGCCTCGATCCATCAAGATGCAAAGCCCACACTCCCACAACCAAGCCATCTGCACCATATCGAGGTGCTCGAACAACATTTGCTATTTGCGGGACGGATGTGACGGCTGAAGGATCAGTGGACGAGGGTGTTTTGTCTGAGCGGCTTGGACGGCGCTCGAGGCTCGAGGTGCGCTGACCATTTTCACATAAACGGTTGCTCTCTCACTCAGGCTTTGGACCAGTCGATGGATGATCCAGAGTACATTGTCGCACACCTCCGGCAGCTCACCAGCGAGCCTCAATAGGCCAGCAAAAACCTTGGCATGTTTCCGGCCACAGACCTTTGGACTCTTGCGCTGAATGGCGGGGACGGGCGCGTGCGAGCGGTGGATGGGAAGGGTGCGCTGACTGCAAAGGAGACGAAGCGGGTTTGTTATCAGTTGCAGGTGTGTAATCGCTTCAGTGTCAAAAAGCTTATAATTTATGTTCACAGCTACAATTTGTCTCGAGACCGTGCAATCTACCCCTTCTGCTTCGCTACCGCCCTCGAAGTGACAATATGGAGACGATCGCCAGCTACGGACAGAGCCAGAGAGTTGAGCGCGGGTGACACCAGGACATTCGGTCTGGCCGGTTCGATAGACGCGAAGTGAGAACCAGGTGCATGCTCCATAACGATGAGTCCCCGACGGTGCCCAGAGGCAGGCGCGCGAAAAGCTGTGGACAGACCGTGAGCTATGGACAAATGACGCGGCAGGACGTATGAGGGGTAACTTCTGTTGAGACGGGAACGTGCTGGAGAGCTGAGGCACGGGTTTCATCTTCGTTTTCTTCCATTTATTTATTCCACTGTTACTAGATCTGGCCCTCTGCAACGAACCGACCGTTAGAGGATTCGTTATGTAACGATCCACTGACACTGGCATTGACACGATCCAGCGATTGACACGAGTCAACGGATGCAAGTGAGTACGTCTCACGAACTCTCACTGCTTCCTCCAACCCATTCATTCTTCACTGTAACCCAGCATGGTATATACGAGCCACCCCCATTGCGCTCTGGAGAATCCCGGGCCCTCAATGGCCACGCATCAAGATCTCGCGCCGCTCACTTTATGACAACAGCTTACCCACCGCTCTTCTCTGATTGCGCAACAGTTACAGAAAAGCGGACATGGACGCGGCGATGGACATGGGAGCGAGATCGGCGGCCGAACGGGTGTCGACGATCCGAGCGATGTCTGAGTCGGCTGGACAAACATGAAACGGGCGCCGACTCAGAGGTGTGCCTCATCTTCACGGAGACGACTCGCATATATGCCAGCTATGTGCCGCGATGAGCAGCGACGAGTCGGCGAACACCCAGAAGTGTGTTGTCCTGCGCTCAACGCCACCTAACCTCTTGACTCAGCCGATCGCGCTACCAACACCAGACGATGCCCTTCGAAGTGGATTGCAGTTTGTGAACAACCGCGGGCTGCTGCAGAGCAGGTCTGAGAGATTGTAGAGGATGCATGTATTAGACATGTAAAACCCTCTTTGAACTGGATCTGCGTCAATAATTGGGCAGCCCGTCCCTTGTCTTTTTTCTACATACTCCCTCTCGCTCAGTTCACAGGTCGCGTATTGGCGATTAAAGACGCACTGCTGCAGATCGCGCTCCTCGCCGCAGTTTCAAGGGCACCAGAACGCGTAAAATCATCATCATTCATGATTCGTCATTCGTCATTCAAGTTCGTAAAATTTATCGTTAGATCTATCTCCTTCCTCCCCACTCAGCCTCCCTCCCCCTCCAACTCATAATCACCGCGAAATAATCCTCACCCCCGTCTCCGCCACTACCGCCCACGGGAACCTAGGCCCGGGACAGCTCATGAACATCAGCGAGGGCGGTATCCCGAGCCGCTGTGCGAGCGCGCCGACCGAGGTGCTGGTGAATGTGTCTTGGATGATTATCTGTCGGTTGGGTTGTTGAGTTTTTGGGTTTTGGGTCTGGAGCACAAAAAGAAAGAGGAAGACGCACCAAATCAATAGTTATCTCGGGGAATGCTTCGTCCAGAACTACATATCGACCCGTCAGCCAACTCGAAGCTCGAAGCAAACGACACGCACTCCTCGCATTAGCCTCCAACTCAGAAGGCACCTGCTCCCCAGCACCCACAGCCTCTTCCTCATCCCCCCGCCCACAAAAATGCACGAGTTTGACGCAGGACGTCTCCTCGTTGTCCCGCACATAGAGGATCATATGCAAGAGGTGATTGATCTTTGTCGTCGGTCAAGTTAACCGGAAATAATAACGCGGAGAATACAGCAGAGACACACCTCATCCCCCTTGACGAGCACACACACCGGCTGTCTCCTCAGCCGCGCCATCACACGGACCATCCGCTCGCCGACTTGCGGGAAGCGGTGCAGTGCGGGGTACTGCGTTTCAAATTCCGCTCAGTTTTTTTTTCCTTTCTCATTAGCAGAGTGAAACGTACCTGATCGTACACCCAATACACCCCTCTGAGCATGCGCGCCTGGTTCTGCGTCGCGCCAAAGACGAGTAAGACACCGACGAGGTATGCGGCGAAGTATCTTTTTGTAATGCGTTGAGCTCACGATAAGACTCGAGAGACGAGAGGAGATAGGAACTTACCCCGCAGTCGACACATCAATAGCCACATTCCCTGCAAACACCACCGCAGTGACTACCAGCGCGAGGAAGATCGTCGACAGATGGGTGGTGTTGTTGTTGTTGCTGGTACTAGCTGGTCGGTTCGCAACACGTGTACACATCCGCCCACGGTTGAACCGCATGAGCCACAGCGCGAGCGGAAAGACGCCCATGAGCGTTAGCCAGACGAGGGAGAACCTACGCTATATATTCAGCGGTCTGCAGAGGAAAAGGAAGAAGGCCCGACACACATTTTCGAGACGACGCTCACGCTCATTGCCGCGCTGCCGTAGAAGGCCGCGTTGAGGAGAGTTATGGCGAGGATGGACACGTGTGGGGCGTCTGTTAGCGGAAGAGTGGAGAGGAAGACCTTGCGGCGGGATGGTTTACAGATCGTAAGGATGCAGCGGGACGAGATAAGATAACGCACGGTGGGTAATATCCGATCCCTTGCGAGCTGCTCGAAGAGCTGGCACGCGGAGAGGATTCCTGTTAAACGCATATTAGTCTGTCTCCAGCTTCAAGCGACAAGGATACTAACCGCTTAACACGCCGCCGCACAACACGACAGTCGCATCCACCACCACCAATGTCCTCAGCCACCTCCCGCCGGCGCGTTGACCCAACAAACTCAGCAAGTTCCCGTTCCCGTTCTCTCCGAGGATATCAGCCAGCGGGACGAGCGAAAGCACGAGAAGCATCATGCCTGCGTTGAGGAGTATTATGACCTTATTTTTCATTGTAAAATCCTGCTGTGAGCTGCGATCTGGTGCACGTCGTGGTGGGCACATGTGCGGTGTGAGGTGCGTGGTATATGTAGCATCAAGAGCGTGGTCTATTGTGTAGCGTGAGGTGCGTGGTGCGTGGTTATGCAAGTGTGAGCTGGGTGGTGTTTATGGTGCGTGCGTGGTCTGCGTGTGGTGCGAGTTGACGCCCGATCGCACGGATCTACTCGGCTACGCGTGACGATCAAAGTCACTACCACGTAAGCAACCGTTGTTGATTCCAACTCTCACCATCTAAGCATCTTGCCTACTGTAGTATTTTAAGCAATTCGGCGCCCATTTTTCCTGTGACATCTGCGCCGAACTTGGCAATTCGGCGTTTTGATCACATCAACGGATTTATGTCCATAAATGGCGATTTGATCCGCCATCAGGCTCCCGGCAGGGCCGGCAAGCGAAAATTTGGCATAAATCAAGCCCATTTTGAGCAAATTTTTGTGACCACTGAAAAAATTTCGGCGGTTTGGAGGGTCTGTGACGTGTGACCGCCGAATTGTTTAAAATACTACAGTACTGCTCGCTCTCGCACTCTTGCTTGGCCTCTATCAACCCCTATGCCTGAAATGCGGGAATGCGACGCTTCCGGGTGCATTATCTGCTGGGGACTTGACTCGCACAGCAAGATGGCGCGGATCTGACCGTTCAAGCTCTGAGTCTTTGCCGAGTCTGTACTGCAGTCTGCGATTACACCGGCGGATTCGGAAAAGCGGGGATCGGAGGCCAGAAATGGTCTTCCCATCCAGTTAAACTCCAAATCAAGTTAAACTCTCCATGTATGCATTGTGCCACTACGAAACACACCCGTCCCTACCCCAAAATACTCGGCTCTGTTTCAGCGGTATGGTGGCCACTTATTGCGCTGGTGTTCTCTATCACGGGAAACTCAATCTCATGGTGGTACATTCGCTTTTCATATAATCTCCACTCATTTGAATCGACCCAGTTTCAATATCTGACACACACATCGCCTAATTGGTACTCTCGGGAGGTCTGGGACTCGTCGGTGATGCTTGTACATCGCAAGGTGGGTAATTGCGCTATCTTCCTGTGTGTTTAAACTGAGGAATTCCTTAGGTTCGGGGGTTTAAAGTTGGGCTTGCGCTAGTATTTGCCGATCGTGACATCGCTTTCCTCAGTCATGACCTCGTTTTTCAGGTGAGTTTACTTTTACTTTGGATATTTTGGAGTCGCCTACTCCTCTCGAATCATACTCTCCCCTCTTCCTCTCTGAGAACCTGCTCTCAAAAGCGACCGTTCCGATAAACACCTACTCAGTGGGTGTCTCGAAGAAGATTTGGACGCCGTTGACTTCCCTCCTTGTCTCTGGTACACCTTTTACTTTTGCCTGAGCATTCCTTGTATCCACCGCTCCCTTAGCACCGGTAACACTACACCTCTCTCTCCATGGCGCACTCTTCTCCACAACTGTTGGGCAGACGAAGGAGGTCGCCATCGGTCCACTCGAGTACAACGTGTTCATATTGGGCATGGAAAATATATGTGAGTACTCTCTCTCTATCTCACTCTCACCAGTGTTCAACCGTGCGCAGAGTCGCAGTTTGCAAGGGTGACCCTTGCATTCCTTGCTATCACGAGGATTGTATTGCTCGCGGAACTGAGCGACAAACGGGAGCGGTTGGCTCGAGCTGAAAGGCCCTTACGCCCGGTGAAAACTCGAAGCTAGCCAGTCACCGGCCGGTATGACGCAGGATATAAGCGTGCTTGGGTGGAGACTTCAGTTACCGAACCTGGTGAAAAAGAAAAAGACGCAGGTAAGCGCAAACCAGTCGATTATCAACCAATCCCAGGCTCTCAATACTCTGATTATGTAGAACTTTCCCAATTAGCCACCTCGAATAGGAAACTTTTTGATATGAAACTTTGTGAATGCCCACAAGTTGACCATAAGGAGTTGAACATAAGTTCACCTTGTGTTATATGTTTCTGGGGGATGATATTATGCAGCTCAGCGACATACCAACTAACGAGCACCCTATGGCATACCTTAGGTGTGCGGTCCGGCCCTTGAACCGACGACAGATGCGATTGACAATACCCTTGGGCTTCCGCCATGCCGCCTTGACGGTTTGACTAGTGCCGCCTGCAGAGCATGAACAACAGCCGGCATAGGAAGGGACACACTTAGATTTGTTGGTGCGCTTTTTGAAAATAAAAACTTTGCACCGCTGCCTGGATTAATATTTAAGGGCTCAAACTTTGTCAGATGTCTATTTCGATCCTACTGCTTTGATCCCCAGCAGTTCAATGCATCTATGATGGCCCGATCTTCTCAACTTTGGCTCAACTCCTGTTCAATTGATGGGCAGCCCGCTGATATTGCTGCTCTTTGGTCTTATGCACTGGCCTATGTTTGTGTACTTTGTCCTGATATCTTCCAGAATACTGTAAAAATGTAACACCCGTTGGTTTAGTTAATATCAACTTCCAATATAGTCATCCTGCTTAGCTTCAATTCCGGCGAAATAACGAGATTTTCCTTTTTGGGATGACAGGTGTTCAGTTGTTGTGGGTTGTTTTGACCAAGATTGATCATGTTTTGACATTGCTGCAGACCACACACAGATCACAGCTCATATACCACGCACACACCACACACTGGCACCACGCACCACGCACCATGATGCACCACGGACCACGCGCCAC
Source organism: Mycena amicta (assembly GCA_029282125.1). NCBI lineage: Eukaryota > Fungi > Basidiomycota > Agaricomycetes > Agaricales > Mycenaceae > Mycena > Mycena amicta. The sequence goes on from JARIHP010000025.1 coordinate 442,010, forward strand.
GCAGCGCGCACCGCACGTCATGCACCACGCACCATGCACCACGCACCTCATACAAATATTACAGTATTCAAGCGGTTTTAGACGCAATCCATTCTCAGGATGACGCCGGAGCATCCACAGGAACCTCGCAGATCCACGACACCACACAGCAGTATTAAACAACGAAAAATGGGTTTATAGAGTATCGCTGGAAGGTGCAAGTTTCGCAGAACGCGCGCGAAGGTGCTGGAGCGGGAATTGGTGCTGACGCGGAGGTACGGCGCGTATGATGGTGTGCCTGCACAGAAGAACGTCAGCATACGAGGCTTTTTCGACGCAAAACCGACAGACATTCGATCCCTGTCATCCCCAGCATGCCCAAGCAAAAGCCCTCGAACAATTGTTTCACCGCCTGGCTCGCGCTCACACCGAGATTCCCCAGCCGCCAATTAGCCACCAGTAGCGCACTGGACTCTCCATGCAGGCCCAAACGCACACAGACGGTCAGGGCAAGCACGACCATCGTCAGGACATGGAATACGAGTACACCGGCAGCGATCCGCGCGGACTCTTTGAGCCCTGAGAGGGATATGATGGCGAACAGGACTAGGAGGGCGAGTGTGAGTGCTGGGGCGGGAATGCCAGGGGAAGACGGGAGCTCGGCTGTTATGTACGACGAAGCGGTGGCGGCGGAGACAACGGAGGTGCAGGAGAAGTCGAGAAGCATGAGGGCAGCGGCCAGAAGGGCTAGCGATTTGCGGGACACGTTCAATCTGCAAGTAGAAAGAATGAGTCCCAGAACTTGAAAGCGGAATTAGAAGTGGCCTACAAGTAGGAATAGGGAGCCCCGCTAATGGGGAATTCGTGGACCAGCTCTTCCATGATCGGACGCCAGAGAAAGGGCGTAAGCGTCGCGACGAAGAGGGATATTGGAGAGCTACAAGGAGATGGTGAGCAACTGGGGTACCTCGTCTGAAAGCGAAATTCTTACTATACGCCCGAAACCGCCACCACGGCCGGGAGGGCATAGAAAACGCTCCCTAGGACTGCATTTCCAGGCAAAGCCGCACCGAGCCACTGCCCTAGGACCCTCCCCCTGCGAATCTCCTGCAACCTTCTCTCGCCACTCGAATGTTCCTCCGTCGTGAGCTTGAGCCGCGTCAGCGAGCCCCAGCCCGCAAACTCGAACGACGCGCTGAGATTGAGGAAACGCGACGCGGGTACGAGTGGCTGTTTGATGCCTCCGCCGTCTGGTGGGCGCTGGCGCTGTCGTCGGAGGATAATGTCGAAGCGCGATTCGGTGAAGCTTGGGGGGGCTTCGGCTTGAAAGAGAACCAGCATCGGAGTAAGAAAGAGAGCAGGGAACAAAGAGCCGAGATGCGTACCATTTTCGGACAAAGAGCCTCTCGTTACGGGCTCGATGGCGATCCAGGACAAGGTCTCGGGCTGCACGTCGTCCGACATGGTGTAAGAGGGCAAGGATGATGCCGTCTGGGCGACGGGCATCATGCCGGGAATCGATTCAGCGTGTGGGCCGTGATAGAAGCCACCGAGCTTAACGAGTGGCGGGTGAAGGGAAGAGGGGTTGCCATTCTGGGACGGGTGCGTGATGATCACTTTTGGGCAATATTTCTGTATGGTTGGTTTGAGTGGACATTATTATTGGAAAAACACACCAGGGTTTTTTGGAAAAAAATACACAAACTGTATTTTTCTGCACCACTATGAACCTTCAAATAACTTGACACAACCTCCCTGACTAGCGGTAACATAAAAATCCACAACCATCCATCTCGAGCAGAAAAGGTCTGAACCCTGGTGTGATAAGAAATTAAACAACTCTAGGCATCACCTAATATTGACACAACTTGGAGACAGCAAGAAAGACACAACTACTGCGAGAACTTGAAAGCCTGCTGATCCGAAGTCTGATGTACTGATCCGTTTCAACAAGCAACGGTTTAATTACTAAAGCGTACTAAGACCCCACATCCTTTGTCAATGAACAAATTCCAGGTCGTTCAAGCACCGGCGGGTATACCAATCGTTCATGCAGATCCAAACAAATTCTGCATCGTGCACACCTCAGAGTTGCTGCATGAATATCCGCATGTCAGTCCCCAGGTGGAGGCAAAGATGCATGGTCTGCATAGGCTACGTCAATTGACATGGGGAACTGCAACTACATCCGTCCCGGAGTATTTGAGCTCGACGGAATGCAGCGGTTCAGCTGCTCAAACGGTGTAGCAAGTAAGGGTGGTCGCCGAGCTCAGATCATTGAGCTGATTGATCATTTGATGTACATCGTCTGAGAGTGTCATGTTTGTCTCCCAAGTTGTGTTTCCAGGTGGGATTCAGAATCTCCAGCTTGGGTCATTTTATTTTTGCAGATGGTTTTCAGGTTGTGTTAAATTTTCACCCTCTGGACGTTGTGCTTTTCTCAACTGGGAAGCTGTGTACATTTTTAGTGACATCTTCTGAGTATTGTGCTCTTTTTTCTCCTCAGAGGGGGTTGTGTCAGAAAAGAGGTGAAATGTTCAACTTGTGCACATTTCTACTCAAAACTGGGCAAGTGGTGTCAAAAAACCTTGAATTTGGGCAACTTGTGCCACAAATAATAATGTCCACCCAAACCAACCATATTTCTGCTTGATTCGGACGCAATTTCACACGGTCAAGACATCACCAGCAACACCCATGTCCTGCGCACAGCACAAAAGACCAACAGTACTAGTGGGAATCCCGCCATTCAACTTACTGCTCCCATTGATCGGCAAGACATCAAGCGCTGGCACACGGGCGGCATCTTGTCCACAGTCCACTTCTTGCTCCCGCCTTTCTCTATCCTTCAAGTCGCTCCCATGCCCGGCTGCTGGCGAGCTCATGCCACCTTTTCACGCTCTATGCTGCTATCACTCTTTCTCTTGTGGTTCTGGACTGCCAATGGTGCGTCCGCCGTCCATGAGATCCCAGTCGTTGCTCAATCCGCCTCACCGACAGCTATTCCCTCTGCCTCATCAAGCACAAGGCTCCTCCAGCCTCGAGCAGACACCGTAGTCCACCTTCCATTGACGTTCATTGTTAGTCTTCCGCTCACGCGTCTGCCTCAGGCTAAATGACCGGACACTGGCAGACCCCCACCAACTTCTACCACCTGCCACTGTCCATCGGAACACCGTGCGTCTCCTGCCCAGTATTTGTTCTCCTTTTCTCATACAATTACCTAGGCCACAAACCTTCGCCATGCTTCTCGACATTGGCATCTCAGACATGGTCGTGGCAGGAAATCGCTGCGGAGGAAGTTCGACTGGCTGCCCAATTGCCTCAGTTTCCACATACGACTTTGCTGCGTCCACCACAATGGTCAATAAATCCACCGCGCTGACGACAATTCCCTTTGGCGAAGGGAGCACAACGGGGTACATCGTTGCTGATACTGTGACGATGGCGGGAATCAGCATACCAGGAATCTCATTCCGTGCGTCGTGACTTGCTATCGGGCCGCGCGCTCTACTTAATTAAGCCCCACTCAAGTGGAATCGGAGGATATCACAGACGGCCCTCCACAACGCCGCGTCGCAGGCGTAATCGGTCTTGGGGGCGCTCAGCGATCTCTCATTGGAATTATACCCTTCTGGCAATCGATTCTTCTCTTAAACCAGCTCGCTGAAGCACAGTTCAGCTTCTGGCTTGGTCGTATCACCGGGGATCCATTAGCGGATGCAGACCAACCCGCGGGGACTTTTGTTTTTGGAGGTGTCAACGAGTCTCTGTACACTGGCGATGTCGAATTTCTGCCATCTGCCGGGGTGGAGTCGCACTTTTGGACGCTGTCTCTTTCCGGCAAGCACCCCCCCACGCCATCCTTCGCAGTGAGCTAGCGAGTTGCATTAGCAATGACTATCAACGGCCATGGGGTGGATTTCTCAAGCAGCTCGCCTGTTGCCGCCATCGATACGAATTACTACAGAATTCAAGGACCTCCCGATATCGTATCGACAATCTGGGCTCAAGTCCCCGGGGTCTTCACTCCAAACAACGACGGATATTACGCTATTCGTGAGTATAGCGCTAAGTCCTCCGTACACCAACTGAACCTACCTCCTAGCGTGCAACTTGACAGGCAATGTTTCTGTCAACGTATCATTCGGCGGGCGCACCTGGAGCATCAATCCGGTTGACATGAACCTGGGGCCACTGGGGGACGACCCAGCAAATTGCCGTGTATCGATCTTCGGCCTCCCGCCTCCTTCGAACAAGAGTTTGGGCTGGATTTTCGGTGTTCCCTTTCTGGTGCGCTATCTCATCCCCCCCTCGTATTATGCATTTTCTTCATCTGCGATTTTCAGCGAAATGTATACTCGGTGTTCAAGTTGAATCCGGCGGAAATTGGTTTTGCAGAGTTGTCGGAGATAGCGGGGGGATCTTGTGAGTCCTTGGACTTGTCGGGAGAGAATGTTGCTGATCGAACTCACGCTTTGTGTGCTAGCACAACCGCAAACGTCGACGAGCTCTGCTACTCCGACAGATACAACAGGGACGCCCAGCAGAACACCCAGTCCTTCTCCCCACCCCAGATCACAAATAAAGGCCGGTATAGTCGCCGGCTTGATCATTGGCGCAATAATCGTTCTCGGCCTGTCGCTTGGAGTGACATTCTACGTGAGAAGACGACGACGCCGACGAGAACCCCAGGACCCACTGGACCCCGATTCGGACTCTGATGGTTCTTCAATCACTCCGTTCATCCCTCATCTCTCCGTCTCAGCTGCCACCACCTCTCTGCCTCATCGCAAGACACCGCCTGCGCCGATGAACCCATTCGCAAGGTTGAAACAAGAGCAATCCGATGTCCTCTGGGGACTCAAGCGCATGCAACAAACGAGTAGTGCTGAAAATGTGCGAGATCGCACAGTGCGTACGTCCAGGGGATTCGCTTTGATGGTCGATAACACCGAATCCGAGCGAGGAACCGCAGAATCCTCCGAGGCAACTCCCCCACTTATCATCGACACCCATGTTCCTACGATTCCGGTGGTTCGGCGCGAGCTGGCGACGTTGCGTGAGCAAGTCCGACGGCTGGAGGCAGTGGAGGCGGATCTGAACCCTCCGCTGACGTATCTAATGTCCTCGAGGTCGCAGCTTGGGTCCAGCTCTTAGGAACTGATTGTCTCTCTTTCTTGTGGAACTTTGGTTACAGGTTCATCCCTGCTCAGCCATCTGCGCTTGCGCCATGTCTCGTGTATAAAGTCATTTATCGTTGTTTAATAAGATTTGCCCGAATCTGACCTGTTTTCCGATACTCAAAGTTGAAACCCACTCGTTTTGCCGAACATCAACGCTGAAACTGAAATTCAGGTCGCATATACTTCTTCTCTTAATAGTGTCTCTCGCATCAGGCCTCTATTTGACAGGTCTTCACACGCGCTCCACCCGCCGTACTCGGCCTCGCTTCTTTTCTCACGCGCGTCAAAATCAAACGAATTTCTTCCTTGCTTCCACCCAGGACGAGCTCGCGTTCACAGACAAGTCTCGACGCGCTCATTCGTACCCCAATCCACTAGCAACACCGGACGGAATCGTGCAAGTTCTCTCTTTCTGACGTGTCACCAGTTAGCTAACTTAGCTTCCATTTCTCATGCCAGCGCACGCCGTCGGCGAGTAATGAGCCATTTCGAGCTGGCTTCCGCCGCCCTCATGCCACCTTTGTTGTTCTCTCTCGCCCTCATCTTCCCCCTTTCCCTTTTGACCACGACGAACCAGCCGGGCTGCAATCTCTTCCCCGTTCAGAGGGGCCGTCAAACCTGAAGCTCATCAAGTCTCTTGCCAAGCTTTCAGCCTCAAACCAGCGCGGCGAGGGTAACACGGCCAGCGCGAGCAAAGCAGGCCCACCTTCTCCGAGCCCTCAGCAACCATCCCATCTTCTCAACATCGAACACCTTCAGTCTTCAATACACACCATCAACCTCTTCGACGCCAGCCTATCAAGACTCAGAAAAGTACGCAAGTCTCAAGACGAACATCTCTGTCAAGCCCCAACATCAAGATCTCGCGCCACGCACCAATCGACGGCGGAAGCCTTCAAGTTTGGGGCACTCTTCGCTCCGCGGCTGCCCGACTGCGCCAGACCTCACCGGACGGACACGAACGATGAAGGAAAGGACGAGGGACGCCGACCGACGAGCGCGCTTGGTCTGAGCCGATGGTATGACCATGAAGCCGGTGATTGAGGTTCAACTTGAAGGTGCGTGCACTCAAGTTCACCCACTCACTGTTTGCTCCCGCCCCGCAGAACTTCCCCGTCACCATCCGTCCGACTCCATCACACTACGGCTGAGCACAGGCCAATGCCGACGTGCACGACTGTAGCTGCGCGTGAGAACGACGGTGAGTCGCCGATATCGCGTACAATGTGCCAACGCTTACGCTCACACTCTCTCTAGCCATGTGTGTGCTCATGTCTCCGCCTTCCACCTTGACTAAATTCCAACTTCCAGCATAACCGCAAACCTCCGAAAACGTTGATAAGCCGCTCTCTGGAACAGGCGTGGAAAGTCATTCTTTTCGCGCTTATTCGGTGCGCACATCAGAGAACTAGTATGAGCCCGAATAGCTAGTTGGGAGATATCTGCAACAGTGAACAAGGTCTGCAATGGGGTTGACGACCCGCGGCGCATTCCAAAGTCTCTGTCTATACATACCAGCAGAGCCCACAAGCCTGGACCTATCCAATCCGGTGCAAAACACTCAAAGGGATAAACACCGAATAAGACCTGGCAGTCTCGGAATAACAGTTTTGATAATTGGACTTGTGATGAGATGGCGGAGAAGCACGGGCCGGGACCTATCGGACCAATGAAACCCGAATCGGAGCCGAGAGCGACAAGCCGTTGGATGCCGAAGATTACAAAACTCGAGAGCCGACAGAGTAAGCCTGATGACCTTATCCGGAAAACTCGCAAGGGCCGTAACTTCGGAACTACTGGGCCGTGTGGGAAAAACCACATATGCACGGAGAGCTACGAACGAGGACTATCCACCGGAACTTAGGGCAAAACCGCTACATGGACCATTGGGGGGCATCATACCGATTAACGACCAATCACAATTCGGATCAGGGATCTACGTACGATTATGACTCGAGGGCTTGGTATCGGCGATCCATCATGATATTTTACTACACAGATATGACACAGACAAGGGTATATAAGTAGGATTTTGGTACACTGTAGCCACGGAATCGCCCACCTATTGAGGCCGCGATCTGGGGTTTAGCTAAGCTACAAGACTGCAAAGGCTACAACTTTAAATCGGATCTGAACTGTGTGAATTGAGCCAAGAGTTATTCGGACATCAAGATATCAGAGTGTTTGACAAGAATTAGTGATTAGTGATTAGTGATTAGCGAACAAGGATTGAACAGAATAAGGAAGACAGAAGACCGAAGACTAGGAAGATTACCGATTAAGGACTAGGACATCGTATTTGGCCGCCCCATCAAGGCTCGTCGATAGTACGTCTTACGTGCGCGTTACAAACTCTCGAATTACCTACCCTGCACCCCACCAAAGGCCCTGTACCCAGGGTTCTGAACTCGCTAGTGTCTATTAGCTATTTGATTGAATTTGTGTTATTCGGTTTCACTCCCTTACACCGATTTACAACGAGTTTGACTATCACAAGTCTTATTCAGAGTATAGAGGTTTTGGGATTAGTGTTATTCGGTCACAGATTTAGTTTTGTAGTTAGTTCGCCAAGCACACACATCAACGTACGCGGAACTACAACTCCCATCGTGAGCTCGAGCGCAGAACGACTTTACACTAAACACGGCACCTCAGAGCATGCGGACAATGGCAAAGAAGTCGGTCAGCAGTTGTAAAACAGCGGAGGTGTTCATTTATGTCTGGAGTATGCAATATGGGCTGCAATATGTACAACCAAATTTGAAAGAGCACTGAAGAATATTTCACATCCGAGACTCAGCTCAGGAACTACCCACAAGGACAGCAAATATAACAGAGAGTGAGGTTAGGATGAGAATCTTCAGGCTTGAATGCATAATGAGCTCTTGAGGTGTTGCAGACTCGGAGGTTCGTGGCCCAGAACCTGCTGAAATTTTTCTGAGAAATGCGAGTGAAGGGACGGGCGAATAATTGCAATGAGTATCGTGGCATTGTTTGACCGCCGGGGGCATAGCCCCGGCGCCTCTTGTCAACACTGAATGATGAAGCCGAAATCCGACCTACAAGATGCTCAAACCAAATGGCACTTTGCTGAAGCCCACAACTGCCACAGCCTCGGACAGGCTGCCCAGCCAATCGGCCGCCAGCCGGCAATCATCCTCATCATCAGCGGCCAGACTTTCCGGCTTTAGCCTAAATTGTTCGAGGTTGCGAAAAAACAATGATGCCATCAAAACACCTTCCTTCTCCACCACCACCACTCAATCTCTCAAATTTCTACTTGCTTGGTTCAATGGCCACAAGTCATCAAACTCCTCTGACACTCTCTGTCTTTGTCTCTGTGTGTCGAACGTCTCACTGGGTGATGAAAGCCGCCGGAGCCGGCCGAGAAAGACATACTATCTCGCTCTGCTCTCCCCTCTTCACGACTGCCGAGGACAGCACCCCTTCTGTGCTATTTACCTCGCTTGGAAGTACGGTCACAGTACTCTGCAGCTCATCTTCACCTCTGACTGGTCTTCAGCTCCTTCTCCATTGTTCGAAGGAACACAGCGACCAGACAGCAAGATTGCCCTGGATCTTTGTCCGCGCGCTCCTCACCCAAGGCATCTGGTTCTGCCTTGACTCCCCGCCCTGGCTCATGAAACCATGAAACCATCTCCAGCTTTGCACACGATATTATCAATGAATCCCACTAGCATACTTATGCTCTACAAAGAACTTGAAGACCTGACACTAGTGCATACTTTGCTCGTGGATACAGCGCACAAATTACCGCGCATGCTTGGGCAACAGATCTTGGGGATTGACATCATCTCGCTCTACTTTGTCAGACTTTGCGGATGTTGGGGACAATCCAACGCGTCAGCGCTGCAATAGTCTGCCACCACCCTGCGTGGCGGCCACCTTGACTATCAACACAGCTGTGTGGCTGCCCAAATCACGGCAGCACAGTCAGTGTATTGTCAGTCTAACCTCACGGAGATGCTAACCGTTGCGTTATTAGAGCGTTCTGGAGGGCACTGGACCTTTTTTATGAAAGGTAATATTCATACCTCGAAGTTTTTAGTATCTCTAGCTAACCGATCTTTATGGACTTATTTATCAAGTCAACCCACTCACCTGTGCCCAACGAACGGACCACATCCAAGCCAACGACATACTGACACACGCGCGAATGGAGCCGTATTGTTCGCATTGTCGCCGTATCAAACCTGCCAGCCATTTCCAACAGTTTTACAAGTACTAATCTTGTTCTCATTGCACCTACACCGCTCAAAGCCTCTCAACCGTGATGCTGCCCGCGACTCCGCTGGGTGACTCCGCTGGGCATTCCACTCGCTGCCAATTTTACCACCCTCCGCACACATCAAGATCAACACCGTATTGTGACGGTTTAGCAGCCAGCTGACGAGATTGCGTAGACCTATACCTCAAGTTGATATGCCGAGCAGCGTCCACTGTCCCCTGTTCCTGCTGTGATTATCGTCATCCTCCCTCTAAGCCACCGAAATACTCATGACCATGAGCGCGAGAACTAACCAACACATTGCAGGTCAGTTGCAAAGTAATCAGCCGAGGGATAGGTGTTGCAGCAGCAGGCTGGAGAGATGCATGAGTATACTAGCTTCAAGTTCCAAGTCCTTTGTCCGCCGAGGGCAGAACCTACGCATTGGAGGTATGTAACGGGTCTATTACCGGCATACAGTGAGCATTAGTACACAAATCAACATATGTCTCGTTCCGTCGGCGAGTCCCAGGTGAGTCGTCCGTTGAGTGAGGGCAAAACGAAGTGTTGTACAAGTCTGTTTTCCCCTAGGGACTCAGTCTTGCTCTCGTATCCTCTATTCCCTCCCTCCCACCTCCCATGGATAGTAGAAGGATGGGTCAAAGCTTTTGAGCTTCAAGGGGGAATCTGTCCTCATCGTTATTGAGTGCTCCTGCCATATTGTGCCTTTTACTCACCGTACACCGCCAATGGGCCCATATCTGGAGTCCAGCTGACATATTCAGATGGGACCAGGTAATCGGGTAGCTGGAATCAGCTGGAGAACAGCTGGTGGCCAGGTTTACCTCTCAGCTGAGTTCCCAGCTGGCGGACAGCTGAGTTGCCACATGTAAGATATGAATTTATTTAGCTGTAAACCACATTTTATGGGAAATGATTTCATGAGTGAGAAACTACCCGTCGAGGTCCTCGTCTTCCCCTTCCAGCCCTCCGGTATCATCTCCTTCGAACCCCTCCGAATCGCTACTGCTAATATCGCCTCGGTCAGATCGATCCGACTCGTCATCGGATTCTCCGTTCTCTTGTTCGTCAGCAGCGATTGCGCGGGCAGTTCGGGTGATTACATTTATTCGAAAGTATTTTACTGTATCCTGTCTGGTAACGGGCTTGGCATGGGTGTAAGCGTGGAATAGGCGCTCGCGCGCTTATTTTGCACTTTTGCGAATAGCACGTAGGGGCGAGTCGCGCGCACGTGATCGCGTGATGGCAGCCTTATTGACGCGTTGCGCCTCGTTCTGAGGGACTGGACGCGACCTGGACGCGTCTAGAGCTCGACCCTAATCGGGCCAACGATGATGTAGTGTGGCGGACGCGCCACGATGACGCAGGACAATAGTGGCGTAGAGTACAGCCTTGCTTTGGCTGTGTTGGAACGCGTCAGAGGTCCTAAAACGGGAAGCGCAGTTAGTTTACATTAGAGCCTATAGCCAAACAGTAGGGGTATATAAGGCGAGCGCGTACATGAATATAGAGCTTTTGATCCCCCGACGAACGGTTGACTTGAGTTGTGATTTGACGGGACGGAACGGAACGGAACGGAACGGAACGGAACGGAACGGAACGGAACGGAACGGAACGGAACGGAACGGAACGGAACGGAACGGAACGGAACGGAACGGAACGGAACGGAACGGAACGGAACGGAACGGAACGGAACGGAACGGAACGGAACGGAACGGAACGGAACGGTTGGGATACGGAAACGGAACGGTTAAGAAACGGAACGAGACGAGAGACGGACAACGACTACGCTAACGGGATATACATCCACTCATACACACACACACCACCCCCTCTGAATTGCAACAGTCGTATATTTCGATTGGAACCCCCGAACTCGCACGCATAGCAACATCTACGACGACACTCCACGACTCCCGCATGTACACGCATCAAAACGAACACGGCTGCAGGACAGCATTGGGTTGATTGAGACTTTACGACGAGGGATTAGGTTTTGATTTTGGATTACTTTGGTTCTGGTTCTGGTTCTGGGAGTTTTGGAGTTTCACGCTTAGACTTTTGCTTCGCGTTTCATCTGGAGCCCACCGCGAGGGGGTTCATTCAGAGGACACAACATCTTTGATTTGTGCCGGTCACATTTCGAACAACTACGGATTCGGGTTTAACACCAGCAGAGACTGCAAGGGAAGACACTAGACTAAGGACGAGAGATCGTGCTGAACGCTGGGCGCAACTACAAACCGCACACACCCACAACACACACTCGGTCATCGCGAGCGAAGACCAACTCGACTCTGGGAATAGTTCACCGGTTGAATTACCCCACACACACGACTCGTTATTCGACGAGCCACCACACCTGGCTTCCGACTCAGACGACAGCGACAACTCATTAGGCTTCGACTTTTCATTCACTCTCCGTCCGGTTACCCCCATCCTCACATTTCCTATTCAAACGACATCTACTACGACAACTATGGCTACACACGGACCTGCTGGCACGAATACGGCGTCATTCAAAGTTCCCCCGCCCATGGGAGACGAACGTTCCCAAGTTCGCCACCGAAGACAAGAACGACTTATCGGATTTCATTGAACACGTCGAGGATATCATCGCGCTGGCAGCGATTACCGACGATGACGAGAAAAAACGCCTCTTGACGAGCTATCTTCCGGCCAAGAAGCGAGAGATATGGCGCGAGCTGCAGGAGTATGCGGTAGGGACGACGTACGAAGCCTTCAAAAAGGCGGTCATGAAGGTATACCCCGAGGTCAGCGAAGACAGGGATGGAACTCTCGAAGAGCTGGATGTGTTATGCACTGAGAATCGCAACATACGGCGCTCGGAGGAAGGACAACTCACACGATTTGGAATGCGCTTTCGCGGGCTGGTTACCAAGCTGATGAAAGCGCCGGCGATAATTCTGAACAAGGAAGCGTGTGTTCGCTACCTTGCGTCGCTTGAGCGAGGGTTCGCGGAGTCGTTGCGGGTCGCCATCAACACTCGCAACTTGCTGAAGGAGGACTGGGCGCAAGCGGCGGCGCAAGCGGTACAAAACCAGAATACGCTGGACCGGAAGGAGGACCCGATTCAGCTGAGCGAATTGATCAAGTTAGCGGAGCGGCTCGCGAGAACGGGCGGCAGCGACGTAACTTGGGGAGAGGGCGATGCACCAGAACTCCGTCATTCGGAGAAGTTCCCCCGCGTCAAGCTCGAGGAGCGAGACGTTCGACTTGACAATCTTGAGGGTCAGATGTCGGTATGGTTGAAATAGTGTAACAGTATTCATCCTAGAGCTACACAGGTTATAGCTAGTTTGCAACACAGGTTGGTCTCAACCTGCCTCACAAATCTTCTCTGATCAGACACAGGTTCCGTTGAGGCTCGCAACACAGGTTGCAGAATTTGCAACACAGGTTGAGTCGACCGTGATTTCTCAACACAGGTCCAGGAGGCAAAGGCTTGGGCTCTTAGCTGATGTGCATCTGATCTAGCACTACGGCATCGGACGGATCATCGGCACTGCACGGCTGATGAGTTCTTAGTTTGATTTCCAGCCCTTGACCACAGTGTTCTTTTCAGAGCTGTGACTGAACAATTTGACCAGCAGGTTTCAGCTGGATGAACTTTGTATTGATGCCCGCCATGTCATTCTTCGTTAATTTCACGCTGCCATGCTCCACGATAGGTAGATTCCTATAGAAAAATTACTGGGACATGACAACAAAGCTAGGATTCCAATGCATGCTCTTGCAGATTCTTGCTTTGTGTGAATATATCCATACCCAAAAGATGCCAATGGCAGTGAATAGCATATGGGCGGGGAGAAGGTGATGCCGGGATCAGGCCGGGCTGGCAGCTCACGGCAATCAATGTCATCGTGATATACGATGTTGGCCTAGTTCGCCCACACTCGACCTGTGGTGAGTGATGTTGCAACATGTGCAGTGAGATTCTCTCCAGCTTGTGTCTGAGAAGTTGCAAGATTATAACCTGTGTCTTGTCAAATGTGATTCCTGCAACCTGTGTCTCGAACTTGGAATATTATCACCTGTGTTGGCAAGTGGTCAAAAAGTGGCCAACTTGTGTCAAAAACAGCAAACCTGTTGTGCGGGGAATACTGTTACACTATTTCAACCATATGTCGGGGCTTCGAGACGTTGTTGAAGCTGGTCAGAAACAGACCAAAGCGTCGATCGACGAGCTTGTCAAAGTGTTCCATAATTCGCGGAACGCAGGGCCACCCAAGGACAATCACGAGCAGCGAAATGCGCAGAACACGTACGGGCAGGAACGCTCGTATAACCGTGGTTCTGGCTTTGGTGGAGGATTCGGACAACGCGGAGGGAATAGTAACGGAGGATGTTACTACTGCGAAGAGGGCGATCACTTCTCGAGGGACTGCGGGAGGAAACAGAGACACCTTCAGAAGGGATGGATCGTCATGGAGGATGGGAAGCAGAAGTTGGCGGATGGGAACCCAATTCCAAGGGGCCCAGCGTCAGCGGCTGCTCGCGTTGAAGAATACTGGCAACGGAAGAGCGCAGTTGGGCAGCATCTGTTTGCAGAAGGGCAGCTTGGAGGAGCGGCAGACGACGAGTTCGATGTCTTGAGAGACGAGGTCCGGACGCTGCGCGTGAAGCTAAACCAGTTAGCGCACAGTAATGTTGTTCCACCTCACCCTGCGTTTATGGTGTCGCAACCATTCCAGACACCGTCGCCATCGACCGTGAATCAGGCTGTGCCGGTACCGAGTGTGGACGCAGAAGCGCTAGGACGCGCAATGCTGAGCTTGATGGGAGCGAAAACAGACGCTCAGGAGCAGTACGCTCAAACGAGGAGTTCAGCCCGGTCCAACGGCGCATCTGGATCGGATTTTTGAATATCTCAAGGATGGAGGAGCGGGAATGACCCAAACCTCTTGAGAGAGTTCGATTCGAAGACAAGAAGGTGGACGAGATAGCTGGGAAAACTGCTCGCACTGGAAGCGAGGCTGATACTGGCGGATTGAAGAAACCGACAGCGTTACGCGAACTGCCGTATAGATTTGTGCAAGCTCACGGAGGAGCTGGGGCTCGAACTCAGCCAGCTCCATCGGGTGAGCGAGCACAGCGTCGTGATGATGAAGACACTAGCAAGGCGTATAAGTTACGCGCTCCAATCCAACGAGATGGGCTTACCGAGGAAGTCTTGGAGCGGATCAACGAGACCGAAGTAACCGTCCGGCTGGGAGACCTGTTCGGGCTAAGCAAAGACCTGAGAGAGGGAGAGTGATTGCGCTTGACGCGTGTTCGACAAGCGCAGGAACGAGGCCGAGATGTAGCCGAGCAAGTCTTGGCGCAAGGCTCGGCAGAGAACGACCGACAGCTACTCGAGAGGCCGGGTAGCAGCGGGGTTTCGTTGAGGAATGACGCGATGGACATGGGAAGTCTTCCAGAGGTGGAAGGCGTGTTTGTTGTGTCAACAGACGTGGAGGGAGTACCGGCAGGGTCGTTGGTAGCCCAAGATCCGTATCTTCAGTATCTGGAGGGTCTAGAAGAGAATGAGACACCGAAACAGATATACGTTGCACGGGACTCCGTACCTCTGCGGGTTACTTTCCCCTTCGTCAACTCCCAGGGACCCGTTGAATGCGTGCTAGACACGGGCTCTCAGATCGTCTCCATGTCCCTCGAGCAGGCGCAGCTCTGCGGCTTGATTTGGGACCCAACGATTAACATCTACATGCAAAGCGCCAATGGTCAGCTCGAAAAATCTATGGGACTGGCCAAGAATGTACCTTTCCGATGGGGAGAGCTCAGATTGTACCTCCAAGTACACGTTATTCGCGGACCAGCGTATAAGGTCTTGCTGGGTCGGCCATTTGACGTCTTGACGAAAAGCCGAACGGAGCATGAGGGCGGAAGTCAAGTGCTTACATTGACAGACCCGAATTCTGGTCGTGCATGGGCAGTCCCGACGTACGACCGCATCAAGAAGGACTCAAGTTCCGAAAAAGGAAAGGAACGAGAGGGGTCATCAGCAGAGACAAATGTAGTAAAGGATTTTCGCCCAGCTTCGAGGATTTGACCGAGATGGGTCGAGGAGAAGAGTCGGCGGTAGTCGTTGGGTTTGGTATGGATGGGAAAATGAGAATAGAGGGATTGTATCGACCTAGAGGAGGTGTTATGACTCCGGGGAAGATCTTGGAGGCGTATATCACAGCCTCAAGCAGCAAGGCAGGAGTATTCAATGAGGAAACAGGTGCCGCAGCGCTATTCGAGTCGTTCCAGCGGCGTGAAATTGAAGACGTCGACGGGGGTACCGTATGCTGTGCTTGCGAACGTGTTGTGTGAACCGAGGCGTGGACGAGAAGGCGCCGGTAGACTGGCGTGTGTTGGGGATGGAATCGCAGATGTGCGGACGCGTCATGAGGTTGGAAGGGAAGGGAGATGCGGTGATTGGAATTTTGTTGAAGATGGACGGGATCGAAACTCGGGAGTGGGGGACTCAGTCTCCAACGCTTTCAAAAGACTAAAAGACCTACTCCGCCTCGAAGATGGATCGCGGTCAACATTCCCGGATACCAGGGACTATACATGTCTTCAGACCCGCACAGATAGGATAACGGGAGAGATACGCCTCTCTTATGCAAGGCTCGATCGCATCTGCATCGACAGCACTTCATTAATGAAATACCGAAATTGGAAAATTCAGCGTCATGCAGTCAAGTCCGACCACTTTTTAGCCTCAGTACAGCTCGTTTCTCGGGATAATGTCAAACGGGGGGAAGGAAGATGGTGTCTACCGACCTACCTCCTCAGAAGAAAAAGATTTATGAACTATGTCAATAATCTGGGTATTGAAATGGAAAAAGAGGCCAAGCAGCTTGATGCTGTGAACCGTAACCCTGAGATGAACTACCAGACACTTATGGAGAAATTTAAGACAGACATAGCTGCATTGGAAAAAACATGCACACGGCATACAGCATCCGAAACGAATCGTAAAGTCAAAGAGTGGAAAGTGCAAATCGACCTGGTGCTACACGATGACACCCTGTCACAAGAGGAAAAATCCTTAACAGCATATCTATTAGAAGAGCGAATTGCTCAATGCATTCGTGAAGACGCAGAAAAGAAGAGAGAACTACGTGATGCAAAGTTCCACGCAGAAACTGAATCACTACGTACCAATGGGTGGACAAAATCCCTGAAAGGCTACCAGCAAAAAGATGACATATTTAAGTTCAGAACAAACACCAACTCGGAAGGTGACAAGGAATTTGAAACAGATCCTAAGAAGATGTCTGAAATGGCGCGGGATTATCATGATACTATTCAAACAAAAGACTTGAACGAAGACAATGATGGCGGCTATGGAAAATTGATGAATACCGAGATTGTCCTAGAGCAATGCAAAGTGCACCTATCAGAGAATCAATATGAGGAAATGGATAAAGTCCTGGAAGAGAGTGAGATTAGAGAAGCACTCAGACTCTCTAACAATGGAAAGGCTCCTGGAGTGGACGGACTCTCATATGAGTTTTACAAAATGCTAGATATCTGGACTAAGAAACTAAAAGGCAAAGACGAACCAGCGTTTGACGTCATGGCCTTCCTAACAAATGTTTTCAGAGATGTTGAATTGTATGGCATCAATCCTGGATCCGACTTCAACACTGGATGGATGTGCCCAATATATAAGAAAGGAGATCGGGCTACAATTGCAAACTACCGCCCAGTGACATGTTTAAACACAGACTATAAGTTGATGACCAAGACATACTCATTGCGACTTATGAAAGTAGCTGGATCACTTGTACACCCCGACCAAGCCGGCTTTATGAAAGGCAGGAGAATTGAAGATCAAGTTAAACTTGCAAAATTCCTTCTTGACTATGCAGATGCAGTGGAGGAAAACGGAAGTCTTGGTAGCATTAGACCAGGAGAAAGCATATGACCGAATTGACCATGATTATCTCCGCAGAACTCTGCAACATATGGGCTTCCCCCCGTGCTTTTATGAGTCAGTAATGAACTTATATACAGGAGCAAAAACTTCGGTCATGATAAATGGCGAACTAAGCTTCCCGTTTATAGTCACACGTGGAGTCCGCCAAGGTGACCCACTTTCATGCCTACTCTTCAACCTGGCTATAGAGCCACTTGCATGTATGCTGCGTAATTCTAACTCCAAGGCATTGAAGTCCCTGGAACAACACGAAGAATACTAGTGTCCCTTTTTGCGGATGACACAACTATCTACCTCTCGGAGTCAGACTCATGGAGCGACTTATGGAGAATCCTCAACACATGGTGTAAGGCCTCAACAGCTAAATTTAATGTATCAAAAACCGTTCTTGTACCATTTGGCTCAGAGAACTATCGTGAAAAAGTCATCAACGAACGCAGATTGAATGAGAAATCTCCGAAAAACATCATCCCCCTTAGCATGAAGCTCTTAATTGATGGAGAATGCTTCCGAATGCTCGGTGCATTCCTGGGAAATTGCCTACGTGATATAACACCATGGCCCACAGTGCTGGAGAAAATCCGTGGAGACTTGGGAAGAGCAATCTGGGCTAATCCTGGATTTGAAGGAATGCGACATATTATTAACATGAGTGTTGGAGGACGAACTCAATACTTAACAAGAACACAAGGAATGCCAGATGAAATTGAAGAAGCTCTACAGCGAATGATTCATGCCTTTGTTTGGCATGATGAGAGAGCCAGAGTCGGACATGATACAATGAGACTGTCCTCTGCATTGGGAGGACGAGAAATCCTGGACATTAAAACCCGGAATGAGGCAATTGACCTGTGGAACTTGAAATCATACATGACTGAACATAGTGAACGACCAGCATGGTGTTACTTTGCAGATGAACTAATTCGAAATGTATGGGAGAACAGCTACTTGAAGAAGAGCCCGGGAATGATTTCCAATCTCTTTCTACAAACGATTGACTTACCAATATCCTTGAAAACAAATTTGCCACATGAAATAAAAGGATGATAAAAACAGCAAAGAAACATGGCTTTGCATTCACCGGCTTAGCAATTGAGGAGGAGACTAAGCTAGACATGCCGATCTGGCATCACATTAGCGTCTCAGCGGAGGCATACAAGTCGGCATGTGCACGACACTCAGCCAAATGCCTAAGAAACAACCATGATATAAGAACCATCCGAGACACACTCAAATTAGCGAATCGAAAGACAACAGATAACCGACATCCACACTCAGTCAATCCTTCTGGAATAGGACGAAAGAATTGTGGATGCAAGGAATGCCACCACGACCGAACATACTTGGACTGCAAAAAATCCCGGAGAATGCATTGAAACAGCCCGAATGCTGCTCATGAGCATAAATGAAAAGTGGAGTCCACTAATGGATATCCCTGACCTCCTTGAAAACCTCGCATTGACTAAGGAGGAGAAGCTTGAGAACAGCGCCCCCATTTCGGTGGACAG
The DNA here is from genome assembly GCA_029282125.1 of Mycena amicta. Classification (NCBI taxonomy): domain Eukaryota; kingdom Fungi; phylum Basidiomycota; class Agaricomycetes; order Agaricales; family Mycenaceae; genus Mycena; species Mycena amicta. The sequence continues at coordinate 460,889 of JARIHP010000025.1, forward strand.
TGTCAAGATCTTTGATCCCAACTATAGAGTTGAAGGGATACAAAATGGCTGCAGAATATTCACAGACAGAGAATTCATGAACCAGCTTCCAGCGAAGCGCAGACCAAGAGATGAAATCATCGGAGATCCAATAATTGTGTTCTTGGATGTAAGGATCCTTAAAATGGGACAATATGACCCCACAATTCAAGTGGCGATGCGCATGGGCACAGAGGGGACTCCCGGACCAAATGAACGGTTCGAAATTGCCCTCAGTGATTTGACAATTCCTAAAAACTTCAAAACAGCATGGCTCGGAGCTCTTCTCATGATACTCCAGAAGACTGAAATTTACTCCCCGCTCGTTATATGCACACGCACTCCGCTTTTAGCACAATTACTAGTCACAAACAGAGTTCAAGCAGAGAATGACATGGCCAATCCTGCCTTTGCATTGTTGAATGCCACGATCTCCCAATTGAACGAACGGACAGAGAGAGTCCAATTTAAAAAGGTACTCCACAATTTAGCATCAGTATCCACTGAAAGCCCTTGGTATGAATTTGAAGTTGACACTTCTCCAGACATTATGTTCTACAATCCTGGAATACTCCTCCGGACAGGCTCACAGCGAGTATTTTCTAGAATTCTCAAAATGAAATATTCTCTACCCCATCGACAATCTTCCTTTGTCAATGTAGAGAGAGTCCGAGACACAATCACCAATATGGCTAAATATGACCCATCCAACACAACAATCTGGAAATCTATCCGCTCCAGAACATTTTCAGTTAAAATTCGAGATCTTTTATGGAAGACATTCCATAACACGTTCAGAGTTGGTAATTTCTGGGAACACATCCCGACATTGGAGATACTCGGGGAGTGCCCCATCTGCAAAGTGCCTGAGACACTAGAACATATCATGCTAGAATGTAGTGCACCAGAGAAGGAGTTGATTTGGCTACTCTCAGAGCAACTCTGGAGAATGAAATTTGATGACTGGCCGAGAATGACATGGGGACTGGTCCTCGGTTGCAACCTTGCACAATTCCGGACCCGCAGAGGCAAACCTATGCCTCAAAAGGATAGATTATTCACTCTCATCACCTCAACAGCCTGGTATATGATTTGGAACATGCGAGTCGAACGGCGAATACGTACTCCAGGCAAGCAGTTTGAAAAAAGTGAAATTCACAATAAATGGTTAGAGACCATCAATGGAACCTTACAAAGAGAGCGCATTTTGACAGATAAATTTAAATTTGGCCCACTAGCTCTCGATAAACAAGTTGTTCTCAACACGTGGAGTGGGCTACTGCTGGATGAAGACTCCTTGCCGGATGATTGGACTAAAGAGAGAGGGGTTTTAGTGGGTATACTGCCCTTGAAGCTAGGTGTTGGTTAGACGACACAGCAGGAGTCCCACACTGGTATAAATGTGCATAAAGGCATTTCCTCTCAAGCTGATATATTTTCCCGGCATGTACTGGTTAATTTTCCAGTGAACCCAGCGGATGTTATTTAGAATGCTTCTGCAGACTGAATTGCATTACACCAAACGCTCCAAAAAAAAAAAAAAAAAAAAAAAAAGGGAAGGGAGATGCCAGTGCTGTCAATCAATTGATTTCATTTTGCCAATTGATCTGGCCCGGGACGAGCCGAATGAAAGCGCAAGCTCAGTCTCAGTCTTCGCGGGCAAGAAGTACAAGCCTGTGGGATTGAAAGTGCGGCCAGTATACACAGAATTACCCGAAAAATACCGCATCAGGCGGAAAATCAAGGGTGATCCTCTCGCCGAGATGCCCGTATTGAATCCGAAGCCAGCGCCGTATAAAGAACGGCAACGCTACACCGTCGAGCGGAAGGAGGAGATGGAGCGGAGGCATGCGGGTTTCCTGCAGACCGAAGAGTTAAAACTCTTGCCTGATTTTGTGGGAAGACACGAACAGGCGTTCGCATGGACAGACGAGGAGCGGGGTAGCTTTCGCCATGATTTCTTCCCGCCAGTGGAGTTTCCGGTGATTGAGCATGAGACCTGGGTGGAAAGAAGTATTCCAATACCACGGGGCCAACTTGAAGAATTTTGCAAGACGATCAAGAATAAGATTGACGCGGGTGTCTACGAACCCTCGAACGCGTCTTATCGCAGCAAGTTCTTCGGCGTGATAAAGAAAGATGGAAGGAGCATACATTTGGTTCATGCTCTGGAGCCATTGAACACGGTTACAATCGTGCATTCGGGGTTACCGCCAGCAACAGACGAGCTAGCAAATCACTTCGCTGGGCGTGCATGTGGAGGATGTCTCGACCTATACTCTGGGTATGACCATCGCGATATTGCAGAAGGATCCCGCGATTTCACGACTTTTCAAACACCGTTTGGGGCGCTGCGCTTGGTGAAACTCCCGCAGGGTTGGACGAACTGTGTACCCATCTTCCACGACGACGTAACATTCATCCTGCGCGAAGAAATTCCCCATGTCACAATCCCCTATATTGACGACGTACCTATTCGGGGACCCGGAACGCGGTATGAGTTACCAGACGGGACATGCGAGGTGATTCCCGAGAATCCAGGACTACGCCGGTTCATCTGGGAGTACTTCCAAAATTTGAACCGAGTTGTGCAACGAGTCAAGTATTGCGGTGGAACATTTTCTGGTGCGAAGTCGATATTGTGCGCAGAGGAATTCCATGTGGTTGGGCACTTGTGCTCGTTTCAGGGACGGGTTGCGGATACAGATCGCGTCGGAGTAATTGCGCAATGGGGACCATTGAAAGACGTGTCGGATGTACGACGCTTTCTGGGCACGGTTTGGCGTGTTGCGGATGTTCATCAAAGATTACGCGCTGCTTGCGCGACCCATCCAGAAACTCGTTAGAGCAGATATCGAGTTCGAGTGGGGTGCGGAGCAGGAGGAGTCAATGGCAAGGTTGAAAGAGGTGCTAGTCCGCGCGCCGTGCTTGAAGCCGTTGAACTACGAATGGGAATCAGACATTGTGATGGCGGTCGACACATCGTGGATGGCTGTTGGGATCCAAATCTATCAGTGTGACCCCGCCGACCCACGGAAACGATATTATGCAAAGTTTGCATCCATACCGTTGAACCGCAGAGAGGCGGAATTCTCACAGCCGAAGAGGGAGCTTTATGGCTTGAAGCGCGCCTTAGAAGCGATGCAGTACTGGCTTCTTGGCTGCAGGCGTTTGGTGATTGAAACGGACGCAAAGTATATTCAGGGGATGTTGAATAACCCTGGGATGGGTCCGAACGCAACTATCAACAGATGGATTGAGCAGATTCTAATGTTCAAGTTCAAGTTAAAACATGTCAAGGGTGCGACGTTCCCACCAGACGGACTATCCAGGAGAGAAGCGCAGCCCGGAGATGAGGAATGGCCAGCGGATCCGGACAGCTTTGAACCAAGCAACCTGCCAGAGACTAGGGTTGAGTAAGTTAGTGGACCCAAACTTACATCTGTAAGTAAAGTGTGTAACTTACGTGTAACTTACAGCGTAACTTACACCGGCCAGCAGAGGGTGCTTGTAAGTTCGTAAGTTTGCCCCAGGTGCCAAACCTCCGTGCCTATGGATCTCCACCAAGCACACAAGTTGTCCTTATTGTCGCCTCCCCCTTTGCTGACCATCACATCAATTGTTGGACCCACTGAGGTGGAGTGTGCATGTGGGTAGTGCTGCCCTGTGTCTAGGATGTAACTTACATGCAAATTTGAAACTTACAATACTTACATGCAGGTACTTACAGTGTAATTTACATCATGTGACTATTTGTAAGTTACAATCGTAAGTTAGTCGACCTCGAGGGAGGCCATTGTAAGTTACAGTGTAAGAAATTGTAAGCATGTAACTTACACAACCCTACCAGAGACTCACAACGACTGGGATTATCTGGCCGAGCAGCCATTAGAGTTCGGCGAGTTCAAAGCTGACATCAACACTCGTGGTGGTTATCTTCAGAGGATGGAAGGCGTTGCTCGAGAGGTCGAGGACGTACAGCACGAGTTGGGGTTAGCACGAGCAGAGCAACCGTGCGGTATCGAGCCAGGTTCTGAAAGAATACCGCGAAGCAGGGCTAGTCGTGCCCGCTTATGTTCAGACGCACGTAAAATGCTACCCAGCATAGATGCGAGACGACGCAGGTGTTCGAGAGCCGTACGACGAGGAACATCGAAGTCGTGGTGCACGGAACCAAGATGAGAAGCTTCCGCTAGTACGAGAGTGGTTAAACGACACGCTCAGAAGGCCTTCCGGGCTGGAGGACGACACCAGATTCAAACGATTCTTCCAGTTTGCATCGCGGTTCTTCAAGTCGAAGGATGGGAAGCTCTATCGAAGAGGAAAAGAGTCGATGCATCGGCTGGTGGTCGAGAAAGAACATCGAATGTATATGTTAAGGGCCGCACATGATGCGCTCGGACACCGCGGAGCGTTCGCGACCAAGTCACTGCTGGAAGTCAGATTTTGGTGGCCCGATCTGGAGGGAGACGTACGGTGGTATACTAAAACGTGCCATCTCTGTCAAAAACCAAGACAGGCGCTCATTCGAGCACCTCCCCTGGTTGCGGCTACGCCGAGTATATCCAACGAGTGCATACGGACGTAATGCACATGAGTGAGAAATCGAATGGGTGCAATTTTATAGTGGACGCGCGGTGCGCACTCTCGCGGTATGTGGAAGGACGTCCGCTACGAGAACAGAATGCGAAAAATATCGCGATGTTCCTGCTGGAGGATATAATATGCCGTTGGGGTTGCCCGAGTGAGATCATCACGGATAATGGCACGCCCTTCGTCGCTGCGATGAAGTGGTTAGAAGCGAAGTACGGGATTAAGGGAGTGAAAATCTCACCTTATAACTCCCAAGCAAACGGAATTGTCGAACGAGGACATTGGGATTTGCGGCAGTCGCTCTTCAAAGCGACGGGAGGAGATCTCCGCAAGTGGTACTGGTTCTTCCACCAGGTACTCTGGGCAGATCGCATTACAACAAGACGTGGAATGGGGTGCTCACCGTACTTCGCTGTGACTGGTACTCATCCAATTCTGCCTCTCGATGTTGCAGAGACGACTTGGCTCGCCGAATTTCCCGATGCAATCATCTCCACCGATGAACTAGTAGGACTGCGGGCACGAGCATTAGCAAAACACACCTCCCATGTTGAAGAAATGCGTACCAGGATGACCGCCGTTCGCAGCAAGAGTGCGGCAGAATACTCTGAGAAATACCAGCACGTCATCAAGGACTACCACTTTCAGCCTGGCGACGTGGTACTGGTAACGGAACACTGTGGACGAGGACTCACTGAGTGCGAGGAACCGAGAGCGCTGGTGGGGACCTGTCGTAGTAGTGCGACGCACACAAGGCGGCGCATACATCGTCTGTGACTTCAACGGCGCTGTGTGGCAGAAGAAAATTGGACGCTTCCGAGTCATACGATATGAACAACGCCGGAAGCTCACCTTGGGAGCTCGCATTGAGGAGCTGATAGATGTTTCAAGTAACGCGCTGGATGAGCTTGAAGCCGAATCGGAAGAAACACTGGAGTATAACGGGCCGGATCTCCAGTTCGACGGAGTCCGTTTGAGGATTGTACAGATGAAGCCAGCGCACGCAAAAACAGATGCGACACTTGCGCATCAGGCTTGGCAAAGTGTCGAACGTTCTTGCTGTTGCTATCACCACATCAAACCTGCCGCACTTGCCGATGCTTCAACCAACTACACAAATATACTGGCATCTCCCCCATGTTTCTTCTCTCTGTACCTTCTTAACCTAACTCTAACCGAAACCTAACCGCTAACCCTAACCAACTAACCACTAACCAACTAACCATCTAACCAACTAACCTCTAACACTAACCACTAACCAGTTAACCCTAACTGCTAACCACCCAACATCTAACCAGCTAACCATCATGATGCGTTGATTGCCAGCCTCCGGCCGCATCAAATGCAAGTGTCGCGTCTGGTAAATGTGTCGCATCTGCGGCAAGATGCCATCAAGATGTAGGCTCAATTTGGATTGTGTCGCATCTGGTTTTGCGTGCGTCTGCTTCATCTGTCGTGTCCCGAGTCCGTTTGCAAGAGCCCAGTGCCGATGAGCGGCCAGCGGAAGGAGACACATTCGAGGACTCAGGGTCTGAGTCTGATCTGCCCGAAGAAGATCCAGAGCCAGATGCGGAAGGGAACGAACCGGATACGGCGGCTGGACCTCGGCGTTCGAATCGACAGCGGAAACCCAGAGAGCGCCGGTGGTAGCGGAGCATTGCAGATGGCAAGGCATTCTCGGCAGGAGAAGAAAGGAACAGGGGTGGAATACCAAGTGTGGAGTACGAGCGAGTAGAAGGAATTGAGTTGGATACCGCGACGTAGATTGAAAGACGGAGAGTGGTGAAGCTTAGTCAGCTCGACCCATGGGTCGAGGTGACAGTCACACCGTTACGTTCAGAAGGAGAACCAGGAGTTGCAAGAACGGGCAAACCATCGCCAAGTAAATTGCAACTACGCGAATACATGCACTGGTGGGACGGAGCCCGAATAAATAAATCAAGAAAGTCAAGAAAAGTCAAGAAGATTCGGGCCAGTGTTCAAGAAGCGGAGTGCGAGCGGGGTATACGGTTCAGTTGACGACTGCCAAGTCGGGGCACCGTCGGATAAAGTGGCCCCATTGGCCGCAGAAATGGCAGGAATTAACCATGCTGAACATACATCAGGCGAGAAATAGGCAGGAAAAGGAATGGTGTACCGAGTGCGATTCTCCTCGAGTAAGCGACGATGCTCCTCCGCCGCCATGGCCTGCGCTATGGCCGCTTTGATCTTGCGACCTTGGCCGCGCCTTCCCCGACGAGTCTTCTTGGGCAACAAAGGTTTGAAGTTGCCAGAGGACGCACTTGCGTTCGCAGGAGAAGCGATGAAGTGTTGCATCAAGGCCCGCGAGTCGTCGGCGAAGTTTGTGTTCTGTGAGGAAGGGAAGGCGACTGGACGCATGCGGGGCAACAGAACGAATCGTGGCTCCATCGGAATAGGTGTCGCACGACGCGGGGTGCGCTGTAGAAGAAAGCACGGTTTAGCAATGGCTTCCGATGAGCAAACAAAGAAGCGTACCGGGAACTCCCTCTGGTACCCGATCCGTTGACCTGGAGGAGGTAGAGTGCGACGAGCGCGGACGCTTCGCTGGTTTTCGCTTGAACGACGGAAGACGATCGGCGCGCGGCTCGGTGGGGATGGGCTTCGCTCCGACGATGTGCTCTCCGAGCTGTTGCTGGCCGAGATCAACTCCGGAAGCGATGGGTGAGGCGACGATGGCTGTAACGAACATTCAGACGAGTGCCCAATATACAAAACGACGAATAACTCACCGGAGTCATTGGGACAGTCATGCTCATCTCGGAGATGAGTTTATGGAGCGAGAGGAACTGTTCTGCGGCACATACTGCTTAGCGTAACAAGACAACTTCGGCAACAAGGAACAACTCACCCCTCGATGGGAGACAGCCCGGGAGAGTTGTTCATGGCCATGTCAGGACCAATCGGGCTCGGAGGCGAGTACTCTGGAGACGCGGACTCTTCGACGACAGTATGGCCATCACCATCAGACAGAGAGATGGAACGTTCGCTGCTAGGAGTCGCGCATGGAGGAAGAGGATTGGCCTGTACACATATGCGGACCAAAAATATGGAACGAAATAGAGACGTACCTGCCACTCGGCAAGACGAGATGCATACTCGAGTGCTTCGAGACGTTCACGGCGGTTAGCTGCAGCCTCGGCATCATGTTTGCGCTCATCAGCGCCTCGCTGCCGCTCGCGCTGAACCCGACGCCCCGTGTTGATGGCCGCGCAGAAGGAGAGAATATCGGAGTAGACTCGACCGAAAGGCCCGCTTGTCCGGAAGCTGTTACAGACCATCTCGTTACGAATTGCGAAGAGCGAATCCCCGATGGCCTTCGATTCGATGAAGGACTGGGCTTGAGGAAGATACCGCATCTAGCCGACCAGATCAATGAGTGTGAGAATACGAGGAAACAAGATACCTACGATCTCCTGGGCAGAATCCACCAAGAACGCGTCCCGCGCGGAAATATCTTGATGTACAGAGTCGCCAACAACATTCCCGAGGGAGATGACAGCTTCGCGTTGGCTGGCGGAAAGAAGAAGGTGGTTGGGCATCGCAACGAGAGATGGCGAGAACTCGAGAAAGTATGAGTGGGGAACCGAGAGAATGTTAAGAGGAAACTTTACAACGGCCTTTTATGGCGCCTGCGCGCAACCATGAACGCGCACCGAGGACGGTGCAAAGCTGTGAGCCAGTGAGGTAAATGAAGTGGCGTAAATGGGTAGCGGTTGTGTCGTCGTTGTGACGCAGAGGAAAGGCAGTGGTAGATGATATCATCACCACCGGGATGATGGCAGATGACGCAGATCGAAAGCGAGGAAAATCGCTCGACCGTCAACTGCGTCATCGTTCAAGTCAGAACGGTGAACACGAAACAGAGGCAAGGTAGAATTGGCATATACGGCATACATAACAAGAAAACAATCAAGAGATTAAGAGGAACCCGGGTCGGTTCCCTCCGACGGTTCAGCGGTGGTGGTATCAACGTCGATTGGGTCGTGCATCCGAGACTCCACAAACGATGCGGCGATTAGACGAGAAGTAGCCAGATTCCGCTGAGGGATCCGTGAGAATGGATCGAAAAGCGCGACGGGACGTGAAAACTCACGTTGAAAGACTCTATAACAGTCTGTCCAATGGCGTAGGACTCGTCGAGAATGGATTGCAGTTCCAACACTTACAGCAATAATGTGTCAGAATACGGAAGGAGCAAAGGAAATAAGGACACACGGAAGCGGGACTCCGGCACGGTGCCAGCGATTATGCCGGCCCACAGATCCTCGTGTCGACTCAACAGATATTTCTCATGCCATGCGAGCAGAACGCGTAGAAGTGCGGCGGCATCGACAAATACACAGTCGTCCTGCCCATCGAAGCAACACCAGCCACAGAACACTCCGTGTTCAGCGAATACGGTACGGTGACGGAGTGGGCCGGAGGGGCAGGCTGTGTCCCATGTCCTAGGGCAAATCAGCGTCGGATCAGGAAAGGAACCTGGAAGAGCCCCCGTCTGCTCTGCGTGGCCCGAGTGCCCTTTGTGTGCTGCCAGGCCGCGAGTGCCGAGCCAACGCAGCCAAAGCTGGTGCAGGTCGCAGTGAGGGCCTTGTACCTCCTCCTCCCATGCTCGCCTACGGGCTCGCGGCTCGCGCTCTGACGCCCCCGCCTTCTCTCGCTTGCGTGGCCCTCGTGCCCGTCGCGTGCTGTGAGGCTCTCAATGCCCAGCCGACGCAGCGTCCGCTTCAAGACGGGACAAACGCCGGCGAGCGTCTTCTCCCAGCGCTTCCAAAGCGAGCACAGGATAAGCCCGTATACGACACGGCACCTCCGTTCGTCGCATGGCCTCCCGAGGGAGCAGGTGCACTCCAGATCGGGCATGGCATGGGCCTCTCCCCCATGTCCACCCATCCCCAGCCGCAGGAACGTGTGCTGCTAGCCCTTAGTGGCCCTGGGTCGACTTGCTACACTCAGCCACGACCTCTGGCGACGAGGAGATCCCAGCGACGCGCCGCGCCCCACTCGGCTTCGCTGGCACCGGCTACCGGCACCGGAGTACCCGGCGCACGGACCACGCAACTGCCGGAAGCCCGTGACAGCGGGGATTTGTGCTCCCCCGTTGATTCTTCCGACGGCGGTCGTGCTGCCGCTGCACCGATTGCTCCACGTACCATTTACGTGGCCGCTCGACAGCGCGCATGCTTGGAAAGTGCCGGCGCGATCAATCAAGTATGTCGTGCTCGCGCTCCCGTTCGCAATCGCATAGACGAGCTCCCATACCGTCAATAAGTGCATTGACGCCTATCCGAGGTGTTCCGGGTATTGCTCATGTTATGTACTGGAATATATTCCATTTACTTGATGTTACGAAGATCTACAATTCGGAGTTGTCGGGCTGTCGTAAACATCCCTCGCTCGTGGCGCAAGACACCAGCGGTGAAACCAATTTTGCATTCTTTTTTTTTTTTTTTTTTCTTTTTTCTAGCGGCCTATCTCACATGCATCGTGCAAAGGAAGGACCTGCGACAAGCTTCGAAAACTGGTGGATGCTGGGGATTTATACCTGGGAGGGGAGAACTCCAACCAGGTCCCACCATGATTTTCCCACTGGGTTTTTCATTGGGGTTTTAACCAGCAGTCCAGCCTCTTTGAGGGCCGGCCAGTCGAGGAGCCCGGCGTCCAGCAGTGATCAACCCCTGGAATCGGTGTGTGTTCCGTTGGCATCTTGTTTGTTATCGGTAGGATAACCACCCTATCGTGCATACATTGTTTGTCTTCGGTAAACTCCTTGTTCATGTTGTAGACCACTGGGGTATAATAACCCCCCCCCCCCCCTAGGAACATTATCTTGACATTCCTCCGCGATCTCCGAGTCCGCTCGCATCGATAATCAAACATTAACAGCGACACGGTGGGGCAAGTCTTGAGTATCCGAATTGATGCAAAATAGGCAAAATTGTACCCAGAATCGCAGTCTGTCGATCTTGGCCAAAATCTAGCCATATTTGGCCATTTGGGGCTGATGGTAGAGATATGGCCATGACGCGGCATCCTCAGCCGGCCGTTGATGCTATCGTCACTGTACCAGATGGCCGGTTTCCTGTTGCGGACACAGGCTAAAAATCTCGGCTTCGGTCAAACAGATTTGGGATTGATCAGTCGGTTATGGCACCATGTGATGGTTTCGGTTTCGAACAGTTCGGTCTCAGCATTCGGATTCAGATTAAACAATGATAAATAACCTCATACTCGTGTCGGTCTCCATGCCATCTGTCGGATTCTGTCCCGGGCCACAGGTTGTCCACGGGTCCACGATGCACCGTATCCACAGCCCAACTCGAGATCTTCCCCAACGGCGACGAGACTCTACACTCCAGTCTGCAGAGCAGTTCAGTTCCAAGTTTCAGGGGTTTCATCGATTGAATCGCACTACTGTAGCATTTTACTCAATTCGAATGGCTTTTTAGCGGCGTGACATTGCATACGAACTGAAGCTTTCGTATGATACCATCAAATTTTCCTTATATGGAAACTTTTTGCGCCGTAGGCGCCGAAGATTGTACAAAATTACCCTTTTGGGAAGCGATTTTCCGACCTTGGCCGTGACATACGAAAAAATTTCGTAGGATTGAGGGCAGTGTGATGCGTGACATTCGAATTGATTAAAATGCTACAGTACACGACGACGGAGAGAGCAATCTGCAAATGATGCGAGCGATTTGTTTTGTTCTTGGCGGTGACAACCCGAAGCTTGGCGCTCCCAATTCAGTTCCAACTTCCCAGCCAACTGTTTGGATAACGCGCTGGTTGTGGTCCTTGTGGATGCAATAGCTCAATCTTCGACTGGTCTCTGAGCTTCGCGAGGAATTCTGCTGGCCTCGGGTCGCCGGTAAACTGCTCCGTTTCTTCCCGGAAGAGATCGTCGTGTCTGTTTTTAGAATACAAAACTGATCTGCAGATCTGATAGGCGAAACTGATGCTCCTCGTGCACCCTCTGATCTGTCGTCGACGCACAATTGCATAAAAGCCGCCATACGTTCCCCACACCTCTTCATTCCCCTACCCCTCGGCCATGCCACTTTTTTTCTTTCGCCTTTGCACATTTTTCGTTCTCTTCCACTGCACCCTTCGAACTTGACGTTCTCAACCCAACTTACTCACTCACTACAATGCAATTCTCCATCGTCGCCCGCTGGCCCTCGTCGCCGCCACCGTCTCTGCTGGCCCGGCACAGTGGTGACCCCTCTTCCTCAAGAACCGTGATGACTGCGATATCAAGGGTGCGTAAATGTCGCCATCTGCTTCGTTGTGGTTGCTCATCAAGTCTACGTTGCTTTATAGACTGCATCCTCGACCTCGGCCCCAGCGTCGTCGGATGTGCCTCTGCTGTCGCGCAGCTCGGTGTTGGTGCATCTGGTGCGTCTCGTCCCCTCCCTTCCAAAATGCCGCTTTCTCATCGTCTTCCTCTTCCAGATCCCTTCTCCGACGTTGGCTGCCTGCTCTCCGCCGTCAAAGAAGTCGCCAACTTCCCGCCCTTGTGCGCCGGCTGTCTCGCTAAGTTCGGTGTTGACTCCAATGCGATCACCTCCGCTACTGCCCCCGTCACGAGCGTCATCGACAGCGCTGAGGGCGCACTCAGTGATGCTGCGGACAAAGTTGAGGGTTTCTTCGGTGGCCTTTTCTAAGCACACCACAACCACGCGTTGAGACGAAACGACAATGAAATGCACTGTATTTTAGTAATGTTTGGGTGTAATAGGGAAGGAAATTAATAATGTGTTTTGCGAAAACCGGTTCAGTGCCAGACCAAATTTATTTGCCATCATGATGCAAGTGGGTGACTAGGCCTACCGTTATTCCTTGCTTCCGACACTCATGTCGTCTCCCTCCTCGGTGTGTTGCCGGCAAGAACATGTGGCTTATTTCACTAACTACTGGCAACATTTACATTGATATGGCACCTTCATCATTGAGGTTGGCACCTTTCTCGAGCAGAAGACGCACAATCTCAGTGTGCCCTCTATTGGATGCAGCCTGCAATGCGTTGCCGTAGGGTCCGCCCTGGGCATTGACGTCGGCACCTTTCTCGAGCAGAAGACGCACAATCTCAGTGTGCCCCTCATCGGATGCAGCCTGCAATGCATTGCCGTGCTCTCCACCCTGGGCATTGACATCGGCACCTTTCTCGAGCAGAAGATGCACAATCTCAGTGTGGCCTCCATAGGATGCAGCCTCCAATGCGTTGCCGTAGAGTCCACCCTGGCCATTGACCTCGGCACCTTTCTCGAGCAGAAGATGCACAATCTCAGTGTCGCCTAGAAAGGATGCAGCCTGCAATGCGTTGCCGTAGAGTCCACCCTGGGCATTGACCTCGGCACCTTTCTCGAGCAGAAGATGCACAATCTCAGTGTCGCCTAGAAAGGATGCAGCCTGCAATGCGTTGCCGTAGTGTCCGCCCCAGGCATTGATGTCGGCACCTTTCTCGAGCAGAAGACGCACAATCTCAGTGTGGCCTCCATAGGATGCAGCCTGCAATGCGTTGCCATAGTGTCCACCCTGGGCATTGACGTCGGCACCTTTCTCGAGCAGAAGACGCACAATCTCCGTGGGCCCTCTGCAGGACGCAGCCTGCAACGCATTGCCGTAGTGTCCACCCTGGCCATTGACCTCGGCACCTTTCTCGAGCAGAAGATGCACAATCTCAGTGTCGCCTAGAAAGGATGCAGCCTGCAATGCGTTGCCGTACTCTCCACCCTGGACATTGACATCGGCACCTTTCTCGAGCAGAAGACGGACAATCTCAGCATGGCCTCTGCAGGACACAGCCTGCAACGCGTTGCCGTAGTGTCCACCCTGGCCATTGACCTCGGCACCTTTCTCGAGCAGAAGATGCACAATCTCAGTGTTGCCTAGAAAGGATGCAGCCTCCACTGCGTTGCTGTAGAGTCCACCCTGGCCATTGACCTCGGCACCTTTCTCGAGCAGAAGATGCACAATCTCAGTGTGGCCTCTGCAGGACGCAGCCTGCAACGCGTTGCCGTAGTGTCCGCCCCAGGCATTGATGTCGGCACCTTTCTCGAGCAGAAGACGCACAATCTCAGTGTGGCCTCCATAGGATGCAGCCTGCAATGCGTTGCCATAGTGTCCACCCTGGGCATTGACGTCGGCACCTTTCTCGAGCAGAAGACGCACAATCTCCGTGGGCCCTCTGCAGGACGCAGCCTGCAACGCATTGCCGTAGTGTCCGCCCCGGGCATTGATGTCGGCACCTTTCTCGAGCAGAAGACGCACAATCTCAGTGTGGCCTCCATAGGATGCAGCCTCCAATGTGTTGCCATAGCGTCCGCCCTGGGCATTGACATTGGCACCTTTCTCGAGCAGAAGACGGACAATCTCAGCATGGCCTCTGCAGGACACAGCCTGCAACGCGTTGCCGTAGTGTCCACCCTGGCCATTGACCTCGGCACCTTTCTCGAGCAGAAGATGCACAATCTCAGTGTCGCCTAGAAAGGATGCAGCCTCCAATGCGTTGCCGTAGAGTCCACCCTGGCCATTGACCTCGGCACCTTTCTCGAGCAGAAGATGCACAATCTCAGTGTGGCCTCTGCAGGACGCAGCCTGCAACGCGTTGCCGTAGTGTCCGCCCCAGGCATTGATGTCGGCACCTTTCTCGAGCAGAAGACGCACAATCTCAGTGTGGCCTCCATAGGATGCAGCCTGCAATGCGTTGCCATAGTGTCCACCCTGGGCATTGACGTCGGCACCTTTCTCGAGCAGAAGACGCACAATCTCCGTGGGCCCTCTGCAGGACGCAGCCTGCAACGCATTGCCGTAGTGTCCGCCCCGGGCATTGATGTCGGCACCTTTCTCGAGCAGAAGACGCACAATCTCAGTGTGGCCTCCATAGGATGCAGCCTGCAATGCGTTGCCGTACTCTCCACCCTGGACATTGACATCGGCACCTTTCTCGAGCAGAAGACCAACTCCCTCAATATATCCCACGTAAGAACAGAGATACAAGGGCAATAATACTCGTCGCGACCAATTTATCTGAGAGAAATGACCCTCAATTTGATACAGTTGATTCAAAGCAATGTATTGGCTGCTTCCAGCTTCCAAGAGCTGCATTGCTGAGGCAGACAGGATGCCTTGGTCATGGCAGCGCAACAGATGGTAGCACCAATACTGAGCTGCATATACAGCCAGTGGATAGTCCGGCAGTGTTTTCTCATTGAGAGGGTGCTCACTGAAGTGGAGAAGGTATCCTATGCAGGTCTGTGCAATCATGGTATGTGAAAGATCCTCTCTGACATCCCAGTTGAATGTGCTTGACAGTCGTCCTGACACAATATAGTCTTTGACTGATGCATGAGCCAACCTTACAAAGGATGGCTGACCCTCATCATCAGTACATATGACGAGTCCCTCCAACCATTCGACAACCCCAGTTGCACTGCCTTGCAGATTCGGGTCATATGTGTATGTGTCCAGGTTAGACAAATTGGATGCAAGAGCCTCTTCAAGCTCCCCCAGAGTAACTGGTTGGGCAGCAAAGACAAGCCATAGGAGAAGTCTTTCAACATAGACACGGTAACCAGCAGTGATTTGTTGCAGGAAGCGGTCGTAGATCCCATACAGGTCCCCTGGGAGATTGATGAGTATCCCATCCAATTTGCCTGCCAACTTGCAGCGGGAAAGTTCCACAAGGAGACAAGCTGCCAGACGAAACCTAGAAGGAGAGTGAGCATGAATTTCATATTCAAGGACAAACAAAACACTTGCATTCCGTGACTCCTATCTACAACTTTCTCTGTGATATACTCTGTACGATGTGCCCACTGTTTCAAAGTGTGCTTGGTCCGGAGTTCACCATCAACAAAGAGGCTGATGTCCTTCTGTGTTGTGTCAACCTCAAGGGCAATACATGCCATGTCCTTGAAGTGCCTTGTGAATATGTCTCGGGATTGACTGGTAAAGAGTAGATGCAATGGGCTTCTAGCCCAGCCTCGGAGCCAAGAGATAAGCTCAACAAGCAGTTGATGTTCAGCATCCTCAGACTCGTCCAGCGCATCAAGAACCATATAGGTACGGCCAAGCTCCAGGAGTAGCTTTTCAAGAATGTTCCAGAGATCCTGATAGGTTGGTAGCACCTGGCCCATCGATTTGCTGTACAGGTCATCCAGAGCTTTATAAGGATGTGGATGCAGAGATTGAGCCGAGAGCTGCAAAACGATGCACCGAAGTGCAACTTCTACAGACTGCTTTCTTTTGTCTCCAACATCAAAGTAAAAGTATGCAACGGCAGGAGTGTCTGGTTTGGGGATTAGATTGTTATCCCTGAAGAGTTTGTCGATTATTGTAGAGCTGTCATTCCAAATTCTCAAGCCCAAATCCATGAAACAGAGAGAGTACACAGTACCTGAGTACAGTCTTCCCACTACCAGCTGCCATCAAATTAGAGTCTTCATTTCCAGTGCTGGAAGAATCTTACATTGTCCCTGAATCCATAAAGATCCCGGATTGTCTTGCCAGTTGATAAATTGGTCACCATCCAACAGCCAACGTCCAGTGCCTTTATAATGAGACTTCAAGGTTGTATTTTGCTTCTCCCTCATGTCAGGAGGGAATTGCAGCCATTCTTGAAGCTTGTCTTTAAGGCTGAATGCATGTCAGCTTTGAGTAAATACCCTAACCAGATACAACTGACCTTGCATCATAAAGCTTGTCTAATGTTACTGTGGTCTTGCTGTGCATAATGGCAAGGTCCACCAAGCGGTTGGTCTATATATAAGGTGGGTGCCACGTAGTGCTTGTGTATATAGTACTTGCCTTGAACCTGTCCTCAAATGAAGTGAGCTCTTGACTGAGCGCACTCAATTCACTTTCTAGATCATTGCGGGCCCAGATTCGGAAAACTCGTGTGTGGCCATCAAAGACAGTGATACTCGCATAAACCTTCTGGACAAGTCTGTAGGTTATTCAATGAGGCTGCAAAACAACATAAGGAATAAGAAGGTTACTCAGTGTATTTCTCAACATCTGCCTTGAGACGCCCAATAAGGTCAACATGATTCATCTCCTCAAGACGCAAGATGGTGCCGCAGAGATCCGTTGTGACATCAGTTATACAAGTAAGCAGTATGTCCCTTTTCTTGTGTATGTCCTTTGTTTCCTACAGCAATAAGATTTAATTGATGAGTGGACAACCAAAAACTATTCAATGTACCTTGTATGCTTGCAGAATCTCGGACAGAAGTGAAGCAACAGGCACAACGAGGTGGACCTTCTGAGCAACATTTGCAACCTTCTCAACAAGTTGGAGCGCAGAGGTGAGGTTGCTGATCACCAAGTCTTTCCTAAGTTGTCTCATCTCTTGTAGGGCTGTGAAGCTGGTGTGATGTGGGATATGTGGCAGAGAGAGAGATAACATACTGAGCCTGTCTCCAACATCAAGCTCTCCATTGATCATGTAGTCCACATTGTGCTTTAACACAGCCTGCTGAAAGGCCAGGACAAGCTTGATATTTCCTTGTTGTGTGTCAAGATGGTCAAACAGCTTCCCGGCCTTGTCGAAATCATTGTTGTCGTAGAGGAGACGCCCGTAGATAGAATCACCAAGAACGCGATGCATGTCTTGGATGATATCGCTGATGCTTTCAGCCACGGCTGTTTGAATCTTGGATCTTGAATGTTCTTGGCCAAAAGTGTCCCAGAACCAGCTGCAAGGCATCAGTAGCCATACCTGCAAGTTTGCTAGGGAAGCACACCTTCTCGTCGAGTCCATGTGTTGCAAACCCGGCTGCGAGGCTTGGGACATGGTGGTGCGAAGGAGACAAGCGAGGGAAGATCGCACGGCTGTCTGCCTCGTGTGCTCAATGAGGCGTCCAAATTTAGCACTGTCTTCCTCCCGAGATGATTACCTTCAAGTTCCGATATCCTCCGTGCATTCTTGATGTAGCTGAGGATGGCATGGATGGGTCTCCGAGGGCAGGGAATAAGTAGTGCTGAGCTGGGCAGGGTGGGGCAGCAGGAAGTTGTCGATGGTGGAGATACTTAGGAAGATAAGCCGCGGGAGGCACGCCATGCAGCGTCACTGCCAGCGTGGGGACGGCGACGAACTCCAGCACCTGCTATCAGCCCCAGCTCTCCCCCTGCGAGCCTGACTCGGAGTTCGAGTGCGCTGCGGCCGACTGCTAACACGAACTGTATCATCTAGGAGTGCAACATCTTGCTTCTGACTTTCATTGTCACTCTAAACCAACGCAAGAGCATAGGAGCAGAACGTGCAGAACCCGGGGGTCCCACGCCCAGCAAGCTTTGCGATGTCTTCGAGCCCGCATAGGTGGATCGCATAGAACGACGAGGTCGTCGTGCATGGGGTCTCGCGCGCAGCAAACCTTCCTATATCCTCGAGTCCGCATACGCAAGCAATGGCGAACACCGTGGGAATGGTGCTAGTAGACTTGGATCGCGGAGAAAATTAGAACGCCGTCCAGGTGCTTCATGCTTCACCGTCCCTGGAATATCTCTCTCTTACTTTATCGTCGCCTGGTACGGAGTCAAGCCTCTGGAAATCATAGTCGAGTCGGGATGGCACGCCAAGAGGATTCAGAGACAAGAATGACAATGACTTCGGCGCGTGTTGGGGTTCGCGCCGGCGCCGGGTGGCTGAGGGAACAAGAGGATGCCAGTGTCGCGGAAGAAATAGCATGAAAAGGGAGCATCCGAGGCCGCTTGTGCGAAGAAATCGACGTTATCGACGGTATCGGAGGAGCGAGAGTAACATTGGGCTTATTGAGCCCATCGGAAGTGGGCGAAAAAGGCGTTGACGATATCTTGGACGATTGTCGTGGACATGCTGGTCGTAAGGGAAAAGCGCCATGCTAGTGATGGTCACGTCGACGACTCCCAGGCTGTCATATCGCCTTGCTCAGGTCCGCTCCGTGCGGCCACAAACTCCGTCATCGTCGACAACGCGTCGCGCAAAGCATCCTGGTCTCCCGGCCGTGTTCCCCCAACGAGGTCAAGCGTCAACTCCAGCTGTGTCGCCGCGGTGTTCCCAAGCAGCTCGAAAGTCGCCTCATACGGCGCTCCACTGGCAAAGTTTGACCATACAGGAAGCAGCGAGAACCGCCCAAGTAGCCTCGACACTGGAGCCGCAGCGCCATCCGATACGCCTTTTGTGCGTCCTTCCGAGTAGATTTGTTCGCGATGGTGATATCCCTCTAGTCGGCCACCAAGCGGCGAACTGTCGCGAGGCTGGGACGCCTACCTGGTGAGCCTGGAGTCCTTTTCCATGCCTCGTCTTCGCTAGCGCCCTTGATAGCTACAGATGTACGAGCGCGCGCCCGAGGGATTACTGACAAGGCCACGTCTCGCGCGACTGCACTATAGAGGCCAAGCCCACAACGTGCTACAAGCCTCTTCTTCCTCTCTATGCTGTCGTCGCCAGCGCCCATGCGCTGGCACTGTCTTCGACCTTCGTCTCT
The DNA here is from genome assembly GCA_029282125.1 of Mycena amicta. Lineage (NCBI taxonomy): Eukaryota > Fungi > Basidiomycota > Agaricomycetes > Agaricales > Mycenaceae > Mycena > Mycena amicta. The sequence continues at coordinate 479,989 of JARIHP010000025.1, forward strand.
TTCATCAACTCACAGTCACTCCCGACAACCAAGCCAGCGCCGGAGGTGAATTCTCCCGAGGAGGCGGCAGCAGCGGCGGACATGGTAGCGGCACCGAGTGCTATCGCTGCGGCAAGAATGGGCACATTGCGCGTGCGTGCCCTGACGCTGGTGCCGGTGAAGGCGGAGGATCTGGCTACGGCAGCGGTGGCGGGGAGGTGGTGAATTCGGTGAGTCTCTTCTGTATTGGCTGTGGATGTAGGACTAATTTCGCCGTCGCGGACTCACAGATACCGCGACCTGTCGATGGGGGTTCATATACCTGAAATCGGACACGCCGAATCAGATGCTTGCGTGCGCTGCCTCCTCCTAATGTGTTTTGCGAAAACGGGTTCAGTTCCAGACCAAATTTATCTGCCGTGTGGGTGACTAAGCGTAGGGTTATTCCTTGCTTCCGACACTCATGTCGTCTCCCTCCTCGCAAAAACATGCTGATGCTACCCGCGTCGTCGATGCTGCTCCTCCCATCGAATTCGACGACCTCTTAATCCACTTCTCTCCACCCATATCCTCGCACTATTACCCGTCCGGCGGCAACCGAGCGGGAGAAGCTCAGGGCGTGTTTACCCAATGTGGATAAGCCGAGTCGATCCAATTTTGATTCCGGCGTTCGTTCAACAAATCCACAACTCTCCCTCTCACCCGTCCTCAACCTAACCTTCCACCTTCTCATCTCCCTGCCCCTCCGCACTGGAAGACCTCTGCTGCGGCGCCCCGTGTTCAACCACCTCAACATCCTCGATGACATCATCGTCGGCCGTCGCAGGCTCCGTATCGTGCGGCAGAAGCCCATTCAGCAGCGCGGCTACGATGCCGGCGGAGAGGACTATGTGCGTGTGAGCGGTAGCGGTCAAAGGAGGGGAACAGCCGAAAGAGAACTCACAAGGCGTACTCAACACGATCGTCATCGAACCAAACCACCCCTGCAGCGCCTTACTTGGATTATCCACGCCCTCGAACAAGTGCGTGAATATTCCCGGTACGAGTAGGTCACCGAAGCCAAAGCTCAACGCTGCGGCGAGTACGAATCTATAAAACATGATAAGCTGCCGGTCCTTCGTGTAGAGAGAGAGACCGAAGAAAGGGCGGAGAGGCTCACCTTTCCCTGCGGCCCCACTTAACCATCCCCAACACCCTGACCCCACTGACCGCGACGCTCGCAAACAAGAACGTCGTCACCCCGCCAAGCACGGGGTTCGGGATTGCCAGGAGGGCGCCGGCGACTTTGCCGAGGATGCCAAGAGAAGGAGGAAGGCGCAGCACGGTGCCAGCACCAGCGGCCGGCAGTGACTGACGCGGTGCGCGTTAGGGCGATGACGCCGTTGTTCTTGAGAGTATTAGCGGTGGATATAGATATTGGAAGAAAACAGCAAGACGCACTTGCGCGAAGATAGATAACGGTGTAACCGTGAAGAGCGCCGAGAGGAAGCCTCCAATACCATCGCTCTAAGTCGAGTATCGACAAAAGAAAAACGAGCGAGAGGAGAGAGATGAGATCGTAGAACGCACCAACACCCCGCCCTGAATCCGACTATCGAACACCTCTCCGTCGACGGGCTGTCGGGAGACTTCAGCAGAGGCGGTGATGTCGCCAATGGCTTCCATCGCGAGCGAGACTGTGTGTCGGTTCATCAGCATCGGGAGGAAGTGGACATGGAAGACAAACCGTAGACGGCCAACATGGGCAGAACCGCAGGGCCGTAGACCCCAATTTTGAACGTGTGCACCCAGAGGAAGGTGATGGCGGGTGCCGAGTCGATGGTGGAGCGGTCGGCGTACCCAGCCGCAGAGGCGACAATGGAGCTGTGGGTAATTAGCGCAGGAAAACGAGAGAGGAGGAAAACACACCCAACCAACAAGCCCACGATGATACTCGTGTTTTTCAAGAACGGGGACCCAAACATTTCTGTGAGGATGATCGTGACAAACGAGAGGAATCCGAGCCCAATAAATTCAGGGGAGCCCCATCTGGGAAAGGATGAGCGGTGGCCAGTGAAAATGGAGACGTACGGGAGAGGTCTCGGGGCGAATATTGTTGGACACAGCTCGAATATGCCTGAAGTTGGGCGGGAAGAGCAGGAGTTTGATCCTCCGCCCCAGTTCGGAATACCAGAGGAGCCAATGAGAGATGCACCGATGGTTAAGATGACGGTTCCTGTGAGTTATCGCAGGGTTGGCGCAGGGACGACAAGAACTATGCATGCAGGGAATCGACGGACCAGTGACCAGCGGCGGGAAGACTCTCCTCAACACGCGTATTGGCACAAACGCCATGCCAATCTCCAATAACGAACAAATCAGAGACGTCCCCAGAAGCTTCCCATACGCCTCGGGACATGCGAGCCTCGAGACTGTACCGTCTGCCGCTGTTGAGCTGGGACATGTGCCATCCGCATACATGGCATCGAATATCGCATTCGCCGTGCTGAGAGTCGCGAAGGATGTACCGACGACGCTGATGAGCCCAGTTCCCAGATAATAGCCGCCAAATAGCTTGATGCGGGACATCTGGACCAGTGACAGCAGCCCACACCCGATAAGCGACGCAGAGATCATGTAGGCGGAGGTCCGAGCGTCGAGGGAGAGTGCAGAGGCAAAGATGATGGGTGGGGTTATCAGCCCTGCGAGCATCGCTAGTGCGTGTTGTAGGCCGGTGGAAATGGCGAGGATGAGAGGCATTTCTTCGTGAAGCGCATAGAACGGTGGCTGACGGGACTTGGAGGAGAGGTTGCCGAAGGGGAGGGTCGGTGTGCAGAGCCTTGCCAGCGGGTCAATAAACCTCTGAGTAAGAGGACTCGGCGCTCCAAGCATAGTCATAATCTCCCAGCCAGCCATGCCGCGTTGTAACCTTTTCCTTCGCGCGTCCCAGCATCGACGGTCGTGGTGAGGGTGCGGGTTGCTGGTCGGTGGCCGTCGACATGGCGGTCGGTCGGAGAGCTGCTGACAGGCTAATTAAGCGGCGTGACACGGGACGCGCAGATAAGCGATTGCCGGCGGATTTACCCGGCTGCCGAGATAAGCCGGGACGCGGTCCCGTGATACAGGCGATCCTTACGTGGCAATGCCTGCGCGTGCGATTGCTGACAGTCAATACCCCGAGTGCGACTCCATATGGCGCGCGCCTGGCACCTCCAATCATTCATTCTGCGCACTGGATCAAACCGGCTTCGGGCTTCGCAGAAATCATTGAAAGCATCTTTTTATTCTTAAAGTTCCTTCCCCGTTCCTTTTACGGCCATTGTCGCCTCCGGGACTGACTTGTTAAATATAGAACAATATCATCAATCGTTGCACAGTGAACACTGCATAACCCTCGAAGGTGCCTAGAAAAACTGTAAGCGGTTTACTTACTTCGTCTTTAATTTTCACTGTCCGGACGGCGTATTCTTAACCCCGGCGGTGCAACATTAGGCAACTAACTCGAGTATTGTCAGTCAAAGGTCTATTTTGAGCTGGCAATGCACAAACTGTTGCAGAAAATCACACATAAGTATATGACTTCCCCCCCTCCAACTAGTGCCCGAGAGCGATTAATGTCGCTTCGCAGTCCTTGTATATGTATGGAACACTGCAGAACCTCGCGTCACTCTGCGCTTAGTATCTCGGTCAAGCCGAGCTCGGGCCATCAGTGATGATGCAACTTTCGTGCTCCCTTTTTCTCATTTGAACAAGTGAACGCCGTGTTGAGCTCTTTCTCCGCACTTTACACCCATCCTTTTTATTATCCTCTTGAATTGCTGTGTACACAAGAGCGATAATACCATTGCCTGTTGAGGGAGTCTTAAACCCGAGGCTAGATATCCTCAGGCTGAATGAAATTTGGACGTGTACTCACCTGACACCTGTGTCTCGGCGGCAACTTAATATGTACACAGAAGACGCCTGACCGTGTGGCCAATATGTGTCGACGTCCAGCAGGAAGGAACTCCCGAGAGCGACTCTTGTCGCATGCGCAACTGATAGCGACCGCTAACTGGAGTTCTTTGTACCTCGCCAAAGTCCTTATGAAAGTTGTAGTCTTTTGAGTATCAGGGTATATGGCCGGCTGCATCTCCACTCAAACAAGTCCGAGAGGGACCACACGGTCCCATATACAGTCTGTGAACCGGATATTAGGTGGTACAGGTGTAGGAACATCGTTCAATCGGTGCTCGGCCCTACGAAACACAGCTGTGGGTGATTTTTTCTTCCGTGGTTTTCCTGAACCCTCAAGATGAGTAAATCCAAGGTCCTGAGCACTGGGCATGCCACCTGCACAAAGACTAGAAGATGAAACGGAAAATGCCTCCAAGGAGTAAGTATACCGCCGCTCTTCTCGACTAGGGTCAGCCTCAAGGCGACTCGCGTCGCGTGTGCCATCTTTACGATAAAAACTAGATCGTAGAACTACGCCGTACATCCCTGGGATCAACCCGGCTTCTGGCGATTATGCTACGACCCGGTCGGTGCTTCAAGTTTTTTTATCCTCAAGTGTCTCCCTGCGTATTCAAGAGCTTCCCTATCTATCTCACTTGGCGCGCACCTCGATCAGGGAGGCATGCAGTTAACACAAACACAAGAACTTGGAGATGGAAATTTTAATTCAAATTGAAGATCTGCTCAAAAGAACGAAAACATCTGCTTAAAAAAAAAAAAAATCCAAGTCGTGTCTCAGTGACGACTCGACAGACTCACAGAGTTGCTTGGATTACAAGTCAGCCTCAAGGCGACTCTTGTCGCGCCTGCAATCTTTAACAAATCTCGAATCCATGCTGCACATCCTGGTTCAACCCGGCTTCTGGCAATGAAAAGGCCGGCACCCTCCTTTTTTTATCCGTGAGGAAGGTCACCAAGAAGATCAAAATTCAATCCATGCTAGTCGAGTCTTGGCAGTAAAACAAGTCAAAGGACGAAGCGAACGAGTTGTTTGGACCAAACACGGAAAGTGGGAACGGGTGGAAAAGGCAAAGGACGAAGCGAAGGAGTTGTTTTTGGAGTCAGAAATCATCACATCGGGTGGGTGCGGGCCGTGCGGGAATCACGGGCCGATGTCGGACTCGGAGCCGACCGCCGAAAACATGATGTTCAACCTAACCTTGTTCTCCAAATGGCGAGCCTTGTCTTCGAAGGGCGTTATAAGAGAGGTCTACATCTACGATTACAGGGATGGTACAGTGAGAGGTATGTGTGTGATACAGTATTGTCCAGTTCATGATCTAACTAATGATTGGTTGTGCAAAACAGTGTTGCAAGGACAGGAAAGCATTGCGAAGGGGCCAAAATATTTGTCCGCTTCACCCATGAAGCGGCTCTGAAGCGGCAGTTCCAAAATCTTGGCGTCTGCATCTTTCTCTGTAGCGCATGTTCAAGCGAAGTTCCCAGCCCGTTGGGAGCTCTGGAGTGCCCTCTGGCCATCGAGGTATGAGTTAAGACTCAGGACGCCACCGTTGTCTTGTTGTCGACGTCCGCGGAGTTGGTGACGCGGTAGTGAAGCGGCACTGTTGCGGCTTCAATCGGTGATTCTGCCGCTTCACAGACTTAGTGAAGCGGCCTTCTTACCTTTGAAGCGGCTTGACGCGGTAGTCGAAGAACTTGAAGCGGCAGGTGTGTGACATGGCGCGGCTCTGCCCCAAATCGTGAAGCGGCTCCGCCGACGTTGTGAAGCGGCACCATCAATGTCGGAGTCGTGAACGATCCATCAGCGACGTGAACGCCGGCGATCCATCAGCGTCGTTGACAGCGCCGTGAACATCGTCGTCAACGACGTCGGACATCCCATCGTTCCGAGACACGAGGCCTGTGGCCCTTGCAAACAACGGCTCGGCGCGACAGTGAAGCGGCAGCTCACTGTTGCGAAGCGGCAAACTCATTGATTGATTGACGCGCCTCGTCGTCGTCGTCGTCGAGGCCGTCATGGGCAAATTTCGAGATGCCGTCGGCGCCGAAACTCCTCCCGGCCAAGAGTCGATGGTCGCCGTCGAAGAGATGGCATTATTCATCCACAAACAACAAGCACGGGAGCGGCGGAGAGGTGAAGCGGCGAATTAATTGATTGAAGCGGCAAACTCACTGATTTGAACAGCAAGATTTGGCCGCTTGATCCATGCCCGATTACCGGCTCTGTCGACTTCCTAGACAGCTACCGGGCGTCTGATAGTGGTTGGAGTTCCTCGCATTCCATAGTCACTCAGTGGTTAAGTTCACGCTTCAAGCACTGGTGATCAAATCATGATTTAGCCAGAAACATCGGAGATCGTTTCCGCACGCATTGTGATCGTGAGCTGCTCGGGAGAAGTCGATATGAGGACATATTGGACCCAAAAAGATATCCAGTTCAATTTTGAATGAATTTCCCTCACCTGAACGCGTGAAAACTCCATTTATGTGAAGTTGAAGCATCAACAAATCCCATTTTGCGTCGAAATGAAAGCTGTTTGACGAAATTCAACATGACGAGGGTGTGTAAGGGATGTATCGGTATCGATTCCCACCTGAATCCCATACTCGATAAATCAATGACTTTGCCGCTTCACCTTGAAGCGGTCGAGGTGTGACATGAAGCGGCAAAGTCATTGATTGATGCGGCGTGAAGCGGCACTGAAGCGGCGTGTGCGGACAAATATCTGTGCCCATTGCGAAGGGATAGAGCAGGTGCAAGTGGGAGAGCAGAGATAGCGAAATCGACAGCGATGCGTGGAGGAAAGCAAAAACAAAAACAGTGTTCGCCGAGGTGGTCACTGGGATTGAAGCGGTGAGTTTACCAGTTCAGCACCCCATGATGAAATAACTAACCGGGACAATTTGGCCCTCTTCAGGACCTATCATCCCTGCGTACGCCCACGTTTTCCAGGCTGGCAAAGCTCTGCCGAACGACCCCATCCCCGGGCAAACCGCGAGCCATGATTGGGAGCGGACTCGGATTGGCGGTGGGACTCGGGCACACTGGCATTCAGCCGCGTGCGCGTGTGAGCATCCCAGTGCTGCTCGGACGCAACAGCTTTGCCACTGCACAGGCTAGAGAGGTTTCCCATGCACTGAGGGGGGAAGGGGGGGGGCCGCGCTGGCTGATAGTAGGCGGCGCGGACCTGGGTTGGTAGGCGCGGACCTGGGTGGGTGGGGCTTTGGTCTTGGGTGGGGGCGGGGAGGTGACGGTAGAGCGCCGTGCCTCATTAACAGCCCGAGCTCGTCGTTATATACGTCCATCTCGCTGGTCCCAGCGTCGGTATAACGTGACCGGCGGAAGTGCACTGCACTACCCTGGAGGAGAAGTTCGAAGTCGAAGTCGAAGAGATATAAAATGTAGCCGCTGATTGACGTGGGAGGATGGCGGCGTTCTGCATTACTTACCAACCGCGTAGAGCCTGAGCCTCCAGTTTTTCATCCTTCCTCAAGCACGGTTTCGAGCCATCGAGCCTGGAAGATTCGCCTCCCAGTACCCTGCTTGAGCCCTAGTGCCAGACGCACGCAAAAGAGCTCGAAATCGAGTTTACCTCTCAGTCGCCGTCCTTCATCCGAAAGCGGTCTTCGCCATGACATCGACGTTCGTTGATTTACATCCAGAAGCCGTTCCAGGTTTGGTAGCAGACAAGAGGAAGAATTACAGCACAAGTGAGACTCTTCGACGAGTGGAGAACGGCCGAGGCGCGAGCGCGCTGATTTGAAGCGGTATTCGCCACGATTTGATTTTGATTTTGATTTACATTCAGAAGCCGTCGGTGTTCCAGGTTTGGTAGAAGATTTACAGCACAAGTGAGACTCTTCGACGAGTGGGGAACGGCCGCGGGGCGGCGAGGCGCGAGCGCACGGACTTGAGACGTTGCTCAACTTGAAGAGTCAAGAGTTGTTGAACTGCCCAAATGCTCTGTTCTACGGATAGGAGAGAAAGAGCGGGGGCGAAGGTCAACTGGGTCAAAGTGAGCGTCGACGCGTTCTGCATACCACCGCGTAGAGCCTCTAGGTGTTCGTCCTCACGCAGGATTTCGAGCCATCGAGGCCGGAAGATTCGCCTCCCAGTACCCTGCGTGAGCCCTCGTCCCAGCCGCGCGCAAAAGAGCTCGAAATCGAGTCTAGATCCACCTCCCAGTCGCCGTCCTTCATCCGAAAGCGGTATTCGCCATGACATTCGCCATGACATCAACGTTGATTTACATCCAGAAGCCGTTCCGGGTTTGGCAGTAGACAAGAAGAAGAGTTACAGCACAAGTGAGACTCTTCGACGAGTGGAGAACGGCCGCGGGTCGAGCGCACGGACTCGGACTTGAAGACGTTGCTCAACTTGAAGAGTCAAGAGTTGTTGAACTGCCCGAATGCTCTGTTCTACGGATAGGAGAGGAGGAGCGGGAGCGAATGTCAACTGGGTCAAAGTGCCAGTGAGCGTCGACGCGTTCTGCATACCACCGCGTAGAGCCTCCATGTGTTCGTCCCTCCTCACGCAGGATTTCGAGCCATCGAGCCTGGAAGAGTCGCCTCCCAGCACCCTCGTCCCAGCCGCACGAAGAGCTCGGAATCGAGTCTACCTTACAGTCGCCGTCCTTCATCCGAAAGCGGTATTCGCCATGACATTTACATCCAGAAACCGTTCCAGGTTTGGTAGCAGACAAGAGGAAGAGTTACAGCACAAGTGAGACTCTTCGACGAGTGGGGAACCGCTGCGGGACGGAGGCTCGAGCGCACGGAGTTGAGACGTTGTTGGAACTGCCCGAATGCTCTGTGCTGCAGATAGGAGAGGAGAAGCGGGAACGAATGTGAACTCTTGTGGACTGGACTCGATTTGAGAAGCGCACAAGAACTTCGCGCAGTGGGAGGCATAAACAGCAACGATTCAATCCAATATGCGAATCACAGATGGCGCCGAGCGCATATCTTCCTCGGGCTCCGTCTCATCCTCCAAGCCAGTGATATCCGCCGGCAGCTGCGCCTCCCTCCACGCCCGAAACCCACCAACAATATCTGTCGCATTCAGCAGCCCAATCTCCTGCAACGCCACCGCCGCAAGACTACTCGCCCTGCCTTCCTCGTCGAACAATATCACTCTAAGGTCATACCGATCGACAATCAACAACCGCTCCTCGCTCTGCGGATCGAAGAGCCACTGGAGGTGATTCCGGTCGACGACCAGCGAGCCGTGGATGCCGCCGCCGCCGCCGGCGTCCCGTTCAGACGGGGAGCGAATGTCGACGAGGAAGGTCGGGGCGTGGACACCGCGGGTGGATGGCGTGCGTAGCTCGTCGAGGGCTTTGCGGGGAGTCAGTCGCTCGAGCTTTGTGCGAGCGAGTGCCAGACGGGTAGCCGCCGTGAAGCATCCTGGCGGTGGGATCAGCGGGTCCATAAGTGGCCGGGCGGACTTGAGAAGGACGTCGGAGAGCGCAGCTTCGTCCGTTGACGGAGTTGTGGGCCCAGCGGGAGAGATGCGTTTGACGGAGGCGAGCCAGAGATGGCCTTCGTTCGTCGTGGAAGTGATACGACCGATGAACTTGGATGAGGCCAGCAGGACAGCACGTTGGACGTAATGCTCGGGGGATCCGCATATCATCAGCGTGTTGGTCTTGCCACTCGTCGCCAGCGCAAAGATCTGTGTCAAATTCGTTTTAGTTTCAAGTGCCGAGGAGGAGATACTCACGAAATCCTTGACAAACAACAGCTGTTTCCTTAGTTCCTCCGCTACGCGCCTCAGAAAGTCCTCGTCGTCGGCTTTCGCAAGTATCAGGAGCACTCCCATCCGCACGCCGTCGACGGTCTTCCCGTGGGCCACGGCACGCACGGCGACCTCGAAGGCTGCGTGGTTGCGAACATCTTCGAGCGTCCGCTGTACTGGGCCGGTGGATTGGGTGGATCGGTCGGGGGCGATGGACGCGGTCGACGTTGACGAGGAGCGTCGTGACATGTGGCGGTGTGTGGGAACGGATTGCCTTTTGGGGTCGAGCACCACTTTCAGCTTTCAGCCCGGACTCCTGACAGCAATACTTATTGCCAGCCTGAGCTTTCAAGTTCAGCTCGTATCGATGTTCACTCATCCACGCTGCGGCCTACAAAGCACTCGACTCAGCATTTGGCAGACGTGATCCTCAGTTCCTATCAAGTTCCTATGATCTGCGTAGCGTGGAAGTACTGAGTGAGCCTGCGAGCATCAGTACGCCGTCTTGCGATCGAGGAGTGCAGGTGGCGGTGCGCCTTCTCTGCTTCCCACCGCCATCTGCACATCGACACATCGACTCGGAACGAATCTTTCACCCACCCACCCACACCGTTTATCTTCGCTTATTATTTTTCAGTAAAGCCAATCGCTATATCTAGGCGCAGCAGTACAGTAGAGTCAATGGGTTCAGCTTCGCACCCCCATCGGCTTTGCGACCTGGGATTCCACCCACATAGCGGAATGTTCTTGGTTCGCTCCAGGGTCGAGGATGATCCATTCGTATGTGCCCTTTTTTCTTTCTGTTTCCCTCGCTCAGTTCACAGGTCGCGTATTCGCAATTAAGTACAGACGTCTGACGCGCTGCTCGCCATACCACACTTCACTAGGCGCAAATCGGGGCCCCAGATCGCAAAGCCTCCGCACTTTCAGCCCGTGTCGATCCTCACTCACTGGCATCCACACACGAAAAGCACTCGACTCGGCATTTGGCAAATGCGTCCTATGATCTGCGTAGCGGAATGCTCTTGGTTCGTTCCAAGGTCGAGGATTCGACAGACAGACTGCGGACTGTGTCTTTTTTCTCTCGCTTAGCTAATTAGTGCACTTTACGATAAGAAATAATAGATTTGCCTTTTCGGGACTTTCAGCGACTTCTGACAGCACTACGTATTGAGCTCTCGTGTCGATGTTCACTCATTCCTACAAATTAAAGCACTCGACTCAGTATTTGGCAAAACGAGATCAGGCTGGTTTGCATGATCTCGACGGGGCAGAATGCTCCTGGTTCGCTCCAGGGTCGAGGATGATATACTCGGATATATGTGCCCTTTTTTCTTTCTCTTTCACTCGCTCAGTTCACTAATTGCCTTCTCTGGGTCGACAGCTTTCAGCCATAGCAATATTGCCAGTGCCACAAAGCCTTCGGGCAGCTTGTGTCGATGTTCACTCAGTGACACTCACTGGCATCCACACACAAAAAGCACTCGACTCGGCATTTGGCGAGCGGGATCCTGGTCCGCAGGACTGAGGATCTTGACGTAGCGCAATGCTCTTGGTTCGCTCCAGGGTCGAGGGTAGCCTGAGACCGTGGGTGTTTTTCCCCCCCCTTTTCTCTCGCTCAGTCAGGCACTTTGTGATTACAGACACTCGCGCCGCTCGTCACCCAAATTGCAAAGCCTTCAAATTCTCCGCACTTTCAGCTCGTGTCGATGCTCACTCACTGGCATCCACGTATGATTCTGACGGTATGAAAAGCACTCGACTCAGCATTTGGCAAAGTTCGTATGATCTCGACGCAGAATGCTCTTGGTTCGCTCCAGGGTCGAGAATGATTCGTCCTCATATGTGCCCTTTTTTCTCTCGCTCGCTCAGTTCACAGGCGCGTATTCGTCAGACACGCCCCCACCTCACTAGCACCGAACTCGTCAACCATGGTTCGTCGCTTGTCAGTCAAGTTTCGAGTTCGTAAAATTCATCGTTAGATCTATCTCCTTCCTCCCCACTCGCCACTCCCCCTCCCGCCCACACTCATCGCGAAATAATCCTCACCCCCGTCTCCGCCACCGCCCACGGGAACCTCGGCCCCGGACAGCTCATGAACATCAGCGAGGGCGGGATCCCGAGCCGCTTTGCGAGCGCGCCGAGGGAGGTGCTGGTGAATGTGTCTTGGATTATTATCTGTGGGTTTGGGTTTGGGTTTGGGTTTGGGGAGTAAAAGAGGAAAGAGGAAGAGCATGGATGGATGGATGAACGCGCACCAAATCAATAGTTATCTCGGGGAACGCTTCGTCCAGAACTACATATCGACCCGTCAGCAAACAACAATCGAAGCTCCAAGCAAACGACACGCACTCCTCGCATTAGCCTCCAACTCAGAAGGCACCTGCTCCCCAGCACCCACACCCTCTTCCTCATCCCCCCGCCCACAAAAATGCACGAGTTTGACGCAGGACGTCTCCTCGTTGTCCCGCACATAGAGGATCATATGCAGGAGGTGATTGATCTTCGGTCAAGTTATTAATAAACGGAAAGAAAAAAAAAGAACGCGGAGAATACAGCAGAGAAAACACACCTCATCCCCCTTGACGAGCACACACACCGGCTGTCTCCTCAGCCGCGCCATCACACGGACCATCCGCTCGCCGACTTGCGGGAAACGGTGCAGTACGGGGTACTGCGTTTTAAATTCCGCTCAGTTTTTTTTTCCCTTTCTCATTAGCAGAGTGAAACGTACCTGATCGTACACCCAATACACTCCTCTGAGCATGCGCGCCTGGTTCTGCGTCGCGCCAAAGACGAGGAGGAGGCCGACGAGGTATGCGGCGAAGTATCTTTGTAATGTTGAGCTTACGATAACACAAGAAGACGAGAGGAGATTACCCAGCCGTCGACACATCGATAGCCACATTCCCTGCAAACACCACCACGGTGACTACCAGCGCGAGGAGAGATCGTCGACAGACGGGTGTTGTTGTTGCTGTTACTAGCAGGTCGCATTCGCCCGCGGTTGAACCGCATGAGCCACAGCGCGAGTGGGAAGACGCCCATGAGAGTTAGCCAGACGAGGGAGAACCTGCGATATATATTCAGCGGCATGCAGAAAGACGAGGAAGAAAAGGGAAGGAAAGGACACACATTTTCGAGACTACGCTCACGCTCATTGCGGCGCTGCCGTAGAAGGCCGCGTTGAGGAGAGTTATGGCGAGGATGGATATGTGCGGGGCGTCTGTTAGTGGAAGAGTGGAGAGGAAGACCTTGAGGTGGGGTGGTTTACAGATCGTAAGATGTGCGCGGGGAAGGAAGAGATAGCGCACGGTGGGTAATATTCTATCCCTTGCGAGCTGCTCGAAGAGCTGGCCGCAGGCTGGCATGCGGAGAGGATTCCTGTTAAACGAATTTAGTCTGTCTCCAGCTTCAAGCGACAAGGATACTAACCGCTTAACACGCCCCCGCACAACACGACAGTCGCATCCACCACCACCAACGTCCTCAGCCACCTCCCGCCGGCGCGTTGACCCAGCAAACTGAGCAAGTTCCCGTTCCCGTTCTCTCCGAGGATATCAGCCAGCGGGACGAGCGAAAGCACGAGGAGCATCATGCCCGCGTTGAGGAGTATCGCTGGAAGGTGCAAGTTGCGCAGAACGCGCGCGAAGGTGCTGGAGCGGGAATTTGTGCTGACACGGAGGTACGGCGCGTATGACGGTGTACCTGGACGGAAAAACGTCAGTATACGAGGCTTTTTCGACACGAAACCGACCGACATTCGATCCCTGTCATCCCCAGCATGCCCAAGCAAAAGCCCTCGAATAACTGTTTCACCACCTGGCTCACGCTCACACCGAGATTCCCCAGCCGCCAATTAGCCACCAGTAGCGCACTGGACCCTCCATGCAGGCCCAAACGTACACAGACGGTCAGGGCAAGCACGACCATCGTCAGGACATGGAATGCGAGTACACCGGCAGCGATCCGTTCAATCTGAAAGTAGAAAGAATGAGTCCCAGAAAGCGGAATTAGAAGTAACCTACAAGTAGGAATAGGGAGCCCCGCTAATGGGAAATGCGTCGACCAGCTCTTCCATGATCGGACGCCAGAGAAAGGGCGTAAGCGTCGCGACGAAGAGGGATATTGGAGAGCTACAAAGAGAAGGTGAGGCACTGGGTCCCTCGTCTGAAAGCCAAGTCTTACTACACGCCCGAAACTGCCACCACCGCAGGCAGAGCATAGAAAACACTCCCTAGGACTGCGTTTCCAGGCAAAGCTGCACCGAGCCACTGCCCAAGGACCCTCCCCCTGTGAATCTCCTGTAACCTTCTCTCGCCACTCGAATGTTCCTCCGTCGTGAGCTTGAGCCGCGTCAGCGAGCCCCAGCCCGCAAACTCGAACGACGCGCTGAGATTGAGGAATCGTGACGCGGGTACGAGTGGCTGTTTGATGCCGCCGCCGTCTGGTGGCCGCTGGCGCTGTCGTCGGAGGATAATGTCGAAGCGCGATTCGGTAAAGCTGGGTGGGGCTTCGGCTTGAAAGAGAACCAGCATCGGAGTAAGAAAGAGAGAAGGAAACAAAGAGACGAGATTGGTATCGTACCATTTTCCGACAAAGGGCCTCTCGCTACGGGCTCGATGGCGATCCAAGACGAGGTCTCGGGCTGCGCGTCGTCCGACATGGTGTAAGAGGGCAAGGATGATGCCGTCTGGGCGACGGGCATCATGCCGGGAATCGATTCAGCGTGTGGGCCGTGATAGAAGCTGCCGAGCTTAACTCGAGTGGCGGGTGAAGGGAAGAGGGGTTGCCATTCTGGGACGGGTTCGTGATGATCACTTTTCGGCAATATTTCTGCTTGATTCGGACGCAATTTCACACGGTCAAGACATCACCAGCAACAGCCATGTCCTGCGCACAGCACGAAAGACCAACAGTACTAGTGGGAATCCCGCCATCCCGCCATTCAACTTACTGCTCCCATTGATCGGCAAGACATCAAGCGCTGGCACACGGGCGGCATCTTGTCCACTTCTTGCTCCCGCCTTTCTCTACCCTTCAAGTCGCTCCCATACCCGGCTGCTGGCGAGCTCATGCTACCTTTTCATGCTCTATTCTGCTATCGCTCTTTCTCTTGTGGTTCTGGACTGCCAATGGTACGTCCGCCGTCCATGAGATCCCACTCGTTGCTGAATCCGTCTCACTGACAGCTATTCCCTCTGCCTCATCAAGCACAAGGCTCCTCCAGCCTCGAGCAGACGTCGTAGTCCACCTTCCATTGACGTTCATTGTTAGTCTTCCGCTCGCGCGTCTGCCTCAGGCTAAATGACCGGACACTGGCAGACCCCCCACCAACTTCTACCACCTGCCACTGACCATTGGAACACCGTGCGTCTCCTGCCCAGTATTTGTTCTTCTTTTCTCATACAATTACCCAGGCCACAAACCTTCGCCATGCTTCTCGACACTGGCAGCTCAGACATGGTCGTGGCAGGAAATCGCTGCGGAGGAAGTTCGACTGGCTGCCCAATTGCCTCAGTTTCCACATACGACTTCGCTGCGTCCACCACAATGGTCAATAAATCCACCGCGCTGACGGCTATTCCCTTCGGCGAAGGGAGCACAACGGGGTACATCGTCGCTGATACTGTGAGGATGGCGGGAATCAGCATACCAGGAATCTCATTCCGTGCGTCGTGACTTGCTATCGGCCACCCGCTCTACTTAATTAACCACCCTCAAGTGGAATCGGAGGATATCACAGACGGCCCTCCACAACGCCGCGTGGCGGGCGTAATCGGTCTAGGCGGCGCTCAGCGATCTCTCATTGGAACCATACCCTTCTGGCAATCGATTCTTCTCTTCAACCAGCTCGCTGAAGCACAGTTCAGCTTCTGGCTTGGTCGTATAACCGGGGATCCATTAGCCGATGCCGACCAACCCGCGGGGACTTTTGTTTTTGGAGGTGTCAACGAGTCTCTGTACACTGGCGATGTCGAATTTCTGCCATCTGCCGGGGTGGAGTCGCACTTTTGGACGCTGTCTCTTTCCGGGAAGCACCCCCCCACGCCATCCTTCGCAGTGAGCTAACGAGCTGCATTAGCAATGACTATCAACGGCCACGGGGTGAATTTCTCAAGCAGCTCGCCTGTTGCCGCCATCAATACGAAATTACTACGGAATTCAAGGACCTCCCGATATGGTATAGCGCCAAGTCCTCCCTACACAAGCTGAACCTACCTGCGAGCGTGCAACTTGACAGGCACCGTTTCTGTCAACGTATCATTCGGCGGGCGCACCTGGAGCATCAATCCGGTTGACATGAACCTGGGGCCACTGGGAGACGACCCAGCAAATTGCCGTGTATCGATCTTCGGCCTCCCGCCGCCTTCGAACGGGAGTTTGGGCTGGATTTTCGGTGTTCCCTTTCTGGTGCGCTATCTCATCCCCCCGGGTCCGTATTATGCATTTTCTTCATCTGCGATTTTCAGCGAAACGTATACTCGGTGTTCAAGTTGAATCCGGCGGAAATTGGTTTTGCAGAGTTGTCGGAGATAGCGGGGGGATCTTGTGAGTCCTTGGACTTGTCGGGAGAGAATATGTTGCTGATCGAATTCACGCTTTGTGTGCTAGCACAACCGCAAACGTCGACGAGCTCTGCTACTCCGACGGATACACCAGGGACACCCAGCAGAACACCCAGTCCTTCTCCCCACCCCAGATCGCAAATAAAGGCCGGTATAGTCGCCGGATTGATCATTGGCGCAATAATCGTTCTCGGCCTGTTGCTCGGAGTAACATTTTACGTGAAAAGACGAGGACGCCGACGAGAACCCCAGGACCCACTGGACCCCGATTCGGACTCTGACGGTTCTTCAATTACTCCGTTCATCCCTCATCTCTCCGGCTCAGCTGCCATCTCTCCGGCTCATCGCAAGACACCGCCTGCGCCGATGAACCCATTCGCAAGGTTGAAACAAGAGCAATCCGATGTCCTCCGGGGACTCGAGCGCATGCAACAAACGAGTAGTGCTGAAAATGTGCGAGATCACACAGTGCGTACGTCGAGGGGACTGGCTTTGAGGGTCGATAATACCGAGTCGGAGCGAGGAACCGCAGAATCCTCCGAGACAACTCCACCACTTATCATCGACACCCATGTCCCTACGATTCCGGTGGTTCGGCGCGAGCTGGCGACGCTGCGTGAGCAAGTCCGACGATTGGAGTATCTGACGTCCTGGAGGTTGCGGCTCGGGTCCAGCTCTGATTTAATTAGGGACTGATTGTTAAGCTTTTTTGTGGAACTTTGGTTACAGGTTCATCCCTGTTCATCCCTGCTCAGCTGGCTATTCCGAATCAGCCATCTGCACTCGCGCCATGTCTCGTGTCGGTCTCCATGAGTCTCCGTGTCCACGATGCACCGTATCCACAGCCCAACTCGAGATCTTCCCCAACGGCGACGAGACCCTACACTCCAGTCTGCAGAGTCCAGTTCAGTTCCAAGTTTCAGGGGTTTCATCGATTGAATCGCACTACGCGACGACGGAGAGAGCAATCTGCAAATGATGCGAGCGATTTGTTTTATTCTTGGCGGTGATTTTTTGCCAAGCCGAAGCTTGGCGCTCCCGATTCAGTTCCAACTTTCCAGCCAACTGTTTGGATAACGCGCTGGTTGTGGATGCAATAGCTTAATCTTGGACTGGTCTCCGAGCTTCACGAGGAATTCTGCTGGCCTCCACCTCAACGGGTCGCCGGTAAACCGCTCCGTTTCTTCCCGGAAGAGATCGTCGTGTCCGTTTTTAGAATACAAAACTGATCTGCAGATCTGATAGGCGAAACTGATGCTCCTTGTGCACCCTCTGATCTGTCGTCGATGCACAATTGCATAAAAGCCGCCATACCTTCCCCACACTTCTTCATTCCCCTTCCCCTCGGCCATGCCACTTTTTTCTTTCGCCTTTGCACATTTTTTTGTTCTCTTCCACTGCACCCTTCGAACTTGACGTTCTCAACCCAACTTACTCACTCACTACAATGCAATTCTCCATCATCGCCATGCTCGCCCTCGTCGCCGCCACCGTCTCTGCTGGCCCGGCACCCCTCTTCCTCAAGAACCGTGATGACTGCGATATCAAGGGTGCCTAAATTTCGCCATCTGCTTCGTTGTGGTTGCTCATCAAGTCTACGTTGCTTTATATACTGCATCCTCAACCTCAGCCCCAGTGTCGTCGGATGTGCCTCTGCTGTCGCGCAGCTTGGTGCTGGTGCGTCTCGTCCCCTCCCTTCCAAAATGCCGCTTTCTCATCGTCTTCCTCTTCCAGATCCCTTCTCCGACGTTGGCTGCCTGCTCTCCGCCGTCAAAGAAGTCGCCAACTTCCCGCCCTCGTGCGCCGGCTGCCTCGCCAAGTTCGGCGTCGACCCCAATGCGATCACCTCCGCTACTGCCCCCGTCACGAGCATCGTCGACAGCGCTGAGGGCGCACTCAGTGATGCCGCGGACAAAGTTGAGGGTTTCTTCGGTGGCCTTTTTTAAGCGCACCACAACCACATGTTGAGACGAAACGACGATGAAATGCACTGTATTTTAGTAATGTTTGGGTGTAATACAGAAGGAAATTAATAATGTATTTTGCGAAAACCGGTTTAGTTTCAGACCAAATTTATTTGCCATCATGATGCGAGTGGGTGATTAGGCCTACCGTTATTCCTTGCTTCCGACACTCATGTCATCTCCCTCCTCGGTATGTTGCCGGCAAGAACATGTGGCTTATTTCACTAACTACTGGCAACATTTACATTGATATGGCACCTTCATCATTGAGGTCGGCACCTTTCTCGCGCAGAAGACGCACAATCTTAGTGTGCCCTCTAACAGATGCAGCCCGCAATGCATGGCGGTAGCGTTCGCCCAGGGCATTGACCTCGGCACATTTCTCGAGCAGAAGACGGACAATCTCAGCATGGCCTCTGCAGGACGCAGCCTGCAACGCGTTGCCGTAGCGTCCACCGTGGGCATTGACGTCGGCACCTTTCTCGAGCAGAAGACGCACAATCTCAGTGTTCCCTCTATGGGATGCAGCCTGCACTGCGTTGCCGTACTCTCCGCCCTGGGCATTGACGTCGGCACCTTTCTTGAGCAGAAGACGGACAATCTCAGTGTGCCCCTCATCGGATGCAGCCTGCAATGCGTTGCCGTAGGGTCCGCCCTGGGCATTGACGTCGGCACCTTTCTCGAGCAGAAGACACACAATCTCAGTGTGCCCCTCATCGGATGCAGCCTGCAATGCGTTGCCGTAGGGTCCGCCCTGGGCATTGACCTCGGCACCTTTCTCGAGCAGAAGACGGACAATCTCAGTGTGCCCTCTATTGGATGCAGCCTGCAATGCGTTGCCATAGAGTCCGCCCTGGGCATTGATGTCGGCACCTTTCTCGAGCAGAAGACGGACAATCTCAGTGTGCCCTCTATCGGATGCAGCCTGCAATGCGTTGCCATAGAGTCCGCCCTGGGCATTGACGTCGTCACCTTTCTCGAGCAGAAGACCAACTCCCTCAATATATCCCACATAAGAACAGAGATACAAGGGCAATAATGCTCGTGGCGACCAATCTATCCCAGAGAGAAACGACCCTCAATTTGATGCAGTTGATTCAAAGCAATGTATTGGCTGCTTCCAGCTTCCAAGAGCTGCATTGCTGAGGCAGACAGGATGCCTTGATCATGGCAGCGCAACAGATGGTAGCACCAATACTGAGCTGCATATACAGCCAGCGGATAGTCCAGCAGTGTTTCCTCATTGAGACAGTGCTTACTAAAGCGGAGAAGGTAGCCTATACACGTCTGTGCAATCATGGTATGTGAAAGACTCTCTCTGACATTCCAGTTGCATTTCCTTGAGAATTTGTCTGACAAGATGTACTCCTTGACAGATGCATGAGCCAACCTCACAAAGCCTGAGGATAGCTGATGTTCATCATCAGTATATGTGATGAGTCCCTCCAACCATTCAACAACCCCAGTTGCACTGCCTTGCAGATCGGGGTCATATGTGTATGTGTCCAGGTTCGACAAATTGGATGCAAGAGCATCATCAAGCTCCCCCAGAGTAACTGGTTGGGCAGCAAAGACAAGCCATAGGAGAAGTCGTTCAACATAGACAAGATATTCAGCAGTGATTTGTTGCAGAAAGCGGTCGTAGATCCCATATAGGTCTCCTGGGAGATTGATGAGTATCCCTTCCAATTTGCCTGCCACCTTGCAGCGAGAAAGTTCCACAAGGAGACAAGCTGCCAGACGAAACCTAGAAGGAGAGTGAGTATGAATTTCATATTCAAGGACAAACAAAACACTTACATTCCATTACTCCTGTCTACAACTTTCTCTGTGATATACTCTGTACGATGTGCCCACTGTTTCAAAGTGTGCTTGGTCCGGAGTTCACTGTTAACAAAGAGTTTGATGTCCTTCCGTGTTGTGGCAACCTCAAGGGCAATACATGCTATGTCCTTGAAGTGCCTTGTGAATATGTCTCGGGATTGACTGGTAAACAGCAGATGCAATGGGCTTCTAGCCCAGCCTCGGAGCCAAGAGATAAGCTCAACAAGCGGTTGATGTTCAGCATCCTCAGACTCGTCCAGCGCATCAAGAATCATATAGGTACGGCCAAGCTCCAAGAGTAGCTTTTCAAGAATGTTCCAGAGATCCTGATAGGTTGGTAGCACCTGGCCCATCGATTTGCTGTACAGGTCATCCAGAGCTTTATAAGGATGTGGATGCAGAGATTGAGCCGAGAGCTGCAAAACCATGCACCGAAGTGCAACTTCTACAGACTGCTTTCTTTTGTCTCCGACATCAAAGTAAAAGTATGCAACGGCAGGAGTGTCTGGTTTGGGGATTAGATTGTTATCCCTGAAGAGTTTGTCGATTATTGTAGAGCTGTCATTCAAAAATTGTCGAGCCCAAATCTATGAAACATAGAGAGAGTACACAGTACCTGAGTACAGTCTTCCCACTACCAGCTGCCATCAAATCAGAGTCTTCACTTCCAGTGCTGGAAGAATCTTACATTGTCCCTGAATCCATAAAGATCCCGGATTGTCTTGCCAGTTGATAAACTGGTCACCATCCAACAGCCAACGTCCAGTGCCTTCATAATGAGACTTCAAGGTTGCATTTTGCTTCTCTCTCATGTCAGGAGGGAATTGCAGCCATTCCTGAAGCTTGTCTTTAAGGCTGAATGCATGTCAGCTTTGAGTAAATACCCTAACCAGATACAACTGACCTTGCATCATAAAGCTTGTCTAATGTTACTGTGGTCTTGCTGTGCATAATGGCAAGGTCCACCAAGCGGTTGGTCTATATATAAGGTGGGTGTCACGTAGTGCTTGTGTATATAGTACTTGCCTTGAACCTGTCCTGAAATGAAGTGAGCTCTTGACTGAGTGCACTCCATTCACTTTCTAGATCATTGCAGGCCCAGATTCGGAAAACTCGCGTGTGGCCATCGAAGACAGTGATACTCGCATAAACCTTCTGGACAAGTCTGTAGGTTATTCAATGAGGCTGCAAAACAACATAAGGAATAAGAAGGTTACTCAGTGTATTTCTCAACATCTGCCTTGAGACGCCCAATAAGGTCAACATGATTCATCTCCTCAAGACGCAAGATGGTGCCGCAGAGATTCGTTGTGACATCAGTTATACAAGTAAGCAGTATGTCCCTTCTCCTGTGTATGTCCTTTGTTTCCTACAGCAATAAGATTTAATTGATGAGTGGACAACCAAAAACTATTCAATGCACCTTGTATGCTTGCAGAATCTCAGACAGAAGTGAAGCAACAGGCACAACGAGGTGGACCTTCTGAGCAATATTTGCAACCTTCTCGACAAGTTGGAGCGCAGAGGTGAGGTTGCTGATCACCAAGTCTTTCCTAAGTTGTCTCATCTCTTGTAGGGCTGTGAAGTTGGTGTGATGTGGGATATGTGGCAGAGAGAGAGATAACATACCGAGCATGTCTCCAACATCAAGCTCTCCATTGATCATGTGGTCCACATTGTGCTTTAACACAGCCTGCTGAAAGGCCAGGACAAGCTTGATATTTCCTTGTTGTGTGTCAAGATGGTCAAACAGTTTCCCGGCCTTGTCGAAATCATTGTTGTCGTAGAGGAGATGCCCATAGATAGAATCACCAAGAACGCGATGCATGTCTTGGATGATATCGCTGATGCTTTCAGCCACAGCTGTTTGAATCTTGGATCTTGAATATTCTTGGCCAAAAGTGTCCCAGAACCAGCTGCAAGGCATCAATAGCCATACCTGCAAGTTTGCTAGGGAAGCACACCTTCCCGTTGAGTCCATGTGTTCCAAACCCAGCTGCGAGGCTTGGGACATGGTGGTGCGAAGGAGACAAGCGAGGGAAGATCGCACGGCTGTCTGCCTCGTGTGCTCAATGAGGCGTCCAATTTAGCACTGCCTTCCTCCCGAGATGATTACCTTCAAGTTCCGATATCGTCCGTGCATTCTTGATGTAGCTGAGGATAGCATGGATGGGTCTCCGAGGGCAGGGAATAAGTAGTGCTGAGCAGGGCTGGGTGGGGCAGGAGATACTTAGGGAGACGTGGGCTCGGCACCGTATCCGTAAGGGTACGGATACGGTACCGTATCACCTCGCGGACCAGCCGCATCTCCCGTACCGTATACTGTACCATTATATTCAATTCGCTAGTCACGGGTCACACGCCTCTAAATTGGCGAGGAACTTCGCCATGGTCACAGGTCACCAGCGATTTTCTTGGTCCCAAAGCGTCCCAATATGGTAATTTTTCATAATTTCCGGCGCCTTCGGCGCATAATCTGTCCCAAAAAGGAAATTTGGCGAAGACAAAACTTCGCTTTTCGGGTCACAGGTCACACCCCGTAGCGAATTGAACATAATGGTACAGTACGTTGCGCATCCGTATAGGGACCAGAGGTCGCCGACATCGCCGGAAAATCGCTCGAAAGGGTGAATTTTGGCGCGAATCAGGATCAGTCAGCATGGAAACAAGATTTCCGCGCGTTTTGAGGCTTCCCAAGGGTCTAGCTGTGCCAAAAATGGTCAGTATGGCGACCGTATGGGGTACCGTACCCGTACACCGTGCCGTACCGTGAGCCCCATTAGCAAGCAAAGGCAGGCACCCTCCACGGCGCGCTTCCGGAGACGTGGATCACGGAGAACGCCCCGGATTCAAGTTCCGGAACATCATATGTTTTCGCTGCCTCAGGCTGGTACGGAGTCGAAGCGTCTCGAAATTGTGTAGCCAGTGCAGAATAGGGGATAGCACGTCAAGAGGGTTCGGAGACAAGGAATTGTCAAGAACGACAATGAGGTCGTCGTGCGTGGACTCCCACGCGCAGCAAGCTTTGCGATGTCTTCGAGCCCGTATAGGTGGATCACATAGAACGACGAGGTCGTCGTGCATGGGGTCTCGCGTGCAGCAAACCTTCCAATATCCTCGAGTCCGCATAGGCAAGCAATGGCGAACACCGCGGGAATGGTGCTAGTAGACAGTAGACTTGGATCGCGGAGAAACTTGAATTAGAACGCCGTCCAGGTGCTTCATGCTTCACCGTCCCTGGAATATCTCTCTCTTACTTTATCGTCGCCTGGTACGGAGTCAAGCCTCTGGAAATCATAGTCGAGTCGGGATGGCACGCCAAGAGGATTCAGAGACAAGAATGACAATGACTTCGGGCGCGTGTTGGGGTTCGCGCCGGCGCCGGGTGGCTGAGGGAACAAGAGGATGCCAGTGTCGCGGAAGAAATAGCATGAAAAGGGAGCATCCGAGGCCGCTTGTGCGAAGAAATCGACGTTATCGACGGTATCGGAGGAGCGAGAGTAACATTGGGCTTATTGAGCCCATCGGAAGTGGGCGAAAAAGGCGTTGACGATATCTTGGACGATTGTCGTGGACATGCTGGTCGTAAGGGAAAAGCGCCATGCTAGTGATGGTCACGTCGACGACTCCCAGGCTGTCATATCGCCTTGCTCAGGTCCGCTCCGTGCGGCACAAACTCCGTCATCGTCGACAACGCGTCGCGCAAAGCATCCTGGTCTCCCGGCCGTGTTCCCCTCAACGAGGCCAAGCGTCAACTCCAGCTGTGCCGCCGCGGTGTTCCCAAGCAGCTCGAAAGTCGCCTCGTACGGCGCTCCAAAGTTTGGCCATACAGGAAGCAGCGAGAACCGCCCAAGTAGCCTCGACACTGGAGCCCGCAGCGCCATCCGATACGCCTTTTGTGCGTCCTTGCGAGTAGATTTGTTCGCGATGGTGATATCCCTCTAGTCGGCCACCAAGCGGCGAACCGTCCCGAGGCTGGGATGCCTACCTGGTGAGCCTGGAGTCCTTTTCCATGCCTCGTCTTCGTTGACGCCCTTGATAGCTACAGATGTACGCGCCCGAGGGATTACTGACAACGCCACGTCTCGCACGACTGCACCATGGAGGCCAAGCCCACAGCGTGCTAGAACCCTCTTTCTTCCTCTCTATGCTGTCGTCGCCAGCGCCCATGCGCTGGCACTGTCTTCGACCTTCGTCTCTTTCAATCAACTCACAGTCACTCCCTCTCCGCAGTCCCGCGACTGCCCCGACAACCAAGCCAGCGCCGGAGGTGATTCTCCCGAGGAGGCGGCAGCGGCGGACGTGGTAGCGGCCGAGTACTATCGCTGCGACAAGAATGGGCAAATTGCGCGTGCGTGTCTTGACGCTGGTGCCGGTGGGGGCGGAGGATCTGGCTATGGCAGCGGTGGCGGGGGAGGTGGTGAATTCGGTGAGTCTCTTCTGTATTGGCTGTTGATGTAAGACTAATTTCGTGTTTCCAGCGCCGTCGCGGACTCAGAGATACCGTGACCTGTAGATGGGGGGTTCACACACCTGAAATGGACACGCCGAATCGAGGTCGACAGACCGTTGCGTGCGCTGCCTCTTCCTAATAATGTGTTTTGCGAAAACGGTTCAGTCTTTATCTTCTATCATGATGCGAGTGGGTGACTAAGCGTAGGGTTATTCCTTGCTTCCGACACTCATATCGTCTCCCTCCTCGCCGTTTGCCGGCAAAAACATGCTAATGCTACCCGCGTCGTCGATGCTCCTCAACTACAACACTACCCGTACAGCCGAAACCGAGCTGGAGCAGTGCGGCGCGGCGCGTGTTTGCCCAATGTGGATAGTCGATCCAATTTTGATTCCGGCGTTTACGGCGGTGATTTGGCAAGAACACGGAGCCCGTTCAACAAATCCGCAACTCTCGCTCTCACCCGTCCTCAACCTAACCTTCCACCTTCTCATCGCGCTGCCCCTCCGCACTGGAAGACCTCGGCTGCGGCGCCCCGTGTTCAACCACCTCAACATCCGCGATGACATCGTCGTCGGCGTTCGCAGGCTCCGTATCGTGCGGCAGAAGCCCATTCAGCAGCGCGGCTACGATGCCGGCGGAGAGGACTATGTGCGTGTGAGCGGTAGCGGTCAAAGCCGAAAGCGAGAGATAAAGAACTCACAAGGCGTACTCGACACGATCGTCATGGAATCAAACCACCCCTGCAGTGCCTTACTCGGATTATCCACGCCCTCGAACAAGTGCGTGAATATCCCGGTACGAGTAGGTCACCGAACCCGAAACTCAACGCCGCTGCGAGTACGAATCTATAAAACATGATGAGCTGCCGGTCCTTCGTGTAGAGAGAGAGACGGAAGAAAGGGCGGAGAGGCTCACCTTTCCCTCCAGCCCCACCTAACCATCCCCAACACCCTGACCCCACTGACCGCGACGCTCGCAAAGAGGAACGTCGTCACACCGCCAAGCACGGGGTTCGGGATTGCCAGGAGGGCGCCGGCGACTTTGCCGAGGATGCCAAGAGAAGGAGGAAGGCGCAGCACGGTGCCAGCACCAGCGGCCGGCAGTGACTGACGCGGTGCGCGTTAGGGCGATGACGCCGTTGTTCTTGAGAGTATTAGCGGTGGATATAGATATTGGAAGAAAACAGCAAGACGCACTTGCGCGAAGATAGATAACGGTGTAACCGTGAAGAGCGCCGAGAGGAAGCCTCCAATACCATCGCTCTAAGTCGAGTATCGACAAAAGAAAAACGAGCGAGAGGAGAGAGATGAGATCGTAGAACGCACCAACACCCCGCCCTGAATCCGACTATCGAACACCTCTCCGTCGACGGGCTGTCGGGAGACTTCAGCAGAGGCGGTGATGTCGCCAATGGCTTCCATCGCGAGCGAGACTGTGTGTCGGTTCATCAGCATCGGGAGGAAGTGGACATGGAAGACAAACCGTAGACGGCCAACATGGGCAGGACCGCAGGGCCGTAGACGCCAATTTTGAACGTGTGCACCCAGAGGAAGGTGATGGCGGGTGCCGAGTCGATGGTGGAGCGGTCGGCGTACCCGGCCGCAGAGGCGACGATGGAGCTGTGGGTAATTAGCGCAGGAAAACGAGAGAGGAGGAAAACACACCCAACCAACAAGCCCACGATGATACTCGTGTTTTTCAAGAACGGAGACCCAAACATCTCTGTGAGGATGATAGTGACAAACGAGAGGAATCCGAGCCCGATAAATTCAGGGGAGCCCCATCTGTGCGAAGATGAGTAGACTGGCGCGGAGAATGGAGACGTACGGGAGAGGTCTCGGCGCGAATATTGTTGGACACAGCTCGAATATGCCTGAAGTTGGGCGAGAAGAGCAGGAGTTTGATCCTCCGCCCCAGTTCGGGATGCCAGAGGAGCCAATGAGGGATGCTCCAATGGTTAAGATGACGGTGCCTGTGAGTTATCGCAGGGTTAGCGCAGGGACGACAAGAACTATGCATGCAGGGAATCGACGGACCAGTGACCAGCGGCGGGAAGACTCTCCTCAACACGCGTATCGGCACAAATGCCATGCCAATTTCCAATAACGAACAAATCAGAGACGTCCCCAGAAGCTTCCCATACGCCTCGGGACATGCGAGCCTCGAGACTGTACCGTCTGCCGCTGTTGAGCTGGGACATGTGCCATCCGCATACATGGCATCGAAGATTGCATTCGCCGTGCTGAGAGTCGCGAAGGATGTACCGACGACGCTGATGAGTCCAGTTCCCAGATAATAGCCGCGAAACAGCTTGATGCGAGACATCTGCACCAATGATAGCACCCCACACCCGATAAGGGACGCAGAGATCATGTAGGCGGAGGTCCGAGGGTCGAGGGAGAGTGCAGAGGCAAAAATGATGGGTGGGGTTATCAGCCCTGCGAGCATCGCTAGTGCGTGTTGTAGGCCGGTGGAAATGGCGAGGATGAGAGGCATTTCTTCGTGAAGCGCGTAGAACGGTGGCTGACGGGACTTGGAGGAGAGGTTGCCGAAGGGGAGGGTCGGTGTGCAGAGCCTTGCCAGCGGGTCAATAAACCTCTGAGTAAGAGGACTCGGCGCACCAAGCATAGTCATAATCTCCCAGCCAGCCATGCCGCGTTGTAACCTTTTCCTTCGCGCGTTCCAGCATCGACGGTCGTGGTGAGGGCGTGGGTTGCTGGTCGGTGGCCGTCGACATGGCGGTCGGTCGGAGAGCTGCTGACAGGCACAGCGGCGGATCAGGAATTAAGGGCTTCCCTACGTTAGTTTCTAATTGCAAAGTTTAGGATCAAGTATAGATTTCCCCTAAACTAGATCCGATATGTTAAATTTGGACAGAATCTAAATCAGATCACAAATTTAATATATTCCGACCCATATCGGGCTTCGTTAAATCTCAAATATCGCAACAGGTTTGGCTGGCGTATAAATTCATCGTAAAACATAGAGAATACAGGGTGTCTAAACTGACCTTCAAACTAAACATATGAACCCTCGAGGAATCCCTATTGAAACTTGAAATTTCACATTGCGTTTAGAGGAAGATTTAATCGGAAATTTAGACTGCCGTTTGTCGGCGCTCGAAATCAGACAATAAATTTCAGGTTTGTGGCGCCATAAAACACATCGGCCGACCGTCGGCAGATGGTCGGCAGATGGTCGGCAGACGGTCGTCACTCAGAGCAAAAGAAAAGTGTATTGTGGTTAGCTTCTCGACAGGTTAAGAACTACGGCACGGTCATTCGAGAATTCAAATCGCGCACAATGCGAGAGTACCATGGCTGGGTCGACAGTATCCATGATATCCTGCATCTTTGACGAATACGTCTCGGCAGGGAAGAACGGCTTGAAACGCAGGAAGGGATCAAACTGCCCTGAAGGCAATGGAGCCTGCCGCCGGATGATAAAAGACGTTTTCTCTCTGCGCGAGAGGATCTTTTCGATGCTTCCAGCGATTGGCGTGCTCGCCGAGGTCGTAGGATAATACAAAACAAGACTGTTGCCGAGGTGTGTGGATGCGCGAGAGAAATTGGTACCATTGAACATGTAGTGTGCCCGATCTCCATCCTTGACCAGAGGAGGGGAGTTGCCCACGGCTTGACTGGCAGGTGTGAAACTACGATCAAAGATTGCTTTGAATTGCTTGATGATCTCCGGACAATCCTGACGACGTAGCCAGCGTCGCAAAGTCGCACCTCGGAAGAAGGACCTTGTGAGGATGCCCTCGAGTTCCCCCCCAATACGGTTGGTGGTATGGATTCTTTGCAGATAGCCGATCATCCGCTCGAATGGAAAACACCACCATGAAATCACAGGCCCGAAAAGGAGAAGGAAGTCGTATATATGGAAGGCGACGTGAATGTTAGGCCGTTTTGCATGACTTCGGGTATGAGGATGATGAACGGGGAGGCCGTCCACCCATACTTTGAGAAGATCGCGGTACATTGTGGCGCGCTCGACCGTCATAGTATAGCGACAGACAGCAATTACAGCGCTGAAAAGCGCCATACTGTGGTCTAACATCCCAAGTAGGCGAGCAGAATGCTGGTCCGTAGGACGATCTGCCCAGAGCAGCACGAGTGCAATCGGGAGATATAATGTGGCCAGAGTACGCCATTCGTCGGCTTTGATAGTGCCCGCGTTGCTCTCCCCGTAGTTACGGGGCACAGAGTTGACCCAGGAAGGGGTCGAGGTGTCGGCGATGACACGTTGAATGAACTTGATTTGACTCAAGTTAATCGCCTTTGGAACGCGACCGCCATGACCACGGCGAGGTTTAGTACGACGCTACAGTATAGTCAGTACAAGCGATCCGAGGAAAAAAGTTACTTACCCACGCCATAAGCCTGTTGCAGTAGTCCGCCTTGGTGGCCGCGCCTTCAAGGTCAAGATCCAGGGAAAATGCCACGAAACGAAGAGCAGGGAGGTTGTTACCGTGCAGCGCGTTCCACATAGCTGTCTCGCTGATTGCGGGCACCACATTCCCTTCGGGTACAGACATGGCCACGTCTTCACCAGTGTTGTCGTTGTCGTCTTGGAGAGATTGGAGGAGTTTGTTTTGGATTCGAAGAATGTGCGGTATCTCCCGCTCCGGATTGTTCAGCTGGTAGTCGTTAGGACACTCGTCGGGATCATAATCGAGCCAGTCGTGGTCAAACGCAAGACCAATTCCTTCCTTCTTTTTGGCAACCTTGGCATCTATTCGGAGTACCCGACGACAGTGGTAGTGTACCAAGCCCTCCAAGATGCAATGCATGGAGTCGACAACGCCCATCCGAGTTGGGTCCCAGTACGGTAACCGCCAGAGCTCAGACCAGCGCACGCCATGCTCTTCGAAGATTCTGTCGCGCTGCGCTTGGGTCTTGGCGTTCTTCCAAGCATATGCCCAGCGCCGCAGCTCCCCGACTTCCCTTTTAGCCCAAGCGGGGTCATCGAGGTCGGTACGATGTGTGTTCGCCACGCCCTTGCAGTTGCAGACGGTGCAGATGTGGTGGGAGCCGACGCCAGCGAGGCCGAGCATTTTGCGAGTAGCAGGAAGATCGTTGACGTTTATGGCGATAGCGACGTCGACCACACATCCTGTGTCGTCCAGACCGGTGCGAGAGAGGCGTATTCCGTGTGTCCAGCCTGCGACGAACGTGTCGATGACTGGGCGAATGTATGAGCCAATCTGGTCGTGGTCAGGCTCATGTGGACCGAGAAGTATGCTAAGCCACATGTAATCGTTCTGATAGCGGATATCCTCGGGAAGATTGAGGTTCACAACGGCCAAAATTCCGACAGAGTCATGGTTGCCGCGTTTTCGCATGCCATGCGGATTGAAAAAGTCCAGGAGTATCTGAAACGCAAGCCTCATGCGACCACCGCGGTTGATGAAGAGCTCGTCAGGAACGGGCCCGTTGAATGTGCGAAGGAACTCCGCTTCGAAGACATTGTTCACCTCGTCGGGGGACGCACGACCAGGAGGCTCTGTAGCCATAGCCGACTGGACGGCCGCCCAAGCTTTGTCCACGGCGCTGTTACACTCTGCCGCGACCCCGGGATCGGCTAACACAGAGGCGAGGTGGTCCGTGAAGTCGGGAAATACGAACGGCTTGATAGGCCGCAGTTTCTTGTGGCGTTCTTCGAGCAAAGGCGTCGAGCAGGGGACTGAAGGGCTATGCTTGTCCTTGAAGACCAAGTTCTGACAATGAGTCGGGTAAATGGGCTCCCCAGTAAGTCGATTTGCCTTCGGTTCGTGCGTGTGATGACACGACGGGCAAGTTGCAAGGATCCTCGTCTTGGGTTCAAGCTTGAAAGTTTTTAACGCGCTTTCCAAGGTCGTCGGAAGCTGGGAAAGAATATCGCGCTGTTGGGCAGTGTACCCCGCCGGAGACGACTGGGACATGGTGACCTTAATGGCCATGGTGATCGCGTCGAGGAGGAAGTTGCATGGGTTCGTGGCCAAGCCGATGATAACGTTCGAGATGATTGCGAAAAGGATTACGAGTTGAGACAGAACGTCGTGGTCCTTGATGGGATTCTCGAAGTGATGCTCTAGGGAAAATAAATCGGTACATTGGAATCGGGCATGGTAGCATCGGCTTACCTGTATTGTATTCCACTGGGACCTCATCTACCTCCACATCGGTCGGAGGTACAATGACCCCAACGCAGTCGACAAGTTTATCAAGCGCAACAGCTTCGGCGTACGCGTCGGTCCACAACTTGGCGAGCTCCTTGTCGTTTTTGGAAGCTTGGACGCTCTTCAAAAGCTTGCCTGCAGCAACGACGACTTCTGCGGCGGCATCGAGCGCCATGCGAATGGAGGATGGGTCGGCTTTTTCATCGTACATTGCATATACGAGGTCCAATGTCTTGTGTGCCGTGCGGATACGATCCAAGATCTCGGCAAGCGTGCTTTCACGTCGCGCCTTTCTGGTAGGCAGCGCAGTGCGTAGCGGCGCAGCACTAACGACCGCTTCGATACTCGCGAGAGTTTCTGAGGGCGGAGGCGGCTGGAATGCAAGCGGGATATCGGAGATGGAAGCTTGAAAGTCGTCGCGAGAGCTGAAAAGCTTCGAGTGCTGCTGTCCTCGGACGTTTGGACCATCGTCGGTGACTACGAGTCCAGTGAAGACGTTCGCAAGTGTGTCGACATCATCGGGAGCGTCCGGATTGCTCACGGTTTGCTTCTCCTGGAACGTCGCAAGGTCTGCTCGGTGCCGGGCCCGCTGACTGATTGGAACCGCATGATTGGTGCCACCTTGTAGAGGGCAAGCCTCGCACCAGTACGTTCGCACCATGCGCGCTTCTGGCGACGTAGAACGTCTAGCAGGCTCGCGGAGGTAGATCTGGCGACGTAGAACGTCAGCAGGCTCGCCAAGGTAGGGAGGGACGGAGGGACTGAAGAGGTAGGGAGGGACGGAGGGACTATAAGTGGAGTGCGACCTTATTGTGATTATGGAACGCCTTGTGATGAATGGGGAAATCTCAAGAGTGGAATCGGGCATTTTGTTGGGGAATGTTATGTTATCTCTTTACAGACAGAAGATTATGAGGGTGAGGGCATAAGGCACGACGAATGGGCGCCAGTCTCCGGCGAGTTGGGTCTGGATGAGGAACAGCGTGACCAAGAGGTGGAAAGGCATTTGGGGGAGAATTCGCTCTGAAATCGATGAGTCAGTCATGAAATGGGAGACGTCGCAGAGGAACATACCGCTCGTGGATGCATTGGATAGGTCCAGACCGCCAGGAAGGGTGGGCGGTGTTACTGGCGCGGGAGGCACGGGGATTGTGGTGGTCGAATGCGGGGACGAGCCGCAAGTGGGGCAGATGTCGCAGCGGCGACAAAAGTTATGGTCTACAGATAATATCAGTGAAGATGCCGCACGTCGTAGATCACAAACTGACAGACAGGCTGGTGGCCCGGGAAGACTTTCGAGCTGCGCGAGCCGCGCGAAGCAGAAGCAGAGTGAGAGAAGCTCATTTTGTTGAGGAAACCAAAGAGCAGGCGGCTTTTGAAGCCTACACAACAATTAGCACAGAACAATTAGCGAAGGAGACAAAAACCTACGCATGTGGGCCGACGATAAGCGACGATCCAGCTGATCACAGCGAAAGACTCTGAGTGCGTAAAACGCCCCACAGACAGACTGACTCGGGGCTCTGAGTGCGTAGAACGCGCCACAGATGACCGACCGAGCGAGAGCCAGCCAGCCACTGGCGACGTAGAACGTCCGCAAGTGGTGGTGGTGGACTTGGAAGAAGGGACGATGTGCCGATTTGATCGGATCTCTGATCGTCACAAATCGTCACCATCGTCGATTTCTTCCAAGTCCCTATTGCGTCTTGCCACGGCCCAAACCCTCCGCCACTACTGCTGCACGTTCTACGTCGGCAGTGGTCTTTGTCCAATGGATCTGTGAGGCGTTCTACGCTCTCAGATCTTTGGCTTTAGCCCTCTCGTCGGCTGTACGACCTCGACGCTATTCTTCAAGATTCTCCTCAAACATTGGACGATTGACTCGCTCTCTGCTCAGAGATACGCGGTACGTCTGAGACTCGTCCCCTTCACCTTCCGCCCAACGAGCGCGTCGGAACCGCACTGCGCTTCCGACCTTGGATATCTGAAACGATTCTGACACGCTCGTATTCTTTCTTCTTTGGATCCAGCTCTCCACAGAATCTAATGACTTTTACAGTGCACTCCTGCCTGCTGTGAAGGCTGTGTGAGGCTTTCTACGCCCTCACACTCTCGGGCTTGGTCTTCTCGTCGGCTGCACACATTTCAAAGTGCTGGCCGCACCTTCGACGATGGCGGCGCTCAAATAAACGGTATGTCTGCCACGAATCCACCATCCCGTTCTTCCCCACAAGCGCGTCGGCATCGTACTAGCTTCCGTCTTCGGATATCTGCGATTCTGACGCTTTTGTGCCTTCCTTAAATTCAGCTTTACACAGAATCTAACGACTTATACAGCATACTACGACCTACTATCAAGGCCTGTGAGGCGTTTTACGCCATCAGACTCTAGGGGTTGGCTTTCGCAGGCCCTATTCGTCGATACTGCCATCCGACCGCCCACTGAGGCCATATCCCCCTCAAAACGCATCGCGACTCGGTCGAGGGCGACACAGCACCTCTTCTGCCGTGCCTGCTCGACGAATCGATAAAAGAATCAATAGCTCCGAGTATTCAAGTAAAAGGCTCGCCTCAAAGTGTGTTTCTTCTTCTTGCTCACTTAAAATGCTATGCTAACCCTCGATGTAGAGAAACGAGTTGTATTCAGATGCTACCTATCGTATTCCACGTGTACCCAATATCATCCTCTGTTTCCTCCAAAGGCGTGATTCTCAAGGCGCTGGATATTTCGTCAAATACAATGTGTTGATTGCAAATCCGAGACCAACTGGCGTATTTGTACGGGGATATCAAGATTCTGAAGCCTGCAGGACGATTAGCGAACAACGATTAGCGAAACAACAAAAAGACCTTCGTCCAGCTATGGACTTGAAACCACGAGGTGCCGATTTGCCCGGATCTCTACTCGTCACCTCGTCACATCCATCGGATTTTATCAAGTCCTTCTTCGCTACTCAAAAAACCTCTTGCCACCACTGCTGTACGTTCTACGTCGGCAGTTCAATTCCTCTTGCCGCTGCTTTACGTTCTACGTTGGTAGCTCACTTGCCATGCCCGAGGCCAGGGGGGAGCGGGCCGTCTGCCGCCCTCGCTTTTACGCCGGTGCGGGGCTGGAGCACCTCAAAAGGGATCCTCACGCTGCCGTCTCCTTCTATGTTGTACTCAGCGGCGCATTGCCTGGCGCATATACGAGCCGGTATGTTCTGTTCGTCGTTCTGATTCATTGTTAACTTCGACGCAGAGACCTCGTGGAAGCGAAATCGGAAGGCAAGCCATTCTTCTGCCTCCACATCGTGAGTTGGCACGAGGTCTTGCGAATCTGGGCCGCACAGTGCCTCTACCACCACCGTCACGACAACGATTCTACTACTTCGCGCTGGATGAGAATTACCCTCCGCGAGCCCCTACATCACCCTCCTCACCCACCCCCCCCTCCCGAATCATCACCTTCAACTCCCGAATCGCTTCATATCGAGCTGGACGAGAGTTATCTATCAACAGAATATTTCATTCCAGCTCGTCCGAGAGCAAAGCCTTCAACAGAAGCCTCCCCTTCGAGCTCCCTTGCCGCATCGAACATGGATTCGAATGATGAAGCGTCGTTTGAAGCTCACTCCTTCTCCACCTGGCGCTCAACTCTTCCAACGCCGTCGCCCCCATCGTCTGACCCCGGCGCGGTCTTGTACGAGGATTTCTCGCACGCGATTAGGCACATCGAGTCCGCTGTTGCTCAGCCTGTTACGACGACCTGGTACGAGATCGAGATGCATCGCCGTTTCCGCTCATGGTAAGCCACTTGCCTAACCAATGTACATATGCTGTTACTGATAACGCCGCAGGCCAGATTTAATCCGCTATCTTTCGCAACTGGAGGTACCGGTCGATGGCGAGATGAAGATCCGTTCGTATAGCGGCGAGTTGGTATAAACGCCTGAAGCAAAGTATTCTACATGTGCCTCGTACCTCCAATATCAATACTATGGATAATACCCTGTGACTCGCCGCCCCCAATAGCCTACTAAGAGAACGGGAAAAGAATCGCAAAGAGCGAAGGTTAAATATGCTGCTCAGGGCGTTATCCGTTTCGTCGGGACAACTACTATTATTATTATGAGGCCTAAGCATTTGCTTATACTACTCTTGCGTGAGCCCGTTTCATCGGGACAATTACTATCATCTGCTTCTACTCTTGCGTGAGCACATGAAACCGTTGGCGCATCACACTGTATCGGCTGAGCAGCAATCAAATTGCGACAATAACGAAGACAACAATTAGCAGCCTGCTTTAAAGAACGCGTCTCCCGTTCCACTAACCATCCTCATCCCCGCGACACCCATCCGATATATATACATGGTCAACGGCAGACTCCTCGTCAAACCATCGGCGCGTTTGATTCACTTCCCCGTCACCCAGCTGACCATGCGCAGAAGAACGGCAAGCAGATGCGCAAGACCATCTCCGTTCGGTACTACCATACGTTGGGCCGTCCCGTCCAGATAACCACGCCGATTCTCCATACTCCTGGCTTTCGCACCAACCACAACGACTTCATCGCCATCGACAACATTCTCGGCGGCTACCGTGTCCAGCCCCGCGTCCATGAGATCTACGTTGGCGTGGATTACTGCGACGATCGTGGGTTTCATACGGAGGAGTACATGGCCTTTTACAAGAACCACGATCAGCTCCCGTACAATCTGCATCTCGACATCAAGGGCGAGTTGGCCATCGTGCGGAAGAGCGAGGGCGGACCCGTGAACCTCCGCATGTGTGACCGACGCGTTGCTGACTTCATCGCCGTCTCGTAGGTTCTTGAGCCTACAATCTGCCTCTATACTCAAATTTTCGCAGTCTTCAAGCCGCCATTAACAAGATTCAGCACCACCGCGCGCCGAAGCGACCCCTCATCAAAATCCTCAGCATGCCGAAGGACTACAGGTCCGCTTGGCTGTAACATTTCATTAGGTAGAACCACAAAATGTACACAGCAAAGATGCGCGGGAGCGGTGCGCCTGCTTTGGACCCAAATCGATAGCATTTGACGGCGCGTTGGACATGAGAACTGCAGAGAACCAAGCCCGAGAATCTGAGGGCGTAAAACGCCTCACAGACCTTCACAGTAGGTAGTAGCACACTGTACAAGTCGTTAGATTTTGTGTAAAGCTGGATTCAAAGAAGAAACACCGCGAGCGCGTCAGAATCGTTTCAGATATCCAACGGTTCCGACGCGCTCAGTCGGGCCGTAAAGTAAATAGGATGCGTCGAAGACGTACTAGGTCTTTAGAAGAACAGAGCGCCTCTAATCGAGTTTTTGAGGAGAATTTTAGAAACGCGTCGAGATTGTACAGCCGATGAGAAGGCCAAGCCCGAGAACCTGAGGGCGTAGAACGCCTCACAGGCCTTTACAGTAGGTAATAGTACACTGGACAGGTGTTTGAGGAGAATCTTGAAGAACAGCGTCGAGGTCGTACAGGCCGACGAGAGAGCCAAACAGGAAGATCTGAGAGCGTAAAATGCCTCACAGATCCCTGGAACGAGGACCACTACCGACGTAGAACGTCCGGCAGTGGTGGCAAGCGGTTTGGGGTCGTGGCAAGACGGAAGAGGGACTTGGAAGAAATCGACGAGGGTGACGATTTGTGACGATCGGAGATCCGATCAAATCGGCAGATCGTTCTTCTTCAAAGTCCACCACAACCACTGGCGGACGTTCTACGTCGCCAGTGGCTGGCTGGCTCTCGCTAGCTCGGTCCTCTGTGGGGCGTTCTACGCACTCAGAGCCCTGAGGCAGTCTTTCTGTGGGGCGTTTTACGCACTCAGAGCCCTTTCGCTGTTATTCGATTTGCAAGCTCAATTGTACATGCGGTAGAGAGGATCGTAGGAGGACTTATAGTAAGCGAACCCCGCCGCCGCCAGCACAACCAAGAAGCACAACTGGAAGGCTACCAGACCGCACACGATGCCCACCCATCCGAGTCGCCTCTTATTCTTCTTGCGCCACACGAAGACGTTGTTTGGCCCGTCTATATCGCGCGACTTGGCTGCGAAAATGGTGCAAACTCCAGCGCACTCGTAGGCCTGCAATTCCCAGTTCAGTATGACCCTGTGTCTCGATGAAGAAGCGCTCACCGCAACCGTTTGAACCCACTCATGCGGGTCGACTCGCAACTCGTCTACGATTTCCCCGCTACGCCGGTCGAAGATATAAACCACACCATGGTCGCTCCCGCTGATAATAAACCGACACTCATCGGAGAAGTCCACCTGGCGTGGTCGGTACTTCTTCGTGACTTTGACGGAGAATGTCTTCACGAGCGAGCGGTCCTCCAGGCGATAAAGATTGGTGCCCGAAGATGGGTCATCCATGCACAAGACCCCTTTGCGGACATCGACAGCCACGTCGCCGCTGCCATGTAATGAGCGAGGATACTCGAGTTGGACAGAAAAACCCACATGAGTCCGCCGACGTTCCATGGCTGGCACGACTGCTCTCCATTATCTGAACGAAGCGTGTAGCTTTTATAGGTGAGTCTCCGGCTTGACTTTTGGAACTATGCTCACATATTGCCGCCGTGCAGGTCAAAGACCATGAGTTCTCTTCCATAGCCCTGCATCTTCCCGAATGCTATACTTCTCGGCACTACTTTGACGCTCCCGTTAACACTCTCGAGCTGGATCGAAAAAACGAATTCAAGGGACATGTCCTCGCCCAGGGTATAGACCTGCACGACTCCAGCTCGATGGCTGACTGCCAGACGGTTGGTCGGAGCATCGAAGGCCAAGCCGGTGACTTCGGCGGGCTCGATGAGCCGAACGCAATACAACTCCTCGAAGTTCTGTGGCCTGTGTTAGCATCGCCGAAGAGTCGGATAAAAACGCGCGCGTTTTGGTTGCCCGCTTTCCAGCAAGCTAAATATCCCTTTTGTGTACCGCTGAGCAGAACTTCGCTCAAGTCGTCCTCGCGCTTAATCCACACAAGAGCTGTGGTGGCTCCGCGAGATTCTGAGGACCTCGGAGCCGCTAGCGAGCGCATGCTCCGGAGATCCCAGACCCTGGTACCGTCCGCGCCTTCATCCGCGTCAACAGAATTCAGCGACGCGCAATTTGTCGTCGTACCTGCACTGGCCAAGAATCTGCCATCTTCCGTTGCTCGCAGCGTGATGATACAGCCTGAATGACCCCGGAGCTCTCGGTAGAGGACGTACCCGTTGGACTTGGACTTGCGAGCGAAAAAAAAAAGGCATTGCGTGTCGAGCACTCAACCACGTCGCCTTATCTCACATCTTCTAATTGTTTAAAAGCGCAATTGTTTTCATTTGGAATAAAGTCCGCAATTGTTTTCATCGGGGATGCGCCGTTGCGTGATTTAAGCAGCGCGCGCGACCGTCGGAACATCAAGACTGCAATTGTTGTCCATCGGAGATACCCGTTCTTTGATTAAAAAGAAGAAAAAACACGCGCAGATCCTACCACCAGACCGTTATCCCCCGAGCGCTACCAACGCACCGAGTCAACACAGCGTCCCGCAGCGGTGAGAGAAGTGCGGAGCTCGACTTCAGGAATCGACGATTTGGCTGACGAGCCGACGATGAGTAACCTGATCACATCGTTACCCTCGTCACTTTCGCTTCTTCTAAAACCACGAGATGTTGTACGTCCGCAGAAGTCGCGCCTCTCGGCTGTGGTGCGTTCTACGACCTCAGACGATGGCGCTGCTAGGCTGCCATTGTTTTTTTTTTTCATCGGACATCCAAGTCCGTTTCATCGCACCATCGGCTACGCAATTCTTATTCCTCGTATGGCTAGACAATTGTCCTTGTACGCAAATGAATCAGCGTGTCGATCCTCCTCGCTCATCAATAAATATCACTAACTTCCTGCAAATTGGCGACGAGCCATGTCTTCATTTGTTCGCCACGAGTTTCCGTTTGCGAAGGCCGAAGCTCCGCCTCCTCCCGCTGTTTTACTCCTCATCCACACCGATCTAGACATCCCGCCCGCCCCCACTCTTCTCATCCACCAGGATCTGGAGCCTGCCTTGCCAAACGCCATGAAGAAGCGTGTGCCGAGCGCGGTCGCGAAACATAAAGTCACCTTCGCTCCAGAACTGGCGCCCACGTACCCGCCGCCACCGGGTTCCAAGTTGATTCCCTCTCCTGGAGAGCTGTCCCGACACGCGCTGGATGGAATCGCTGCGTGGAAGGAGGATACAAAGACGACGAAGCAGATCAAGGTCCGCTATTCCATTTCATTCTTTCTGTCCTCTGACTGATTTATCATAGATAACTGTCCACGGCGCAGCGGACCGATTGTTGGACACATCTCAAGGCATTCAGCAACAGGACGAAGATGCCTTGAAAGCCGTCTTTGAAGAGGTGACTAGTGTTTCGTACAACTGGGCAATTCTCATGATGTATAGGCTGCGCACAAGCATGTAGTGCTGAAGAAGTACGCCGATGACTGGCCGGCTCGGGTCATTTTAACGTTCCACCTCAAGAACACGTCCCACAAGGCCACCGAGGTGGCGAAGAAGAAGGCCCTTGCGGAAGTCACGCAAATCGCTGAGCGCGTCCCCAAGGCACGCAGAGCCAAGGTACCAAATCTGCTTTGTTTTCTGCGCAGACTCACAAACAGCACGCAGTCCAATGTCAAATATATCGCTATGTAGCTCCCAGTGTTGACATAGTATAGTCGTAACTGTGAATATATGTTTATCACTACATATGAACAAAGCCACGCGTGAATACGGCTACGCGCTCAAGTTGCGCGCCTTGAGTTTTCTTGGAGCATGCGGGCATGTGATCGCGCTCGTCACTGACGTGACAAGTCCTAATCGGGACTCATCAAACTTGACTCCCACCACCACCTGCCGGGCGTTGTACGCCGGTAGGGTTGCTGGGGTCGTAATTGGCTAGACGACCACTCTGTATGGCGTTATACGCGTGCAGGTTGGAGTCCTTGTCCTCTCGGAGCAACGTTATTATACTCGAAACGACAATTATTGTTCTTCGGCTAACTGAACTGCTCAAATATCGCATCGCATCGCTTCTCCGACTGCTGCTTGCGCACCTCCCACACGTTCTACGTTAGGAGCCAAGTCGCCCTCTCAATCCTCGCTGCTTGCTCGTCTCCCACACGTTCTACGTTAGGAGCGCGCGCCATGAGCGGCATGGAAGTCGACCGTCTGGATTCGGATTTGCCAATGGTGCGCTCATGTCCTCTTTGGCGGACATTCCCTGATATCTTTTAAAGCATCGGCAGCGACCACCAGAGTCCAATCCACACAAAGTGCGCTCCGTTGCTGGCCCGGCGCGTGGAGAAACTGACAACGTATGTCGTGTTTATTTTGCCTTGATCTTGAAGCTAATGTATCTCTAGCTACGCGCAGACCTGGCCATCACCAAGGACAGGCTCAAGGAGCAGACCTTAAACGTGAAAGCCGCGAAGCAGAAGAGCTATGACCTCGGCCTCGAGAACCAGAAGCTTCACGCTGAGTTTGAGGCTGTCGTCAAGCAGCAGGCTGAACAAAGCGCCTTGGTCGCCTTCCTTAACGAACAACTCGCCAGTAAAACCAAGGAGATGACGGAAGCTCGGGAGCTTGAAGGCCAAATGGAGGCGCAAATCTTCGATGATCAGCAGAAGATTAAGGACATTGTACGAGTGCTTCGATGTCGCTCATCTTCAAGTCGTGCTGACGCTGGACTAGCACGAGAAGTACAGCGCGATTTTCCCTCAGTTCGTCGAGTCGCAGAAGTTGCTTATGCAGCTCAACCAAGACGTTGAACGGCTTAGTCGTCTTATGGTCAGTACATCCAAGTGCCTCCGTGATTACTCTCAAGCTGAGCTTCATATTCAGGTTGAGAAGAACGACGAAGTCATTCAGCTCCGCTTTAACAACCTTCAAAGTCAAAAGGCGCCCCAGAAGAAACCACCCCCTCGTCGCGGGACGCGCGCAAGTTTGGATCAAATTCGCTACTCCAACACCCGTACGATTCAGATTCCACTGAACGCCATCCCTGTCGCGAGCACGCCCCGCGC
Organism: Mycena amicta; assembly: GCA_029282125.1. Lineage (NCBI taxonomy): Eukaryota > Fungi > Basidiomycota > Agaricomycetes > Agaricales > Mycenaceae > Mycena > Mycena amicta. The sequence continues at coordinate 520,656 of JARIHP010000025.1, forward strand.
ATCAAACTCGCCATCCCAGGCTAAGCTCAAGCCTACCGCGGCGCTCGCTCAAATGCTCGACACGGATGTCGCCACGGTAGCTCCCTTGGTTGAGAAGCTCCAGCAGCTTCTTTTGAGCGACGAAGTCTCGGCGAAGGTCCATAAAGTCACCCCAAAGAAACGAAAGCAGCAGAAGCCAAAGAGCGTGATTAACAACAGCGAGTTAAAGAACTATCTCAATGTGTGTGCGATTCCATTCCCACGTACGACCTAATCTGAGCCGCCCCACAGGACATTCTGCGCCGCGCCACGTACCAAAGTTTCCAAGTGACACGAGCAGTAGATTTCCAAACCCACACGCCAGCCGATTCAGCCAATGTTTCGGCCTATGAAGAGGGTCTCGCCGAACCAGCGGCTAACGTATTCCAGTGGGACTTCGGACCTAACTACCTGCGATCTGAGTGGAACAGCCTAATGGTTGCCAAGGTCGTCGATCTGGCCTTGCAACTCGACCAAGATGGCGAAGAGCGGATTGCCACCAGTGATGTCGACCGCGATCATCTCGAGAATGTCATGCTAGACAAGTTGGAGAAGTATCGCGCAGAGTGGAAGGCAGCTCAGCCACGCTTCGATCATCAGCGGATGCACTTGGAAACATCCGAAGAGGGGAGGGATCGTGCAGCGCACACCTTGGAGCAACACCAGCTTGCTGCGCGAAGCACTTCATCTAAGCATCGTGTAAGTTCTTCTTCTGTTTACGCACTGTGCACAATGCTGAGGCTCTCTATAGAAATACACGACCCGCCAGAGTACCATCGAGCTCACTATCAATATCAAGACCAACGTCCGGAAAGCAGATGATCTTGAGACGTGGGAGAGGTTGCTGGAGATCCTCGAGCGTCTCGGAGAACAAGGAATGTCGTCTGAGGAAGAAGATGAGCTTGAGGTGAACGACGCCAAGATCCTCGTCTACAAAGTCAAGATTTGTGTCTGGCGTGAGCCCAGCATCTCCGACTACTGGCGCCTCGTCGATGCACAAACCGCCTTGTTCAAGAAAAACCACCGAGGTCCTCTCCCTGCCCCCAGAATCAGAGGCATGGACGCGCAATCCGGGATAGCCCCAGCTCCGTGTGGCCTTCCCAAGGTTCTCTATAGCCAGGAGTGGCTGAAGAGACAGACTCCTGCCTACCTCAGGATGCTCGATGTATCGAAGGAAGCCTTTGCGCTACTCGCCGCGGCGACTGATAGAATGGCCATTTGAATGTATATACGCGTAGTCACTGTTTGTAAAAGCTTCCTAGTAGAGAATATATACGCAGCTTTACCTGGATAATCGCGAGAGGCCATCTCAGGTCCATCTACGCGCTTTTACGACGCGTATTAAGATCCACGATGTGACGATTTCACAGCGGGCAATAATTGCCGCAGATCGCAAATAGCAGGTTACCAGCAGGTAACCTGCATGTAAGCGCCATGCTTCTGTCAAAACACAGGCTGAAAGAGCTCAAAGAACACGAGGCGACGGCCATCACTGGCATCATGGTATCACACCGCGGTGCAACACGCCCTGCACAGGTCAAGATCTGCATCGATGTGTCCGCAGATTGTAGAGTTGCCGGTGAAAGACGGTGAGTGTCTTTGCGTGTCTTTGTTCATATTCAGTTATATTGACGCTTCCGTCGCCACATGCATCCCATTTTCCCATGGCCGACCAGACCCCAGATACTTCCTCGCGCCCAAAGAAGCGCCGTCACCCTGACCCTGGCTCTCCCCCACCTGCTCCCGGAAACAAAAAGCGGCGTCCTGCGCCTGGCGGGCCGGCGGCTACCGGGGCTCCGACGTCCGCTCCCGCTTCGGGCTCTCACACACCACGTCCATCGACTACGCCAGCGCCGGAGGAGCCGGAGAAGGAGAAGGAGCCGGAGAAGGTCAAGCGCAACTCTCGCCGCAAGCGTGGGCTTGTTCCCACAAAGTTGACAAAGGTGCAGCAGGATGGCAATGTGCGTCGCAGCAGTGCAGTCCTTGGTCAATACTGATGTTCCTTAGACAGCGCTTCAGCAATACATCCGCGGTCTCTGTGGCGTACTCACGAGCACCTCTGGAATTCCCAAAGCGGACGAAGAAGTCAAGTTCTTTCAGCAGCGCTTCGACGACTCTGATTTCGATTCCTCTCTGTCTCACATCCGCCACATCGTCGACCAGTGCGTGGAGCCGAATGCCACAGCCTCCCGTCACGCCGCCAATCTCCAGCAGGAGATCAAGGGGCCAAGGGCACCCTCACCCAGGTCAATAGTCGGATCGCCAACGCTCTCTCTGGTATTCCGAGTCAACATCTTGCAGCGGCCTTTGACGCTCTTGCTCGAGTCGGCTTGAGGAAGTTCATTCCGGATGTGCATGGATCGGGCGGCCCGGGCTCCTCCTACAACCAGACACTTCGCCACATCGCGGTCACCAGCTTCCAGGCAACGGCGATACGGTTCGGCCTCACGGATCTCAACGTCTCCCTCAGTTTTTCGCAAAACACCATGCTCCTTTGCGAGCTTTACGACCAATACGTCTTCGGCACTCTCGGACGCAATAGCCGACGGGTGGAGCTGCATGGGGAGGATGTCTTGGTGCAGGAGGCGCAGATTACAGCGGCTAGGCGACGCCGCCACACGGTGTGTCTTGTTGTTCATTGTCTCCGATATACAACTGAATGCTGTAACAGCTTGCTGCTCGTCGGTTCGAGCAGGCCTATTCGGAGCGCTGGCGAAAGCCGATTCTTCGCCTTGTCATGAACAAAGACAACCACTCTGACGACGAGCTCCTGCAGGAAATCAATCGCAAAGCAGCCGACAAGAATGCCAAGTTCCATGTTTGCGAGAAGCCCATGCGCAATCCGCTGGTGACCAGCTTCTTTCGCGACCCTCGACGCCCGTATTCTGGCGAAGTTCCAGCGTACACCCAAAGCGGGCCGAAAGTGAGTTCCCTTTAAACTGCTCTCGTTCTCAGTTCTCATTTACAACAGGCCCGAGGGGCGCAAAGTCGACCAGCTTCTCCCTCCGTCCAAACTCTCCGTCATACAGCCTGAAGTCAACGACCAAAAGGATAAACCCCTTCCTCCCATCGACTTCTTCACGCCCACGTACTACAATCACGTCATGGACATGGACGAGAAGATTCTCTACGTGGACGGTGGCATTGCGTTTCCGCATCGCCGCTATTGCAACTTGGAGGAGGTGGGGAAGTGGAGGAGTATGCCGACACCCGAGTTCATGAAGGAGTATCGTGGTGATGAACTTCTTGCCTTGTATGCTCGTCCGACGCCAGAGGAGATCGAGGAGTGGGAGTACATGAAGCAGCAGAGAGAGGAGGCGGAGGCGGAGGGGGAACCAGCTGCATTTGACCTATATGACAGCGAGCCCGAAGAAGAAGACGTCCCCATGGACGCCCCGGATGCCCCACATGCCCCAGACGCTGCAGACGCTGCAGACGCTGCAGACGCTGCAGACGCTGCAGACGCTGCAGACGCCCCTGCCTCTGCCAACCCGCCTGCAAGTTAGACTGGATTTCTGCGAGTTAGACTACCTAGACTATAGAACTGTATGCACATTTCATTTCCACCAGCTCCAACGTCCTATACTTTTAGATTTCATGTAATAAAATGTGGATCGTCGCCATTGATTTCACGTTGTGAGTCGCAAACTAAAAAGAAAAAAAATTGTGGATTATCTCTGACACTGCCAAAACATTCTACAGCATATCAGCAACATCTGTAAAAATTTCCTGTCCTTAATTACCCAAAACGCCGGAGAAAAACAGCGAGCAACGGCATCAAGTCGCGCTGTTGTCACACAAGTATAACACATCAGGCGAGGATAGTTTGTGTCGCAAAAAAGGGGAAAAAATGGGGGAGTCATTTTCATGCTTGTAGGGCATTCTGCAGCATATTGCAGACCTCTGTAAAAAAATTTAGTCCTTAACTACGAAAATCACTGGCGAAAACTACGCAATAAGATCAAGTCGTATGGTTGTTACATAGGTGTGACATACCTGCAGCCGCCGTCGACGATCTCCTCCCACATCCTCCAGCAACCTATATATGTTTCCAGAGCCGACTCCCACTGGCATCATAACGACAAGCACATGCATGGCATGCCTCCAAAGATGTCCAACGGTCGAGGTGCCTGTGTAGCTTCTCCTCGTCATCTTGCCTTCGTTAACTTAACAGATGTCTGCAGAATCATTGTCCCCTCCCGCTTCGATATCAAGCCGGGCTACATTGTGAGGATGACTGGCGGGCGCGGGCGACAAAGGAGGGGGAGAGAGTGAGGAGGAGGAGGAAGTCGATGCAATCACTGGCAGCATGGTGCGTCTCCTTGCCTCTTTGCCAAACCTGCAACTCACCTCTCAGCCTATAGCCCACCTCCCATCGACATCACCGCACTTCTCCAGCCAATCGTATCTTGTCGACCGCCAACAGACCTCGGATGACTTCGAACGGAGAGTAAAATTGCCCCCTCATATTTCATCCAACACCTTTGTTCCAAAAGCCCTCTGCGTCCCTCAATGTACCTCAAACGCCTGCTGTCGCACGCACTCCGCTAGAACCGCCACGGCCACCCTCAACGCTGCACCATGTCACCAGTCCGCACCCCAACGAAATCTGACAGAACTCAGTCAGTTATACCCTGAACCACTCCTTCCAATGCCCACCCGCATCTCTAGATGTCCCTCCACCCCCTCGTACTACTTGCACCCGCATTGACGGCGCCGTCGTCAACGTCAACGTCCCACTGTCAAAAATATGCCAAGTATGCACTTCCCTCTAAATCTTCGATATCTCACTCACTTCGTGTCCCAGTCCTTCGTCCTAAAGCTCCCCCGCTTCCCTCAATGACCCTCATTCCATTTGCACCGGCGTAGACGCTGTGGCCTTCGAGGTCGATGTCCCATTGTATCGCTGTCATCAGGTAAGCAGCCCCGGAGAAAAACTTCAATATCTTGCTCACCTTTCATGCAGGTCCTTCATTCTGAAGCGCAACAGCTTCCCTTGATGTCCCCTCTGCCTCGTCCTATTCGCCGCACTCGCATTGATGGCGCCGCCACCGCCGTCGTCGTCACACTGCAAGGTAAGCACTTCCGACGAAATTTTGGATATCTTCCTCACCTTTTATGCAAGGCCTTCCTTCTAAGGCGCAACCGCTGCCCACGACGTCCTTTCAGTGCCTCGTATCATTCGCACCCGGGTTGAGGCCGCTGCCTTCAAGAACGACGACACACTCTGTCAATACCAGCTAAAGTAAGCACCCCCCCCGATGAAATATTGAATATCTCACTGACCTTTTATGCAGGTCCTTCGTTGTTGAGCCCAACTGCTTCCCTTGACGTCCCTCCACCGCATTGCCCCATTCCGCATCGACCCCGCCGTCGTCACTTCGCACCGGTATCATCAGGTAGGTACCTCCCGACAAAATATTCGATATCTCACTCACTTTTTGTCTAGATCCCTCGTTCCGAAAGCCCTCTACTTCCCTCGACGTCTCTTCACCGCCGCGCTCCGTTCGCACCCGGGTTAACGATGCCGTTGTCGATGTCGATGTCCTACTGCGTCGATATAAATCCCAGTAGTACCCTGGACAAAATATGTGAGATCTCGCTCACCTTTGGCCCAGAGCTCTCGTTCCAAGTGCCTCTCGCTTCCTCTGACGTCCCTCCGCCGCCTTGTTTAATCCAAATCAGCGTCAGCGCCGCCGCCGTCGCACCTAGAGCTCGCACTATGTCACGAATATGACAAGTAAGCACTCACCACCAAAACTTCAATATCTTGCTCATTTTTCGTCCAACTCCTTCATTCTAAAAGCCTCCCGCATCCTTCAAAGTCCCTCCCGCGCCTCGTCCTACTTGCATCAGCGTCAACGACGCCGGAGATCGACGTCGACGTCTCGTCGCATCGGTATAGCCCCAAGTAAGCACCCCCGACGAAAATATTCAATCTTGCTCACCTGTCATGCAGGTCCTTCGTTCTAAAAGCCACCCGCTTCCCTCGATATTCCCCCTCCGCCTTGTTGCATTCGCACACGCATCAACGGCGCCTGATTTGACAGCAAGAGGTAAGCACCTCCGATGAAATTCTGGATATCTTCCTCACCTTTAGCGCAGGTCCTTCGTTCTAAAGCGCGACTGCCCTCAATGTCTCTCCAGCACCTCGTACCATTCGCACCCAGGTTGACGCCGCCGCCTTCGAGAACAACGACACATTCTGCGAACATTAGCTCAAGTAAGCACCTCCAACGAAATATTCAATATCCCACTAACCTTTCATGCAAGTCCTTCTTTCTCAAGCCCAACTGCTTCCCTTGACGTCCCTCCACCGCCTCGTCCTATTCGCACCAGCGTTGACGTTGCCGGAGATCCACGTCCTGTCGCATTGGCAGCAGCAGGTCAGCACCTCCCACAAAATTTTGATTCTTTCACTCAATTTTTCTTGAGGTCCTTCGTTCCAAAGACCCTCCGCTTCTCCTGATGTCCCTTCGCTACCCCCGTTTCATTTGGCGGAAGTGTCTTCGTTGAGCTCGGGATATTCTGACGCCAAACCAGACAACGGGGGGGAATCACTCGGGATGTCAGACGATGGGCGCGGGATGGAGGCCGACAATATCCAGAACATACTCGTGGTTCACGAGCACTGTCTGACGCGAGGGCCCAGGACCAAGAACAAGATGCACAGCGGTACCGGGAAGCCGCTAGACGGGCGCAGTTGTAGTACCATAGTGACTTGGATGGGAAGACGACACTGTAATCTTTCATAGCCATAATACACATTCTTCTAAGTCTGTACAGTGGATTGGATCTTAAGCAGCGGGATCCTCCTGCGCATACAAATCCTCCCATTCTTGTGTTGGTGTAATCGATCCTGCATGCAAATCAGAGACCTTGCTGTCGCACTTGCACTAGACTCACGTTCTCGGATATGGATGGGAAACTGTCTGCTCTCTTGCAGGCCCTCGTTGGTGCGTTGTTCCGTGTCATGCGCCTTGTACCGTTTGTTGGGGTGCTCCTCCTGCTGTTCTTCGGATGGACGAGGACGATCCCAGCTCTGTCGCAACAAGGACACCTTTGGAACGGAACTGTGGTATCTGCGACGTCGATTGTGCGGAGGGTGTTGATTCTGTGGCGGAGAACTGTAATTTACTACAGGAGCGTTAAAGATGCCCACCCATATGTGAAATATACCTGGACGCAAAGTTACATAACAGTTTCGTGCATATCCTGGCGTGTTCCAATCGCGCTCTGGATATGAATTTGGCCAGGGTGGGCTGCTGCTTGGCGGGTAAGGATAGCCTACCGCTGTCTGGCTGTTCATGTGCATCATATGCTGCAAAAAATCACCTGCAGCCCTGAATGCCTCTGTTACTGCAGACTCCTTCAGCGCTGGGACCACCGAATTGAGAAGATGTTGCCACACAGCGAGATCGAGGTGTGACTGCGCATGTAGTTGTTCAATGTCTGCCTTCAGCTGCGCGATTTGAGCCTGCATTTCGAGAGGATCCGCACTGTTGCTAGAGGAAGAGTTGTGCTGTCTCAGTTGCGGAGATGGCGGCCCGGGATAAGTGGGAATAGCATGTGTCGATGGCGGCCTGGGATAATTTCACAGTAGTGGGTGTGAATGCGATCCAAAAGGAAAGAATTTGCTCACGCTCGTGAGATTCATTTAACTACTTTTGAGTAAATGGTGCGGATGCCCGAGACATAAGATGGATGGGCAGCTGACGAACCGGCTGCTCCCTTTCCTTCCCCGCTTCCATGCGACAGAAACTAAAGCTTGTCCCCTGCACCTGCGCTCGGTTCGGATGTAACTCCAGCACAATTCAGATTGACGGTGTTTCCCAGCCTGGAAAATGGATTACATCGAAGCTTCGACAGGAGCATCGGAGGGGTGTGTCTCCCAGAGTGACAGGCATACGCAAGGGCCGCAAGAGGGGTGGAGGTCTCATGAATGTCAACGTGAGAGATCTTGACGACACAGATGAAGAGGAAGAGGACGTGGATGAAAATGACGATGAAGATATCGGGCAAGCTCAAGGTAGTCATCTATAGTATTCATCTTTTCACGCTTTGATACAATCCCCCCAGGGTCAGCAATGGACAATCCTCCTGTGGAACCGGATGATGAAGGTGTGCATACAATCTCATACCCGGCTGGTTTCTAATCTGTATCCAGAGGGCGAAGGACCATCTGATAACGAAAATGCTGATACGGAAAATCCATCTACAGGTAAGAGCACAAGTGCAGTCCAAGCTCTAGATTCACAGTAGGCTAGATTCAGGAAGTGCTCTGGTTGTGCAACTCTGCTATATGCTGGCAATCTGGCTGCATGTTCAGGCTAATGTTAGCCGCACCACTGTCAACACGGTTCTAAAAGCTCTTCGCTTGATTCTTGCTACGGTTGTTGGGGTCATAAGCCTCTCTCTGGCTGCACAAAATGTTTCAGTGGAACTGCCTCACTTTGATATTGCGGTTGATATTCGAACTATACATCGTAAATTCAACTTGGAACCCACAATCACAAGGACCACCTGCTGTCCAAAGTGTTATACTTTGTATCCTGGCCCGCTGTCAAAAATTCCCCTTCGGTGCCCCTTCAAACGGTCTTCTCGGGCCAGAAAATGCAATGCTGAACTCCGGCGAAAACGCCGCACACGGACTAGTGGACTTAAAGATGTCCCTCACACCACGTTCAACATGCAGGACTTTGATTCTTGGCTCAAATTCTTCCTCTCTCAGCGCATCATTGAGGAGAGCCTAGCCACTGCAATTGATAGGGACTTGCCACCACTTGGCAGCAGTATTGGTGATATACGTGACAGTCGTACTTGGTTTGAGCTCCGAGACTATCTCTCGAGTAAATATAACCTTGTCTTTGGCATCTACATCGACTGGTTCAACCCCTATACCAACAAAATTGCAGGTTTGTGGTGCAGATGCTATCAACAAACCGGCTGACTCTGCTTTCAGGAAAACAGGTTTCGTGTGGAGCAGTGGCACTCTGCTGTCTAAATCTGCCACCAGAGATGCGCTACCGCCGCGAGAACATCTATGTTGTGGAACTGATTCCACAGGGGAAACCTGATGCTACGGTCTTGCCTCATGTCATGGATCCAGTTGTGAAGGCCATCCTCCGTTATCGAGCACCGGGATGCACAATCATAACACACTCACATCCTGAGGGTGTGAAAGTGTAGGCACGAATTATTCCTCTCATTGCTGACCTTCTTGCTGCCCGTGAAGCAGGCGGATTCCTGTCTCATGCTGCTAAGCAATACTGCTGGGTCTGCTTACTCACTTCGGACAAGAATCATGACCTTGACCATGAGTCTTGGCAATATCGCACTGGTGCCCAAGTGCGTCGGGAGGCACGTATCTGGCTTGGAAAAAAAACAATAAAGGCTCGAAATGAGCAAGCAACCAAGACCGGTGTTCGATTTGCTTCTTTGCATAGGCTGCCATACTGGGATCCTGTGCGATATACACTACTTGGATTTATGCATAACTGGCTTGAGGGGCTATTGAAGTGGTATCTCCAGGTTATCTGGGGCATTGGTCGTACAAAGGAGAAGGAATTGCAACTTATCAAGATTCGGGATCTTGAAGCGTATGACGAGGAGGGTCTTGAGGAGTACGCGGACGGTGCAGGTGGGACTGCCAGTGAAGCAAGTGACCCCGAGGATGATCCATTTGATGACACTGCAATGAACCAGGGGCTGGAGAAGGCAAAGACACCTGAATCAAGCTCACATGCTAGCACACCTCATGCAACACCAGTGCCAAGCTCGAGAGGCAGTCAATTGGACTCTGACAGCAGTAGGGATGATGAGGATGACTCGGAGGATGAAAGTTCTCGCAACTCAGACAACTCAGACTACGAATATGCGGCTGTTTTTGGAAATTTTAAACTCTCAAAAGAGGTGGTGCAGGAAATTCGAGCTTGCATTAGAGAGGTGTCACTGCCTACCTGGGTTACACGATTGCCGGAAAATCTAGGTGAAAAGAAACATGGGAAGCTTAAAGCTGACCAGTATCTGACACTTTTTAGTGTTATTCTGCCCATGGTTATTCCAGAGCTGCAGCTGCATGAGGATGAAACAACTGATCGCAAAATGCATGAAGGATTTTATCATCTGGTCTCGGCAACCAATATTATATCCTCTTTCAAGATCTCCGATGCAGAGGCAGACGAGTTCACAGCTGAGCTGCTTAGATATCGCTGGCACACCCAAAGTACATACCCGGATGTCGAGGAGACTCCAAATGCACACTTTGCCATCCACTATCAAAAGCAAATGAAGCAAATGGGACCACCAGCTGCGCTGAGTGAATTCTGGGGAGAACGAATGAATGGTGAACTTCAGCGAATCAAGACAAACAGTCGCACAAGTCAGTACCAATCTTCTGAAATATCAAGGTTCTAACAAATTACAGCTGATATGGACTTCACCATGCTGAATACTATTGCTCGTCGGGGACGTCTTCTAGCCCTTCTACATCATCACGACTTTCAAGAACCTGCTTTGAAAAGTCTGGTTCATATCCTGGGACAGGCTACTGCAGGATACAAAGAGCCCATAGTAGAGCTTGATGAGGACACTCTTGCAGAGTACCTGGCAAGTGCACCACAGATCGACAAAAATGTCTACAAGGCTCTTCTCGCTTATTTGAATTCGACTGGTGCAGCTTACCTCCACTATGCTCCCAGTCACTTGCCACTTCCAGATCTTGCATACCGTAATATGATCTTGCCTCCAAATGCAAAGCATTTGAATGAATATAAAGAGAATGGAAGAACTTATAGCTGTGAATCTTCCCATTCCGGAAACAGCCTCATCCAATTCCGTCTCCCAAACACAGGGCTAGACGAGCCCCTTGTGACTGGAGTTATTGATACAATTCTTGAAATACCCCTCCATGGCTTCCTTCGTAAATTTCTTCTGGTTCGGCGCCACAAAGCCCTGGATCTAACAGGGACCGCCTTTGAAGCTCATCCACGGCTGATGGGAAGCTTCGTAGCAGTTGACACCAAATCCGCCAAGATCGTCATTGAACCAGAGCATGTTATCACGCACTTAGGGACTCGGATTCGGCCATCCCAGACTTACCCAGGGATCAACCAACGATTTATGGTTGTGTCTACTGCACTGAATCGAGGACGGAAATCATGAACCATAATATTTACAATTTGTTTAATCAGTGGCAGATATGGACATGGATACAATTTGATGTTGTACCTTTTTTATTATTCTTTTTTTCTATCTTTTTTTTTTATAGCAATGATCCATTAAAACATTCACATCTTTGTGCAAAAAAAATGGTAATGCAACACTATTTATTCAAAGTACCAAAGACTCTCCGCGCACGAGTTTGGTTTTGCTCAACGAGTCCATCTTTAGCCTGGAGAACAATACTCTGGTTAGCACTAATGCGCCGCTTCTTAAGTGGACGCTCATTCTCCTCTTCAGATGGTGTAGCGGAAAGAAGAGCAGGAGATTGGGCAGCTGCACGAAGATAACCTGCTGCAAAGGCGCCGGGTGCCTCCTTCGCACGCTTGGTACCAGTGCGAAGGTAAACACCGCGCTCGATGCGCTCTTCACGCTCACGTGAGATGCGGGGATCGCCTCTGCAGACAGCTAAGCTATGAATAAAATGAACACAAGAGATAATTGAGTAGACGGAAGAGCAACACACAGATATTTGCCGTTAGCAATATGAACACGGTGTCCATTGCCGCAATACTCCAGAGGGCCAATTGCAACATTACGAGTTGTCCCAACGCGTACAGAGAATAAGGCCGCTTGTCGTTTTTTCTCACTGAGTTCTGGGATAGATCGCTTCCTGGAGTATACTGAGTGACGGGAAATTCAAAAGAAAACGAAAAATCTTACTGTAGAGCTGGCGGGAAATCATTGAGGACCGTCCAGATCTTCTTCGACGTCCCAGCGTTATACGTGAATGTAGGGAGCATTGCACCTTTGAGCTCGGACGCAGGGAGGAAGAGTGGAGTCAGGGTGCTGAGACGGGTTGGTGCGGATAACAATTCTGAAAGGTCAGAGAGAGCGAGAAAGGAAGACTGGAACATACCATGGGAGCGGAAAAGTGCCGTGATTGGGTCTTCTTGCTCGACTGTGGGGCACTTGAAACCAGCATCGAGCCAAGTTGATTGGCCGAACACCAGATGACCGAGGTTAAGGTCGACCAAACCGACTTGAATTTGGGATGGCTCGAAGGGATCGAAGAGATCGCTAAGTGACTCGCGCTTGAGTTTTGTTGTTGCATCCTCGTAGCGTGAAAGAATGGCCTAGAAAGGTTTCATTTGAATGGGAAAGCAGGCAAAGATAGAACGTACATGATACCTCTGGACATCAGCTTTCATTCGAGGGGAAACAAAAACCCACTCCTTTGCCCAGACATAAAGCCAGTGTGCATACTGAAGTCGCTGCTCCAGGGTCGGAGCGAGTACACCATCCATCATGGCTGCGCTTAACAGCCGTCTACATGCACGTAATCAGCAAACATGAAATGGAGAGCGAGGTAAAAGAACTCACGCAAGCCCATCTATTCCTTTTCCATTCTTGATATACATGTAGAATGCAGCCACCAGTCGCGCCGTTCGCGACGGCGATGTGAAGACTTCACGTGCAGTAAGGAAGGGAGGGATTCCTGAGAGATACGAGGTCAATACTGAGACAGTAAATGGAGCGGGGAAGATGACATACCAGCAAGATAGAACACCTCCTGGACCGTGTATGCACCGATGCCCGAGAAGATTTCCTGCGCATCACGTATAGCGCCCGTTGCAAGACCCTGGCCACCCGCCTTGGATTTGAGGTATGTCTTGTCGATCCAGGATGCGAGGTTTTGAAGGAATTGTAGTGGTGTCTTGTAGAGGCACGGCGGGATATCGAGCACCTCGTCAGGCAGCATCCAAGTTGGCTGAACACACTCAGCAACAGAGGAGAAAGCAGAGCAAGGAAAACACACCTGAAATACGTTGTCCGCACTGAGAAACGCAAGCACCCGATCGGCAAAGACCAAACCCAAGCCAACTTTGAAGCCACGGACCTTGAGCAAATGAATCAGCGGAAGTTATGAGGGAATAGAGGACATACAAAGCGATCGACGAGCATGATTGACGAGTCCCAGACGTCTCTGGGGTACCAATTTGGCGATGTATGTGTCAAGAATTGGAGCTGGAAAAGAGTTAATAAAGAAGCAGACAGAAGTTGTGCTGAAATACCTTCAGGTTAAGCAGTCCAAAATGGAGGACGACGAATCGGTAGGTGACAGTGATGCGGCTGAGGACCAGCGAAGAGAGTGGTTTCGAGGCGAGTTCGAGTTGGAGGGGGTATAGAGAGCCCTGGTAGCCATCCTTGCCACGCATTACATTGGAGGCAGCGTCAAATTTGTGCGCGAGGTTGTTTGCACCGGCACTTCCACGAGCCCTCGCCTCGGTGTCGGTGTCGTCGCAGACCAGCGATTGCAGGGTGAGATCAGCTCCGGCTTGCATGGCAGCTGTAAGCCCCCAGTTGAGAACGATCCCAGACGCTTCGTATTCGCGGAGTTCAGGCATCTTGGACGCGAGAGAGCGCGAGGGAGTGAGCAAGCGCGAGATGGTGGTTCTGGTCAACAACCCGTCACAATGTCACTCTCGATTCCGCCGACTCACACTTACGATCCCGCCGACCTCGCAGAGACGACAAGCACAGAGGCCTCGGAGACGACGAGCATGGGACTCCGTGGTATCACTGTGCTGTGAGACTTTCCCGGCCCGTATCCGCCTTGTTTTCTCACCGCCATTAAGGCATATCCACCCGGTGCGCTTCCGCTCCACCTTCCTCACGACCACCACCACCTGCTCCATCCCACGTCGCGCTGCTGGACGATATGTCAGTGGGCCGAATATGCCAACAACGAATACACTCACGACGGCGATGGATAACCGTATACGGAGAGCCGGGCGACAAGTCAACGACACAGCGTCAGTGGGGCGGTCCAACCGCAGCCTCGCGCGCGGCCATGACGGGCTTTGCTCCCAGTCCGAGTTCCTTTCCCACTCGTACGCCATGTCGCGCCACGAATAGCGTCTCCACGCTCGTACCCGTTCCGGAATCCCGCCACCATGTCGCGCTGCTTATACGCTCCCAACACCTCTCGAATACTGCCTACGGCCACGGTCTGCTCGCTTCGGAGGTCGGATGTATTGCTGGGTGTTGCCGCGTCGCCGTATCATGACCGCCGTATACTGAGTCCGAGGTAATTATAAGCAGCCCCCGAGAATCCGCATATCTCGCTCACTTTTGCTTCAGATGCTTCGTTCCAAAGGCCCCTCGCGTCCGTCGATGTCCCTTCAACCTTTCCCGTCGCTCGCACTCTGGTAGATGCCGCTATAGCCGCATCGACGCTGCCCTTGGTCACCGGTCTGCACCCCTGACGAAATCTTACCCCACTTGCTCAATTCTGCCCGGAACCACTCGTTTCAAAGTCGCCCCCGCTTCTCCCGACATGCTTCCACCTTCTCCCGTTACTCGCACCACCGTAGACGCCGTCGTTGTTGCGCTAGACCTCGCACTGTGTCTGGAAGATTCAAAGTAAGCACTTCCACCACTAAATCTTCGAAATCTCACTCAATTCTCGTCCCAGTCCTTCGTTCTAAACTTCCTCCGCTTCCCTCGATGAACCTCCACCTCTGACCGTCATTCGCATCAGCGTCTATCCCGCCGTCGTGGCGCTCGCCGTCGCACTTTGTCACGAATATCCCAAGTAGGCACCCCCGACGAAAACTCGAATATCTCACTCACCCCTCTTTCCAGTCCTTCGTTCCAAGGCTCTCCCGCTTCCTTCGATGCTTCTTGACCTCCTCCCGTCATTCGCACCGGCGCCGACGCCACCGCCGCCGAGATCGACGTCCCATCGCATCGCCCTTAACCTAAGTAAGCACTTTGGTCCAGATTTTGAATATCTCGCTCACCTTTGCTTCCAGTCCTTTGTTCCAAGCGTCTTACGCATCCGTAGATGTCCCTCCCCCTCTTCCCGCAATTCTCACCCGCATTGACGGCGCCGTCGTCGACGTCGACACTGTGTCAGGAATCCCTCAAGTAAGCACTTCCCCCACCAAGTCTTCAAAATCTCACTCACTTCTGGTCCTAGCCATTCGTTCTAAATCTCCCCTGCTTCCCTCGATGTCCCTCCGCGCCCTCATTTCATTCGCACCGGCGTAGACGCGGCCGCCGTCGAGATCGACGTCCCATCGCATCGATGTCATCAGGTAAGCTCTCCCAGACCAAAACTTCAATATATTGCTCACTTTTCCTGCTAGTACTCCGTTCTAAAGCGTACCCGCTTCCCTCGATGACCCTCCTTCGCCTCATCTCGTTGCCACACGCATCAACGGCGCCATTTTCGTCGTCGTCGTCGTCGTCGACATTGGCAGCAGGAGGTAAGCACCTCGGACACCTTTGGCACAGTTGCTTTGTTCTAACACCCACTCCCACCTCCGCGACTCCGTGTTGTCGACCTCAACAATGGCTGCGACTGTGCGAGTCAGTGTGCTTCCGTTCTCGTTCTGTGAGCTTTTGCTGTCTTTTGCTGACTCAATGCTAGGTTTATGGACTCTCTTGGGTGGGAACAGTACAGCACCAGTGACGACGACTACTACAGTGGGATAGATACACACAGACTGCAGCTCTCTACTTTACCCTATTGCGCAGGAAAACAGGACTTTACATAGATTGTATGTATTATTGACTAAAAAAACCTGGATAAATGGTTCGCAAAAAGGTGTCGACGATTGGACTTGAACCCGGCGCCTCCTCAGTGCATCCTAGAATGCAAGGGTAGTTTGCAGCTAAGCCCTCCGGCCAACAACTGCAGGGGAAATTGATCACTCATATGACAGGATGCTGCGACTTAATATCGTTGCATCGCCCGTGTTGTTTGTAGCTAAGGACCGATTTTTTTTACAGGGCTCCTCAATATGTTGTAGAACGCCCAGGGAGTCTGAGAAATACTCCACAATTTTTTCTAAAATTTTGCAAAACACTTTTACACCGATGTGATACTACTTGCTGCGACTTGATATCATCCTGCCAAGATTCCTTTGCTGGGTGAGTGATGAGAATACTCTCTTGCATTCAGTTGTCTTCTCTTCTTCTCTCGCTTATGGCGGGGCACAAAGCTGCAGCGCAGTACCACAAAGAATCTCGATTAAGATCTCCGATCTGCCAAGGTGCAATGAGGCAGCCTCGAAATAGACGCTGAAAGGGATCAAACTGATTATGTGTGACGGTAATCCGCACAAAGAGGCCTGAATGCTTGCAGACAGGTTACCTGCTGGTAACCTGCTATTTGCGATCTGCGGCAATTATTGCCCGCTGTGTTTGTAATCATCGTCACCCATCGTCACATCGTCACTTCTTGCTTTTTGACCACCACCTCGATTTCGCGTTGAACGTTGTCGCTTTGCGCGGCGTTTGACACGAAATTGAACACCAATATAGGGCTATCTCGACAAATTCGCGTTGAACGTTGGCGCTTTGCGCGGCGTTGAAAAGAACCCGGAACTCAAATATCGAGTGAACGTTGGCGCTTTGCGCGGCGGTTAAGCGACTTTGAGAGAACCTTCGGACTCTAGACCTGCTGCCCGTACACTCAACGCATTGCTGCTTGCCGACCCCGCTCGTCAAAGACTCGTTTTCCTCGGTGTGTAGCGTTTTTCCTGCCTTGGAAGCATTTGCTCATCCCAATTTCAGTCTCAATGAGTAACGAAATCTTCGCCTCTAGCTGCCCCACGTTCCCCAATGTAAGCGAACTCTATTTCTCCTATGATACCTGCCGCTTATTGTGATTCAGGTCTCGTTCTTCGACGGCCATATCCGGAACCATATGGGCATTTTTGGCGTCCACTATGGCGATCCTGACTTTCTGCTCAACATCCCGCGACCACAAGACGCGCTTCCACCGCCTAACGGGTATCACAAACTTAAACAAGGCGACCTCGATCACCCGCTGTGGCTCAATCACCAGTTTGCATACCTTTGCTTATTGCCGCGGTCCAACCCATTTCGCGGGCCCATCTTCGAGTGCCTCGACGTCAAGATGTGGAAGCTCCCGATAGAGCGTTGTCTTCCTAGCTTCCACAGTGAGGAGGAACGATTCGGTCTTGCGCAGGCGACTATCGATCGCTGGTGGCGCTTGGAGAGTCTTCTCCGTATGATGCTCGACAAGATGACCGGCTTCTACACCGGCGAGATGCCCAAGGGGTTGACCCACTTCACATACCCCCTCTTGTACGGCTACAAACAGCGGAATGCCTACACAGAACAGCAGGCCAGAAAGAGCGCCATACGCTCCCGCGACGCCTTCCTTCCCCTCATGGCAAGGATAACCTTAATGTACATTCTACTCGATGCGACCGACTCTGGCGACTGGAGGGCTGCGCTTCAGCGGTCCACTCGATTGCCTTGGCAGTGGTTTGACGATATGGAGGCTTCTGCGGTGGGAAACTTGAATATCGACCGAATGGGAGGGATATTTGACCTCACTTTGGTGCGGAGCGATCCGTATCAATACCTCCCTCGACACGCTCGCTGGCTGTTCAGTTTTCTCATCAGCAAACAACGCGTCCCTCTCTATTTTTTTTATGGCCAGCAGTTCCCTCTCACAGACCAGCAGCCCATCCCACCAGCTCTGAGCGACAGGGGTTTTGTGCCCGATGCAGCCGAAGTCAGTTATCTGCGCTCCCTCCCAGGAGATGTGGCTTTCAGTCGTTGGTCGAGTAGAGCTCTTCCGTGGACGAGTCTAAGAAACGTGAGCTCCGGCTCAAGCAATTCATTGGGCTTAATCTCAGCGCCGATCTCTTCCCCTTCCCTGAACCGACCAGCCGCTTCAGATTTCGGAACCGCGCGCTACTTCCCACCTGTCGACCCAGATAGTGGACAGCTGCCGGGCGAAGACATCCACGCTTTCTTGGAGCGTCGCAAGCTCCGTAACGAACAGCAACTCGAGAACGACACGGAAATGCGGAAAAAAACGACGCGCTATACGGGAAGGCATTGCCGCCAAAAAGGAGGCTCCGCCCGTCCGCGACCCAATGGGAGCGTGCATCTTCATTTGGGAAGACGAGCGCGGATTTTCTATGCGGCGTTTGACCTCTCGTCGGTTGGCAGCCGATCGTTGGGACGAGTTTACTCTCAATCAGCGCATCTACGACTCGTTCTCCAACGAATGGGATCTGTGCCAGGACTTGGCTCCCGATGAAGAGGCCCATCCCCAGTCCGACAACTTTGACGACGACAACGACGACGACGACTTGTGGCCGTACAACGACGACGACGCTATGAAGGACGTATCGGGCGACAGAGCTGAGGAAGTCCTCGCAGAAGGATATATCGAGAATCGACCCGAAGATGGGGACGAGCTGCCAGGGTATCGTGAGGTCAGAGTCGCCGACATCATGGAGGAGCGGTTCGGTCTCCGAGCCTCCCCAGTCAACCTCAACCTTGCAGACCCACAGCTGCAACCAGTGACGTGTCAGTGGGCTGTCGGCGACGCGAAGTGCACACTCCCTGTGCGTTCTGCCCTGCCCCATCTCCTACATCATATATCCAAGTGTCGTCTTGCTGCACTCCCGCAGGGCCTCTCCGACCTAACCTGGGAAGATTCTGACCTCAGTCATGATTGGGAGCTCAGCGTCAAGCTGCTGAGCTCGAGCCAGAGGTCAGTGTATATCATCCGTCCTTCCGGCTGCAAGGAGTCCAGTCCCTCTATCATATTAGAGAGTGCTGCTTCGGTCCTCCAGGTCGTCAGGTCCGGCTGGGCAGCTATTGGCGACGTCGACTCGCTCATACGTAACCTTGTGGGCTTGGGCATTGAGTTTTATCCCTGCTGGTTGAGACAATCTTCTATAATGCCCGATGTTCTTCCTTCACAACCGGGGCTGGGCCGTCGTCCTGAAAAATACAAGCCAACAACTGTCGATTACACGGCCTATGTCCAGCGGCGGAATACATTCCTGAATTCCTCGCGCGGTCGCTTGGCTCTGTTCTCCGGAGGACTTGTGGCCCGGCTCGCCCGTCTGGTGATATCGGATTTCGAGGACAAAGCCCGCATTGACCCGTCTAACGAAGAGCTCGATGGCGGGCTTCGCGTCGTGAACAAACAGGGAGATGTGGCAGTTTGGCACGAAGCCTTGACACCCAGCGAAATCGACCTCATCTGCGGTGTGTACCCGACAGAGACTGGTATGTATTTTGCTCTGCGCTCTGACTACTCACTCATTTTATCTGTAGGACAGCCAAGTAACGGCGACGCGCAGCTGAAATACATCTCCTGGTTTCCGCTTCCCGCTGCTTTCTGTTCATCGTCTCTTCACACAGGCTGGTGGAACGTAAGCTGTGAGCGCTGGTTGCAGAAACGCCTGGACGATATATCCCAAGGCAAGGCTGCCCTGTATACCAACCACGAGTGGAGAAAAAACATCAGGTTCCATGCCGCCGCGCACAAAATAAGGCTGGCCCTCGAAGACATCTCTGCGGAGTATCTCGCAACTCGCTCGCACGTCGTCCGGCTCTGAGTCGTTCCGTGTCATGGATTTTTGTACGCACACATCGAACACTGTCATAACCTAGACGCCGTTGTATCTTTTTTACCAGAATTTTTTTTTTACCTTCCAGTGACGACCATCTGCCGGCCGATGTGTTTTATGGCGCCACAAACCTGAAATTTATTGTCTAATTTCGAGCGCCGACAAACGGCAGTCTAAATTTCTGATTAAATCTTCCTTTAAACGCAATGCGAAATTTCAAGTTTCAATAGGGATTCCTCGAGGGTTTATATGTTTAGTTTAAAGGTCAGTTTAGACGCCCTGTATTCTCTATGTTTTACGATGACTTTATGCGCCAGCCAAACCTGTTGCGATATTTGAGATTTAACGGAGCCCGATACGGGTCGGAATATATTAAATTTGTGATCTGATTTAGATTCTGTCCAAATTTAACATATCGGATCTAGTTTAGGGGAAATCTATACTTGATCCTAAACTTTGCAATTAGAAACTAACGTAGGGAAGCCCTTAATTCCTGATCCGCCGCTGTGTGTAGCATACTCGTTACGCCGTCTTTCGTCAGTCATCAGGGTGTAAGTTCGATTTAGCCTACGGGCAATTTTTTCCAAACCTTCTAACCAGTTTGAACCCAGTTTACCCCCGTTCAACACCACCAGTTCATCAGGTTTAACGGACCTTTCAAGTTGCCGCTTCATTTCTCTGCACCTTCCTTTGTTTAACATGAACCCGTTTAACCCGATTTACCATCATCATGCTCTGTGGTTTATCAAAGCTGGTAGGATTTATCCGAGAGCGGGGTCCTCGAAGGCCCGACAGGTCAGCGCGAGAGACAGGAAGGTGCCCTTTTGCCATGTCGATGTGGTTGATGCTAGCTCGACGACATGGAGCACGATTTCTGGAATTTGCAAGCAGCGGTGCATCGGCGTCGGAGACAGGTCGCGAAAATGATGTCATTCGTCTGATGTAATGCTCTTGCCAAGCAGATCCAAACAGTCACCTGGCGTAACGAAAAAACAACTTGAAGTACTCGCTTCATAGCCGGAATGAAAGTTGATTGAAATTCATTGGGGTGCAGTGAGGCTCCTACAAGTCGCACTCTCCCACCGAGATGACAACTTACTTGTAGTAATTTCAAGTAAATCGACGTGCAAAAATTTGGCAAAAATTATACAGGGTATAGCAACAGAGACCCAGCAGTGGTGAGCATGACGAGCTTGACCTGGAATTTTTTTTTTGGAAATTAACTCTTGAAATAACCTAGTCTCTCGTACAGACTCTATACGTCGTGTGTCGAACAAGTAAGAACACTCTGTATAGATAGAAATAACCTTAGAAAAACACCCTTAACTTTTAGTAGCTCAGCGGGCACCAGTTTGAAACGGTACCACCGCTGTCCGATGCTTGATTGGCTTGGTAGAATACTAGGGACGAGGCGTTCATGAGTCTGCTATTGCTGTGAAAGATAGAAATGAAACCTGTGCCTTTTTCGGACGTCCAAAAAGTGAATGACCAATCCATCAGTGACATCGTTACATCAACCTTGTCCCCAACAGCCATGGCCGACATTGACCTTCCAGACGAGGTCCTCTCCGAGATCCTGGCTCCGGCGCTCAAAGTCGACGACGAGATCTTCTCCAATACCGCCGATGAGGTCTCCCCCTTCGCGACGTACACCGAGTCGCCGTCGGCCTACTTGCTGGTGAACAAAGCGTGGCTGCGCGTCGCCACGCCTTTGCTCTACGGAACCGTAGTTCTACGCTCAAAAGCGCAGGCCCAAGCCCTCGAACGGGCGCTCAGCGCAAACCCGGTCCTTGGTCCTTTCATCAAGCGACTTCGCGTGGAAGGCGGGTACGGGGTGTCGATGCACCGCGTCTTGAAACTGTCTCCGAAGATCTCGCACCTCTATTTGAGCCTCGTGATCCACTCCGGCGACAGCACGGACGGTCTTTGCAAGGGGCTCGCTCTGATCAGCCCCACGCATTTCATTCTCCACGATAAACACTACGGGGCTCCAGTGAATAACAAGATGGTCCGCAATCTTCTTAACGCGATCATTGAGGCCATTCCCGGATGGAAAAGACTGGTATGTCGGTTTTGCTGTTCCACGGTAGCTTGCTCAGGCTGACTCGTTTGGTGATGAAAGCTTTATTTCCACTGCCCGTACACGGTGCGCCACTGGGAAGACCCTTCCAACGGCCGCTGGAAATTGATTGCCGATCCACTCCTCCAGGCAAGACGGCTTCAGACGGTTTCGGTTGAGCTGCTCAGCGACGCGGTCGAGCTGTACAAGACATTCAAATCGTGTCCCTTGCAGAGCATTGTCATTAAACAGACAGTCTCGCGGTTCGAGGTGGAGCCTGAAGTGGACGACGATGGCGAAGAGAGGTTGGATCCAGCTCTCAGAGCGCTGCTGAGATACAAGGTGTACAAGGCCCTGGATTGGTGCGTGTTTCCAGTTTTACGCGTTATTTCCGCGTTATCGATCGGCTGTTCTTAGGCAAAACAGCACTCCGTCAGCCGTAGCCGTTGCGCCGCCGCCCAATCCATTCTACAAGCCCATGGATAATGCACCAGAAGAGGTGCAAGACCGTATCTGGTCTCGCATCTTGCACTTTGCGTTGAACGTCGATGATGTGGGACGGGTGCAGCGCCGTGAAAACGAGCCGGGGGAGTTTCCCCAAGCTTGGAGGCTTTTTGAAACGCGGCTGGACGTCTTGACTGTCTCGGCTCCATTTCTGGTGAGTTTGGTCATCCATCCCAGCCCTACCTAGTCTGAGGTTGACATGGACCTCGCCAGCGGCTTGGCCTTCCGCATCTCTGCGTACACGTCGTACTTTCGGAGAAGCAATCGTTGGACGGATTCAAAAAGCTGCTATCCAGAAATCCGCATCTCAAGAGCAGCATTCGCACTATGATCGTCGGCATGGAAGACTATCGCAAAGGCGTCGCGCAGTATCAAGCCGCCTTACACGAAATCCTGTCGGGTGTCGAACACCTCCGCTACCTCTCCTCCGTGCCATCTCCGATCCTCTACGAGGTGTACGAGCAAACGGAACTCGCTATCGCCTGGAAGACGTTCGTCGCAGGAGACTATAATGGAGAGCTGGAGCACTGCTCGATCCGCGTAGACACACAGAAACTTGCGTCCGCAGCGGTGTTTTCCCGCTTTGCGAACCTGCGGCTCTTGCATTGGCGCTGCGAGACGTCGTTTGACCTCTCGTCCCCCGCTGTCGACGTCGACGCATTTCCCAAACTGGAAGAACTCATTGTACGTGAATGAGACAGCTCGTTTGGGATACTTTTGTCGCGGATGGGGTACGTTTTTATCGCTTTTACACTCGGGCATTGCTGAACGGAAGCGACCATTAGGCTGCCAGCCCTTACCCGGATCCGATTTTTACACGAAATCAACGCCGAATCTCTCTTGAGCGTCCACGGGAGCAAGCTTTCCTCGCTCGAGATCCCGGGCCCTGCCTTGCCCGCCCTGGGCACCGACATTCTCGATTTGTGTCCCAACCTGCGGTCGTTGACTGTCTGTTGGGCGTATGAGCTAATGCAATCGTCCAGTCGCCAGGGAGTGCGTTCGAATTGAACCTTTCCGGAGCGTGTACTAACGGGGTTTTTCAGAATATCCGACCGCCGAATCGCAAGGCGTTTGAGTCCAGTCGCCCTGTAACATCTCTCGCCGAACTCCTTTTCGAAATGGGCAATGACCCCATCGACCCCATCGAGTAAGCATTTATGTTCCCCTGCCATCATGATCATTCTTTGCGCAGACGGGTAGAGCTGAACCCGGATTTGTTATGTAGACTCTCACAGTCATCGTTGGACAATTGGGGTCACTTCCTCGTCAGCAGCTTCCCGCATGAGTCGCTACCCGTCCTAAAGGAGATCCACGTCAAGGCGTTCAAATGGCCGACTACCGAGTTCGTATCTGTCTGTCTGTTGCTCAATTGCATATCTGTATCGCTAAATGGGCGATTTTTCGACAGGCGCGATATCGCGAAAAGCGCGTTGGTGACGGCTGCTGAGACGTTGGCGGCCGAGAACATTACGTTGAGGGACAAGGAGGGCAAGATGTGGCGTCCGAGATTGAAGCTGGATAAAAGTGAAGGAGGTGGCGCGCGAGGAAAGGGTGCTAGCGCTGCCGCGCCGAGTGGTCGTGCGACTCGGTCGAGTACACGGGCTGGAGGGAGCAAGTAAATTATTGAATGCCGAGTTGGATTTCCATACGCTTTCTGATTTGTCCCTGATATTTACTCTCTACTACTTTTGCAAACTTCACTAACCCCGCCCGTTTCTAACACTATCGCCAGCGTCAAGGCGATCTCAACAAGAATCCGCCTGCGATGGGACTTGAGTTCGCGCCGAGCATCGTCATCGAAGGGACCCAAGAAATGTATTAAGGCTCTAGCTATAGTATCTTTCGCCCCACCGCATCGACATCACATCCACGTCCCGCGGACAGCGCTCGTCGCCGTCCTATTACTCGCCGGCCATCCGGACGAAAAGCCGCTGTCCGACCCCGTAGCGTATTGCATTTGCCAGCCTGTTCCGTATCCGTCGCGCAGCCAGGTGTTGTTGTTCATCGGTGTTGGAGGAGATGCAAAGTGCGCATCACTGGCCATGGCCATGGAGACTTTCGGGTCGGGGTTGGCGAATATGTAGCTTTGCATGAAATCGGATTCCGAGCCGCCGTCGTCTTCGATGGCTTGTTGCGCAGTGCCGGAAGTGGTGTGTAGCTGAGGTTGGGGTGCCGAAGTAGGTAGTGACGTCGCGGGAGTATAGCTGGGACTAGGGTTGGTAGTGCGCGCGCTGTCGAGCAACACCGTTTGCGTTTCGATGGGGATGCTCTTCCTCCGCCGTCCTCTCGTAGCGCGCTTCGCCTCACTCGACCCCGACCCCGACTCCACCACGGATGGAATCGCCACCCCCTCCATCCCACGATGAGTGCGAAAGTGTCGACGCATATTCGAGTTGACGTTGAACGCCTGACCGCATCCCGGGAGGGGACAAACGAAGGCTACAAGGGAAGTCAGTATATAATCATCGCAGAGAGAGAAAGAATAGGATAACGCACGGAGAGCTCCCGTATGCGTATTCAAATGCGTGCGCAAGCTGCTCGGGCGATTGAAGCGTTTCTTGCACGTCGGGCAAGCGTGCGTGGCTTTGCGCGCGGTGGTAGGATCTGGTGGTGGGGCTATATCCGAGTCTCGTCCCTCGACCCTCTCTTGCTCCCTTTCCGGCTCCGAATCCCTGTCCTCCCATGGCAAGTCGTCTGGTACAGAGAGCGGGGAAGTCGATATGGATATGCTGGTGGATGCCGTCGTACTCGTCGCCGACTCTGCTCCTCCAGTCTCGGTTGCCAGGGCTCTCTGCTGCTCGGCATACGCTAACGCGGCAGCCAGCAAGATGTGGGTCCCAGGCGGGTTGTACAACGGCGAAACGCAGGCTTCGATGGGGGGCGCGTCGCGGAAGCCCGAGGGAGACGGTGAGGAGAGCATGGCGGGGGTGCGTTGCTCGTCGGAGTGGTTGTCAGAGGCAGAGAGTAAAAGCTTTGTCAGAGTGATGGGCGATCCCGATGGGGCCGAAGACGGGGGAAATAAACAAGGACAAAGTTTCTGACGTCGTGGTTAAGTACGAGCGATGGTTCCTGTTGCTCTTTAGCCATGACGCGCTGAAACCTCCACAGAGCGTCGAAACGAACGACTTGGACTCTGAGTCTCGGATGGTCGAGATTCCTGCATCAGAAACTTCTTTGCTCTTGACTTCCATCATGGCGCCAAAATCGTCTCCCCATCCCGACATCCCCGACCGAAGAACCGTGCGCGGCCCTCAATCTCCACTATTATGACATGTTCATTCTCCGCAGAGCCGTTACGGTACCGTCGATGGCAGGCTGCCCTCATGCCTCGTAGCTCCGTTTTCTGCTACCTGCATCTCGTCCCAAACCCGGTCTTCTTTCCATACATCTCCCCGACGACCACGCCTTGCCAAGGCCTATTCCCTCCCGAGGTAGACGACTGTCAATGCCAAGTCTTGCGGTCAACGAGTCAGACGCCGGCGGGCTACAGTGGTGGAAAGATCTAGACATGCATGGGCTGAGGGAGAATGAGATGCGGACTCAGTCGACGAGTGGAGATTCAAGGTGCGTCTGCTCTGCTTCCCTATTCCTCTTTCTCGTCTAACGCTGCAGACAGCTTCTCCTCGACGTAGCCACATGCATCTCGATCCTATGTCCGCAGCCTCAAAGCCGCGCCTATCCCCGGTTCCACCATAAACCACCCACCTCGCTCTACCCGGCTACCTCACCTTCAACTGCCGCAATCTCAATTTGGAGAGAGACAGACGCGATGCTCGCTATCCTCGCATGACTGCCGAGAGAAGCGGTGGCAATAGGCTGAAGGTCTGCGGTCTTTACTCTCCGCAATGCCCCTCCGTTGACCGTCTCTAGAAGTCTTCACGCACCAACGAGCTATTACATCCCCACCATACTCGCCAGACTAGTCGACGCCGGAGGCCGCAGTCCCAGCGTACGGGAGAGAGACGCCAGGAAGGGCTAGATGGAGATATAGCTCATACGTGCGGGCCAACCATCTCTACGGTACGTGTGCGGGCATATTCTGGTGCTCGAAGGCTGACTGGTTCTCCGTGCAGCCTCGAACGGCGACGTGGCGTTACCCTCCCCTTCCGCTTCACCGTCCTCCTTCGCTCGTCATAGCGGTCCCGCGTGGATGGTGTTCCGGAATGAGCAGAAGTCAGACGACAGGAGCAGAAACGACCACGGTGAGCAATCCCCTTCTTGTCCTCCGCTTTTTCATAGTCGATTATTGACTTCCAATCGTCAGAAGAGGACCTTCGCTGCCGTTGGGATCGATGACATCAAGACGACAGCAGCCGCACTCGACTCGACTCAGATTCGGCGAGCAGGAAGAACGCGGGCGGGGAATGGTTGCTCGACCTGCAAGACAATCGTGACCAGAGAGTAGGAGGGCTCTTCCGCCCCAAGCTGTCAAGCTCCTGCCGAACGACTGCGTCCGCCCAGCCAGGAGATCTTGCCCGTGCTGTCCTGGACGTCCTGGACGTGAGTTGTGGGTCGTGGACGGAGGGACGACATGGTTACGATGCATGCGTTCGTCGCTCCTTCCAATGTCCCCTCGCCCACTCATCAGCTTTCCCCTTAGACGGTTTCCTCCTTCTTTTCGACCAACCCGCGCCTCTACGCCCCGGACAGAAGAGGTAGACGCCCAAATAAGCGCCCGTGCACGGACCATGCCCGCAGGACACGGGGACGACGACTACCTCGCTCAATGTGTTGCCTGGAACGGTCTCGGTCTGGGCGAGGGGGGGAAGGATTGTCATCGCCGCACAAAGTATATGACTCTGCGGGAGGAAAACGGGCAAATGGTGAGCTTGGCGCGAATCGACTCGTCGATAGACGCACTGACTGTGTCCACCAGTATTCCGGTGGCGATTCTCTTCTACGCGCATGTCTGGCCATCGGCGGAAGAGAGCGAAGGCTCAGGGAAGCATTGGCGCTCAGCGGGTGGTGGCAAAGGACGCCGCGATGAGGAAAAAGACGCGCGGTCGACGAAAATCGAAGGTCCGTCTCTCTCTATCGGATCTGCTTTCCTTCACTAACGTCCCCAGCAGGTCGTTCTCAATCGCTGGCCCCTCGTCTTCACGCTCCTCGGGAGTCGGGCCATTCCAGCCTCTAGGACACATGCACCACCCTTCGTCGTCGCCAACCACACCAACCCTTGTCCTACGTTATCATCCACTACCGTCGCCTTCTCGGCCTCGTCATCGACCACCCACCCGGGCCTTCCTGAGCCTCGTCGCAAACGCTCCAAACTCGTCCTCTCCCCTCCCGTCGCAGCATTCGCATGCCCATTTGGCTCCTTGCCCTCCACCCTTCCTCAGGCGTTCGACCTGCCCTGCAAACGAGGATATAGATGAGCCATCCGCGGCGGAGGGTGTGGTCGTACAGTCGTACAGAACGCGTCTGTGGGGCTCGCGAGAACGAGGTGTCGAGTGGAGGGGGGTATCGTGTCGGTTCTTGTCGGTTCTTCTCGGTATGCCTTCACTTTCCCGACGGCGGCGGTTACTGACCTTCGTCCAGGCCTTATCTGCGACATGAGCTATTGTTTTCGACAAGGCGATGGAACGGACCGACATGACGGGTAGGCTTGATGAAGATACATCCATGGTACGTCGTCTTCTCTCACCTACCTCTTGTTGCTCTTCCCTCCCTACACCTCCCCGTTATCCCAGCCCCTCATACACGGGCTTTTCGTATGACTCTTCCTCTCGTCGTTCACGCAACCTTTGCTGCTTGTTGCCATGCCCTTCCATTTACTTATTCCCGTCGTCGTTCCTCGATCCATAGCCCTGGTCATCTTTAACCTTCTCCCTTCTCGTACCTTCAACGTCACTCTACCCAGTCTCGATGGGACTGATCTTGTGGATCCTCCGTCTCCTCCCGTTTCTTGTCTCGATCGTTCCATTACACTCTCCTCCGTCCAATCCTTCCGTCGTTTCGTACTCCCTCACGTACATGCCGTCGTCGACGTTGTTCCTTCTCGGTGCCTCTCCATCTCTTGAGTCGCTCATTCTTGTCCTTCTTTGGCTACCACATCCGAGTCTACCCTTCCGCTTCTTCTTCTTCCACTCTCTGGCTTGTCCCATCCCTGTCACGGTCTCCGAGCCTCGCTAACCGATTCGTCTAGACGATTCGCAAGACAATATCGCTCCACCGTCGCTGCGTATTCAACGACCTCGGGCTCACTGTCGCATTACTAGTGCCTACCGAGCGCTGAATGGAGAAGGGGCGATCTTGTGCTGGGGGTCAGTGTGCTACGGCCGGCCGTTGCATGAATGTCGGGAAGACCTGGACCGCGTTATGGTGCTGGTCGGCTCCGGAGCACTGGATGTGGAGGGGCTGCTGGTGGTGGTCAGACAGAGGCGTTATACGGCAACGGTGGTCAATCACTCTGAGTCTCTCTCACTCGCCCGTTCCCGACGCTTTCTTTCCTTGCGTATATCCTATGCGCCAGACGACAAGTGCCAGGCGGAGCCACCTC
The DNA here is from genome assembly GCA_029282125.1 of Mycena amicta. Lineage (NCBI taxonomy): Eukaryota > Fungi > Basidiomycota > Agaricomycetes > Agaricales > Mycenaceae > Mycena > Mycena amicta. The sequence continues at coordinate 549,316 of JARIHP010000025.1, forward strand.
GAGTCCGACTGGGTTGGGGGAGGGTGCATACACACTCGTATCATGGTTGGGCGAGAGAAGGCTCAATGCGTCTGCTACCAGCGGTGGACGTTACCCGTACATTGTGTGGTGACGCGGACGACGAAGACTAGGGATGTCGGGGCCGGCTGACGCTCGCTGCCGTACGCTTCTTTCTCCACTTCTGCCCGCTTCCTCTCTCTATCTACACCTCTCTCCCCTTACTCTCCATCCACCCGCACATATGCTCGCCTCCCATCCTTTGCTCGTTATCCACACACATCCATGCCTCGTCGACATACAGTATGCTTGCCAGCATCGCACTCTCCGCACACCCTCATTGTTGCCCCTTTCAATCTCAATCCTCTACACTAGCCCTCCAATGTGTATCTTCATCACATCTTCTTCCTGAGCGTTCTCTGGAAGCTGTACCGAAAGCTGTGGCACCTTATTTTTGGACAGACCAGATAAGCGCTGGTCCACAGCTTCTTTGCTCTCTACTCCCATGTCCTCCGACCACGACCTCGCCCGTCCACCTCCGCCTCCGTCTTCGGATCCCGATGCGCTTATGACATCTTCCTTCCCTGCGAACGACGGGCAAGCTCTGGACCAGATGGCCTCTCGTTCCGACGGGCTGGTGCAGATGGACCCTCATGTTCATTCTGAGGGCAACCAGACCGGCGCACTCTTCCCCGCCGCGCAGAAGTTCACTATAACGGGAGGCACCTTCACGAGTCACGTACAACAACAAATCGTTCCTCGTGAACCACCACCAGGTGCGCTCGAATCTCTAATTCTTCCATTGCCGATTCGGAATTATGTCCCAGATTTCCGAACGATTCCGCTGGGCGATATTGACCTCCAGGCAGAGCTGCGCCCGGGCGATTCGACTTATCATGGATATCTTCGTCGCCGTCAGCCTGGGCGTGCCGTTCGGAGGATATATTCTGCAAAGGTGGAAGGCAGGGATATGACTGTGGTTGTGTATGAAGGGGACGAACAGGCTAAGGAGGTGCGTTGTTCGGATTGCGACTCTCAAATACTATGTGTCTTACCCTCTGCGAAGGATTGGATGAAGGAGGTCAAGAAGATGAGCTCCCTTCGGTGAATTCTTCTCTGTAGGAACTCCGACTCCGGCTGATTATCGAAGACATCCCAATCTTCTGCAACTATACGGGATTGCTAGCAACGGCAGAACCTACGCCGCCATATATCACGGCGGTAGGTGAGCGGGCAGGTAGAAGTCGCAACACTGAGCTTTGTCAGGTTTGATTTCTGTAGACCACATGCTAGATTATCATCGAGCTAACCCAATGATGAGGGTCAACATTCGTGTACAATTGGTGAGTGGCATCCCTTGAGTTTCTCTCTTGTGACACTGAACTTAGTCCGCTGAATTCTGGTGGGTGTGTACGTCTCAAATACATGGCCACCTCTAATTTCTCCAGTCTGCACTTGAGGGTCTGGCCAATGCCATTGGGTTGGTGTGTCTAAATGATCTTGCTCTACTGCCATCACAGGCTCCTGATACGGACAATAGCCCGAGTCAATATCATACTTCTTCCGCACCTCCACCGGCAGCCTCTGCGTCGCAGTGGACCCGGAAGGGAAGACGACTCCTTTCCCGCCAGTGTTATGGCCACCTCCATATGTACCGCCCAAGGAACCTTGGGGATCAAATTCCCCGAACCTCATGATCAGCTCTGCGGCCCTGTGCCACATTTACATTCATGATTTCTTTTACTCTCACATAAGCCAAGAGGAACTGGGTCACCTGCCCAGGACACCAACACTGTTTGCGGTCACTCCCAGCCGCTCATCAGGAAAAACCCTCTCGGCGGTAGCTCCCTGCGAGATTATATAGCGCGTAGAGTGATTTGTAGTAGTCTGCAATTGGTCCAGAGCACAATATTAGCACTGTCGTTTGCATACTCACGTATATAGCACAAGTAGTCAATAGAGCTCCAGCCAGGACAAACAGAGCGATACATCATTTTGGCGTGTAACGATGTTGTACGACGTGGTTGTGCGCATCACCTACGTCGAGCAGCATCGTTGCAAGTGGGAAATCATGGTGCAAAATAGAGTTCAATGTATTTTTCTTTATAGTACAGCGGGATAAATTCGAGTCGGCACTCACCTGTAACGCAAGAACAAGACGGTGTCCATATGCCTCTTGCCCGACCCTCTCCACTCTCCACTCTTCCTGCTCTTCACAAACGTTCCTCGAGAGCGAGCTTCTTCGACTGCCGAGAGAACTTATTAGAGTCAAGGAACAGGGCTCGGAACTTGGAAGCGCACGGCGAAGACGAATGGCTGTGCAGGGTGTCAGTCGGACGGGCCGACTCTGGCAGCTGTGCGCAACGGGCAGCATCGTCGACTGGCAGTGCGCGTGGTGTTGGCTGAGTGCGGAGGGAAGGAAATTTCGCCAAGTCCCTCCATCAAGCACGCGGTATGGCGTGCTTGACGGCATGAGTCAGGCGACGCCAGGTTGTCACGCTGGTTGTTCTTCTCTTTCTCCCACCACCCACTCCGCCCCTCTCCTCCCTCGCCCGTCTCTCCTCTTCGCCATGCCTCAGCGGCCGTGAGCCGTGTAATCACCCGCCACCCGCCACACCCAGCTCCACCTCACCGCCGTCCCTGATCGTTTCCTTGCGTCTGGCCTCAACGACGACCAGCCACAAAGAGGTTGTCCAAACACACGGCCACAAAGCTCGAGCCGGGAGCTCCCTCGCCGTCCCACAGTCTGTACTGCCAAGCAAAAGCCGCAACCCATGCTATCAAGATAGCAAGCCGACGCAATCCTGCATCGACAGCGTCAACGTCCATTCACCACCAACGAATACCGCTCCGTCTATCAATCACACATCAAGTCCCTCGAAGCGTTCCAGGCGCACGGCGCGAGGCACCAGATCCTCGAGAAGATTCTCATGAAGCTCCACAACAACGGGCGGTGAGTGTTCCGGCACCATCATAATCATATTCGCTAACTTTACTACCTTAGTTTCCACTCTGGCGCCCAGCCCCTTGCGTCGTCGGTTCCGCAGTCCGCGTTGAAGACTGATGGAATGGACGCGGCGATGGCTGAGTACGAAGCGGGCCACGATTCGGACAGCGACGCCGAGTAGTAGATATCGACTACGATGTTTTAGCTATTTATTCATCTCTTTCGTACCCCCAGAGCCCAAGATACAATGTCTGAACAGCTGTATATACACTTCTATATTGCCTACATTGTACGCTGAGGCAACAGCACTATCGAAATCCAGAGGGAATCAAGTTGGTAATATCGAACGATCTAGCACTACAGATCCGCAGGCTGCTGCCATTTCCTGCTACAATCTTATCGCCGTGTGCTCTGGCGGACTATATAATGGGGGGCTGTTGACAGCGCTCCAGCAACTATATTGTCTCTAGACTCCTCCGTCGCATTCAAAACTTTTCCTGATGCTGTTATACGGCCCTCGCAATGTCACAAACTTCGGAACACCTCCGTCTGAAGTGCAGCTGGATGAAGTTGCGGGCTGGACCAGAGATGCGCGAAATGCACAATGGCTGGACTCGGTGAGTGTCTACTGATATGCCAGTGCATGTACATATTAACAGTCAGGCATCGTCCGTCCTAAGTGTTTCTATTGGACCGGAAGCAGGCCAAACTCTGAAATTTATGGCATGCCCATATGCAGGATGGCCGAGCTACCCTGACGGGACAAATACCTGGTTGAGTCAAGCTGGCCATGTCTTCAGCTCCCTGAACATCCGAGACAATTTTGACTCATATGGTATGTGCATGAGTCACTTGTCCGTTCGAAACCAATTGAATTTCAGCCATTATTGTTGCGCCTGCACAGGTAAAAGTGGAATGCTCAGTATCCGGAGGTGTTCCGACCGGCTATTTATTCCTCTGTCCTCCCTACCGAGTGCTCGTAAACGAGGACATTGCATATTGGTCTCTCGATCCGCTGGGATACAAACGACTATCGAGGGAAGAAGCACACGCACGAGGATTCCCAAATCTTGACATCTCGATGGATGCTGGTGAATATCGCTGGGATGCGTCGACTTACGAAGAGATCCGCGCGGTTGCATATCGCCAAGGGCTTCGATCCGGATGGTCAAGACATTGCGCGACATCTTGAATACCCAGTGTTTGAGTTGGTATCAGATATAGAAGCTCGTAAACGCACAGGTGCGGTGTGCCGACAGGTTCATACGCCGCTTTCTGACGCATTTACCAGCCGGCCTCTTCAACGAAGACTGGGAAGATGGCTGGACTCTCGCGGACTTGTTCGTTTTCGAGACTCAGCCTACTCCATCGTTGGATGAAAGTGCCTGTTTGAATAGTAAGCAGCCGTATTGAATTTCCCTTGGAACGGCTGACCAGTATTGACCAGGTTCGAGTAAGCTCAAGAATATTACGCACGAGAGTGTCCTCTCTCGAGTGGAACTGATCGTGATATTCTTTGTCGCTTTGATGGTATGGATCGAGTTTTCGCGATGAATACTAGTATCCCGCTATGATTTGGGTTCATAACAAAATAAAAGACGCGCCAAGCGTGGGGCTTCTGGGCGTTACAGCTCTTTGCACTGTGCAGAACTTAGGGCGCGACGTGATTTTTTCACACAAAATGACAGATTTTGACATCCCGCGTATTTGAACGATTCTGAGCTTAGTTTTCATTGTAACGACTAGCAAGTACAGCTGTTTGCATAAATCAGTGAACACGACGAAAAAACTTTGCATGATGGCCGCCGACGGCCCGTGCAGCCGATTTGCGTGCAACTGCCATGCTGTGAGCTCAGGCAAGACGAGCATGCGAGTCAGCCTGAGTGGGAGACAAGGAAGCGGCGAGTCAAACGCCACCATCACTCATGTCATCATCATGTGATCATTCGTTTCTTGCGGGCGGCGCTCACCTTGGCAGCTTCGTCCCGCCGTCTTTCTTGGCCCCACCCTCCACTCCCTCTTTGTTCAAGCCGGACGACAACCTTCATTCTTCATCTTCATTGTTTAACGACAATCTCCCCTCATCTCCTTGTGCAAACAAGAGCACCCTTGATTTGATCTCATTTTCTCTCCTGGTTTTACGCTTGGGGTTCTCGGGCTTCATCTTCTCCCTCCCGAATGCCCGGGAGTTCCTTGTGTACAGGTGTCGATGCTCACTCGTTCCAGAACTCGTTCTTCAAGACTTCCCCGTTCCGCTGTGCGTCCGTTATGTCTTCGGGCCAACGGAGCCTTCTGTTCTGGTTCGAGAGGTGAACACCGCGTGGCTTCACAGGGTGTCGACGTCCTCGACACACCTTCGTTCTCCTAATCTTTGCCTCACCGTCACCTTCGCTCTGACACGCTCTGTCTCCGTCTCCGGCGAAGGACGAGCACGCCTACCTTGTTCTGCGTTTAATCGCGTCTCATGGTCGCCGGATGCTTTGAATCTTGCCTAAAAGAGCTTTATTGCACTATAAATGGCCTCTGCCATCGCGACTTCCGCCGTCGGTGACTCCGAACTCGGAGGACATTGGTAAAGACCAGACAAGACCTTGCTTTCCCCCCCGCACAATACCTGGAATCTGAGGCCTGGATCCTGAGATCCTCTCCAGTGGAGTCCGGCCAGCCTCCCCTCACCGTGCACTCTGTCCTTGGCACTTCCCACCACCGTCTCCGAAAGCTCCGCTAGCGCTACGGTGTCGCCACTCCCATCATACGTCGAGCTCGGGGAGTCGGGGACGTCGCGCAATGTCATTCCGTCGTTGAGGTCTGAGGCGACGACGAGCCAAGGGAGTTTGTCGAGATGGGCAGAGGCCATGAGGGATGGAGGAGAGGTTGTGTCTAGTCAACATGCTGCCGACATGCTGCTAGTTAGGCTCATATGGCTACCACGGGACGGGCCGTCAGCGGCCATCAGACAGACTTTTTTTCGTTGTGTTCACTGATTTATGCAAACAGCTGTAAGTTCTGCAAAGAGCTGTAATGTACGCATGAGCGGGCATGTGTGTGTGGACTCACAAACGACAAAAGTCATCAGCACTGAAAAAAGTAACCAAGAGCCCACGACGTCGCCTCCAGCGCTCAGGAGCCACAGAGACAGCCCAGAGTCAAGAAGAAATTGAACGACGATCTGGGAGAAGGGTACGGAACGCGAGCGGAAGAGGCCACTCATGGGGGGCGAATGTAGATAAGAAGATCCAAATTGGCAGAAGGAAGCTAGCGACGGGAGAACGGAGAATATGTTTCCGAGTCGATTGTGACGGCGTTAGAATTGAGAATGCGCCTGTTGTTGTGAGCGAGTATAATAAGGTCGTCTCCGAGTCCGAGTCCGAGTTCTAGCGTCTTTCAAAGCGAATGGGGATCTTCAACGGACGAATTTGTTGCTTCCAGCCAGCCCAAAGACAGACTCTGCGCACGATGATCGCGATCACCAGTGTAGCCCATCTTGAGTCGTCAAGTTGACAGAAGGCTTCATGAGCGTGAACACGCATGAGGAGCGAAAGCAAGCCGTGATGAGTCATGTGCTGCCATACCTCTTTCGTTCAATATCCGCACAAAAGTGCAGCGTTCGGACGAAAAGAAATTCTCGCTGATTCAAGCCGCGTGTAGTGTTCTTCGTAAAGCTCATGGCTCTGGGATACGATCGGAATTCTCTACGAGTGTGCGCAGTCCATATTGACGGCACCCTCTCGACTCAATGGCACGACCACCAACTTGAATCCGGTGGTCGAATTTCTGCATCAAGAACTTCTTGCTCTTGACGTCCATCATGGCTCCTAAATCGTCTCCCATTCCGACCAACCCTGCTCCGAAGAACCGTGCGTGGCCCTCAATCTCCACCACTATCATGAAATGCTCATTGTCCGCAGAGCCGTTGCACGGTCGTCGATGTTAGAGACAGCACCTCGTAGACGTCCGTGCGTTCGGCGCGAGTCTCCACTATCATCCCATCCTCACCTCTTTCCAGCGTTTCTGCGACCTGCAACATCTCCGTCCCAGACCCTGGGGTCTGTACGACTGGCCTTCTTTCCATCGAATGGCTACCGAGAGAAGAGGCAATTCGCAGTGGCATAGGAAGGTACGCTGTCTTTCCTCTCAATGCCCTCCGTTGACCATCCAGCTCAAGCTCGAACCCACTGGCTCTCCGTACCTAGCCCACCCAATATGCAAGGCAGGCGGAGCTTTTACATCCCCACCATACAGTACTCGCCAGACGAGTCGATGGCGGGCAATGCGCAGCTGCCATGGCCAGTGAGAGGACGCCGCAGCTTCAGTGGCGACACCCTTCCCTGCTGTACAGTCTGCCAAACGTTGCCTTCCGCGCATCCTACGCTTCACCGTCTTTCCTCCCTCGTCATAGCGGTACCGCGTGGATGGTGCTCCGGAATGAGTACTCAGTAGTGAGATGGCGGCTAGGGGGTTCCCAGGAGCAGAAACGACCACGGTGAGCATCCGCTGCTTGTCCTCCGCTTTTCATAGCCGAATAGTGACTTCCAATGGTCAGAAGAGGACCTTCGCTGCCGTTTGGATCGGTGACATCGAGACGACGAAAGCCGCCCTCGACCGTGACTCGACTCAGATTCGGCGAGCAGGGAGAACGCGGGCGGCAAATGGTTGCTCGACCTGCAAGACAATGGCCACCAGATAGTAGGAGCGCTCTTCCGCCCCAAGCTCTCAACCTCCTGCCGAACGACTGCGCCCGCCCAGCCAGGAGATCTTGTCCATACTGTCCCGGACGTGGAAGTCTTTCCCGCGTGGACGGACTCGGAGGGACGACATGGTGCCGATGCGTTCGTCGCTCCTTCCAATGTCCCCTCGCCCACTCATACGCTTTCCCCTCAGACGTTTTCCCCTTCTCCTCGACCTCCCGCGTCTCTACACCATCCCAGGCGACTCCCCCGGACCGACGACGTAGACGCCCAAATAAGCGCCCATGCACGGACCATGCCCGCAGGGACACGAGCTCGAGGACGACGACTACTCGCCAATGCGTTGCCTGGAACGGTCTCGGTCTGGGCGAAGGGGAATGGATTGTCGTGGATATGACTCTGCGGGAGGAAAACGGGTAATGGTGAGCTTGGAGCGAATCGACTCGTCGATACACGCACTGACTTTGTCCCCCAGTATTCCGGTGGCGATTTTCTGCTACGCGCATGTCTGGCCATCGGCGTACGAGAGAGAGAGAGACTCGGGAAAGCATTGGCCCTCAGCGGGTGGTGGTAAAGGATGCCGCGATGAGAAAGACGCTGCGTTGACGAAAAATCCAAGGTCCGTCTCTCTATCGGATCTGCTTTCTTTCACTAACATTGCCAGCAGGTCGTTCTCCTCGTTGTAGATCGCTGGACCCCAGTCTTCACGCTCCTCAGGTGATTCCAGCCTCGACGACACATGCACCCTCGTCGCCGCCGACCACACCAACCCTTGTCCTACGTTATCATCCACTACCGTCGCCTCGTCATCGACCACCCAACCCGTGCATTCCTCGTCGCAAACCCTCCAAACCCGACCTCTACCGCGTCATCATTCGCATTCACCACTTGGCTTCTACCCTTCCTTCTCGACCTGCCCTGCAAACGAGGATATGGATGAGCAGATCTGGCCGCGGCGGAGGGTGTGGTCCTACAGAACACGCTTCGCCGTCTATGGGGCTCGCGAGAAAGAGGTGTCGATCGTGTCGGTTCTTGTCGGTGAATATCGGTATGCCTTCCCTGTCCTGACGGCGGCGGTTACTGACCTTCGTCCAGGCCTTATGGTCTCCCACTCCGAGAAGGCGATGCTGCTCAAGGCGAATGGACCGATATGACGGTGGCCTTGATGAAGATACATCCATGGTACTACTAGTACGTCGTCTTCTCTCACCTACCTCTTGTCGCTTTTCTCTCCCTACACCTGTCCCCGTTATCCCAGCCCCTCATACACGGGCTTTTCGTATGACTTTTCCTCTCGTCGTTCACGCACCCTTTGCTGCTTGTTGGCATGCCCTTTCATTTACCTATTCCCGTCGTCGTTCCTCACTCGTTCCTCTCTGTCATCCTCCTACTCTATCCTTGCTGGACTCTCCACGTACCCTCGACGTCGCTCACCTTGCCCTCCCTGCATGATCATCTCTTGTACCTACAGCAATGCTCTTATTCCTACAGCATTGTTCTTGTTCCTACGTCTCATCGCGACCTTTGTCGTTCTCATCTCAATCTTTCCCTTACGCTCTCCTCCGTCCTCTTCCTGTCGAATGCTTCCTCCCTTTCGTCCTCCCTCACGTACATCAGGTCGTCTTCGTGGTTACTGCTCAGCCCTTCTCCATCCCTTGATATCAGCCCCTCGCTCGTTCTTGTCCTTCTTGCTACCACCACATCCGCGTCCACCCTGCCGCTTCTTCTTCCACTCTCCCATTCCTGTCTCCGAGCCGCGCTAACCGATTTCTCCAGACGATTCGCAAGACACTACAGCTCCGCCGTCGCTGCGTATTCAACGACCTCGAGCTCCGGCTCGGACGGATGTCGCACTGGCAGTGTCTACCAAGCCCTGAATGGAGACGGGGCGATCTTGTGCTGGGTGTGCTACGGCCGGCCGTTGCGTGGCTTTCGCCGAATGTCGGGAAGACCTGGACCGCGTTATGGTGCGGGCGGGGGTGTCACATTGAGGGTCGCTGGCGGTGCTGGTCGGTCCCGGAGGATTGGATGGGGCGAGGCTGCTGCTTGTGGTGGTCGGACAAATGCGTTATACGGCAACGGTGGTCAATAACTCCGAGTCTCTCACTCGCCCGCTCCCATATATCCTGCGCGTCGGACGACAAGTGCTAGGCGGAGCCACTTCAAATCCGACTGGCCATCGGTTGGGGGAAGATGCATACACACTCGTATCGTGGTACGCTTGGGCGACGGGAGGCTCCATGCGTCTACTGTAACTTTCCCCCGTACCGGGTGTGCTGGGGCGGACGACGACGAGGAGACTAGAGGATGCGTGGGCGGCTGACGCTCGCTACCATTTCTTTCTCCAGCTTTCCATACTTCTGCCCGCTTCGTCTCTGCCTGCATGTCTCTCCACTGTTTGCCGTTGCTCTCCATCGACCCATATGCTCGCCGTCCCCGCTTATTCGCTTGTTATCCCCACATGCATTCATGTATGGAAAGCTGCAGCTCAATCATCTTACCCAGGCACGGCCTGTGTTCCCACATGCTGTTCTGTTGATTCTGTGGTACATTTCATCTGTTACGCCTCTGGCCCTCTGTAGAGACAGGCGGGATCCCGCAGCAATCCATATCCGCCGACCACAGGCATTGGGAGCGCGCCAACGATTCGGCTTTGAGGATGAGCCATAGTACAACACTAAAAGCCGATGATGGGGTGCATTAAGAGACGAGCCAGCCACCAGTGGTGAGCACGACGGGGCCTGCAGAGTCGACGTACCGGGTAAAACACGAAACCCCGGCGCCTCCTCGACCGCGTTCGTGGTCTGACGGTTACCCACCCGTGTGCTCCTGTTCACGGCTCTTGGGCCTCAGGGTTGGGCGGACGTCGCTTCGACGGCGTCAACGGTACCGGTCATGGTGAGACACACCAAATAAGTTTAAATTTTGTGATGGCTGAAAAAGACGCTGAGAAGACTCTTTTCGAAAAGCCTTCTTTCGGCGGCGTTTTCAGCCTTCCCGCAATCTTACATTATCTGGTGGCGCGATGGCAGGTGACAGCGCAGATCACGGCATTTCCGAATTTGGATGTATGTCCGTGGGCGCTGATGTCGACGTCTGGACTGGTTGGGAGGCATTTGGAGAAAATGTGGCCACCTAGTGAGTCTCGTGTTGACCTCAGAAGTCGATTCGTACAGATCTTTTGGACACATTTGCACTTTGGCCAATCAGACCGGCCGTGAATGCGACCGCAAAGAGTCGCTGTATTTAAATATCGCGTCTGTGAGCTTCCATTCGTACTCGTGAGCGTCGAGTGATCAGGATAATACAAAAAATCAAGGAAAAACCGTGGAGTATTCGTCCAGATACACATTTGTAGCGTGCCAAGTTGAACTGAGGTTCACCCTGAGTGTGGACCTGTCAGTATAATAAACTCCGCCCCCCCTGAGCGTAGACCTTCTTCCCGCCTAAAAGGTCAGTGTCATACGTGTATGAAGAGATTCTGTGGTACTTATAGAGTCTACCAGGACCTAGCTAAGCATAAATAGCTCTTTCGCAGTCCGATTTTGGCTCGGATTTCACCTCCAGATTTGTGGAAATGCCAATGTGTGCTCGTTTTGATGGCAGGTTTACAGGGTTGCTGATGGCGTATCAAGCCATGGCTGCACTGATTAGTGGCTCATGTGTGCTCCAAGCGTTCGAATATGCGGTTTCTGCGTGCGCTGAGCGGCCTGAGCCCAAAGGCAGCCCGAAATGCGGTCAAGAGCTTTGAATGCATTTGGCTGCTATCTGACGGGGTTATGGCATTTGAACGAGAATAAAGATAGTACTGTTGACCTCCCAGACCTCACCATTCCATTTGATAGCTCCGGGGGAAATCTGTATGCACGCCGGCAGCTTGCCGACACTGCCAGTGGGATTCGATGAGTATTCGATTAAATCCTGCTAGGCGCGAAATATCGGAGATGAGGTTAGCAAACCAGTATGGAACAGATCCATATAAACGATACCACCAATTTAATTGCAAGGTATGGCGCCATTCAGCGCCAGTAGCACGCCAGTATGGCAAATATATATAGAGTCGCCAAGAAAGAAAGATTGGCCGTTGATAAACCGCTTGCGCAGGACGGCCGGCGCCTCAGGCGGAATTGCAACTGAAAGTGTATGTCCGTGGGAATTGCAGGCCTGATCAGACCAGGACTGAAACGAGAAATGTCCACATGAGGGCAGAACGAGGCTGCTGACGCGATGGGAATTAACAATCCTGCAAATCACAGAAAATCATGCAACGTAAAGGTAGCGGGCATCAGGCCAGGTCCCCACACGCGCTCCACTCGCCGAAACTCGGCGCCCTCACTTCTCATCCCACGCACGTCAAAATAGACCAATTTCTTCCTTGCTTCCCCGGACGATGAGCTCACATCCACAGGCAACGCTCAACCAGCTCATTTTAACCCTCATGCACCAGCAACATCGGACGAAATCGTGCAAGTCATGTCTAACCGCTCCTTGAAGTCCTTCTTTCCGACGTGACAGCTTCCATTTCTCATGCCAGCGGACGCCGTCGGTGAATAATGGGCCGTTTTGAGCCGGCTACCGCCGCCCTCACGCCGCCTTTGTGTCCTTCCTCTTTGTTCTCGCTCTCATGCCCGCTTTTCGTCTCGACGTTGCCCGCGCATATTCGTGTCAAGATTCCGCACGTCAACCACCCTCAACCGCCCTCAACTCCGACAAGTCATCAAGCTCCTCTTCAAGACTCAAGAGTATCGCTTCCGCAACAGAACAAGCTAGCAACACACGCCTCCGTCTCCGCTGCCCCCTCTCCGCCTCCGCTGCCGCCTCTTTCAAGCATTAGCAAGATGCTCAATGCATGTAAGAACACCAGAAAATCGACAACACGCCAACTGCCACATGCACAATCCGACGACAGGCGCAAGCGACGGTGGGAAACACGGCTTGAACGGTCGATGAGCACGGGCTGGAATGGGGTTGTTGTTTCAGACGGCTCAAATGTCCGTCAAGATAGGTGCGTGGCCGTCTGCCTGTCTGCTTGAAACTGACATTTACAGTGTACAACCTGTTTTTCGATAGCATCCCTCGACTATCGGGCATTTTACGTTTCGTAGCTTTGCGCGACGGTCATATCGAGGGCCGCTTTCATACGCTGAGCGGACGCGAATCCACCGCGCGCCTGAGGGCTTGCGGTGCGTGCTTCATTACTCAACTTCTCCATCACTCATGCTACTGCAGCTACCGGTCTTCCAGGTATCGATCCATGACCATATGAATGGCGAAAATTTTCACAGACCGCCCTTTGCTACCGCGCCGCAGCACGCCGAGTTAACCAGACGCATGTGAGCCTCCGTGCTTGGCTTCCTTGGGGTGCTGATTGATCAATAATGTTCATTTGGAAGATGTACACTTGCACATTGCCTGCCCCGCGCCGCGTCGCTGCCCCGAGCAATACCAACCCCTTCGGCGGGTCGCAAACCCTCCTCGCACTTGGAATTTAACCTGGACGGTACTCGCCTACGACGAATACAAAGCATTTCAAGTTGTGCCGCCGCGCTTCTATCACTTACGTGCTTCACCTTTGTGTAAACGAGTCACGCTCATCCCACGCGCTTCGTGCGGCGGTGCATGGCGTAACGATAGACACCGACGACTAGACACTGACGACCCCGCTGGCCACGACGAAATACGCGAGGAGAAGGGATGCACGGATGCGGAACATGGAGGCAGGAGAGATGCAGTGGGCATTGGTATGTGATTTGCTCTTTTGGTATTAATCCTTCAAAATTTCCGTAGCTGGCAAGCACACACGACGGACGACGGATCGGACGAAGGGCGTGACGCAGCGTGGGGAAGGAAATCGAGTGGAGGCAATAAGATAAGCTCAAAATAGCATGGTGTGTTTCAGTGCAGCTCAATCCAGCCCGTCCTAATAGCCTGAGTTTGCTCGAGCCGCATATCACTACGAACGAAAATTCTTCCTGAACACGCGACAAATGCACTCGGATACAATGTTTCCCGAGTGCATGTTCATGTTTGTCAAACAAGGTCTCCGGCCGTTCACAATAGTGGTGCGGATAGACTCGGATATGCCGACGCGAGCAGTTGCGGACGGACAGAGTCAATGCGGAGAGCGCGAGAATATGTATGCAGTTTAACGAATGAAATTAGACTCAAGTGAGATCCTTAGCATGGCATCCCTTGTCTGTTATCACAGCCATCCACGCGGGACCGTGTCTATTGTTACCCAGGTACGCCTGCACACGTATGCTCGGCGTCTCCGCTGATTCGCTTGTTATCCCCACACGCATTCGACATTGAAACACATAATCCATTGGCTTACTCTCAGATTATGCCACGTACCATGCGCCACTCCTTCCGCAATCCTATCGGCGCCATTCCGCACGTCTTCTTCATGAGCGTTCCCTGGAAGGTGTACCGCAAGTTGTCGGGCCTTATTTTTGGATCGGCCTTACTAGTACTAGTATAAGCACTGTAGTCTGTGGTCCACGGCTTCGTTGCTCTACTCCCATGTCCTCCGACCTCCCCTACTACGACCTCGCCCTTCCACGTCCCCCTCCGTCTTCGGATCCCGATGTACTTATCACATCGTCCTTTCCTCCGACGAACGAGAAAGCCCTGGACGAGATGGCCGCTCACTCCAACGGGCTGGCCCAGATGCACGCTCGTATTTATCCCGAGGGACACGATGCCGGCGCATTCTTCCCCGCCGCGCAGAACTTCACGATTTCTGGAGGCAGCTTCAATAGTCACGTCCAGCAAATCATCCCTCGTGAACCATTGTCAGGTATGCGGCAATCTCGACTGCGTCCCGGCATTCCTTGAAGCATAGTTGTGGTAGATTTTAGAACCGTTCGCATTGGTGATATCGACCTTCGGGAAGAGCTGCACTCTGGTGATTCGTACCGTGGATATCCCCATCGCCATCATGATCAGCCTGAATGTGTCGTTCGGAGGATGTATTCGGCGAAGGTGGAAGAGAGGGATATGACTGCGGCTCTGTATGAAGGGGACGAACAGGCTAAAGAGGTGCGTTGTTCGGATTGCGACTGTCAAACACCATGTGTCTTACCTTCTGCGCAGGATTGGATGAAGGAAGTCAAGAAGATGGGCTCCCTTCGGTGAATTCTTCTCTGTAGGAACTCCGACTCCGGCTGACTATCGAAGACATCCCAATCTTCTGCAACTATTCGGGATTGCTAGAAGCGGCAGGATGTACGCTGCAATATATCACGGCGGTACGTGAGTAGATAGGTATTAGAAGTTCCAACACTGAGCTTTGTCAGGTTTGATTTCTGTGGATCACATGCTAGATCATCATCGAGCTAACCCAATGATGAGGGTCAACATTCGTGTACAATTAGTGAGTGGCGTCCCTCGGGTTTCTCTCTCATGACACTGAACTTAGTCCGCTGAATTCTGGGGGGTGTGTAAGTCTCAAATACGTGGCCACCTCTAATGTCTCTAGTCTGCACTTGAGGGTCTACAACGTTTTGCATCCGTTGACGGCCGGGCCACTGTTGGGGACTTGGTGTGTGATCTTGCTCTACTGCCATTTCAGGCTCCTGATACAGACAGTCAGCCTAAGTCAATATCATACTTCTTCCGCGCCTCCAACAGCAGCCTCTGTGTCGCAGTGAACGCGGAAGGAAGGACGACTTCTTTTCCGCCAGTGTTATGGCCGCATGCAGGGGAACCGACCAAGCAACCTTGGGCATCGAATCAGCTGATTGGTAGAGTCTGCGGCCCTGTACCACCCTATGATTTCTTTTACTCTCAAATAAGTCAAGAGCAACTGGATCACTTGCCCTGGACACCGACACTGTTTGCGGTCACTCCCAGCCGCTCCTATACGGCCCTCGCAATGTCACAAACTTCGGAACACCTGCGTCAGAAGAAAATGAACTGGAGCTGGATAGAGTCGGGGGCCGGACCAGAGATGAGCGAAATGCGCAATGGCTGGACTCGGTGAGTGTCTCCTGATATGCCAGTGCATGTACATATTGACAGTCATCGTCCGTCCTAAGTGTTCGTATTGGACCGGAAGCAGGACAAACTCTGAAACTTATGGCATGCCTATATGCAGGATGGCCGAGCTGGAACCCTGACGGGACAAATACCTGGTTGAGTCAAGCTGGCCATGTCTTCAGCTCCCTGAACATCCGAGACAATTTTGACTCTTATGGTATGTGCGTGATTCACTTGTCCGTTCACAACCAATTGAATTTCGCAGTCATCGTTGCGCCTGCACAGGTAAAAGTGGAATGCTCAGCACAAAGTATTCCGACCGGCTATTTATTCCTCTGTTCTGCTTACCGCGCGCTCGCAAACGAGGATTCCAAAGAAGGCATTGCATATTGGTCGCTCGATCCGCTGGGATACAAACGACTGTCGAGGGAAGAAGCACGAGCACGAGGCTTTCCGAATCTCGCCATCACGAAGGAGTTCGATCGATACAGCTGGGATGTGTCCGTGTACGAAGAAATTCGTGCTCTACATATCGCCAGGGGCCTCGATCCGGATAGTCAAGACATTGCGCGAAGTCTTGGATACCCGCTGTTTGAGTTGGTGTCGGATATCGAAGCTCGGGAACGCACAGGTGCGCTGCGTTAATGATTTATACACTGTTTTTCTGAGTCATTTACCAGTGGCGCTCCTCGATGAAGACTGGGAGGAAGATGGCTGGACTCTCGCAGACTTGTTCGTTGCCGAGCCTCAGCCTAGTCCATTGTCTGATGAAAGTGCCTGTTTGCATAGTAAGCACCCGTATTGAATTTCCCTTTGAACGGCTGACCAGTGTTGACCAGGTTCGAGTAAGCTCAAGAATATTACGCGCGGGAGTGTCCTCTCTCGAGTGGAACTGATCGTGATCTTCTTTGTCGCCTTAATGGTATGGATCGAGTTGTCGCGATAAATACTAGTATCCGCGTGGAGAGACGGCGTCGCACCTTCTGTTAGTTCTTCAATGTACATCCATCTATGACTTGGGTTCATAATAAAATAATAGACGCGCCAAGCGTGCCAGTGGGGCTTCTGGGTGTTAATGGACACATGAGCGGTCATTTGTGTGTGGACTCACAAACGACAAAAGGCACTAGCACCGAAAAAAGCAGTAGTGGACGGACCCTAGTAGAGATATTGACGAAGAGGCCATCCGCCAGGACGTCGTCGCCTCCAGCGCTCGGGAGCCACGGAGACAGCCCAGAGTCAAGAAGAAATGGAACGACGATCTGGGAGAAGGGTACGGAGCGCGAGCGGAAGAGCCCACACTTGGGGGGCGAATGTAGATAAGAAGATCCAAATTGGCGGCAACCTGGCAGAAGGAAGCTAGCGACAGGTCACAGGAGAACGCAGAATATGTTTCCGAATCGATTGTGACGGCGTCAGAATTTGAGAATGCGCCTGTTGTTGTGAGCGAGTATAAGGTCGTCTCCGAGTCGAGTCCGAATTCCAGCGTCTTCCAAAGCGAATGGGGATCTTCAACGGAGGAATTTGTTGCTTCCAGCCAGCCCAAAGGCAGACTCTGCACACGATCACCAGCGCAGCCCATCTTGAGTCGTCAAGTTGACAAAAGGCCTCATGAGCGTGAACACGCATGAGGAGCGAAAGCAAGCCGTGATGAGTCATGTGCCGCCATACCTCTTTCGTTCAATATCCGCACAAAAGTGAAGAGTTGGGACGAAACAAAATTCACGCTGATTCAAGCCGCGTGTAGTTATCTTCGGTAGCAACGAGTTCATGGCTCTGGGATACGGTCGGAAGTATGGCGTATGCGTAGTCCATTGACTGCGCTCACTGGCAATTCAAGTTCGGTGGTCGAATTCCTCCATCAAAAACTTCTTGCTCTGGACTTCCATCATGGCTCCCAAATCGTCTCCCCATCCGACCAACCCTGCTCTAGATAGAGCCCGAAAGAACAACCGCGACTAAGAACCGTGCGTGGCTCTCATTGACAATCTCCACTGTTATCCAATGCCCATTGTACGCAGAGCCGTCGTCGGTGGCAGGCTGCGTAGACGATGGGCGAGGAAGTCGGCGCGAGTCTCCACTATTCTCCCATCCTCACTCACTTCTTTTCAGCGTTTTCTGCTACCTGCAACATCGCCTTCTTTCCATACACGACATCCACGCCATCCCGAGGTAGACGATTGTCAAATCTTGCCGTCGACGA
Source organism: Mycena amicta (assembly GCA_029282125.1). NCBI lineage: Eukaryota > Fungi > Basidiomycota > Agaricomycetes > Agaricales > Mycenaceae > Mycena > Mycena amicta. The sequence continues at coordinate 567,131 of JARIHP010000025.1, forward strand.
GACGCCGGCGGGCTAAAGTGGTGGAAAGACATGCAAGGACTAAGCGAGGGAGACGCGGGCCAAGGTGCGTCTGCTTCCATATTCCTTCTTCTCTTCTAACGCTGCAGACAGGGTCTCCTCGACGTAGCCACATGCATCTCGATCCTTCGTCGCCTCAAAGCTGCGCCTATCCCCTGTACCTCCTCGGCGCTCGCTCGCTCTACCCTTCAACTACCGCAACCTCAATTTGGAGAGAGACCCGACGCTCGCTATCACTGAGAGAAGCAGTAGCATAGGCTGAAGGTACGCTGTCTTTGCTCTCCGCAATGCCCTCCGTTGACCGTCTGGCTCAAGCTCGAACCCACTGGCTCTCCGCACCTAGCCCACCCAATATACCACACCGGCGGAGCTTTTACATCCCCCAGACGAGTCGACGCCGGGTAATGCGCAACGGAGAGAACGCCGCAGCTACAGAGAAGCCAGGAAGGGTTAGATGGAGATATAGCTCATATGTCGCGCGAGCTCGTAGGCCGACCATCTCTACGGTAACGGTACGTGTGCGGGTATATTCTGGTGCTCGACAGCTGATTGGTTTTCTGTGCAGCTTCGAACGGCGACAACCCTCCCCTTGCTGCTGTACAGTCTCCCACACGTTGCCTTCCTCCCATCTCTTCCGCTTCATCGTCGTTCCTCGCTCGCCATAGCGAGACCGCGTCGATGGTGCTCCGGAATGAGCAGTAGTGAGACGGCAGGAGCAGGAACGACTCCTCCGCTTTTCATCATCGAATATTGACTTCCAATCGTCAGAAGAGGACCTTCGCTGCCGTTGGGATTAGTGACATCGAGACGCACCCTTCCACGCGCGTTACTCGACAGGAAGGATGGGCGGCGAATCGCAAGCTGTTGCTGCCTGCTGCTTGACCTGCCGGAGGGCTCTGCTCCCAAGCACAAGCTCCTGCTGAACGACTGCGTGCCCCCCAGCGAGCAGATCTTGCCCATACTGCCAGTGTCCCGGACGTGATTTCTTCCCCGCGTGGACGGAGGGACGACATGGCTGCGATGGTACCGATGGGTTCGTCGCTCCTTCCAATGTCCCCTCGCCCACTCATCAGCTTTCCCCCTCAGACGGTTTCCTCCTTCTCCTCCACCTCCCCGCGTCTCTACGCAAACGCCGGCGACTCCCCCGGAGGGAAGACGTAGACGCCCAAATAAGCGCCCGTGCACGGACCATGCCCACAGGACACGTCGCTCAGTCGGTTTCCTGGACCGACCTCAGTGTGGGTGAGGGGGAACGGATTTTCGTGGATATGACTCTGCGGGAGGAAAACAGGTACTTGATGGTGAGCTTGGCGCGAGTGGCCATGGACTCATCGATACACGCACTGACTTTTGTCCACCAGTATTCCGCGGCCGGTGGCGATTCTCTTCTACGCGCATGTCTAGCCATCGGCGTACGAGAGAGAGAGATAGACTCGGGGAAGCATTGGCGCTGAGCCGAGTGGTAAAGGATGCTGCGATGAGAAAGACGCTGGGTCGACGAAAATCCAAGGTCCGTCTCATGATTTGTACTGTGGTATCTGCTTTCCTTCACTAACGTTGCCAGTAGGTCGTCCTCAATCGCTGGACCCCAGTCTTCACGCTCCTCGGGGGCCGGGTGATTCCAGCCTCGACGAGGCATGCACCACCTTCGTTGTCGCCGAACACACCAAACGTTCCACAATCGCAGCCACACCACCTTCGCCTTCTCGGCCTCGTCATCGACCCCCCAACCCGGGCCTTCCTCGTCGCAAACGCGTCAGCATTCGCATTCACCACTTGGCTCCTTGCCCTCTACCCTTCCTTCGTCCGCTCAGGCGTTCGACCTGCCCTGCAAACGAGGATATAAATGAGCATATCTGGCCGCGGCGGGGGGTGTGGTCGTACAGAACGCGCCTCGCCGTCTGTGGGGCTCGCGAGAAAGAGGTATCGCTCGTGTCGGTTCTTGTCGATGAATATCGGTATGCCTTCACTGTCCTGACGGCGGCGGTTACTGACCTTCGTCCAGGCTTTATGGTCTCCGACTCCGAGAAGGCGCTGCTGCTCAAAGCGAACGGACCGATACGAATGGTACGTCGTCCTCTCTCCTCTACCTCGTGTCGCTCTTCCCTCCCTACTCCTGTCCCCGTGATCCCAGCCCCTCATTCTCGCGATTTTCATAACCCTCCCTATTGTCGTTCGCCGTCGCACATATTGCCGCTTGTTTCCCCTCGTCGTTCCTCAATCCATGGTCCTCCGTCAGCCTCCGACTCATTTGTCGACCTTATCTCCCTACACATATCCTCGACGTCGCTCTCCCCTTGCCGTCCATGCATGATAATATCTCTTGTACCTACCGCATTGATCTTGTTCCTATGTCTCCTCACGACCTCTTCCGTTTCTCATCTCAATCTTTCCCTTACACTCTCCTCCGTCCTCTTGCTGTCGAATCCTTCCGTCGTTTCGTACTCCCTCAGGTACATGCCGTCGTCTTCGTGGTTACTGCTCAGCCCTTCTCCGCCCCTTGATATCCGCCCCTCGCTCGTTCTTGTCCTTCTCTCGCTACCACTACATCCGCACCCTTTCGCCTTTTCTTTTATTCTCTGTCTTGTCCCATTCCTGTCTCCGAGCCTCGCTAACCGATTCCTCCAGACGATTCGCAAGACAATGCCGCTCCGCCGTCGCTGCGTGCCCAACGACCTCGGACTCGGGCTCGGATGACTGTCGCACTGGCAGTGTCTGCCGAGCGCTTGTGCTGGGGCGTTAGCTGTGCCCCGGGCGTTGCGTGGGTTCATATTGGAGGAGGACGGGCTCATGTCGCTTTCGCCGAATGTCGGGAAGACCTGGACCGTGTTATGGTGCGGACGGGGGTGTCGCATTGAGGGTATACTGCCCTCGCTGGCGGTGCTGGTCGGTTCCGCTGGATGTGGCGGGGCTGCTCCGAGTCGTGGTGGTCGGACAGACGCGTTATACGGCAATGGTGGTCGATCACTCCGAGTCGCTCTCTCTCTCACTCGCCCGTTCCCTCCGCATCTTTCCTTGCGTATATCCTATGCGCCGGACGACAGATGCCAGGCGGAGCGGAGCCACTTCGGGTGCGACTGGGTCGGGGGGAGGCACTCGCATCATGGTCCGCGCATGGGCGACAGCAGTCTCGTTGTGTTGGCTGGGACGTGCCCCGTACCGGGTGTGGTGGCGGCGACGATGTGGACGACGAAGACTTGGGATGTCTGGGCGGCTGTTGCTCCGACTTGCTCGCATCTTTCCCCGCTTCCTTCCTCATCCTCGCTCCACCTACATACACCTCTCTCCGCTGTTTCCCTTTACTCTCCAGACCCAGACGTATATCATCCCGCCTCATCGCTCTTATTATTCACCTCCATGCATTTTTGACATACGAGAATACCTTACAGTACTACGCCACGTACCATCGTGCGCCGGACCTTCCTCCTCACACGCTCATCTTTCTCCTCCTATCCGCCATTCCGCACGTCTTCTTCATGAGCGTTCGCCGGAAGCTGTACCGAAAGCTGTACCGAAAGTTGTGGCGCCTTATTTTTGGATCAGCCTTATAAGCCCTGTGGTCCACAGCTTCTTTGCTCTCTACTCCCATGTCCTCCGACCACGACCTCTCCGACTACGACCTCACCCGTCCACGTCCGCCTCCGTCTTCGGGTCCCGATGCACTTATGACATCTTCCTTCCCTGCGACGGACGGGCAAACCCTGGACCAGACGGCCCCTCGCTCCGACGGGCTGGCCCAGATGCACTCTCGTATTCATCCTGAGGGCCACGATGCCGGCGCATTCTTCCCCGCTGCGCAGAACTTCACGATTTCTGGAGGCAGTTTCAATAGCCACGTCCAGCAAATCGTCCCTCGTGAACCATTGTTAGGTATGCTGCAATCTCGACTGCGTCCCGGCATTCCTTGAAGCATAGTTGTGGTAGATTTTAGAACCATTCGCCTTGGCGATATCGACCTTCGGGAAGAGCTCCGCACTGGCGACTCAACCTACCATGGATATCTCCGTCGCCGTCAGCCCGACCGTGTCGTTCGGAAGATGTATTCGGCAAAGGTGAAAGGCAGGGATATGACTGTGGTTATGTATCAAGGGGATGAGCCGGAAACGCAGGTTGGTCGGTTTTCGTTGGTGGTTATGCCAGTGGTATGTAACTTCCAGGTAGAACTGGGTAAACGAGGTCAAGAAGATCAGCTCGTTCCGGTGACATGTTCCATACACCACCTCCGAGTTGAGCTAATTTTCAATTGAAGAGATCCACGTCTTCTGCAACTATACGGCATTTCCACCAGTAGCAGAATATGTGCAGCGGTCTATCACGGCGGTGGGGGTTCCGATGCCTCCATTGCAATGCTCAGTTTCGTCAGGTCTGGTTTCTATGGAACATCTGCTACATGATTATCGAGCTGATGCGGAGCGGAGAGTCCGGCTCTGTCTGAAATTGGTGGGTGATGTCCGGGTCCCGGGGTACGTTGGTCAACTGAAATCTGGGACAGTCTTGCGAATTTTGGGTGTGTAGGTCCCATGCTCCCACCAACTCTCCTTGATTCCAGGCTGCTCTCGATGTTCTCAACTCTATCACGGGTGATTGGCCCCCGACCCGCGTATGTCTCCATGGTATTTCCCCACTTACTTTGATCTAATGTCTGCTCTCAGCCCATCTCCTACTTCTTCCGCACCTCTACCGGTACATTGTGCATTGTCGTGGACCCAGAAGCGCCAAGTTATGCTTACCCGAACGCACTGGGCTCGGAGCATCAACTAGGACCATTATTGACCCAGGAACCATGGGCATTAACCCCACCACATCTCAGTTCGGTGGTAGAGTTTGCGGGCCTGCACGACCTTTACGCTGCATTGCAATCTGGGCTCCGTGGCGTCAAGGTGGCCAGGGAACACCCAGACCACTTGCCCTTGCCCGTGACAGTGACACTGTTTGCGGTCACTGCGAGTAACTGTTATACGGCCCTTGCTGCAGTACGTGGTGCGGCCGTGCACCAAGTACGTGCGCATTGGATGAAATGGCTGGTTAATCCAGATATGTCCGAATTACACAATGGCGGACGCCGGTGAGTGCCTGTCTCGATTCACAGTGCAGATTGAAACTCAGGTGTTTCAGTGTTTCTATCGGACCGGAAGTAGCAGGAAAACATCTGCAATTCAGGCCATTGAGCCATTTAAACCCACAACGAGTTTGGCTAAGTCAAGCCGCGCATGTGTTCCACTCCTTGAACATCGGAGACAATTTTGACTCGTATGGTACACGCATGGTTCACTTTTTCGTGCAAAACTGATTGAATTCCACAGTTATCGCCGGGCCCGCAGCGGTGAAAGTGGAATGTTTTGTGCCCGAGAATGTCCCCACCGGCTATCTATTCCTCTGTCCTCCCCACCGAGCACTCAAAATTGAGACTGCCACAAAACACATTGCATATTGGTCGCTGGATCCAATGGGTCGCACACATCTGTCGACAGAGGAAGCACGCGCGCATGGGTTCCCAGATCTCCTCATTTCCAGATATACTGATGAATTCCGCTGGGATGCGTCCGTGTACGAAGAATTTCGCGCTCTGCATATCGCCAAGGGCTTCGATCCGGATAGTCAAGACATTGCGCGACATCTTGGATACCCACTGTTTGAGTTGGTGTCAGACATTAAAGCTCGGAAACACACAGGTGTGCTGCGTTAATCGTTTCATGCACCATGTGCTGACCGATTTTGTTAGCGGCGTTCCTCGATGAAGACTGGGAGGACGATGGCTGGACTGTCGCGGATTTGTTCGTTTTAGAGACTCAGCCTACTCCATCGTTGGATGAAAGTGCCTGTATGAATAGTAAGCACCGGTATTGACTTTCCCTTGGACGGCTGACTAGTGTTGACCAGGTTCGAGTGTCCTCTCTCGACTGGAATTGATCGTGATCTTCTTTGTGGCCTTGATGGCATGGATCGAGTTTTCGCGCTAGTATCCGCGTACAGAGACGGCGTCGCACCTTCTGTTAGTTCAATGTATATGATTTGGGTTCATAACAAAATAAAAGACGCGCCAACCGTGGGGCTTTTGGGCGTTAATGTACGCATGAGCGGACATTCGTGTGTGGACTCACAAACGACAAAAGGCACCAGCACCGAAGTTTCGAAGAAGAAAAAAGCAGTAGTGTCAATGGACTGACGCAGAGATATTGACGAAGAGGCCATCCGCCAGGACGTCGTCGCCTCCAGCTCTCCACAGATCTAGAGACAGCCCAGAACCAGAATAAACCGAGATATGATCCGGGAGAAGGGTACGGATCACGAACGGAAGAGGCCACACTTGGGGGGGCGAATGTAGATAAGAAGATCCAAATTGGCGGCAACCTGGCAGAAGGAAGCTAGCGAGGGGAGAACGGAGAATATGTTTCGGAGTCGATTGTGACGGCGTCAGAATTTGAGAATGCGCCTGTTGTTGTGAGCGAGTATAAGGTCGTCTCCGAGTCCGAGTCCGAGTTCCAGCGTCTTTCAAAGCGAATGGGGATCTTCAACGGGTGAATTTGTTGCTTCCAGCCAACAGGGGCAATTACAGTATTCGAACTGGAAAACGATCACCAGCGCAGCCCATCTTGAGTCACAGAAGGCTTCATGAGCGTGAACACGGATGAGGAGCGAAAGCAAGCCGTGATGAGTCATGTGGCGCCATACCTCTTTCATTCAATGTCCGCACCAAAACGATGACTGAGTTTGGGACGAAACCTAATTCTCGCTGATTCAAGCCGCATGTAGTGTTCTTCGGTCGCGACAACGGAAGTTGTCGAAGGGAAGTATCACTGGCAAGGCTTGATCAGGCAAGCATTGCGCAGTCCCCTTGACTTGACGGTCTCGACCCACTGGCAATTCGCAGTCGAAATGCATGCATCAGAAACCTCTCAGGCTTGCTCTTGACGTCCATCATGACCCCCAGCGTGCGCGGCTACTCGTCCCATGGAAACCCCTGCTCAGGATAGAGCCGCAAGACACCTTGGAAGTGGTCTCAGTCGTACGTGGGCCCGAATCTCCGTCATCCAATCCTCACCTCTTTTCAGCGCTTCGCTGCCTAGCAGCGTTGCCACCTCCCCGTTACTACGACTGGTCTTCGTCCTCCCGTTCACGCCTCTCCTCTCGAAACACTCCCGGATGTTCACGACCTGCGTATTCCCTCCCGAGACAGCCTACTGTCTGCTGTCGAGGAAACGCCGCGGGAACGGACAAGGGCCAAGCGACCGAGCTGTCGGATGTCTTCCCGGGGGTTGGCCAACACGCGTGGAGCAAAGAATGAGTGAGGCAGACGCAGGCTGAGACGACGAGATTCGAGGTCCGTCTTTTTCATCTTATTCTTGCTCCCGCATGCAGGTTCTCATCGAAACCGTAGCGAGTGAATCCTCACCCTCTCCTGTGTCTACACGACCGTCCACCAGCCTCGAAGCTGCCCCTGCCCGTAGTCCCATCCGCCAAATTCGTCATCTTTCACTACCCTGTTTACCGACGACCCACCCCTTCTCGGTATCTGCAGGCATCGGGTTTCGCCCGCTCGTCGTACCTGGCTTCCTCACCGCCGCAGCCTCAATTAGGAGAGAGACTACCCAGCGGAGCGATGACCTGGACGAGGCAGAGTCAGACTTTTCGCCGTTGCTCGAGGCGATAGTGACATTCGCTATGCGGGAAGACTCGGAGTGCTTGTGGGCAGGAAGGACGTTTTGCGAGGAGCGGCGGTCTGTCGGCTCACGTCGACGAATCTCGGTATGTGCTCGTTGTTGGTCTGGGTTTTTGCTGACCGTCGTGTAGGCGTTACCGTCGCCCGCTATACGCAAGCCAGGTCGTTTCGAAAGGGCATGACACTCAAGGCGTACCAGCTCACCGAAGAGAGGATGACCGTCAGTATGGACGGAGATGCGGGTACGTTTTCCTCTCACCCGCCTCCCGTTTGCTCGTCATCGTTATCTATGCACGTACCGCGTCCTCTGCCATCCATTCGACTTCGTGCGCAGACCTCTCCCCTCGTCGTTGTTACCATCCCCTCCCACATATCATTTGCCGTCGTCCACCTTGACATCCAAGTCCTTCTCCTTTCGCTCGCTCCCACTCGTCTCTATATCTAGACCTTGCTATACTTGCTGCCTCTCGATGTCCTTCTGCTCGGTCATCCTCTCGCTACTTTCCAATCCCTCTATCTCGTCTACTCTTTCGCCATATACCTACGACGTCGCTCTTGTCTTGCCCATTTCTCGCAGGGTTATTCACACCTTCCCTTTCCGCTATGTCCATACCCGCCTTCTGCATCTTCTCCGTCCTTCATTCGCCCACGCACCTTCCCTTCTCTCGCTACCACCTCCATGCCTTCCTTCACTTCTGGTTCTCATCCGTCTCTCCGACCTACGCTAACTACTTCCTCCAGCCCGCTCGCCGAGAATATCGCGTCGCTGCAGGGCCTCCGTCGGTCTCAGGGTCTACAAGTCGCCTCGAAGTGCGTTGCCTTCCCCTTCGTCTCCCATCCTTTTCGTTTCCCTCCCGTTTCCTTCGGACGTCTTTCCATGGGCTGGGGTTAACGCCTCGTGTCCGCAGAGCTACCACTGCTGCCCCTCAGGGACCTACGCCCATCTCGGTGCATCGCCATGGTGTCTTGTCGCTTATCCCCCTTTCCTTCTCGTTTTCTTCGGATGTCTTTCGATGGGCTGGGGGTAACGCCTTGGGTCCACAGAGCTATCGCTGCACCTCCGCGACGTCCACCCGTCGGTCTGGACGGATCGCCATGGTGTCCTGTCGCCTATCCCCTTCTTTCCTTCTATCCCCTTCTCTCCTCCTTACGTGGCCTCTTTCCTGCGTCTTCTTCCTTGCCCATCCCTCCCGTTCGACCCTCCCCACTCTCGAGATACGCAAATGCGAATTGGCGGCGGTGGCTAGCGTGCCGACTCGTACATCTGTCTAGCTTGACGATCTACGGTCGGCGGGCGGGTAGATGTGTCGCGGAGTCCTTCTTTTGCGGCGGCGACATTGCCCGCTCGCCCAGCCCTTGTGTGGCATCTCGAGAGTCGAGGGTGGGGTCGTCCTAGGCGTTTTGTCCTTGTTTGCAGGGCGACATCGCATAGGGCGGTGGGTGTACTGTGTCCGACTAGGACGAGATGTTGTGACGGGAAGGGTGTCCCTTTGGCCCGGGAGCATGTAGTATCCGTTGGTGCCGGAGCTCTTCCTTCTCGTCGTCGCTGTCCGGAGTTGCTCGATAGCTGAGCCCTTCGCAATGCATCATAGCGAAGGTCTACGAGGCTGCAAAAGGCGGACATCATTCCCTCCCCCACTCATTCATTCGCGCTCTCCGCTCCTTTCCTCTCCTTCAAGCTTGTTCCTATTCCCATCTCCCTCACACATGCTGATCCATCCTCAGCCTCGACAAACCTTCCGTACAAACCTTCCGTACAAACCTTCCGTCCCAGCAATTACCCTCGCCAGCATCCCTTCCGCGCAGGCTACAGCGGTGGTGCCCAGACCCACATCATATGCGACTCGGTGGGCGCGCGGGGTACGGGGGGAACGGTCGGTGGATGATTCGACACGCCAGCCGGGCAGCACACCCTCGTGGTAATATGGACGAAAACGAAGCGATGGCCGGGCGGGACGGCAAAACCGGCGCTACAAATCTCGTTCCTCCTTATTCCCTTACATATCGTTATCGTTGCCTGCGGGTCCATCTACACATAGCTCTCTCACCTGCCACTGGCTCCTCTCACTCCTCATATCCGCCCACATACATGCTCGACCCATGGTACCTTCTCGTTCCGAGGATATTCCTACCGTCCATTGCCACCTATTCCTACTGGCTGATACCGCGTACGTAGATGCCCATTCTGCCGGTCGTACCTAGCGCTCGCCGCTCATATCTGCGCGGGCGGAGCGGCAGCGGTATCATACTTGGTGACTCGAAGAAGTCAGTGACCAGAGATGTGACATGCGATTCTGTGCTTGCTCTCATCCGCCATACACTCGTGTGAGGTTGTTTACACACTCACCTGCTATCCAGGATTCCAGGCAGGTTGGGTGCTTCTCTAACATGCATCTTGGTCATGGTCGAGGCTTAACTTGAAGCTCGTCAAGTCCTTCCTTCAATCGTCATCGCAGAACCGCCTTCACCGCAGCCCGACGCGCTGCCTGCTTCTCGATCTACATCGCCGGCGGATACCTTGTTGCTCGACTGCGCATCTTCCTTCTTCAAGTCTGCTTCATGAGCGCTGTCTGGATGCTGTGTCGAAGCTATGGGGGTCTATTTTTGCGGTGACGTTATAAGCTCAGTGACTCGTATCTTGCGCAGTGCTATTGACATGTCCTCAGACTTTGTACCTCCGGATCCTCCTCCTTTTCCGCCGCCCCAGCTTCCAGTAGACGAGGATGCTCTTTGTAACGAGAGCTCCCAGACGGCATCTGACATGGAGACGCCAGTCAGGACCGTGCGCCCGCACGATGTCGGCGCGTTCTTCCCTGCAGCAAAAGACTTCACCATATCGGGAGGCACCTTCACAAGTCATGTACAACAAATCCTTCCGAGTAGACCACCACCAGGTATGTTGGATCGCTACGTCGTACTGGCATCTCTTGAATGATCTTCCTCTCAGATTTTAAAACAATTCCGCTCGGCGATATCGACCTGCAAGAGGAGCTCGAGAGCAAAAGGTCGGACGAATATCGTGGATGTCTATATCGTCGTAGCCCTGCGCGAAGCGTCGTTCGGAAGATTTATTCTGCAAAGGTTGAAGGCAAAGATATGACTGCGGTCGTTTATCAAGGCGACGAACGGGCGAAGGAGGTGTGTGGTTGGTTCATTCGTGTTAAACGTTATCGCATCTCAACTTTGGGGTAGGACTGGGTGAACGAGGTCAGGAAGCTGAGCGCGCTTCGGTGAGTTCTCCGCTACGTCCCCTCCGACTCGAGCTGATCGATGAAGACATCCGAATCTCCAGCAATTATACGGGATTGCCAGTAGTTGCAGAGCATACGCGGCGGTCTATCACGGCGGTAGGACTGCCGATGCGTCTATTATTATAATTTCGATACTCAGCTGCTGCAGGTCTCGTATCGGTGGAACATTTGCTGTATTGTCATCGAGATGACCCTGAGATGCGAATCAAGATTCGACTGCAATTGGTGAGTGGTATCCTCTGTATATCGCTTAGAACTCACACTGGGACCAGTCTTCCGAGTTTTGGGTGTGTCTTCCCTCGATCCTTTGGCCCACGCTGATTTGGCAAGCCTGCGTTCGATATGCTTTGCAATTTTGCGTCCATTCGCTCACCTACCGGTGATGTTCAAGTTGCAGCGCTGGTGTGTTCAATCATATTGCGATACTTCCATCGCCTGAAATCTACTCTCAGGCAATGTGGTACTTCTTCCGCACCTCCACCCGCAGACTCTGTGTCGTCGTGAACCCGAAAGGGCCACTGACCTATTACCCGCCGGCACTCATAGAGTTGCATCGGCTGCGACCACTCTTGACCGGACAACCTTGGGCATCCAACCCTCCGAACCTCCGCTCGTTAGCAGAGTCTGCGCCGATCGACGAACTACATAAACTTCTTTCCTTCTCGAGCGTCGAGCTGCGGGGATGGCATCACGGGCTCCTACCTCTGACCCCGACACTCTTCGCTATGGACCCGAACGGCTCGTATACCGCCCTTGCCAGGTTACCAACCTTGGAGTACACACGCAAGAGCAAGAAGGTCCAAACGAGCTCGGTTTCAAGCTGGGCGGCGCGACAGCATGTTACGATTCCTGTAGAGTTGACCCTGCACAATGACTGGACACGGTGAGTCTTCGTGCTTCATCTACCTGTATGAGTTGACGGACGGGCATCGTCTTCAGAATTTCTGTCGGACCGGAAGTAGCCGGAAAAACTCTTGAATTCGACGCCTACAGATGGCCGAGCTCAGGCCCAATAATATCAGACGTCTGGTTGAGTCAAGCCAGGCATGTGTTCAGCGCCTTGAACATCAGGAACGATTTTCACTCATACGGTATGTCCGTTGTCTCCCGTTGCACACTGGCAAACTCAAATCCGATTGAATCCCCCCCAGTCATCGTCGCGTCCACACGGGTAGACGTGAAATTCTCCGTGCCGCAAAACGTTCCCGCTGGCTATTTATTCCTCTGTCCTCCCCGCCGAGCGCTCGAAAGCAAGGCCTCCGAAAAGGACATTGCCTATTGGTCGCTGGATCCGCTAGGACACAGCCGACTGTCGCGAGAAGACGCGCGCGCACGTGGGTTCCCAGATCCCGTCATCTCAAGGCACGGACATAAATACCGCTGGGACGCATTGGTGTACGAAGAAATTCGTGCGGTGCATATCGCCAAGGGGTTCGATCCAGATGGCCAGGAAGTTGCTCGCCATCTTGGCTATCCGCTGTTCGAGTTGGTGTCGGATACCCAAGCTCGTCGTACGTTACACTGCAGTACCTTGGCTCCTGCTGACTGGTTTATTAGTCGCGCTCTTCGATGAAGACTGGGAGAAGGAGGACTGGACCTTGGCGAACTTTTTCGGCGAAAAGCCCTCTGAGACGCACCCACCAATCGAGAACATTGTGGTCCCTCGAGTACTGGGAGTACTTGCAATATTATTTGTGGCCGTTGCCGTCTGGATCGAGTTATCGCGGTGAGAGACGGAATAAATGATTTACTAGACCACAGTACTAAACTTTATATTTCAAATTGTATAGCAATATTTTGCAGCCGCGTTGCTCCCCAGTCTCCCAAAAAAAATTAAAAATAATCCGCGTTTCCGGCGCGCTGGTGTTGTTTTGACGTGTTTACCTTCGGCGTGATCGCTTTGCCTTCTGCCTTCCACATCGAGCTCGAATGACCTCTCGCCATCGCCGTCCAATGGCCCTGCGTCCTGGGATTCTGCTCCAAGTCCGTCGTGGCAAACCAGCAAGGCAGACAACGCAGAATGAGGATGGAGAGCCGCTGCGAGTAATCGCGGAGTTTCGCGACTGGGGAGACGATGGGCTGAAGGTAACTTGTCCGTCCGTCCTTAGACTTCGCTGACGACAACGACGCTAGCTCCGAGTTAACCCGTGCCTCCCGAGGGAACAGGACGATAATGCGGTGCGAATCGTGGAGACGCAAACTGGCTAGGGCCGGAGGTACGCTCTCTTGACTGCTCGCAGCGATGCTCTCTGCTGACGACCTGGCCGGGCTCAGGCTCTTCCGCCCGCTGTCTGGCCGCAACACAGTCCAGCGGCTGGCTTTTCCACCCGCACCATAACCATACTCGGGCTCGCCAGAACGACGGGGAACGCGCGGCTGAGGCGATGCAGCAGCTTCAGCACAAGGGAGAGGATAGACTCGCAGTGACGAGCTGGTGGGATCCGTGATTGGCCGAGGAACTTCTTCGGACTGGACGGGATGGGACGAAAAGCGAGGAAAGGGACAGGGACATCGCTCTATGGTACGTCTGCTGGCATATGGCTCTGATGCTCGAAGGTTGACCGGATATCTGTGTAGCTGAGCGGCGACGTTCCCAGGTCGACCGTCCCGCACTCCGCCGCCTACCGGTACCTATATCCATCTTCGCCCCGTCTCGAAGCTCGCAGCGGTTCGGGAATTCCAGTCTACAGAGTACAGACCCACGACGCTCTTTCCCGGTGCATCAAACGTACGCTTCGCCGGCGTTCCTCGCCTCGTCATGGTCGCCTTCGGGAGCTGCCCCTTCGCTTGGTGGTGATATCGAGACGCCAACAGCCACTCCTTCCGCACGCGTTGCTCGACTCGAGTCGCATTCCGATGTATAGATGAGTCCGTCACTCTCTTCAATGTCTCATCCCAAGCTGACCAGCTTTCCCCTCAGACGGTCTCCTCGCATCTCTGGGCGATCCCCAATCGAATAGACGCCCATGCACGGACCATGCTAGCGGGAAACGGGGGACGACGACTCACTCAATGCCTTTCCTGGAACGATCTCGGAGTAGATGGTCGACGACACGCGAAAGGCATGGTCCTGCGGGAAGAAAACGGGCAATGGCGAGTTTGGAGCAAGTAGACCGACTTCTCGAGACGCACTGACTGTGCCCCAGTATTCCCGAGCGATTCGCTTCTACGGGGATAATGCGGGGAGCAGTGCGGGGCAGAAAAAAGGGGGGGATCATTCCTAATCGAAGCGATAAGCGTCCCGTTTCCGTGGTGACGCGGGTTACGAACGGGTCTGCGTCGGGCCGGGTCTACGAGGAGATACTTCATTCCATCATCTCCTCTGCCTGCTGCTCCATCTATGTATCTACCTCCCCTCTCCTTCTGACCGTATCCTGTTCCGTCCCATGGCTGTAAGCACGCAACGCTCACCGCCCACAGCCCATTCACCCGCAGCGTTGTCTATGAAGGAAGTGAACGGGCAAAGGAACGGGCGAGGTTGGTCCGAGTGATCAAAGACCGGCGGTCCATATCTTCGAGCAGATGCGAGCGTTCACGTGTGCGGCCATGAGACGACTCAACGGAACCGGTGATTGGTCTTCGCTCATTACGATCTTCCCCCTCTTGGCCAATTGCCACGATGCCTCAAATCAGCTGGATGGCCCATGAGCGCTCTTATATCCCCGGGTCACTGTGAGTTCTCCAGCCTTTCGTTGTCAGGATGGCGACGATAAGGATATCTGCGCTGGCCCTCCTCCAGCTCGCAGTCGCCTGCCTTGCTTCCCCGCTGAACCAAACGACTCCGATCCATGCGCGCGCGCCATCGGGAACGAAGACCGTCATCATCCAGATGTTCGAGTGGACGTGGAACAGCATTGCGACGGAATGCACCAACTTTATCGGGCCGGCTGGGTATGGATTTGTCCAAGGTTCGTCTCTATTCTTGCATTCTGCTCCCTCGAAAGAAAATCAATGCCGGATACAGTCAGCCCGCCGCAAGAGCACATCACCGGGGCGCAGTGGTGGACGGACTACCAGCCAGTGTCCTATATTCTCACCTCGAAACGGGGGAACCAGGCGCAGTTCCAGGCGTATGTACAATTCTATCCGCTGTCTTATTGTAAACTCACCTTTACCTGGCAGGATGATATCCGCTTGCCACGCAGCTGGTGTTAAGGTCATCTCTGGTGAGTCCCGTCGTGTCGCCCGCTAGCGTAGATCTAAGTGCTTAGACACACTCTTCAACCATATGGCTGGCGCTACCTCTGGCACTGGGACTGCGGGATCCTCGTTTACGCATTACAACTACCCCGGCATCTATCAGACGCAGGTAACAGCGGCTTTACTCTTGCATACCTCGAACCGATTTACGCACTGCGACAGGACTTTCATCATTGTGGCCTCGAGCCTGACGACCAGATTGTGAACTACAGTAGCCGAGCGGAAGTTCAGACCTGCGAGCTGGACCATTTGGCCGAGTGCGTGCATGGTGATTTACCAAAAATATGCATTGTCCTAACGGAATATAGCCTGGCAACCGAGACCGATACGTCCGGGGCGTGCTCGCTGCATACGGGAACCACCTCATCTCGCTCGGCGTTGATGGGTTCAGGCTGGACGCTGCGAAACGTATGCTCTCCCTCTTTCCTTTCCTTTCTTTAACAGTCATGTCCTCCTCCACTTAGATATTGCCGCAACCGACATCGCCAACATTCTTTCCCGGCTCACATCCAAGCCCTACATCACGCAGGAGGTCACCTGGGGCGCAAACCAGCCCCAGCCCTCAGAGTACGTCGGGAACGGCGACGTGCAGGAGTTTAGGTACACGGCTGCATTGAAGACCGCGTTTTCTGGGGGTGGGATCAGTGCGTTGCAGAACCTCGAGGGCCTGGGTGCGTTTCCTCCATCACAACCCTCGGACTGGTGGCTGAATGAATCACACCCAGGTTGGGTAGCCGGGTCGCAGGCGAACATCTTCGTAGCGAATCACGATACCGAGAGAGTTAGTTTGAGGTTCACTTCCTTGTGCAAATCGCTCATGTCCTTGTTAGACCGGCGACTCACTCAACATAAACTCGCCGTCAAATACATACATCACGGCCACCATTTTCTCCCTCGCGCACTCCTACGGCACGCCAACGATTCTCTCGTCGTATGCCTTTGGGACAATCGATGATGGGCCGCCGAATGGTGGTGCTGGTGCGCCTCTTGGTCTCTTTGCTCTTCCTCATTTGTTTGCTGTTACGAAAGGAACGTGCGCTGCAACAGGCGGCGCCAACGGCTGGCTCTGCCAACATCGTTTCGTCGCCGTTGCTGGGATGGTCGGGTGGCGGAACAACGTCGGAAGCGCTGCGATAGTCAACTGGGTTAGTCCACAGGCGTCGCAGATGGCTTTCGGGAGAGGTATGTTGCGTTTGGTAGCTTCGTCTTTCTTCCAGTTGAACCCACGCGCAACCCCAGGTAGCCTCGGCTTCGTCGCAATAAATAACGCCGACTCGGCATGGAGCACGACCTTCACCACGTCGCTCCCGGATGGAGCCTACTGCGATGTAATCAGTGGGAAGAGTACGAGTGGAGCGTGTACCGGCTTTGGGTGCGTCTCTTTCTGCCTTCGTCTTGGAAATTCACCCGTTTATTATAATGGAATGAAGCTTCACCGTCTCTGCTGGTAAATTCACCGCGACGGTGCCAACGAGGAGTGCCATCGCCATCCATACCGGCGCGCATGGGACTGGTTCGGGTCCGGGGACAGGCTCGATTTCGGTGAGTTGGAATGAGACGGCGACGACGGTGTTCGGAGAGGTATGTTGAAGGTCTTCGGTTATCCGTTCATCACAGTAATCCTCCAACAGAATATCTTCCTCGTAGGCAGCATTTCACAGCTAGGCGCCTGGGATCCCGCTGCTTCGGTATGTCCTCCATTTCGCAGTATTGCGTCCTTGCCTAAACCAGATCTACAGCTACCGCTCTCCGCTGCAACCTATCCCGTCTGGACCATAACCGTGAACCTCCCACCCAACACCAGCTTCCAGTACAAGTTCATTCGTAAGGAGACTAATGGCACTGTGCGTTTCCCCTTCCGTTTGTTACGTGAGGTCCTAAAACACAAGCGTGTAGGTCGTTTGGGAGTCGGACCCGAATCGGAGTACGACGACGGTGGGCTCAGGGACGCAGACGATTTCGACGAATTGGCGCTGAGTGAGGAGTTCTTGATCGGGCTATGGCGGTGAGCCTGGACCGGCGCGGACAGGGAATGAGCGGGACCCATCAGATTTTGAGTGTACCAGATTACAGTACCGGACTTTGTTTTCGTTCGTGTTATATGCAGCACATTACAAAAGAAAACGAAAACGACGAAAATAATTTAATGAAAGCATTCAATGGCTCCCAAACCCTTCGCGTTAGCTGTCAGTCTCTCAAACTCACTCTCACTCGCAATAGGCAATATATACTAGCATCTATGCGAGAGGAACCATTTGATTAGGTTGCTTCAAATCCGACGCGTTGGCGCTGTTTTGACATGTTTACCTCCGGCGTGATCGCCTCGCCTTTCTGCTTGCTACGACATCAAGCTCAAATGACCCTTCAACCTCGCCGTCCAGTGGCTCTGCGTCTACTCCAAATAGCGGATATCCGTCGTGGAAAACCAGAAGGGCGGACAATGGCGCCCCACGGAGGATGAGAACGGAGCTTTGCGAGTAATACGATGCCCGAGTCTCACGACTGGGAAGACCGGATGGGTTGAAGGCTGAAGGTCCCTCTGTCCCTCCGTCCTTGGACTTCGCTGACGAGAACGAGGCTAGCTCTCCGCTCTTCCCGCATGCCTACCCGAGGGAACAGGCGATAATGCATGAGAAGAAAGAAGTATAGGCTGGAGGTGTGTCTTTGCTGCTCTCAGCGAAGCCCTCCTCTCACCATCTGGCTCAGGATCTTCCGCCCGCAACCCAGCCCACCGAATGCCGGCCGCGCTGTTCCATTCCACCATACTCGCAAGAGAGGAAGCAGCATCGCCAGCACAAGCGTGGCATCGTTGTCGAGCTAGTGGGACTAGTCGTTGGCCAAGCGGGATGAAGGGAAATTGGAGGAGAGATAGGGAGGCGTTGACAATCTCTGCGGTACGTGTGCTGCCTGTGGCCATGGTGCTCGAAGGCTGACTGGATATCGACAGCGTCGAGCGGTGACATGTCTGCGAGAACACCCCAACTCTGGTCGACTTCCCGGCACTCGTGAATCCGCTTGCCTATTCATCTTTGCCTCCCCTCGAAGCTCACGGCAGTTCGAGAAAACCGGTCTGCACCCCCACGACATACACCGCTGTCGTCCAGCCAAACCTTCCCTTCCGCGCTACACTTTGTACGCTTTCCGTCCGCCGCTCGTCATAGCAAGACCAGCCCATGCGACGGCGCGGATGCTGGAAAGTAGTGAGATGACGAGAGGAGAAACGACCAGGGTGAGCTTCCGCTGCTTGCCCATTCGCTTTTCGTAGTCGAATATTGACTCCCGAACGCAAGACAGGCCCCGAACAAGCAACGCACTCCGCTCGCCTTCGAAAGCTGCCTACCACGGCGTTACTCGACTCAGACTCGGCGAGCGGGAAGGAAGGGCAGTGAATGGCACTCGACCTGCAAGAGCGCTCCTCCCCAAGCACAAGCATCTGCGGGACGACTGCCCGCCAGCAAGGCCACCATGCGATGTATTGCCCAGAGGGCTGTCCCGACAGGATATGTCCGTCGCTCCTTCCGATATCGTCTTGCCAGCTGACCAAGCTCCCCCAGACAATCTCCTCCATCTTCCCCGCGTCTCTGGGCAAATGCTCCAGGCTGAAGACGTACCATGCCAGCGGGAAATGGGGGGGACGACGACTCGCTCAGTGCGCTGTCTCGGTGTGGGTGAAGGGGGACAGGATGGTCGTCGAGGCGCGAAGAGTATGATCCCGTCGGAGGACACCGGCCAATGGTGAGTTTGGAGCCAGTCGCCTCATTGATACACGGACTGACTGCGTCCACCAGTGTTCTGCAGTTCTACGCCGATGTTTGGTTCTCCGCCCGGGAGAGGGAGAAGACGTGGAGAGGCATTGTGGCGGGCGAAAAACCACCCGTGAGTGCGTTTGGAGCGAATGACCCCGATACACGTACTGACTGGCTCTGAGGATATGACCATCGTATCGCAGACGTGCCTCGTCGTGCCTTTGTTGCGCTGTTGCTGACATATGAAGCCGGAGAACGAGAGCCCAGGACCGCTTGCAATGCGGATGGATGATTCGGCGAGGTCGTTGTGGGCAGGCTGGCGTGGTCACGGTTCGGAGGACGGCGGACTGGAAGCCTTCTCGGGTCGTCATGCGTGGCAAGAACGTCAGTCAATAATGCTTGCATGTCGAAGGTCGTAGTGCTGACGCCTCGTAGGCTACCCTGGCCAACCCACCCTTCTGGTATGGCTCTCCGTCGCAGCCATAATGGCGCCTACGTCCATCGTCATCGTCATCGTCGACCTGGCTCATCGTATCGTCGCTGGCAGTGCTGGTCCACTGCAGCTTGCTTGCTGCTGGGTGTCGGTGGGATAGCGTCTGTCGGTGGACGGTGACTCGGACGACCAAGACCACGGGTAGATCTGCGACCTGCATATGCAGATGCTCGCTTGCCCCCGCACACGTGTTTCTCCCGGGCCATCTTCACATTACTTGCCTGTACCCCTTGTCCGTCCTCACCCTATCTCTACCTACACGATTTTTCTCTCCACTTCTTGTTGTTTCCATCCGCGTATCTTCGCCCGTCGTCCATGTACTTACTTCCGCATATTGTGTTTCCTTCTTTCCATTGTAATTTGTCCAGCCCCGCCTCAGTGCACACAACCATATCATCCCATCATCCCTCCATCGCGAGACTTCTTCATTTGCGCTGTCTGGAGGCTGTACCCGTGGCTGTGGTCGTGGCTGTGGACAGGCTCTCTTGCTTCTGCTCCCATGTCCTACGACCAGCTCCTCACTCCTCCCAACTATCCTTCCACCGGAGCGGGAGATACCCTCCAGCGGAACATTCAAGGAGCCGGGCCCGGCACAGACCAATCCTCGCAGACGCCAGTGGGAACGGTGGCTTCGCACCATCGTATTGGCATTGAGGCACACGAGGCGGGCACATTCTTCCCTGCCGCTCAAAACTTCACGGTATCTGGCGGCAACTTTACAAGCCATGTACAGCAGATCGTTCCTCGTGAACTACCACCGGGTGCGCTCAAATCTGTAATACTTCTCTCTCGCTGACTCGGAATTATGTCCCAGATTTCCGAACGATCCCGCTAGGCGATATCGACCTGCAGGCTGAGCTAGGAGCCGAAGGCTCTGGATATCTTCATCCCCGTCGGCGAGAAAGAAGTGTCCGAGTCGTTCGGACTATGTATTCTGCGAAGGTGGAGGGCAGGGAGATGACTGCGGTTCTGTATGAAGGGGATGAACAGGCCAAGGAGGTGCGTTGTTGTTCGGATTTCGATTGCCAAGCACATACCTTCTGCAAAGGATTGGGCAAACGAAATCAAGCAGATGAGCTCTCAGCGGTGAAGTCTCCTCTACGGCACCTCCGACTCATACTAATCATCAAAGACATCCCTATCTTCTGCAACTATTCGGGATTGCCAGAAGCGGCAGGACATACGCGGCCATATATCACGGCGGTACGTGAGCAGGTAGGTATTAGAAGTTACACCACTGAGCATCAGGGAAAACCCCCCTCCAAAAAGTTCGCCAACTTTCCCGAAATTCTGGGAAATGTCGGCCGAATACGGCTCTAAGCGGAATTTCACGAAATTTCGTCAAAATATCTCGGTCCCTTTTAAACATGTCTGAATTCTGCGAAATTTTGCCCATTTCTTGTATGCCTTCCGGCACTTTTCCTTCACCCCAGCTCAAAAAGAATCGTACAGATAGAGCAAAAGACAATGTATTCACACTATGTACTTAGACAATGAAGGATGCTACTACTGTGCCCCCAGCTCGTTGATCTCAGCAACATTGTGCGTCGTGCTCCAGACCGCGTTGGACGTCCAAGGAGGCCTCACGGGACGGGGTCATATCCTGAGTGATGCGTGTTAGCCAGGAGTACCTGAGGGAATGAAGAAAGACATACACTGTGGGTTCACGAATGATGCATCCGGGTCTTCGCGTAGTCTTGACGAAAACTGCAAGAAGCCGCAGAAGGACTCGGAGTCGTAACTCTGGCTGAGGTAGGCTGGAACGGCTTGAACTGGGGAGGAGCTTGCAGTCAGCAGTAGTATTACTTGGATGGGGTCAACGTACCAGCTGCTCTGCGCCTCCGCCCTTTTGTTCGCGCTGGGCTTCGACAGGATTCTGCAAGATAAGGTAGACTATTTGAGAGGACTCAGTAATCGGTTGTCAGGGAATTGACGCTGTCATTGGACACGAGGTCCGCCGACTCCGATCCAGAACAGCCGCGCTCAGTCAACACCAAGAGAGCTGGGTGAAAGAGGCCGGACTATTCCAGCTCTGGTTCGCGAGGTCAATTCCGTACACAAGGCACTCCCGGGACTTCGGGAGACGAAGATGAAGCCCGAGAAATACCAAGCGTGGAAAAAGATCTCAACGATGGGAAGGTGGGTGGGAGACAAAAACATCTTGCGAGGGACGCCGTCGACCAGGCGGGCGTAGACGTCGGGAGCAAGAAAAGATGTGACTGATGACGGAAGTCACCAGTCAATCCCAAACCAGCGAGTCCTCCATTCGTCGTTTACCTTATCTTACGCTTACCCTAGCCGGAGCAAGCTCTCGTAGGTCCAGCTAGCGATAAGGTAGACTATTTGAGAGGACTCAGTAATCGGTTGTCAGGGAATTGACGCTGTCATTGGACACGAGGTCCGCCGACTCCGATCCAGAACAGCCGCGCTCAGTCAACACCAAGAGAGCTGGGTGAAAGAGGCCGGACTATTCCAGCTCTGGTTCGCGAGGTCAATTCCGTACACAAGGCACTCCCGGGACTTCGGGAGACGAAGATGAAGCCCGAGAAATACCACACACCGGAGCAACGCTCCCAAGAGCAAAGCTCGCTTGAAGGGCAAATCGAAGACGTGACCGAAAATACCACAAAGGAGGGGTGCGAAGGAAGGAGGAGAGTAGGGGAATGAATAATAGGTAGAAGGAAATTGAATTCGAGTAGGAAATGGTACCCATAGAGCACGAATGAAGGAATATGCCCGCAACGCTGCGTCGGCATGGAACAGACATGCCCGCAGAGCTGCGTCGGCACGGAACAGACATGCCCGCAGAGCTGCGTCAGCACAGAATATAGATGCCCGCAAAGCTGCGTCGGCACAGGATACAAATGCCCGCAAAGCTGCGTCGGCACAGGATACAAATGCCCGCAAAGCTGCGTCGGCACAGAATACAAATGCCCGCAAAGCTGCGTCGGCACAGGACCGTACAAGGTGCAATCTCAGCTTAAGAATGGATGGCAAGGATGAGCCGGCAATACTCCCTCGCGCCACTGAGTGGGCCGAGGAGCAAGATGTGCAGACGGTCCCTAGATGGGCCGAAAGGACTTGGAGCACGGCCAAGTATAACAAAAGAGAAATGGCCGCTGCCGTGAAGGCAAAGTCGCAGACATGTGTCGAACGCGACATTGAGCAGCAATGAGGATACGGGCAGCTTGCCGTGGAGAGTAGATAATCGTCAGGATATACGGGCCAATCGTCGCCCGCCGGAGGACGGAGGAAGAGCCGAGTTAAGAATAAGAGAATAGATCAGCATCATGGCCAAAAGATTTGTATCAACTTGAATGCAGCATTCGACAAGTAAAATAGCGACACGGAATGAGACCCAGTTTGAAGTGTACTAGCTTGAACAAGGCCAAAGCCACCAGGTAGGGACCAGAAAGACAAAAACATCTTGCGAGGGACGCCGTCGACCAGGCGGGCGTAGACGTCGGGAGCAAGAAAAGATGTGACTGATGACGGAAGTCACCAGTCAATCCCAAACCAGCGAGTCCTCCATTCGTCGTTTACCTTATCTTACGCTTACCCTAGCCGGAGCAAGCTCTCGTAGGTCCAGCTAGCGCAAAGTCGGTGAGAACGGTGGGAGGGGAGAGATAATGCAACTGACCTTGAGCACAGGAGGCGGCGGCACGTCGTGCTAGGCCAAGCGCGCGAGGGTCGTTGATTCTGGAGGAAGGGGTCAGCAAGAGCTGTAACGACACAGTCTGAAGGGCACTCACCAGCAATGTGTTTGCGACCGAAGGCTGTAGAGCAAGTTGCTAGGAAAATGAGAAAGGGGGCACCACGAGGTAGTCCATGCTCACGTCGGAGGCAAGAACGAGGCCACATCACCAACGATGCGCCGAACGGAAAGAGGTGGTGTCGGGTGAAGAGGCTAGCATGGTGGGCCTGAGTCGACATGAACAGAGAGAGAGAGGTGGTAGGCTGCTTGAGAACGAGTCAGCATCGCAGGTACGTCGCCTAAGGGATGAGCTCACCAAAATTGTCACCAACGGGTGGGCGGAGGGACTTGAACCCGATGCCAGGGTGTACACTACACATGGCAGGGGAAAGGCGGGACAGGGTGCGGTGCAACGGCGGGAAGAGAGTGGGAGCGGCGAGGTCGACACATGGAAGGAAAGGACAAGAAGAGTTTGATCCCCATCAAAGGTCAACCAAACGGCTTTAACCGAGGTGACGTGAAGCCTTATGTTGCAACCGTCCGACGTCGGACTTTGCTCGCTTAAAGACTTAGGTGAATTCGCACACAAGTCCAGCCTGGTTCCGCCTACTCCGGCCCACCAAGGTGTGTCTGTGAGCTTCTGTGGGTCTTCGTCGACTCGATGTGGCTTGATCTGCGTGTGCTTTTGAATTGCTTCCAGAGCCTTCAGGTTCCCAGAATGGTATTAGTACCAGTGTGCAACTTGAAGATGCCATGGACATGCCAGCCTAAGTGTCGGTGTGGAAAACTTGAAAAGTGTAGGAACGGCAAAGGAAAAATCCCGAAAGTTCCGCAAGTTGTTCGGAACATTTAGTGATTTGGTTCTCATGTCAATCAAAATCTGTCAGTTTTCTGAGGTAATTCACGGAATTCGACGGAAGTTTGCAGAATTTCGCGTTATTTTATCCCGGCAAAATAATTTCGTGAAAAGTTCCAGATTATTCCGCGGGAGGGTTTTCCTGATGAGCTTTGTCAGGTTTGATTTCTGTGGACCACATGCTAGATTATCATCGAGCTAACCCAATGATGAGGGTCAACATTCGTGTACAATTGGTGAGTGGCATCCCTGTGCATGCTCTTGAGTGACACTGGACTCAGTCTGCTGAATTCTGGGGGGTGGGTATGTCTCAAATTCGTGGCTGCCTTTAATTTTTCTAGCCTGCACTTGGCAGTCTCCTACGTTCTGTCTTCCCAGAAGATGTTACGTCGTTGGTGCGTTCATTAATATTCCTGTATGTGTATATCCTGATATGTAATGTCAGTCCATGACATACTTCTTTCGCACCTCCACCGGCAGACTCTGCATCGCGGTGAACCCGAGTGGGGATGCCAGTGCCACTTTATACCCACGACCAATTACAGTCTTAAACCAGCAACCTTGGCCCTCAAAAAATCCTGCCAACCTCAGCTCATTAGTGGAGTCTACACCAATTGTTGAACTGCATAACATTCTTGCCTCAAGGATGTGCTGGCGGTGGTCGCATCAACTCGTGACTCTGCAACCCACACTCTTTGCTGTCACCTCCAGCGGCTCTTATGTCGCCCTTGCTATGTTGACTTCCGATCATTTTCCTCTTGAGGTGATGGATCAGACTAGTTGGTTGCCCGTGCCATCAACCCGATTGCGAAATGGCTGGAAACGGTTAGTGTGTGTCCAGCTCATTCATCCAACTATGTTGACGTACACTGGGTATTCAGTTACTCTATTGGACCAGAAAAAGCTGGACAAATGGTTCGGCTTCTTAATCCAAAGTGGAACCCAATACACACCACTTGGTTGAGTCAAGCAGGCCATATCTTCAATTCACTGACTCGGAACATCCATGATAAGTTCGACTCATACTGTACGTACCTATTGTTCATCTCACTTGAAACTCAACAAAGTGCCAGTTCTTGTAAGCGGATGGCCACACGTGACATTCACGGTACCAGAAGGTGCTCCTAATGGATATTTATTCTATGATGCACTCGGGCTGTGGCGACCCCTGCAAAAGAAGTCTTCCCAAGTTTTTTGGTCCCTTGATCCGCTAGGACGTGAACAACTGTCGTGGAAGGAAGCACGCGAACAAGGCTTTCCAAAATTATTCATCATCTCCAATAATGTCAGGACATCCCAGTGGGATACTTCCGTGTATCAAGAGATTCACGCTATGCATATCGCCAAGGGCTTCAATCCAGACAGTCAAGATGTCGCTCGACATCTTGGATACCCACTGTTTGAGTTGGTGTCAGATATTAAAGCTCGGAAACGCACAGGTGCGCTGCGTTAATCGTTTCATGCACCGTGTGCTGACCGATTTCATTAGCGAAGTTCCTCGATGAGGACTGGGAGGACGATGGCTGGACTCTCGCAGACTTGTTCGGCGGTGGTGTCGATGTCTCGGAGTCCCAAGCAAGTCTATCATTCGAAGGAAACCACGGTCTGAGTGGTATGCAATTGTTGGGCTCAGATTGATTCTCTCTTCCACTCACTCACTTTTGTAGTTCTCGCGATATTGTTTGTGGTCTTAGCAGTGTGGATCGAGCTGTCGCGTTGAGATGAACCTCCGCAGGGAGAGAAGGAGTGGGGCTCGCCAGAGGACTTTTCATTCAAGATCATACAGCTGTTTTCAGAAGTTTATGTGGATTGTGGAGCACGTTCCCCACTGAAATCTGTTTACATGTGTTGACGCAAATGCCGAGATTCTCATTGATTCTGGCTGTGGAGCAACTGTGGAGCGCCCTCACGCCACTCGCGCCCATTCAATTCTTTGACTTATCACACAACAAGTGTAAACAACTTGGAGCAACGAACGCGCTCCACAATCCACATAAACTTCTGAAAACAGCTGTAATGTTGTCCGAGTCGAATAATCTCTTGGAGAAGTTCCTTTCGAACGTGAATACTAGTAGGATGAAATTCTTACAGCTTGAAGGCCCAAGGTGAGATTTTCCAGCATTTTGAGACGACTCCGACTCCCCGAGCCGGTCCGAGCTAGGGTTTGCCCAGAATCGGTTCCACACATCAGGCAGGTATTGGATCCAAGATACCTAGAACGAACACAGAGAATTACAGCGATAGAGCGAGGGATGATGGCGGGAAGCAAAGGTACCATGCACAGCATTACTAAGCCTTCATGAAGATGACGGCGACGAGCACTCCGACTGCGTTGTCCAACCGTTCCGTGAGTGCAACTCCCGTCTTCTATTCGCACGTCGTCAATGATTCACCCTTCCGAAGGACTCGTCGCTGCGCCTGGCCAATCCCATTCGATTTTGGAGTGTCCCGCCTGGCTGAGAGGATGACCTGCCGCGGCCGAGTGTGCTGCCTAGACGTGCTGGTACGGCAGTTCGGAACGGGGTCAGTAAGGGACTGGTGAACCATTCAAGGTCCGTTTGCTCTCTTGGCCGCTTTTCTTTCATCAATTCTGCAATAAAGTGTCGTCGGCTTGGGACCTCAGGCCACGGTAAGTAGTCGCCTTCCCAGCATCACCCTTCCCTCCTCGTCCTCTCACAACTCATTCGGCCGCGGTTATTGGGACTTGAAACATAGGAGCGCTACCTAGCCTACGCTGCCGATACACGATAGCCCGCCATGCGAGGAGGGCTTTGGGGTACACAAAGGACTTCTGGAGCTATCGAGGACGGTGTCAGTCCATTGGTGTGTTCTCTTCCCTCGGTTTCTGCTTCTGCTGAATTTGTGTGGCAGTCGTTCTTCCTAGCAACGGACCTCGACTAGCCAAGTCAAGCATCGTTTTCGGAAGACGCATGCCCGGCGAAGAAAGTACACGGAGAGAGAGATTCAGTGTGCGTCCTCTGCTTCTTGCCCTCCCGTTCTTCCGCTTTCTCCTGTTGTTCCATCCCCTGGGCCTCTTCCGTTCTGCCCTTGCCATTTGGATGCATCTCCTTGTCGTCCTTCCTCGCACCTTTGCCCTTGGTCTCCTACCTATACATGCTTCCTCTCGATGTCGCGCTCCTGCGTCGTGGTCTTCCACGCCGTCTTCTCGCTACCACCTCCCTCCGTCCCTCGTATCTCGATCGACGCCGTCCCTCGTTATCGAGGAGTAACGAAAAGGATGGGACTGGGACTGGGGGAGTCCCATTTTGATCGGCCGAAAGTCCTAAAATGGGTGATGAGTGGGACTCACGCACATAAAAATGGGACTCGGGGAAATCACGGAGATGTTAGCGGAGATATTTGTGATGGAATGATGGAAAGCCGACATGCCGAAAGCCATGCCTACAGGTAGAATATAATTAAATAAAATGTGAATAAAATTTATATAGACTGATGGGGTATACGCGAGGGTACCCATAAAGGCCTGGCGCTGCGTCAACGAATCTCGGATGTCAGCCTGCGTGGGAAAAGACTTAATAACAGATACGGCAGAATTGATTGGAATGATGCCGAAATGATGCGCAGACAGATCACAGTGGGACTTAAGCAGATCACGCAGGATTGCCCGAGTCCCAGTCCCATCCTTCTCGTATATACTCCTCGTTATTGGCAATGTGTTCCTCCTCGGCGGGCTGCGTCTGCTCTTCCCTCCCCTCACATCTCTCCCTTCACCCGTGGCTCGCTCCATATCTAACCCCGCGACGTCGGCGTATCACTCCCTTTTGGCGACGTCGTTATTGCGTTTCTCGTCGCTTTCTCCCTTTCATGTCCATCCGTCCCTGCCAATCCTTCCGCTCTCTCCCTCGGCTGTATGCCGGTGTCTTCCCTCAACACTTCTCCATTTCCATTTCCATCGCTTCGCTTTCTTTCTCCCGCTATCGACACATGCACCCTCCTGCTTCGTTCTCATCCGTGTCTCCGATTAGCGCTAACCCGTCCTTCTAGATGATTCGCCTAGGCAATACATACGGCGCCGACACTGCATGCACAGCAACCTCCGGCTTTGGGCTAGGACGAAGGGCACAATGAAGAAGACGGCCCCTTGGCGCGGGCTTTCATGGAGACCTGCGAGGCGGTGTTATGTGCCGACCGTGACGGGGTTATCGCACGAAGCATATCGCCCTTGCTGGTGATCCTCGTCTGCTCTAGAGCAGTCGATGTAGTGGTGCCGTCTTCATCAGGTCTCCGTGGCTGGTGCTTGTTTGCGGCTCCGCTTTCTTTTCGTTTGTTGGTGCGCTGTGTCCATTCTGTGCTTCTCACCCGTTCTGAGCCGTCCACAGTCGACAGGCGCCGACTCGTTTTAACTCGGCAATCCCCAAGCATATATCATACGCACGGGAGATGCCTCGGGGGTACTCGGAGCCACTTCCCGCACGAATGGGTGGGGGTGGGCGGATACGCACTCGTATCGATATCAGAGTGGGCAAGCGATGGGTGGGGCGCCAACCTGTGTTATGACGCGGACGACAAATACGATGGGTGTGCGTGTGCGCGATGCTCGCTCCAACAACCTTCTCCGTCTTCACCTTGGACTTGACTCCCGATACATACCTCTGCCCGCTTGTGCTGCGTCATCTACTCTCATATAACTATCCCGCTGTTTCTCATTCCTCTATCCTCACCCACACATACCACTTGCTCAAAAGGCCACTGCTTGCACATGGCATCCCGAGTACTTTATATTTGTACTACGTATCTGCCCTACACCAGCGTTCTTCAACTGGGCTACAATGTATTCAATGCCAGTGAATACTTTCAGTCAGTTGTGACGAGCAACACCTTAGAGTAACTCGTCCAGGGACGCTGCTCGCTGATGCACTGGCCCAAGTTCTGCATGCTGACAACTTCTAGCTGAATGGACTCATCAAGAGTTACTCTGCCGTCGGGGTACACTCACCGAGATCGTAACTGATAACGGCACTCCATTCTTGAAAGCGCTCGAGTACCTGTCGTATCCACCATCGAGCTCATAGCGCAGCGCACAATCACCGTTCAGAAGCTCCAAGAGCAATTGTCCCAGCTCCATTCCGACGTCTCGCCCGTTTCCAGGAGAACCATGCCGCCACGATACACGACTACGACTTCAAGCACGGGGATCTTGTCCTGATGTGAAACAGTACAATTGAGAAGAACCTCTCGGGGAAGATGCACAAACATTACCTTGGCCCGTTGATTGTACTTTCCCGCAATCGTGGCGGCGCGTACATCATCTGCGAACTAGACGGCTCAGTCTTACATTGACCAATCACGGTGTTCAGAATCATACCTTACTTCGCCCGCCTATCTATCTATCGGATTCTATCCCACTTCCTGACCCCGACAAATTCCTCGATGAAATTTACACCCAGCGCATGCAAGAACTTGAGCATATGCAGCTTGAGGACCCAGAAGATGACCCAGATGCCGAAGAAGACGATGACAACCAGGATTCGAATCTCAGCCCATAGGACGACCAGTTCGACCGACCATAGACGTCTGACTGAAGACGGTCAGAATTTCAGCCAGAGGCCCAGAGGAGATGACGCACGCACCCTCGCGCTGGTGTCGTACCGAGCCGTTTGAAGATAGTCAGTACCTGGAGACTGTCAGCAACCCTTTACCATCGCATCTACAATCGACGCACCAGCCAGCATCCCACCGGCGACCAAGGATTGACCAAGGACGGACGTTCAGATGGACGTGAGCCTGAGAGCCAAGAAGAAGCAGTCACGCCCACGTGCATCACCCGGTGATCCAACACGGTACGGCAACTTAACGACAAGCCCCTCCGGCTTCCCACTTGTTCCTCCCGATGCGGATACCGCTTCAAATTGCCTTACCGACCGCAACCATCCGACGCAAAACAACGTCTGCCCTCCGCCTTGGCGCTTTACACTTCTTGTACTGCTTCTGGCGCTGTTCAAGATTATTAAACACATCAAACAGGTGAGTGGACTTACATACCTTCCGCAGTGATTGCCGAATGGGTTTGACGCGCCGTGTTCCACTCTGTTCAATGGGACAGCTGCACAATTAATCGCGGTCGAATTTGGTAGCCCGGTCACTTGGTGTCACGTGGTGTGACAGAGGCGGGCGTCGGGGCGGGCGTCGGGACGCCAACCACAACGATGAAGCCTCTAATTACGATGGCGGCGGCCATTGACTAACAAATGCTGACAGAAAGCACAGCCACTAAAGAGACTACAAAAAATGTGATGGACTTGAAAAAAGACTTCAAATGCCGATCTAATGACTTTTGCTAATTTCATTACAAACGAAAATGAAACTAATGATTTTGCGTCAATGCGAAACGCCCCTTGACAGGTGTGTCATAAACGATTACTAAAGTACTCGTAACTTGCCCGCCTTCCCCGTTGCTTCGCTGGCTATTTACACACGTGGATTGTCGACCATCTGTCGCTTCCAGGGTACTCGTCAGACGATACCGCGTACTGCGTATTTCCTCCTTCGTTACATCATCCACCGCCCAGGCCTCACTGCACACGTCCATCCTTCTCTCCATCTCAGCCCTTCCTTCATCCATCGAGACTTCTTCATCAACGCTGTCTGGAAGCTGTACCCGGGGCTGTGCTCTATTTTTGTGCGAGCACACAGCCTCGTCACAGTGGCTCTCGACAGCTCTCCCTCCTCCGACCACGTCCTTGCTCCGATCCATCTACCCTCCACCTTCGAGGCTCAGTCAATGGACAGCAACCACCCTTCTTCAAATTCTCTGGTGACGGGGCCTGGCGAGCACAACCTGCACCAAACGGTGCCTCGGTCGGAATGGCCGGTGCAGACGGCGACTTTACACCATCGGATGGCTGGCAACGTGGACACACATGATGTCGGCGCATTCTTCCGTGCCGCGCAAAACGTGAACATCTCTGGAGGCAGCTTCGTCAGCCACGTCGAACAGATTATTCCAGAGCGGCCACCCTCAGGTATGCACGGATCTTCACTGCATAGTTGAAGCTATTGCCCTCCCAGATTTCCGAACCATTCCGTTCGACGACATCGACCTGCAGGCTGAGCTGGGAGCCGAAGACTCTGGATATCTTCATCGCCGCTGGCGTGATCGAAGCGTCCGAGTCGTTCGGACTATGTATTCTGCAAAAGTGGAAGGCAGGGAGATGACTGCGGTTCTGTATGAAGGGGACGAACAGGCTAAGGAGGTGCGTTCTTCGGATTGTGACTGGTAAACATGATGTGTCTTACCTTCTGCGAAGGATTGGATGAAGGAGGTCAAGCAGATGAGCTCCCTTCGGTGAATTCTCCTCCATAGCAACTCCGACTCTGGCTGATCATCGAAGACATCCCTATCTTCTGCAACTGTACGGAATTGCGAGCAGTGGCCGAATTCATGCCGCTATATATCATGGTGGTACGTGAGCAGATAGGTATTAGAAGTTTCAACACTGAGCTTTGTGAGGTTTGATTTCTATGGATCACATGTTAGAATATCATCAAGCAAACCCGGAGATGCGGGCCTACATTCATATAAAATTGGTGAGTGACATGCCTTGGGGTGCTCATGACTGACACTGGACTCAGTCTGCTGAATTCTGGGGGGTATGTAAGTCTCGAGTCCGTGACCACCTCTAAGTCTTCTAGTCTGTACTTTTCAGTCTCATCAGGCATTCCTCCGTTGATGAGGTTGTGATGTGGGTAAGTTTAATTCAATCTTCCTGTATGTGTATATCCTGATCGTCAGTCCATGTCATACTTCTTTCGCACCTCCACCGGCAGACTCTGCATCGCGGTGAACCCGAGTGGGGAAGTCACTAAATTCCCGCCAACAACAAAACTCTTAGTTGAGCAACCTTGGCGCTCACCGGCGTATCTTGCCAACCTCGGCTCATTAGTGGAGTCTGCACCAATCGACCAACTCCACCGATACCTTAAGGAAAACATTGCATTTTCCTCAAGGTATCGGTGGTTGCGCCATAAAACCATGACTCTGCAACCAACACTCTTTACCATCACCTCCAGCGGCTCTTATGTCGCCCTTGCTATGTTGACTTCCGATCATGGTCCTCTCAGGCTTGAGGTGATGGATCAGACTGGTTGGCCCGGGTTGCCTGGGCGGTCGACCCGATTGCGAAACGGCTGGAAACGGTCAGTGTCTGTAGAGCTTATCCATCCAACTATGTTGACGTACAAGTATCACTCTCAGTTACTCTATTGGACCGGAAAAAGCTGGACAAAGGGTTCGGCTATATAATCCAAAGTCGCAGAAAATGGACACCATTTGGATGAGTCAAGCAAGCCATATCTTCAATTCACTGAACATCCGCGACAAGTTTGACTCCTACTGTATGTAGCTATCCTTCATCTTACTTGAGACTTGACAAAATCCAGTCCTTGCGTACGGGTGGCCCAAAGTGAAATTTACGGTACCGGAAGGTGCTCCGAATGGATATTTATTCTACAGTCCAATCGGGCTGCAGCTGCCCAAGAAGCCTTCCCAAATTTTTTGGTCGTTCGATCCGCTAGGACGTGAACAACTGTCGTGGAAGGAAGCACGCGCACGAGGCTTTCCAAAATTAATCTTGTCAAATTTTGTTGAGGCATTCCAGTGGGACGCCTCCGTGTACGAAGAAATCCGCGCCATGCATATCGCCAAAGGGTTCGATCCAGACACCCAAGATGTCGCTCGCCATCTTGGATACCCGCTGTTTGAGTTGGTGTCAGATATTAAAGCTCGGGAACGCACAGGTGTGCTGTGTTAATCGTTTCATGCACTGGTACCATGCTGACCGATTTGATTAGCGAGGTTCCTCGATGAAGACTGGGAGGACGATGGCTGGACTCTCGCGGACTTGTTCGGTGTCCCGGCAACCCCAGCGGTGTTCCTCGATGACGGCTGGGAGGATGATGGCTGGACTCTCGCGGACTTGTTTGCTTCCGAGA